>JARHVA010002602.1:665000-1320000 GCA_037957365.1 Torreya grandis
ATTCAATCATACTAAAAATGTATGAAAGGTCTTTTTATTTTACTTATTTTATATGAAAAAATTGGGTTATGCTTTAAAAATATATGTTATAATTAATTTAATATAGAATTTTTTTGTCATACTCGGTTGGTATGATCTTGTCAAAGTGTACTTATTTATACCAAATATTGCATGTAAGTAATTATGATCCTTTGTTTATCATACTTAGATGGTATGCTTATGATATGTATTGCTTATCTATTATGTCTACTATGGGTCCCACATTGATGATACTACCTAGGTAGTGAGACATATTTCTCATTCCTAGTAAGCATCACAAATGCTCGGTATAGATAACCCAATCAAGTGATGTGTTATGAATTTGACCAATGTAGGTGATCATATGTTAGTTTATAACTTTGGCCAAAGTAATTTTATATTAACATTATCATTTAATATTTTTTATTTTCATGTTCTATAATATCATGTTAGAAATACATTTTCTTTTTGATACATGTCATGTAGTATAAATCTTATAGTACATGAGGTACTAGCATATCTCATTATGGATTTCTACACTATTCTATCTATCTGCCCATGAAAGGAGGGTCATTCCTTGATAAGGGATTGTGCAAGGGATCATTGGTCCATGGTTGGAGTACAAAAGCACTCATATGATGCTCTCCCTCCCCCAATATAGTACAAACCTAGAGATATAACTTGAGGTTATTATAGATACATGATTTGGTACCACTCGAGCTCCATAGAGTTGGTTATCTTTATATTGTATATAAGGCTAAATGCCTATTGAGAATGTAAATGTAACATTATTGTACATGAACAAAAGTTTTTGTTTTGTGAGACTAGTTGTGGTTGTGTCATAGTGTATTTTACTTTCTTATAAAGTTGTAATACTTTATGTTGCATTCAGAATTAAAGTTAAAAATTTGATGTTATTTGTGGTGATAATATATTTTGACTTAAGTTTCCATGATTCTTGTTGAATGTTTATCAAGTAAGTTTTAAAAAAATTATTGATTTTTATTTAATTACAACTAGGTTAGTTGTAATATATGATGTTTATAAACTCAATATAGATGAGATAATAGGCAAACTCAATCCATCAAGGTTTGACAAGCTATGACTACGTGAAACCCTAGGGTAGTGAAAGGAAGGCATATAGAGAATTTAATGACTTTGAGGCTTATAAAAAATAATGATTATCTATATAGGAACATATTTTATAAGTTCCAAACTCCTTGAACTCTTTTATTTAAGAGGAAGGACTTATAGACCTCTATTATACACAAACACACAATCATTCCTATAGGCAATCCTAAGAAACATGGAGACAAATTAAAATTTGGGAAACCAAAGTAGGTCTCAGGGAATATAACAAAATGTAAATGATTTGATATGAATATTTCTAATCCTTATTATCACCTAAAATTTCTTTGAACATCAAAACTCAGTATTAGGCCTAAAGCTAGCCTTAAGGCCTATAATACCAAAAGACATTTGAAGACCCATATAAGAATAAAAGACACCATGAGAAGGTGTGAAAATATATTATAGGTCATAAATTATGTGTTTCAAGTAGGTTATAATAATGAAAATGTCACTCTCACACTCAAAGATAAATTCAAACTATGTAGTCTAAAACACTCATTCGAACTACCTATTTGAGAGCTTATATCTTTCACCACATGAGGAGTTTGACCAAATGATATTATAATTATTTGAGTACCCATATGAACTTATAATACATGAATTATTGAGGTTGGTTAAGGATATATAATGTATGAACCATTTTTAATAGTACATGCAAGTCCAGAATACATTCAGAACCCTACAAGCAAACTTCACTATGTACATATCTTTTCACACTCTGTGCATGGGAAAATAATATTCTCAAGAAATTTGAAGGAGTATGTGGAATAAATATCCATGGAAATAAGTTTTATTTTGGAGGTTTGTACTTTGTGAACCATCATTAAGAAGGTTCACCTCTAAAACCCTCCTATACACTAGTTTTGAGAAAAGTGAAATTTCTTGCAATAAAAATCCCCTGAATCATCCTAAAATATTTTAAAACATGAATTAAACTTAGAAAAAGTCCTATTAATGGTATCATGATGTATGTAATTGTATGGGCACTATATAAATAGGGGTTTTCTAGGAAAAAGTACATAAAATAGAGGTACAAGGCATTTTTAATGGATTACAATCCATGGAGAGTGAAGTTTGGAACTTGTTATTCCTACACAAGACATAAAATGCTCAAATAAATACCTATAAATTCCCTTGTGAGATTCTTGAAAACAACCAGCCTACATAAATTCAAGATAGTTTGACCTAGTTAGCTAGTTTTACTAATTTGTAGGTGTTGCTTGCCAAGGAGGACTCATTTCATGATAAGAGGCATTGGTTCATGTCTTAAATTCACCATATTTTTAGGCTTTCAAAAATTTATGTAGTTTTTAAAAGCCATCAAATATAGGAAGTTACACTACTAGGCCTATTTGGTTAATCAAATAAAGTGGAAAATGGCATTAGAATTTATTTATGAGATAAAATGTGGAGTTATTATGCTTCATAATTGGTATTCAAGTATAGATTCCATGCACAAATGGACCTAAGTGTAAATCAATGCAAAATAAGACTAAAGAATAAGTTGACTAGTCTAAAGTGCTAATCACTCTAAGTTAATTGATCATTAACTATAAATCAATGCATGTTCCATGGTCTTCATGCCAAAAAGGGTCATTCACTTAAAGTGATCTCATGATAAGAGGATTTATATAACCAAATAATGGTGCAACATGATAGAGGAGGATTTGAACAAGTCAAATATGTCCCACCACCTTATTTCCAATGCCAAAAGGAGCATTCAAGAACATTAAACAAAAAGAGATATTTTGAGGACTATTGTTAGAAATTTGTAACTAAAATTAACTTGAGTTAATGATTAGTTGACTACTTATTCTCTCCTCTATGCCATTATCTTGGATTTTCATATTCTCATGTTTTACATATGGATGATTTTAAGCCTATTTTCAATATCCCTCTCTTGGGCATGATGAAAAGCTACCAAGATTAAGATTTGTAAACCTCTTGAAATTATAAAAATGTTTGTTTTAGATTCCTTTATATAGGTTTAGTGTGATCATGTTAGTTTTATTTGCATATGTGGTAGTAGTTTTCCCTTGGCAGGTCCTAATCTCACCTAACTACTAGTATGTCATCTTATGTAGATCATATATAGTGTTTGATGTTGAGTAATTGAACTAATAATTGATATATTGATTGGTTAGTGCCTAAAATTAGGCCTACCATCATTTCCCTCATGCTTTGATGACTTGATGGAACCTTTATGTGAAATATTATTACATAAGCATCCTTTATATTTGTAGATTCAGTGATTTGCATTGCTTATCAGTGTTGTAGGATTTCAAATAGAGTGGATGAACCAAAAATACAGGTGTATCATCATTAGTATAATAAGATTTCCCTTTTAGTTTCCTTCTAACTCTTTTCATTCCAAAACATAATAGGTTTTAGTAAATAGATCAAAGTTGATACATCAAAGGATCTAGCCTCACATTCTATAGGTTTGGTCTAAGTACAGGTATCCCAAATCTATAGACCATACCAATGTTAGTCCATGTTTGAAGGAGATCCAAACGATCTGCTTCAACAGGTTAGAACTTCGGTTGCTAATAGTTCTAGCATGCCCAATGGGACACATATCCAGCCATTAGACTACTTATTTGTAGCATCTTGGTCTTTACAAGTGGTTTTAATCACTCATGTGGTTCTCATCTTTGAGGTAAGGGTTAGCTCTTATTCATAAATTTAGTTATTTTCATGTGTTTTCTAGGTTATGGTAGTATATAGAGAAAATTTTGGTCACATAACTCCTTATTAGCATCCCTATGATCCATATCCATCTAATTATGACCCCTATCAGCCATATATTCACCCTGATCAACCATATGAAATCCATTATCAGGCCTATGATCCTTGTGAACCTCATTTAATCCCTTGGTAGCATGATTATTAGTTTAATTAGTCATGGAAATCTCATGACATTCTAGATCAGCTTAATCAATTTCTAAGACAATCCATATCAAGCTTCAAACAAACCTTGTTTGGCTATGAGAAACAAATGGTGAGCACAGACACCCAAAAGAACTATGGATAGGAAGTCCCCAAGCATGAGATTGAGAACATGAGAGCTTCATTTGATCAAGCTAAAGAAGAGTGTACATCTTTCATAAGACAAGGCCATTCAAATTTCAATGGTGATATCCTTGACATAGGTGGTTTAATTATAAACATTGAAGAGAGGTTGGTAGTTTATGAGAGACATCAATTTCCCATTGAGCTGCCATTTTCTCTTTATGAATATCAAACAAACATATATCATAGCTCTCAAGATTTCATTCAGACCTTGACAACTTTTCCTACTTGTAAGTCTATCTAAGAGAGACCTTAGAAGGTGGAAGAAGTGTATTTTGAGGAAATGAAATCACATGTTTCACAATAGATCATATAAGAGCCTTTATTTTCTAATAAGTAGGGAGATATATATAATGAGTTGGTTCATGAATTTGAGACTCACCTAGCCAAATAAGTTGAACTTACAAATTTATATCTTCAGTAGTTAATAATAGCTGCAAAGGTAACACAATCTCAGTAGCAAGTTCATTCATTCCCATGGATGCAATAAGTGCAAAAGAAGAGGTCCCTAAACCCAAGTTCATGACTTGGAAATAAATGAAGAAGTCAAGGGAGAAAGAAGAGCAATTAAACATAAGTCAAGATGTTGAATTCAAGAGCAAGCATGAGATCATTCAGCCCCCACCCCTCCCTTCTCAAGAACCCAAGTCTTTCCCCTCATGGAAGTCTATGAAGAGACAAACACAATAGAAAGAGGAGGTGAAGGTGATCAAAGTTAAGCAACCTCATGAGCAAAATAAATCATTCATGACAACTCTTTTGGATTTATCTCATCTTCTTGAGTATTTTTAGGGATCCATCATGCCAATTTTTTATAAGGAACCTCTCCTTTGTGAGGTAAGTGAAGTTTCAAATGAGGTATATGAATATGTAAAATACTTGAGTTAGCAAAAGGAGGATATAATCATTGGGATTGATTCAATATCTCATAGTACAAAAGAAGATGAATTCAAAGAAGTTGTTATTGAAATAGAGGATAAGCTTCAAGTACAAGATGACATACAAAAGGAAGACACTCTAATTGAGAAAGAAGAACATGGTTTCCATGAACTCCTTGGTCACATGATAGCTATCATTAATCATGATAGTCCACAAGAGCTTGCAACAATAGTAGAAGTCAAATACCAAACAACTAATGAAATTGAAGAGCAAGTTAACTTTGAGATTATGCCAGGTCATCAAGTTGATGTTGAAAATGAATCATCTTCAATGACCAATTTGAGATAGTAAAAGATTATTTGAAACCTCATGATCATGATGAAGAAAGTCCAATCACACTGGAGCTTGATGAGAACCAATCACTAGATTCATTTTATGTCATCCTTTTAGGTTATTATTTACTTGAAGATGACTCATTTTAGGTGGAGAAAAGTAGTCCCATCAATTAGGAAGCAACCAACCCTTCAATCAATCAAATTCAAGAGGTTGTCTTCTCAAGAAATGGCTTGTTTGAGCCTTTCAAGCAAGTTTATCAACTTTTCACTTCATCTTTAGATATTTGTATAATTTTGGAAGTTAAATATGAAATTAGATGGCCTTAAAAAGTCATGAAATTAGATCCATCTCTCAGAGGCCAACCTTGCAGCCATAATACAAGAGCCACTTGAAGCTACCCAACATGATTGTAATCAACAACCTATGAATGAGGTAGAATTAGCATTTTTCTTGAAAAGTATAAGGATATGGGAGGAGTATGATTAGGTCTTGGACTCACATCTACAATTCATGCACCTAAAATTAGAACAAGAAGAACTAGTTACTTCCCTAAGGGATTATGAATGTGAAAATGCTCTTAGCTATAAGAAAGAGCTATCAAGATGTGGAAATCATGCATTATGGTGCCATGGTGGACAATCCATTTTTCCATTTGACCCTAGAGGAAATATTTTGACTTCAGGTTAGTTGTTTTAATTTATTTCAATAAGTGAATAGCATAATTAGTAGTTTGTTTCCTTATTGTCTTGTCTTGTTTTGTTGTTTTCTCAGGTTAATTATGTTTACTTGTTAGTTTAGTTGTGTTTTTTGTATTGTTTCATTTTTGTATTGTTATTGTTCTAGTCAAAAAGAGGTGTTACAAAGTCTAAAATTATATTTGGTAGTCAAGAGAGTCATCAAGCCATGTTATCATGTTTCAGATTGTCATTATCATATGAAAATTTAGTGAGTTTTCTTAACCAGTAGGCCGATCAACCTCTATGATTCACCAAAAATGTTGGTAATTTTGCCTATCAAGGCTGTTGTTTTCAAAATCAGCTCAACTTGTTTTTGGAATCAACCCCCTGTGAAACTTGTCTGTTTCACCTTTTGTCTCTCTAAGTCTATTTTTGAGATGGGTTTTTCTCGTTCTCATCTTGGCCCAACTAGAAAATTTAAAATTCATAACATCATTAAATTTTTCTCAAAATGTGAAGGTTGTTATGGTCTTGATATGACCAGGGGACCAAAATCTAGCTTTTTTAGAGTCAGTGTATTTCTTCCTTTTTTGTGCATGGGCGGTGAATTTCACCGCCAGTGCATTTTTTTGTTTGAAATGCAGGAGCGGAAAAATTTGCCACCCCTGCATCTGAACCTACATAGGTGACAAATCTTTTGCCCCTACATTTTTATTTATCACATGCAAGAGTGGCATTTTTCACTGCCCTTGCACTACCTCAATTTTCATGTGTGGCATTTATTGCCATGCACGCTGGGTTGTTGGGGTCAATTTTCACCCCATTTAAGCCAGTTTTATTCTCTTTTTGCTTCATTCCTCCTCTCTTCCTCCTACCTTCTTCCTCTAGATGATCCATTGAATGGGTCAAAGTGCATTTTGGCAGATTTGAGCTCGCCATGCGCGTGGTTTTCTAGGTAGGACATGTATTTGGAGTTTTTCCCTTTCCTCTCTTTTAGTTTGTTTCTTAGTTATTTTTGTTGGAGTTTGTTTTCTCCTCTTCCCCATAGGCCTTCCAAGCTTCATCTTCATGCTAGGGCAATGATTTTCACTGCCCTCCCTTGACCATAGGTTTCTTGTTTTAACCTACATGGGTGGCAAAATTCACTGCCCGTGTTGCCCTTTCTCTCCTTACTGCTCCATTCACCTGCATCGGCAGTGAATTTCACCACTGATACATGCTCTCTATATTGAATTATAGGGGTGGAAATTTTTTTTGTTGATGTAGGTCAAGTCTGTAGGAGCGGTGAATTTTGCCACCCCTACACATTCCTACTGAACCTACACAAGTGGCAAAAATTACCACCAACACAGATCGAGCATACAAGGGCAGTGAATTTCACTTCCCCTACACTTCCCTAGCTATTATTCATGTGTAGGTGGTGAAAATCACTACCCATGCCATTTCCTTCTCCCTCTTGCATGCAAGGGTGACAAAATTTGCCGTCCGTGCATGCAGTTCATTCCACATGCTTGGGCGGTGAATTTTGCCGCCCTTGCATTTTTCCTCTAAATTTCTCCAACTCCAATTTTTTTTTTCTTTTTCATTTTTTTCACTTCATCCCCTTTTTCCCTTGTTTTTTGACCCAGCCCTGTTAAGTGCCCTTCCTTGGTCATGATCACCCAACGTGTGAATTCCCCAATTTGCCTACTATTCCCTAATTGCATGATCATGATTGCAGTACCCTATGAAGATTCTTGCTCATCAGCACCCGCTCAATCAAGACTAGTTCCAATGACTGAGGCTTCTCTAAAAAAGTCAAAAGCCATGAAGTAATGGTACCAAGGAATTTTTTTGTTCACCTCAATCACTTATAATGTCGATGACATTAGAGATATAGAGATTGGCCATGTGGATATGGCCAAGTTCATGACCAGAACCAAGGCAATGAACCCAAGATTTGAAATGAAAAGGATCATCGAGAGCAACATTCATCTAGTTGTCGCTTTCCTAGTAGCGGCACATCATACAGAGTTCATCCTCCAGTGCACCCAATTCTACAACAAAGAGACCAAATCAGTCTCTGATGCCAGCGGCAATGTGATAATTTGGCTGGACCCTAAATTCATTGATAAAGTCTTCATGTGCCCTCCTGCTACTGAAGTACTGAGAATTGACTTCATAGAAGCATAGAAAGAGTATGATAAGGACCCCAAAAGGGCAAAGAAGGTGATGAATCACATATGGCTTAAGGCCCCCAAATCTAATTGGTCCAGATGGCTGTGGAATTTCTCGAGGAGTGATTTCATTGAAGAGGTTGGTGACTTGATTACTCTCCTCAGCAGGGTACAAGGCCTGTCGTCTTCTTCACAATTCCATGAGTGGATGTACCCCTTCATCAAGATCATCCTCCAAGGGAAGTAGGTCATCTTTTGGGATGCGTAAATCAGCAACACTCTTCATGAGCAACTGACCAAGGTACAAACTACTTCAAAGTTCTATATGACTTCATACTTGGTGTACATTCTGACCTCCATGTGAACCTTTCCAGGTTGGACAACTGAAGGAGATAGGAAAACCACCCCAGTCTACTCATATTACCCTCAGTTAACACTACAAGGATAAATCCATCATTTTAGGAGAGTAAATGATGCATTCTTCACGGTATTTTTGTGCCTCTTCGACCCTCAGCTCGAATAAAAGAGAATATCTGATGAAGCCTGGATGGTCTTCAATGACTATGGCTGTATGTTCCTACAATTTCCCTCCTGCTATCTTTGGGTTAGCTTTTTCCAAGGCTATCCCTATATGTTTCCCAAGTTTCCTTCTAATAAATTAGTCCTAATGGAACTGTGTAGAAAAATGGTTGTCATACACACTAGACAAATGGAACTAAAAAAGCTAGTTTTCAAGTTTTCAATTGAAATTGGCAGATACTCAATTTTGACAGCAGCCAAGGCCAAGGTCATGGAGAGAGAGATGAAACTGGTCACTATGAAACAGTTCAAAAGAAGAGACAATTTTGACTATATGGGTGTCAAAGACATGATCAGAAGAAAGACTTAGTTTCATGAGCCTATGATCAAAGACATCTGGGTAGACCTAAGGACAACTGAAGAAATTAGGAGGATGGACTACAATAGGCTGACCTTGGAACAAATTAAATATTTAGGGCTTGTGGATATTCCCTCCAATTTGGTTGATGATAAGAATATTATCAATAGCAAGTACCTGGCCGAGAAAGTTACTGACTCTCCTCTTCTTCTTATCCAGTGGTCCCAAAAAGAATTAACTTCTTTGAGGAAGAGATTTGAACCAATATTGGCCAACACCAATGATTGGTTAACAGCTAAAGGGATCACGTTGAAAGAGTTCATTACAGGATCAGAGGTTGAATTCCAACCAAAAATGAGGAAGAAGGCAGAGAATAGGACCAAGAATAAAGGTGATGTTCCTTTTCCATCTAGGCCTCACAAGCCTAGAATCATCTTTGTTTCCAAGAAGTCGAAGGTGGCTGAAGAGCTAGAATCAATGGTTAAGGGAGTTGGGGAACAAAACTCCCAGGAATAGTTAGCTCAACAAATGGAGACAGATGATAGGCCCTCAAAGTAGCAAAGGACTGAGCCTCTACCTTCCCAGGAAGGGGCACAGCCACTTACAGACATCTCTCCTTCACCACCTCTTTCCCTTATTAGTGTTCCTTATTTTGGAGCTGCCTCTCCTTCCAAATTCATGTTTGGCGATCCTCAAGATGCTTCTAGAGATACTCTTCATTCCTTCAGATCTATTCCTAGTTTGGCATCTCCTTCCTTCAATCTAAGAGAAAGCTCTACCTTTGATCAATCAATAGTTGGTACGGTTTCACCAGTTACTCCAATCGTGACCATTGCTACCACTAGTAGTACATAAGTTACCATGGTAAAAATAGCTATAAGAACCATTGGCACAATAGGTACTTCTTCTCTTCCTCCTTGGATGTCAGCTTTCACACCCAAAAGAAAAAATCTAGCCATCTATGTAGATGACTTCAATTTTAGCAAGATAGTGCTGGTAAAAGCTAAGGCCCCTAAGAGACTGAGGATCCTCTCAAAATTGGTAGAAGAAAAGGGGCATAAATTTCTAGAAATAGCTAAACCACTGCAGGATGCAACCCTTAAGGGTTTTGACATGAGCAGCTATTCCATCTCTCATGTTGAACTTGGAAAAGTTACTCATGAAGGTGCGAAAAGCGATCTACAGTCTGCAATGGACATCATGGTCTAAAATTTTGATAGAGAAAAGGAGATGAAAGACTACTATAAGGCCAAGGCAGAGCAATTAACTATAGTAGTTAGGAAATTCACCCTTCCCCTTGAAGAGGCAACCCCAGAGCCCTTTTGCATAGATGACCCTATCATTCAGAAGGCAAAGAAAACCTATATGAAAGGGAAAGTGCTAGAGGATTACATCGAAAAGATGCACACTCAGGGAATTTCCTTACTTACAGAGGTTACTGAGAAGATGGACAAGATGAAGAAAGTGAGGATGAATTTGGAGGACTTTGTCTCAATTATTTCTCAAGACATTGACAATACAGAGAAATATCTTAGCAAGTGGAGGGAAATAAAAGATCTGAAGAAAATCACCTTGATATCCATTGGTGTTATTTATAGAAAATATTCCTATGTTGAGATTAAGGAATCATTGATATACAGGGTTCAAGTACTCAAGGATCTAATTGAAGATCTCGAGTCTTCATTGGATGCTAACAAGAAAAGCGACACAAGCCTGTTGAATAGACTGGAAGAACTGCTTTGTGACCTCACCTCCAGGGATAATCAATTTCTCTCAGTAGAAGAGATGATCTGAGGATTCAGAGGGATTTTGAAGAAAAAGCATTCTCAATGACTTCTGTGGATAACATTTTAGATACTCAGTTGACTCTAGATAATCTAAGATCCAGGTTAACGAGTCATGCTAAGGCAATCAAAGCATTGAAGGACATTGTAATTAGGGCCAGGGCCATCTTCAAGAACACCATTGTGCCAAACAGTATAGGAATTTAGGCATCTATTGCTATGTATGATGCTCATCTGAAGAAGTCCTGTGGCAAGAGCTGAACCTTTTTCCCCTTCTCTCTTTTTTTTCTCTTCTCATGCACTTTTGTCATGTAAAAGTGCATGCAATTTTGTAATGTGTAATTACATGTAAAAAATATTTAAAAATATCTCAAAAGTCAAAGATGACTCATCTTTGACCAATATATTTTTATATTATAATCTTTTTAATTTTGAAAGGTTTCTCCCTATATATAGAGGGGACCTCTTTTGTAAATGTATCTCTGATAATTGAGAGCAAAAACTCTGCTGAAATTGAGACACTTCTTGAGATTTTGTGCTCAACTTGTAAATCATATTTTGTTGAATGAATGAGAAGCAAGTTTATTTCAGACTTTGTGTTGAAGTTATTTGCATTATTTAAGAAATAGTTCTTATGTCCTCTTTCTTGATAATCTCTTATTTGTTTGATTTAATAAGCAAAGTGTGTGTGTTGATATTATTTGAGGATGTTTCTAAGAGATAAAAGAAAGACTTTGAGCTACTTTTACTTTTGTGATACTTTTATCCTTTGTAGTATCAGGTGAAGACTTTGTGCTTCATTTCACTCTATGGTTACGCGTATTTTGGATCGATGAAGGAGACAACGGAAGACTTTGTGTTTACGTAGGTTTCTTTGTTAACTTTGTTACTTACTTTAGGTGATTTTTTTCTCTACGCTAGATATCATTCTTGAAAGAAGATGAATGTTATTAGCTAATGACCAAGACTTCTTTCTCTTATTCCTTGGACATCACCTCTTAAAAAAGAGAGGTGGATGTTGTTATACCACCCCAAGTATTATTTTCTACTTAATTATATATACATATAGCATATAAATATTAATAGGGAACCTCCTCTTGATGAGAGGAGAGATTTACCTCGTCTAGATCTGGTAAACCCACACTTTTTGTGGTGTAAATCTCCCTGTGATGTGGTTGATATACCCATTTTGTCATCAGTTAGTTGACGACAAAATATTCACCCAATAGTTTTTGATGACTCCGCTAGGGAAGAGCGCGTAGTTTGAAGTCCCAAACTTCAAACTGAAGTAGATCCTATTCTTTTCCATTTTTGTTTTGTAATCTGGAAACTCCACATTATACTAAAGGCTAGAAATCAAAAGGTGTTGTTGACCCTACTTTTAAGTTGGTGTAGCAGAGTAATTTCAAATTATTTCCTCCACAACCTCACATTAGATGAACTAAGAGCCTTCCTCCTAGCCCTACCAGGCCATCAACACAAAGTGGAACTTCTTCTTCTGCTACTAGCCAAGCTTTACCTATCCAAGCTCCACCTGGATTAGTGATCCTACTTTTTCATAATCAAATCATGGCTCAAAGCCCCTGAGGTAATTATTTTAGTCCATTGAATTTGACTCCACCTCTGCATTAGCTTCCACACAGTTTAAGGAAGAATTTTACCAAATTCTTCAGTGATGGAAAGGTTCATCTTGATGAACACATTGCAGCTTTTAGCATAGCCTACGGCATCATAGGTGTGGAATTTGAAAACATAGCAGTCAGGCTATTCATAGAAACACTACAAACCACTGCTACAGACTGGTTCTACCACCTGCAAATGGGATCAGTAACTGACTGGGACACCTTGAAAGACAAATTTGAAGCTAGATTCAAGCCTGCAAAAGATGCACATGCCTTGCTGGCCTAGCTCACTTAGATGAAGAAAGAGCCTCATGAGCCTATGAGGGACTTCATTTACAGGTTCAACAAGCTGAGGCATAGAATTCCCATGATCGCCCAGCCAACACCTTAGAATCTCATGTGTTTCTTCATCAACTCACAACTGCCTAAAGTGAGTTTCTTGCTAAGACAGGCCAGACACCTAGACCTTGTTGCTGCTCAAAACTTGGCTACTGAGGTAGAAGATGACCTTATCTTGGTAGGAAAGATAAAGAGTGACCCTAATAAAGGTAAATCCTCTTCATCTTTTGAGTATTCACCTATAACCACCACTGACCTGATGGTACAAAAGCTAGCAAATGAAATGCTAGCTCTCAAAAAGCAAATGGCACAAGGAATGTCATCTGCTCCTACATACAGAGATATGCTAAGGAGGACATTTCAAAATCAGGCATACCAAGGCAATGCTGCCAGGAATCAGGGATAGCAAAATTGCCTTCCCCATCCATAGAGGAACCTCACTCTTGAAGCACCTCCAAACAACTTGGCGGTCAGATATCTAGAAGCTGAAGCAGATTCCTCATTTCAGCCTGAGTTAAATACCAAAGATAATGCTAATCTCTTCATTAAAGAAGAGGAAGAATTAGCTGGTGACTCCAATATTTGTTTTCTAAAGTAATAGGATGAAGCTGGAAGTCAAGGAGAAGGGTTGGATGGATCTTATGCTATTTTCACCTGATCTCAAAGCTAGTCAGCTCCACAGGCTAACAAAGGAAAAGCAGGAGAAGAACCTCAACCGGTGGTTTCCATTGCTAAATGAGGGACTCCATTGCCTCCTCAATCAAAAGATCAGGTAACTCACAAAAAAGTAAGTACCTCCAACTGCCCTATACCTTCCACCTCTGTTGCTCAGACCAGTGCCATACCTGCTAAAGATCCAGATGATGGACTCTCTCCTTCTGTTTCAAAATCTTTTTAATTATTTGATATAATTGATCATGCCAGAAAGACTAAGATCCAAATGACAAAGATAGAGTATTTGAGAGCTAACCCTAAACAATTTGATAGGTTGGCAGAATATGTGAAAAATAAGGCCATCCCCATAGGACAAGATTCTTCAAAGGTCATTCATGATCCCCCCAAGGATAAGTCCACCCAGAATAATTTTGTTGTGACTCCTCCAGTTGCTCCTCAAAAAATAGAACCTTTTTATGTTTCCCTGCTTATAAATGGTTACAAATTGAGTAATTTCATAATAGACTCCGGAGCCTCGAATAATGTCATGCCCGCCAAGGTGGCAGATTCCTTTGGTCTAACTTTGACCAAAACTTTCAGAAGGTGTTTTTCTATGGAAAATAAGTAAGTCCCACTCCTTGGTTAGATAAAAGATGCCCAATTTGCTTTCACAGCTTTTCCAAAAAAGAGGATAAGAATGATGATTCTAGTGGCCAATGTTCCAGCCTCTTATAGTGTCTTTCTTGGGTTGAATTTCTACAAGGATGTTGGAGGTGAGCTGAGCATGGACTTGTCAGAAGCAAGGATCTCAATTCAAGGTGTTATGAAGAAATTGCTTCCAAAAAAAGAGGCAAGGTATGTAGTCACCCAATCATCAACACTAGAAGCTCAGATTTTATTTGAGTCTTCTGGCATGGGCAACTACTTCCTATCTACGAACGAAGTCATTGAGGCATCTGACGAAACTCCTATAGGTGACAACTTGGAAATGTGTTCAGCTGACATAGCGGAAGAATCAACACAACAAAATGAACGCATGAAAGACCCTCTTCCTCCAAATAAAGAAGTTTTCAAAGGAAAAGTAATGTCTAATGAGGTATGAATCTTAGAATTTGATAGCAGCTACTCTTCTACCAGTTCAAGATCCAAAGTTGTGTTGGTATTTCTTCAGGGAGATATTGTTCCTTTATCTTACAAGTTGCAGTTCAACAACACCAACAACACAGTTGAGTACAAATCCCTGATACTCATATTACAGGCTGCTAGAGAAAAAGGTATTAAAATACTCCATGCTAAAGGGGACACTGAATTGGTGGTTTTCCAAGTAAGAAACCTCTATCAGACCAAGAATGAAAGATTGTGCCACTATCACAATCTTGTCTGGGACCAAATCAAAAATTTTGACACTTTCAGCATCTCTGTCGTTCTAAGAGAATTCAATGACCAGGGGAATGCTTTCGCTGTTTCTGCTACCCTCTTGGTTCCCCACCTGTATTTTAAAAGAGATAAGTACACTATTAAATTGGTCTTTCAGCCAAGTGTACCTAATAATGCCAGCCATTGACAAGTATTCAACAATGATGATCAAATCATTGCCTTCTTGGAGCAAAAAGATAGCTTCAAACAACTACAATTTGAAGGTAGGGAACTTTGGGAATGAAAAGTAACTTCTGAATCAAATGCGACCATAGGTAAAGATTTTCTGCAGCTTAAGGGGAATAAGATTCCCAAATCCCTATTTTCCCTAGAGAAATTGTTTGATAACCATGATAGGTTTATTAAACAACAATGAACAGATTCAAACTCTTCCTAGGATTTTGATCAAGTAAACCTAGGGACCAAGGGAGATCCTAAGATGGTAAGCATCGAAAAATGTTGCACTCCTGAGGAGAGATTCAAGCTTGCTAATCTACTCTGCCAATATATAGATGTCTTAGCTTATTCCTATGATGACCTGAAATCACTCAGGCCTGATGACATTCACCATGACATTCCTCTTAAGGCAAATTTTGTGCCTTACAAGCAAAAGTCTAGAAAATATAATCCAAATATCTCAATTACTATTTTAGCTAAGATACAAAAAATGCTTGACGCTCAGATAATTTTCCCAATCCATCACTCCACATGGATTGCCAACATAGTGCTTGTTAGAAAGAAAAATGGTGAAATTTGGATCTATGTGGATTTTAGAAATTTGAATAAGTTATCTTTAAAAGATAACTACCCCCTCCCTATCATGGATCAAGTTTTGCAAATGGTAATAGATTCAGAGATGTTATCAATGTTGGATGGTTTCTCAGGATACAATCAGGTTGAAGTTGAAAAAATAGATCAACATAAAACTACTTTCACAACACCTTAGGGCACCTTCGCCTACTGAAGAATGCCTTTTGATCTGATAAACACAGGTGCTGCATTTTAAAGATCGATGGACCTCACTTTCAAGGATGAGATGGGTAAGTTCATTGTGGTTTACCTAGATGATTTGATGGTATTTTCAAAGCACCATTCTGACCATGTTCACCATTTACAAAGAATACTAGAGTACTGCCGTCAAAATGGTATTTCTCTAAATCCAAAGAAATCTATCTTTGGGGTGACTGAACAGAAACTTTTCAGACACATTGTGTCTTGAGAAGGTATTAAAATTGACTTGAAAAGAGTCAAATCCATCCAAGAACTTACTCTGCCTACTAGTAAGACTGCAGTTCACTCTTTCTTCAGAAAGGTGAATTTTCTTTGAAGGTTCATCCCTGAGTTCGCTAAGAAGACTCGCCACATCGTCAATATGATGAAAGGCAATGCTACCTTTAGGTGGACCACAGAGGGCAAATCAGCCTTCAGAGACATCAAAGAAGCATTCACTCGCGCACCAATCTTGGTTTATCCAGACTACACCAAGAGCTTCAAAATATATAGTTATGCTTCTGAGCATACACTCTCAGCTATTCTAGTTCAACCGAACCAAGAAGGCATAGAATATCCTATTTAATTCATGAGTTGTCCACTCAATGCTCATGAGATGAAATATTCCAACATAGAAAAGCATGCATATGTAGTGGTTAAAGTAGTCAAGCATTTTAGATTTTATATCCTGAGCTTGCACACTGAAGTTCTCATGCTTGATACAATAGTGAAGTCTATTTTGACTCAACAGGAGTTTGATACGAAGAGGGGTAATTGGATTGCCAAGATTCAAGAGTTTGATCTAGACATCAAACCTACCAAACTTGTGTGGGAAAAAGGTCTTTGTCAGTTGATTGCCAACAACATTCCTAATGAAGCAGAGGATGAGGAAATAGAGATCAAAGGCGTACCCACGATCCTATTTGTTGCCACTACTAATGAGTGGTATTCCGACATCACCTACTTTCTGACTTATGGTGAGTGTCCCGCTCATCTCTCCTATAATAAAAAATAGAATGTTAAATTGAAAGCTGTTAGCTATATTTTGTGGGATAATGGTCTATACAAAAAGAACCTGGATGGGTCATTTCTTCATTGTGTTGATAAGGTAAAATAAGATAAACTCTTGGAGTCTTTCCACGATTCGACCTATGGGGGGCATTTTTTTGCACCAGTGACAGCACATAATATTTTGTGAGAAAGGTACTATTGGCCTACGCTATTTTAGGATGCCTACAAATAGGTGCATAGGTGCAAACTATGTCAATAGTTTGTCAGAAAGCCTAAATTGGCTACCTTACCTCTCAAGCCAGTAATAATCAAAAAAAAAATCCAGCAATGGGGTATCGACTTCATTGGCATAGTTAATCCATCTTTGAGTGCCAAACATGATTATGTCTTCATGGTGACTGATTACTTTACCAAATGGGTGGAGGCCATCCCAACCAAGCACGCTACGTCTGAAGTGGTGTGCAATTTTCTCAAGGAAAATATCATTTCCTGATTCAGGGTTCCACTCAAAATTGTAACAGATAATGCGACCTATTTTTATTCATATGAAATTACTCAATTCTGCTTTTATTATGGGATTACCCTATCCCACATTTTAGATTATTTTCCATAGGAAAATGGCCAAGCAGAATTGAGTAATAAGAACCTGGTCACTATTATCAAAAAATTGGTAGAGGATAATCAAATAACGTGGCACAAAGCACTGTTTGATGCTTTATGGGCAGATCAGATTACACCCAAAAGGGCCATAGGTATGTCATCTTTCCAGCTTTTGTATGGCTTAAATACATAAATACCCATCACTCTAGAACTACCAGTGCTCAAGTTAGCCAAAGAAATCAAAAATTCAACCTTCAAAAGTTCAATCGACAAAAGAATCATGTGTCTGACTGAACTGAATGAGCAGCGAACCATGGTGGTGGATCATATTACGGTGCATCAAAACCAAGTGAAGAAACTTTTTGATAAAAAGGCTAAGGTCCATGATTTTCAAATTAGAGATCAAGTCTTGTTATGGGACAAGAGGAGAGAACCGAAGGGAATGCATGGCAAATTTGACTCCTTATGGAGAGGTCCATTCGCCATTCGATAGTTTTGTGGAGAAAATAGCTTCTTGTTGGAGTATCAGGATGGGACGCCATTTATATTACCCCATAGTGAGCAACATCTGAAGTTATTCAGTCTTTGAAGCTTAGATGGATCCACTTATATATATATATATATAGTTTTTACATTTTGTCTATTTTTCTTTCATTTTTAGCTTGACTCCATAGCCCAATGGCTTGGATGAAGGCACTTAGAGATTGGTTTCTACTCCTGTTCATCATTTTGATTAACAAAAGTTCCCCAACAAGAGCTAGCTATTATTTCCAAAATCAGCTTAGCTTGTTTTTGGAATCAACCCCCTGCAAAACTTGTTCATTTTGCCTTTTGTCTCTCTAAGTCCATTTTCGAGATGAGTTTTTCTCATTCTCATCTTGGCCCAACTAGCACCATTTGAAATTCATAACATTGTTACATTTTTCTCAAAACATGAAGGTTGTTACGGTCTCGATACGACCAGAGGACCAAAATCTGGCTTTTTTAGAGTCAGTGTATGGGAAAACTCAGGCCCATACCAGACCTCATGTGATTTTGGACACTTAACTATCTAGCCCTTAGTGTGCTCTGATTCTGCATCTTGCATCTCGCCAACACCTAATTCACACATCTCCCTGTAGACCAACCTGATCTTACTTATCACATGTAGATCTCCTCCATGATCCTGCAACTCCCTGCATATCAAACCTGATTTTACATACATGGGGAATCCTACTTGATTCCACCATGGGAAGAACTCTCCAAGCTCCACACTTGGGTTCTACAAGTTCAACACTTAACAATACAGCCCATGAGTCTATTATGTAGATCTCATGCATACACTAAATTAGACAGGTGGCTCAAAGACTCGAACTGGTCTTCAACATGCAAACTCCGCATTCACTTAACTGACTGTTCATCAATAGCAGTTTTGACCGCTACAGGTGATCAACATCGGTCCCTGCCTGACTAGAGGTGACCGATGTCGGCCGATCTCCTACCGATGCCAGTTTCCTCTGCGCTTCCCCTGCTCGACGTCGATTGTGGCCTGCTGACACCGGTGACTGTCAAGCTGTGAAAAACCTCCTCCTTCTGTTTGCAACAAGGTGAAGCTTTTATCTCCACACCCTAACAATCTCCCACTTGGAGATAAAGAGCTACACCTATACCCATACCAGTACTCTATCTAATCTACATCCTAGCTTGTATTCCTCTTCAAGCTCCCACTCGAAGACAACCCACCACACTCCCTGTGGTGTTACACCTGTGTCTAAATTTTTCCATTCTTCTGCCTTGCTATACTCCCACTCAAACAGCAACCCCTATGAGTAACCTGTAATCAACACAAACTTAACAGATCTGAACCCCTGTTAGTCAAGCTCGCTCTGAGAACGTCCAACCTGGCTCTGATACCACATGTTGGGATAAATAACTGGAAGCACACAATTGATTATTAAGCAACTTAATATGCGGAAATAACCAGAATACACAAATAACTAGAATTCAGAAATAACACATGATATGAGAGACAATACACAACTTGTATTAAAACTCTTGCAGAAAAGAATACAATAAAAAAGATGCCACTTCTTCTCCACCACCTCTTCAGAGGCTTCCCACACCTCAAGTGAACAGTACTTCTCTCCTCAAAGCTCTCTCTCTTAAGTCCCAACACCCAACTCAAACACTGAGTTGGTGTTCACCTTAGCTCCACGCACACCACAAGTGCTCCACACACTCCACAAGTACACAAACGTACTCCAAGTAGATCTCCCCTAAACCTACAACAACCTACACCTCAATAGACCTTACTTATGGAAGGAACTCCCTTGCCTTCCTCTCTTGCTCTATCTGAGTACACACCTGTACTCCAAGTAGATCTTGCCTGATTTTGCTCCCTGTTGTGTTGCTATCCTATCTGATCTTGCACACCTGCAAATCAACCTGGTTCTGCACACCTGTGAACCTTGACCTTGCACACACATATACCTACATATCAATGATCTTACTTACCATGTAGATCTCCTATAGAAGCCATGCACACCAGCTGACTAAGATCATACACCCCTGTAGAATCCTGCTGACTCTCCAAAACCAGCACCCACCTTGGTACTGTGGCACTAGGAGGAACACACCATTGCTCACCTCACACACAGAAGGAGCTTATAATATTGCTCTCTTACTCTCTAGCACAAGTTTACAATACAACCATGAGTCTATTATATAGATCTCATCCAAACAATAATTAGACATCTAATTACAATAATTAGATCCGCAGCTCTTAGTCTAAAATTAGCTCTCATCATGCAAACACTTGGTTCATCAACTGACTGCCTATAATATACTCGCAGTCGAACCACACAGGCGACCGACGTCGGTCCCTGTCCACCTAGGGATCATTGACGCCGGCCAACTTCTGACCATCGTCGGTTGCTTCCTATCTCCTACCTACCATCATCGGTTGGCCTGACCGATGCCGGTGTCTGTGACACTCTGCAACTCTTCTGCAACCTCCTCCATGTCTGCATCAGTGAAGCTTTTAGCTCCACAACCTAACATTTTTCTCATTCTCATCTTGGCCCAACTAGCACCATTTGAAATTCATAACATTGTTACATTTTTCTCAAAACATGAAGGTTGTTACGGTCTCGATACGACTAGAGGACCAAAATTTGGCTTTTTTAGAGTTAGTGTATTTCTTCCTCTTTCGTGCACGAGCGGCAAATTTTGCCGCCAGTGCATTTTTTTCTTTGAAATGCAGGAGCAAAAAAATTTGCCGCCCCTGCATTTGAACCTGCATGGGCAAAAAAAATTTCCACCCCTGCATTTTTATTTATCACATGTAGGAGCCACAATTTTTGCTGCCCCTTCACTGCCTTGATTTTTACACACGGCATTTATTGCCATGCACGTCGAGTTATTGGGGTCAATTTTCACCCTATTTAATCTGGTTTTAATCTCTTTTTACTTCATTCCTCCTCTCCTCCTCCTACCCTCTACCTCTAGATGATCTAGTGAATGGGTCAAAGTGCATTTTAGTGGATTTGAGCTCACGGTGCGCGTGGTTTTCCAAGTAGCACGTGTGTTTAGAGTTTTTCCCTTTCCTCTTTTTTAGCTTGTTTCTCAATTGTTTTTGTTGGGGTTTGTTTTTTCCTCTTCCCCATAGGCCTTCTAGGCTTCCTCTTCATGATGGGGTGGCAATTTTCACCACCATCATTTGACCGTGGGTTTCTTATTTTAACCTGCACAGGTGGCAAAATTTACTACTCGTGTTGCCCTTTCTCTCCTTGCTGCTCCATTCACCTACATCAGTGGTGAATTTCACCACCAATACATGCTCTCTATATTGACCTACAGGGGTGGTGAAATTCACCATTGATGTAGGTCAAGTCTATAGGAGAGGCAAATTTTACCACCCCTGCACATTTCTGTCGACCCTATGCGAGCGGTGAAAATCACTGCCGATGCAGGCTAAGCATTCAAGGGTGGAAAATTTCACCATCCCTACACTTCCTTGGATATTATTCATGCACAAGTGGTGAAAATCATTACTCATGCCATTTCCTTCTCCCTCTTGCATGCAAGGGTGATGAAATTCACCGCTTGTGCATGCAGTTCATTCCACATGCTTGGGCAGCAAATTTTGTTGCCCTTGCATTTCTCCTCCAAATTTCTCTAAATCTAGAAAAAAAATCTCTTTTTAATTTTTTTTCACTTTCTCCCCTTTTTCCCTCATTTTTTGACCCATCCTTGTTAAGTGCCCTTCCTTGGTCATGATCACCCAACGTGCGAATTCCCCAATTTGCCCATTGTTCCCTAATTGCATAATCATGATTGCAGTACCCTCTGAAGATTCTTGCTCATCATCACTCGCTCAATCAAGATAAGTTCCAATGACTGAGACTTCTCTAAAAAAGTTAAAATCCATGAAGTACCATTACTAAGGCATTTTTATGATCACCTCGGTCACTTCTAATGTCAACAACATTAGAGATACAGAGATTGGCCATGTAGATATGGCCGAGTTCATGACTAGAACCAAGGCAATGAACCCAAGCTCTAAAATAAAAAGGATCATCGAGAGCAACATTTATCTGGTTGCCACTTTCCCAGTAGTGGCACATCATATGGAGTTCATCCTCCAGTGTGCCCAGTTCTACAATAAAGAGACAAGATCAGTCTCTGATGCCAACAACAATGAGATAATTCAACTGGACCCCAAATTCATTAATAAAGTCTTCATGTACCCTCTTGCTATTGAATTACTAAGAATAAACTTCGTAGAAGCACAAAAAGAGTATGATAAGGACCTTGAAAGGGCAAAGAAGGTGATGAATCATAGATGGCTTAAGGCCCCTGGAACCAACTTGTCCAGATGGCCATGGAATTTCTCGATGAGTGATTTCATTAAAGAGGGTGACTTGATTACTCTCCTCAGCAGGGTACGAGGCCTACCGTCTTCTTCACAATTCCATGAGTGGATGTACCCCTTCATCAAGATCATCCTCCAAGGGAAGCAAGTCATCTTCTGGGGTGAGCAGATCAGTAATGCTCTTCACGAGCAACTAACCAAGGTACAAACTACTTCAAAGTTTTATATGACTTTGTACCTGGTGTACATTACGGCATTTATGTGAACCTTTCTAGGTTTGACAACTGAAGGAGACAGGAAAACCACCCCAGTCTACTCATATTACCCTCAGTTAATACTATAAGGATCAATCTGTCATTTCAAGAGAGTAAATGATGCCTTCTTCATGGTATTTTTGTGTCTATTCGACCCTCAGCTTGAATAAAAGAGAATATTTGATGAAGCTTGGATGGTCATCAATGACTATGGCTGTATGTTCCTACAATTTCCCTCCTTCTGCTATCTTCGAGTTAGATTTTTCCAAGGCTATCCCTCTATGCTCCCTAGGTTTCCTTCTAATAAGTTAATCCTAATGGAACTGTGTAGACAAATGGTTGTCGTACACACTAGACAAATGGAACTAAAATAGCCAGTTTTCAAGTTTCCAATTGAAATTGGTAGATACTCAATTTTGACAGCAACCAAGGCCAAGGTCATGGAGACAGAGATGCAACTGGTCACTATGAAAAAGTTCAAAAGAAAGGACAATTTTGACTATAGGGGTGTCAAAGACATGATCAAAAGAAAGACTTAGTTTCATGAGCCTATGATCGAAGACATCTGGGTAGACCTAAGGATAGCTGAAGAAATAAGGAGGATGGACTACAACAGGCTGACCATGGAACAAATCAAATATTTGGGGCTTGTAGATATTCCCTCTAATTTGTTTGATGATAAGAATATTATCAACAATAGGTACCTAGCTGAGAAGGTTGCTGACTCTCCCCTTCCTCCTATCCAGTGGTCCCAAAAATAATTAACTTCTTTGAGGAAGAGATTTGAACCAATATTGGCCAACACCAATGATTGGTTAATAGCCAAAGGGATCACATTGAAAGAGTTCATTATAGGATCAGAGGCTGAATTCCAAGCAAAAATGAGGAAGAAGGCAAAGAATAGGACCAAGAACAAAGGTGATATTCCTTCTCCATCTAGGCCTCACAAGCTTAGAATCATCTTTGTTTCTAAGAAGTTGAAGGTGGCTGAAGAGCCAGAATCAATGGTTAAGGGAGTTGGGAAACAAACCTCCTAGGAATAGGCAACTCAACAAATGGAGACAGATTATAGGCCCTTAGAGTAGCAAAGGACTAAGCCTCTTACCTTTCTAGGAAGGGGCACAACCACTTACAGATGTCTCTCCTTCACCACCTCTTTCTCCTATCAGTGTTCCTTCTTTTGGAGCTATCTCTCCTTCCAAATTCATGTTTGGTGATCCTCAAGATGCTTCTAGAGATACTCTTTGTTCCTCTAAATCTATTCCTAGTCTGACATCTCCTTCCTTCAATCTAAGAGAAAGCTCTACCCTTGATCAATCAACTACCGGTATGGTTTCACCAGTTGCTCCAACCACAACCACTATTACCACTAGCAATGTAGAAGTTACCATAGTAACACTAGCTGTAGGAACTATTGCCACAATAGGTACTTCTTCTCTTCCTCCTTGGATGTCAGCTTTCATGCCCAAAAGAAAGGATATATCCATCTCTGCAGATGACTTCGATTTTAGCAAGATAGTGCTGGTGAAAGCTAAGGCCCTTAAGATACCGAGGATCCTCTCAAAATTGGTAGAAGAAAAAGGGCATAGATTTCTAGAAATAGCTAAACCACTGCAGGACGTAACCCTTGAGGGTTTTGACATGAGCAACTATTTCATCTCTCATGTTGAACTTGGAAAAGTTACTCACAAAAGTGTGAAAAGTGATCTATAGTTTGAAATGGACATCATGGTCTAGAAATTTGATAGAGAAAAGGAGATGAAAGACTACTATAAAGCCAAGGTAGAGCAATTGACTGTAATAGTCAAGAAATTCACCCTTCCTCCTAAAGCAGTAACCCCAGAGGCCTTTTCCATAGATGACTCTGTTAGTTAGAAGGTAGAGAAAACCTATATGAAAGGGAAAGTGCTAGAGGATTACATTGAAAAGATGCACACTCAGGGAATTTCCTTACAGAGGTTGCCAAAAAGATAGACAAGATGAAGAAAGTGAGGACAGATTTGGAGGACCTTGTCTCACTTATTTCTCAAGACATTGATAGTACAGAGAAATATCTTAGCAAGTGGAGGGAAATGAAAGATTTGAAGAAAAGCACCTTGATATCCATTGGTGTTATTTTCAGCAAAGATTCCTATGTTGAGATTAAGGAATCACTGATATACAGGGTTCAGGTACTCAAGGAGCTAATTGAAGATCTCGAGTCTTCATTGGATGCTAGCGAGAAAAGCAACACAGGTCTGTTGAATAGACTGGAAGAACTACCTTGTGACCTCACCTCCATGGATAATCAATTTCTCTCAGCAAAAGAGATGATTCGAGGATTCAGAGGTATGATTCAAAGGGATTTCAAAGAAAAAGCATTCTCAATGACTTCTATGGATAACATTTTAGATACTCAATTGACTCTAGATAATCTAAGATTCAAGTTATTGAGTCATGCCAAGGCAATCACAACATTGAAGGACACTGTAATTAGGGCTAGGGTCATCTTCAAAAACACCATTGTGCCAGACAGTATAGGAATTTAGGCATCTATTGCTATGTATGATGCTCATCTAAAAAAGTTTGGTGGCAAGAGCTGAACCTTTTTTGCCTTCTCTCTTCTTTTTCTCTTCTCATGCACTTTTTTCATGTAAAAGTGCATGCAATTTTGTAATGTGTAATGACATGTACAAAATCCAAAAAAATATCTCAAAAGTTAAAGATGGCTCATCTTTGACCAAGATATTTTTATATTATAATATTTTTAATTTTGAAAGGTTTCTCCCTATATATAGAGGGGACCTATTTTGTAAATGTATCTCTAATAATTGAGAGCAAAAACTCTGCTAAAATTGAGACACTTCTTGAGACTTTGTGCTCAACTTGTAAATCATATTTTGTTGAATGAATTAGAAGCAAGTTTATTTCAGACTTTGTGTTGAAGTTATCTGCATTATTTAGGAAATAGTTATTATGTCCTCTTTCCTGATAATCTCTTATTTGTTTGATTTAATAAGCAAAGTGTGTGTGTTGATATTATCTGAGGACATTTCTAAAAGATAAAAGAGAGACTTTGAGCTACTTTTACCTTTGTGATCCTTTTATCCTTTATAGTTTCAGGCGAAGACTTTGTGCTTCATTTCACTCTATGATTACGCATATTCTGAATCGGTGAAGGAGACAACAGAAGACTTTGTGCTTATGTTGGTTTCTTTGTTAACTTTGTTACTTACTTTAGGTGATTTTATGCTCTACACTAGATACCATTCCTGAAAGAAGAGGAATGTTATTAGCGAACGACCAGGATTTTTTTCTCTTGTTCCTTGGACATCACCTCTAAAAAAAGAGAGGTGGATGCTATTATACCACCACAAGTATTATTTTTTGCTTAATTATATATACATATAGCATATAAATATTCATAGGGAACCTCCCCTTGATGAGAGGAGAGATTTACCTCGTCCAGATCTGGTAGACCCACACTTTTTGTGTGTAAATATCCCTGTGCTATGGTTGATATACCCATTTTGTCATTAGTTAGTTGATGACAAAATATTCACCCAACAAAGGCCACATACCAACTCCTGTAATTGAAAACTTTCATGGCCATCATAGTGTTCTTAACTATCTAGTGAAGAGATAGTTGTTTTAGTGCCATGTCAGTAGTGTCAAATGTCATTCTAAGGTTTTGATAGAGTTTCAAGTGGTCTTGTGATCTAAAAGTGCTTTGATGGAGATATACAAAAAGTGGTAGCTAATGACTCTCAAATATACTCAATATTTTCAAGCATATATGCCTATAATCCTTAGTAAATAAGTAATGAACATACATAAAAGTTTCGTGGAGAGCTAAAGTGAATGTGATAAGGTGCTTTTCTATGTTATTCATTAGTATCTTCTTATGAAATTATGTATGAGGTAAAAATTGAAGGTTATGTCTTGAAAATTATTAAATTATACCTTGAAATCCCATTAAATCATTCACAATACTTTGAAACACCTTCAAATTCATGTAATTTCCTTATTTCTAAAGTCTTATGCTTTGAAAATATCATTTCATGCAAGTTAAAGCATGGAAAAGGCCTTCTTTAGCTCACACATGCCAAAATTTGGCCTCATAAGTATGTAAAAGAGATTATTTCTTGTTATAACATGCTCATTACTCGTGTTCTTTCTTTTTATGCCCTAAAATTGGTAGTTCAAGCTTTAAGTTTTAAGAACATGAAAAGAAAGGAGATTTTTCATTTATTTTCACGTGTAAGTATAGACTTGTACAGCTTATTCCATATATTAGAGATTAAAATCATGAATATGAAGATATTTCAGGTGTTTCAAAATAATTTCAAGGAAAGATGATCTAATATAGGTGAAAAATTGATTCCCTCTAGTCATCTAGCTTCTTTGCACATAGTGAGAGCCTTTCAGGTTTACAAGTGGTACGACCATGAGAGAGAAAATTGAGGCCTAACATTTTGGCTAGAAAAATTAGTCTCAAAGGGAATACATCTATGAGAAGTGTTTCTCAATTTGGTTCTATCTCCTTTATTAATCATCCCTTTGAAGTCAAGGTACTCACTACATTCTTAATAGACTCATAGGTTTTCATTTTGGAACCATATGTTGGTTCAAAGGTCTCCAACCTTATATGTCTTGTTGAACATGTGCCTATGCCTACTTAAGACCCTCAAAATGGTGTTGACATACACTTTTCATGCTCTTAATCACCTCCATCATTTTACATTCGATCTCACTATTTTCCATCATTGCATAAGCTTATCTTTTCACTCCATTCTTAGTTTCATAGTTTCCCATCTTTCATTCACATCATATCATTTTCATTCACCTCAATCTCATGGATCCACTGTCATAATGAGTCAAAAGGGGTAAATACTATCATGGATATGAAGGAATATATGCAAACCCTAAGACCATGCTAAACAGAGACAAAATGATCACCTAAAACAAATTCAAAGCACAATCAAGAGTTTCTCATGGAAATACAAAAGAAGAAGGGTGTGAAGGATAAATCCTTAATGGTATTTGCTCAAAATCTCCCCTCAATTTGTAATGGATAAGGAAAAAGTTCACTAAGACTAATTTTGGTGACCCCCTTAAGGTCTAGTTCCATATTTGTCCATATAAAGGGACCTTGCATAGTCACCTATATTTGTCAAGAAATTACACAGTCATTTTAAAGGAATGGTCATGGCATAGATGCATGAATAAGAGTAAAAAAATAATGAGGAGTTCTTGATCCCTATTGGATCTTCATTCATCTTTCAATCTAAAGAGAAAATCCACTGAACATGTAGTCAATAATCCTTCTCAATATAACCTATAGGTCTGATGGAGGAATAGGAACAAACTCAATTTCAAAACTCGATTTTAAACCAAGGGAGAAGCTTGCATCTATTTAAGGGAGAGTTTAAACTTGATATCACTTCAAGTAAGATGAAATCATTAGAGTGACTATTTTCAAGTCTATTTATTTTGTTTTAAGATCCTATGACTTGTACACAGTCCATACAAAGGCCTGATGTTGACTCACAATCAAGCTAAGATGGAAAAAAGGTCTATGTTCAAGTGTTAGAGTAAAGACTATGCAGGTGATAGTATAGTCAAGAGTGAAAATAAGACCTAGATTAAAGGCAGACCATGTGTGAGACTTAAATTTAGATTAAGACATGTTTTTATGAAAATCTCCACCTACAACAAAGATAAAAGTCTTTTGAAGTATACCAATCCTTCACCAAGTTCTAAACTATGAGAAGGGTCTTGTTATGGCTTGAAGATCAATAAGTTTGTTGTATGGGTTTGAATATTCACATGTAATGAAGGTGTTTTTTATTAATATGAGGTTCAAACTCCAAATAAATTCATAGCCATTCACCTCATGACATCCACCTACAACCATACAAAAGGGTAGGCCTATATCCAAGTTGCAAGAGTATTAAAGCAGAGTGGTCTAATGGAGCAGTTATATTATCAAATAGATTTTTTATAAGAACAATGAAGGTGTGAAATGAATAAAGATATCATGAATAAGGTTATAAATCAATATACAACCAATATCAATCATGAAAATGTCCACTTATAGCCATACTAGGTGGTCATCTTCATCTCACACAATCACATAATCTCAAGATGCAGTTCATGATACTTTTCACTCAAGAGAATAAAATTTTAAAATAAAATATGTTTAAAATGGAAAATTGACATGTTTAAACTTGTATCAAGATCATAAAAATTACTATCAATTCATGAATGTACTACACAAGCTTATTGTATAGACTAGGACTGTGTAAACCCTGAGAACAATGCTTGAAAAGTCAATATGATAAAGAAGAGATAAGAGAGAGTTTTTAGGTACCTTGGGACATCTCAAAGAGCCAAAATATGATGGAATGGATATCAATAATTTAAAATTTCCTAAGGATCACCTACAATAGTGTTAATATATAGTCACAATGAGGAGCCTTTGAAAAGGTATGGTGTGACATAGGATGCATAGGGGTAAAAGGTGACCAATAACGGATTAGCATGATGAAAGAAGGATTTTATATCCTTTTCAAGCCTTATAAAACATTTTTACACACAAAGACAAAGGTGATAGAAGAATTCAGACTTAAAAAACATGAATACACAGTCAAAAAGAGTTACAGTCTATGTTCTAAATTACTCTCTCCTATAATGGAAATGAAAGGAGGATTTTTGATTAGTTAAGAGAGTGAATTTCATTATAATATGATTATTATATGGTTTTTAATCAATTAAATCACCACACACCTGATTAAAATCATAAAGGGGGTCTAAACACAACTAGGGTAATTGAACCTAAGGGAAATACATTCAAAGTCAAACTCATGAAACCTATCTTAGAGGAAATGGTGACTTTGAAGCATCTAAAAGTCTAATCAAGACTTTAAATTTGGAAAAAAAAATTACTTATAACTTTATCAATACTCCTATGCCATCTTGAAGGTCATACCATAGGTGTAAGTGCTCATTGTTCTATCACAGACAAACCCCATACAGTTGAGTAGTCAGAGATGGAGCTAGGAAACCTTCTTGGAGGGTTTCAAGGTTTGACAGAGAGTTTAACCTCATGATAGAATTTTTAATAATGATAAGGTTATTTTAAATCATCACATACATTCTAATAATGATCGCATTCATGAATTCCATGTAAATCATGCCCTTGAAGGCTAGCTAAGCAAGAAAGACTAAGCCAGACTTGTGTGATCTTAAGGCCCTTTGCTTGTTTTGAGTTTGGTTGAAGAGGTATGAAATTTGATGAGATTTTTAAAATGCATTTTCAATGTTATATTATGTTTATAAACTTATTATGGATTAGGTAATAGGAAAACTCAGTCCATAAGGATTTGACAAGCTATGACTGCTAGAAACTCTAGGGTAGTGAAAGGAAGGCATATAGATAATTTCATGACTTTGAGGATTATAATAAAGAATTATAATCTCTTTAATAACATATTTTATAAGTTTAAAACTCATTTAACTCTTCTCTTTTAGAGAAAGGGCATATAGACCTCTATTCTACACAAACACACAGTCGTTCGTACAGGTAGTCCTAAGAAACATAGAGATAAAGCAGAGTTTGGGAAACTAAAGGATATATAAGGGAATAAAAACAAATGTAAATGAACTTATATTAATTTTTATAATCCTTATTATCACCTACAATTTCTTTGAACATCAAAACTTGGTATTAGGCTTAAAGTTAGCCTTAAGGCATATAATACCAAAAGACATTTGCAGACTCATCTAAGCATAAAATACACCATGAGAAGGTGGTCATAAGATGTTACAAGTCATAAATTAGGTGTTTTAAGGAGGTGATAACAATGAAAAAGTCAATTTGACCCTCAATGAGAAATTTGAACTATGTAGTCTAAAAAACTCATTCGAGTTGCCTATTTGAGAGATCATATATTTAACCACATGAGGAGTTTGACCAAATTTTGGTAGCATGATTTGATGACCCATATTCACTTATAATCCATGAAGGATTAAGTTTGGTTGAGGATCTTTACTTTATGAACCATCGCTAAGACTACAGGTAGGTCTATAATGCATTCAGAACCCTACAAGTAAACTTCACTATGTACATATATTTTCACACTCTTTACATGGGAACCCAAGATTATTAGGAAATTTTAAGGGGTTTATTGAATAAATATACATGGAAAAATTTATAGTTTAGAGTTCTATACTTTATGAACCATTGTTAAGAAGGTTCACCTCCAAAACCCTCCTACAGACTAATTTTCATAAAAGTGAAATTTATTGAAATAAAAACCCCATGAATCATCCTAAAATATCTTTAAACTTGAATTAACCTAAAATAAGGTCCTAGAATTGGTGTCGTGATTTTTGAAACTATATGAACATGGTAGAAAATAGGTTTTTTTGAGGAAAAAGAGCAATAAATAGAGGTACAAAGTAGTTTCATGGATTCCAATCCATAGAGAGTGAAGTTTGGCAGTTTTTATTCCTCCTTAAGCCATCATATGATCAAATCAATGCTTGAAAATGCCCTTGTGAGCTTCTTCAAAGCAACTAGTTTGCAGAATTTCAAGATAGTTTTACCTAGTCAACTAATTTGACTAAGTTACAAGTGTTACTTTTCAAGGAGAACTCATTTCGTGATAAGAGACATTGGTTCATGTATTAAATTCACCATATTTTTAGGTTTTCAAAATTTTATGTATGTTTTCAAATCCATCACATATAAGAATTCAGGTTATTAGGCCGAATTGTAGACACTAGAAAACCATAAACTACGGCTCTAGATGTTGTATTGCCCTTTAAACCATCCCTTGGCCCATATTTTATTATATTACCCCTTTAACATACCCCTTCACACCCATTTACTCCTTCATATAATTTAATTATTTAAATAAACTAGTTAATTCTTATTTCCACCTCACCTACCTAAACCCATGGATAACCTATTGACACCTAGCCTAAAGACCATTTCTACCCTGGCATTTAATGTCCTAACCACCTAGACTTATTCTTCATGCATACCCATGCCCATTTAAATACCCTCGAACCATTTCTCAATTCCTAAACCACCAATCATTAGTGTAAATGGTTAATTTTAGCCATTTTGACCTCTTCTCCCTAACCATTGGCAATCAACTCTTGACCGATGATGGTTGACTAGGATCATTAACAGTTACATAACATTAGCCCAAGACTCATGCCCAAGAGAGGTTGAATCACGGAGGATGAAATGGGGATCACTCAGAGTAAAAGATAAAAAAAAACTTTTGGTGAATTAGAGCCAAACCAGAACCAGTCCTGAGACTTAAAAAGCACCTCATCATCTAACACAAAGGATTCAAGTATTATCACTCTGCCTATAAATATCTAGGCTCTCAAGCATCTTCACCTCAACTCCAAACTTCTTTAGGATAGTAACAACTAATCTAAGTATCTTACATTTTACACATGTTTATTAGTTTAAGTTTTAGTATCTTAAAACCTACACCCATTTCTAACTTCTACCCATACCCTCTCTGGTGTTAGAGTTTTATAACTCCAAACACCTTCTTCTCTAACAGATCACCCATTGACCACTCTTAGTCATTTAAATGTCAAATCCCTAACATGAGTATCTTTGAGGCTCCCTCTTTCTTCCATGGCCATTAACCCACCTCAAGCTACCCATAAAACCCTTCTCGAAGCTAACCCAAGTCCATTCTACCCAAAACCAAAACCCTTTCAAAACCCATAATGACTGCCAATGATCATCTTCAACCATCAGCAGTCACCCATCGACTAGTGATGATTATCCCTAACTGACAATGGTCATACCTTGACCATTGGCGATCACTATATAAATCACTTCACCCAAAATAAAAAGCTAAAAACACATACTCACCTCAACCAAATCCTTGTTTCTTAACCTCTATCACTACACAGACTCGATAACAACAACCTAAACCACACCTTAATAGTTTAACATTTCCTTTTAATGTTATTTTGTTAGGAACTATCATTTCTTGAAAATTATTGATTTCATTTAGATTAAGTATTTTTCATTACTTCATGTAACTTCTCTTATTAGCCCTTTACTTAGCATTAACTTGTCGAAAGGTGGATTGATAACCTCTACGGAAGTCATGTACTTCTTGGGTCTAGTTCACGTTAGGAAATCCACCCACCTACCTAACTAATTAACTATTTTCTAGTTTCTTTCTTATCTACAGGTCATCCTCTTAAGCCAAAGAGGAGTATTTACAATCATCTAGATTACAAAGTGTAAAACCACATCTAGGTTCTTCTACCTCACCCTTATATTAATTTTTACTCATATTTCTTAAACAAGAAGATAAGCAAATTTTAGTGAAACATTCTGGCATGCCCAATGGGACCCTTGAGTCTTTTCTTGGGTTCGTAGTTTGCATCTAGGTGCTCTTCTTGTTTTATACTCATTTAAACAAAATCAAAATTTATTTTTAGTATAAAATTAACCTTTCATACATTGTTTACTTACATATTTAGCTCACATAGCATAAATTAATCAAGTAAATCAACTATAGCCTCACTTATTTGCACACACAATACCAAACCACTTACACCAATTAAAAATCAAACACTTGACAAAAGGACCAACTAGGGTTTCATCTCCTAGTGGTAAAACTTCACCTTTGGCTATCTTACTTGGACATCATTACCAAGAGGAGAAACCAAACTAGTTCTTTGGTTGAGTATAATCTCTAGTATTTAGTATATCTTGGCTAAGCACCTAGCACCCTTATCATTGTGGTGTGTGAACTGAGGGGGTAGGCCCCAATATTAAACCATGTATCGAGTCTAACATAGACAATTTTGAGCACCTAAACTACCTAACCAACCATAGACTTATTTTCTAGTACCTGCTCTACAAAACTAAGTTAAGTCACATAGTTCTAACTTAAGGCATAATCCACAAGCAAGACAAAAATAACCTTAATATTTAATGTGATTTAGTGTGTGTTTTATCTTCTTTGATTTTTTCTTGTCTTCTATTTGTTTGAGTTATGAGAAATCTAACCCCCCTTGGAAACCTTCCATCATCTTGCCTTCATTCACCTCATCTCCATTGCCTTTTTCAATGGGGATCCCCCTTATATTTTCTCTAGGAGATCCTAACTTTGTTAAACTCCTAGAAAATAACCCTCTTGTCTTAGAGTGTTACCTTGCATCAAGAGCCACTTGTGCTCCCAACCTCACCTACAATCAACCCAACCTTACCTATAACCAATCCAACCTTACCTACAACCAACCCAACCTTCCCTATAGCTAATCCAACCTTACCTACAACCAACCCAACCTTACCTAAAACCAACCAAACCTTACCTATAACCAACCTAACCTCACTTATAACCAACCCCACCTTGCCTACAGTCAATCAAATTTCAACTTCCACCAACCAACAACCTCTCAATACCTATTTGACCATTGTCATAACCCACCTTAACTATAACTATCTCAACCTTACCAATCATTTGACTACCTATCTTAACCATCATATCAACTACCTCAACCTCATCAAAATTTAGACTATCAACCTCAAACATCATATCAATTACCTAAACCCTCTTTGGAGTAACACTCTTTATCTCAAAATCAAGACTTGGTCTATCCCCTTATTCATCCAACCAACAATTATCAGTCAAACCTATCAAACCAACCCACCCTATCAACCTTACCTAACCTATCAAACCAACCTACTTTATCAACCTCATCAAATCCAACCAATAACTATCAACCCACCTTACCCACCTTATCAACCATGCTAACCTCATCAACTCAAACCAAAAACTACAAACCAAACCTTTTTAACCCACCAATCTTATCAAATTAACCCAACTTGTCAAGTCAATCCAAAACCATCAACTAACCAACTTTATTAAACCAACCAATTATCTCGCAACCTCAAGAGCCATTAGTGTTCCCCCTTCGTAGGTGGTATACCCCATTAGGGGAATCATATGCCTCAGTCCTTGACAAATGCTTGAAGTATTTTATCATTAAACTTAATCAAATCAAACCCATCAATTGTTCTCTTATAAAACTAATTTGGTTTATAGAGAATGAGTTTTGTGATTATCATCACACAAATGGGCATGTGATAGATAGATGTGGGTCATTTAAGATGTTTGTCCAAAACCTTATCGATCAAAATAAGGTTCTAAAGGATATTCTTCATGTTACCCCTAACCTAGCCTTGAATCTTTTCAAGCAATCAATCATTAAACCTCTTCCTATACCCATTTTTGTGGAAACCCATAATCAAATCCCTCAACATAATGAGGTCCCTTCACCTTCATGAACCTATAACTAAGGAAACCATAATCGAAACCCCAACCAATCCACTTGTTGACCAAGTGCAACTCTCCCAACTTCCTTTAGAAACCATCATCACTAAGGAAGAGTCAACCTTAACCCAACCATTTATTGACCAAGTGGAACCTTCTCAAATTTTCTTCAAAACCAAAATTAAGGAAATACCCTTGCCTCTTCCACTTCTTATTTTAGTGGATCAACCTCAAACCAACCTACCCTTTCCACTTCCTCTTTTCATGGAGAAAACCCCAATTCAATCTACCTCACCCATTCCACCTACCCTTGTAGTGGATCAAACCACAACTCAAACTACCTCAACAAAAGCCAACCTAACCTCACTTATAGCCAACCCAACCTCAACCATAACCAAGCCAATCCAATTCCTCTATAACCTACTCATTTTCATCTACCTCATTGAATTATATTTGATTTGATTCCTTTTAGAAAAGTGTCAAATATTTATCATCTTAGCTCACCAATTAAACCAAACAAACAAGCAAACCAAACTGACAAACCAAATTAACCATCCAAATTATATCCCTCAACCAATCAAACCAACATCTAAACCAAATCAATCAATTATGATCAACCCAAATTTTGATATAACTCTAACCAACTCATCTATTAACCTAAACCAAAATCAACCCTTTGTTTAATATTTCTTAAAAATCTCAGCTACTTTTTTATCCAAACTACCCATACCTCACCTAAGCTCCCTCATTAGGATAATTAGACATCCTTAACCAACTGGTATTTATTACAAGATGATGTTCCCAACATCATTACAAGACCCCAAACCTACCCAAATATGATGCAACAACAAATCACTCACCTTAACATCGTAGAGGAAAACTTGCCTGAACCACTGCCTACAACTCAAACTCCACACCAACTAAAAACCCTTAGGATTCAAATGAAGTCATCATCATCCCTTCTAAACCCACTTTACTAACTAACATCTTCACTTGGAGCCTTTTTCCACCTCAAAAATTTATGGAAAGAGCATCTGGGGGAAGTCTCCCTCTAAAAGCCTTGACCAAGAAATAACCCAAACATTAACCTATAACCAAACCTTAACCTTTTGCCTACTAATGTTAACCAATGACCAAACCAACTCTTGTCACTTATGATTCAACCTACACCTAGCCTAACACCAAACCAACCTTAAACAAACGTTGACCTTGACCAACTTTTTATCAATAACCCAAACCATAACTAACCACCATCAAGCCTAAAAGCCAACTCAAGCCTAACTATCATCACCTAACCAACCTTACCTCTTGCTTTCTCTATCAAAAATATTTTCCACGTCTAGTTAAGTGTTGAAAAGTAACTAGGGGACCTCTTTATACCTGATTGGCTCAAACCATTTATACATAATTGTGGATCTAGGGCATATCTGAACCTAAACCCCTCAATGCTTTGCAGTCACATCAATTATTTTGTTAAACCAGGTTTTTAGTCATCTTGTGTCTAACTTAAGTTTATCCCTTATTTTCATCCACCTTTATTTCCTTAATTTAATGATAACCAATTAAAATAAGATCATGTGAATATCTATCATAGCCTTAGCCTAATACTAAACATGGGTACCATGGCTCTACTCATGACATGATTCTCATGGACACTTTTCATCCCTTATAGGATGAATCCCCATGATCTTTGTCACTTAAAACTCTTTTACCCATCATTATCCTTCTTGTGTTATGGTTTTTCCTCCATAAAGGTAAACCTTCAAGCCTATATAGAATATTCCATGCATAAAACATTCATAAAAAACAATTTGGGATATTAAATATCACTTGGGTAATCTCTAGCATTGTAGACTGATCCCTTGAAGGATAACTACCCAAAACCATCAAAATTGCTTAAAAAGATATATTGATCCCTTGAAAGACAAATATCAACATTAAACAAATCCAATGCTTAGACCACTCCCTCGAAGGATAGATAAGTTAACTTTGTCCAAAGCAATTACTCAAAACCTTCCCACATCGATCAGCCTCCCAAACCCATCAAATAAAAGCATCAAAAGACCCCAAATTAAGAGTCAAAAGTCAAAAAAAATGAATCCCAAGAAAGCTTCAATCCACTTTCACACGCCATTCATAAACTTCCTGCATCAATTAGTCTTCACCAAACTTTGAGCATGGACTTATCTATAATGGTTCTTAGGTCACCGATAGAACGGGCAAGTCATCCCCACAAGAAGGTTACACTATCATTCATTCACTTACCATCCATCTCCCCTTTTGCCCTCTCTAAAAATCAAAGGATTTTAAGCTTACTTAACACTACGTGATCAAGCTACCTTTTTTAACCAATGAACCAATAATAATACAAAGCATGATAGGGGTTTATGTTCATAATATTATAACTCTTGCCATTTTGGTCTTTGTCAATTGGAACATTTAGTCTCCTTCTACTTTCATGACCACTTGCAAAGGCATATGTCTTCCCAATTTAAATGCCACCAAATTTCATATTTAATCAACCACCCCATCAAAACCATGCACCTATCAGAGAGCACCTTATTATCCACCAACCATACACCTATCAGAGAGCACCTAATTCTCCAACCAACCAACCAACCAAATGACCTCAACCTTGGTCATTTTGGCCTACCTTTCATGCTTTTTGCGACCAACCTTGCCTTAGTCATTTTAACTACACCGACGACCTTTCCATACCTGAAAACCTTATAATCATGTGCTACTTTTTCACATCGACCATTTAGATGCCTCAGAGCATGACCCATATGTGGTCCCAACACCTGTAACCTATTCCATTTTCATAGGCTCACCCAACTTTTGGACCCCTACAAATCCAGACACCTAACTTAGGAGATTTGAGTTTATAGATGTAACCCATATCAGCTTATGCCTAACTCTATGGCATGGTTACATTATCACTTGTCCTTCTAGTGCCAACCCTATTTTACCAACTACCTTAACTATGGTAGCCTAGTTTATGCATGATCTACACTATCACACTTCACATTATTTGCACTTGTTAGTGCTTACATGTCTAACCAACCAACCTTATCACCCACCATTTCAGCTCGTTAAACTCACACCTAATTCTAATTCACCTCATCAATTCTTGATTTGAGAGGGAACACCTCCTCCCATACTTGATACATCCAACCTTCCACCGACCTTCTATTTTTTATTTTGTAGCTTACTGACATAAATTGCACAACAAAAAGGGGGAAAATATAGACACTAGAAAATTGTACACTACAGATCTAGATTTTGCATTACCCTTTAACCACCCCTTGGCCCCTCTTTGATTATATTACCCCTTTAACATACCCTTTTTCACCCATTTACCCCTTTAGCTAATTTAATTATTTGAATAAATTAATTAATTCTTATTTCCACCTCACCTACCCAAACCCATGGCTAACCTATTGACACCTAGCCTAAAGACCATTTCTACCCTATCATTTAATGTTCTAACCACCTAGACTTATTCCTCATGTATCCCCATACCCCTTTAAATACCCTTAGACCCTTTTCCAATGCCTGAACCACCAATCATTACTGTAAATGGCTAATTTTAACTATTTTGACCTCTTCTACCTAATTGTCAATGGTTGATCCTTGACTGATGATAGTTGACTAGGGATACAAAAGGTTACATAATCTAGCCTAAGACTCATGCACAGGAAAGGTTGAATCATAGAGGATGAAATGGGGATCACTCAAAGTAAAAGAAAAAATAACTCTTGGTGAACCAGAGCCAAACCATAACTAGTCTAGAGACTTGGAAAACACCTCATCATCCAAACACAAAGGATTCAAGTGTTGTCACTCTACTCAAAAATATCTAGATTCTCAATAAGCTTTACCTTAACTCTAGACTTCTTAGGCTAGTAACAATTAAGATAAGTGTCTTGCATTTTTCACAAGTTCAGTAGTTTAAGTTTTAGTATCTTAAATCTTGCACCCATTTATAACTTCTACCCATACCCTATATGGTGTTGGAGTTATGTAGATCCAAACACCCTCCTCTCCACTAGAGCATCCACTAACTAATCTTAATCATTTGAATGCCAAATCCCTAACCTGAGTATATTTGAGGCTCCCTCTTGCCTCCATGACCATTAACCCACCTCAAATAACCCATAAAACCCTTCTCCAACCTAACCCAATTTCATTCTACCCAGAACAAACACCCTATCAAAACCCAAAGTGATCACTAGTGGTCATCTTTAACCATCAATGATCACCTGTCAAACAATGATAGTCAACCCTAACTGATAATTATCATACCTTAATTATTGGTGATCACTGTGTAAATCACTTCACCCAAAACAACAAGCTAAAAGCACCTACTCACCTCAACCAAAGCCATGTTTCTTAACCTTTATCACTACACAGACTCATTAGTAATAACCTAAACCACACCTTAACCATTTAGCATTTCCTTTTAATGTTATTTTGTTAGGAACTATCATTTTTTGAAAAGTATTTATTTTATTTAGATTAAGTATTTTTCATTACTTCATGAAACCTCTCTTATCATCCCTTTTTAAGCATTAAATTTTCTAAAGGTGGATTTACAACCTCTAAGGAAGTCATGTACTTATTGGATCTAACTCATGCTAGGCAATCCACCCACCTACCTAACTAATCAACCATTGTCTAGTTGCTTTCTTATTTGCAAGTCATCCTCCCAAGCCAAAAAGGAGTATCTATAATTATTTGGATTATGCAGCATAAAACCACATCCAAGTTCTTCTACCTCACCCTTCTTTTAAGTTTTACTTTTCTTTCTTAAACAAGAAAGTAAGTAAAATTTTAGTGAAACACTAATTGGCCTAGTAGGCCTATTTGGTTAATCAAATAAAGTGGAAAATGACATTGGAAGCTATTGATGAGAGAAAATGTGGAGTTATCATGCTTCATTATTGGTCTTAATGTGGAGATTCCATGCATAACTAGACCTAAGTGGCATTCAATGCAAAAGAAGACTAAAGAATAAGTTGACTAGTCTTAAGTGTCAATCATTATGAGTTAATTGGTCATTGACTAACAATCAATGCATGTTCCATGGTCTTCATGCAAGAAGGGTCATTCACTTAAATTTATCTCATGATAAGAGGAGTTATATAACCAAATAATGGTGTAGTATAGGATGTGTTGAACAAGTCAAACATGGCCCACCACCTTATTTACAACACCAAAAGGAGCATGCAAGAACATTAAACAAAAAGAGATCTTTGGAGGACTATTATTAGCAAGTTATAACTAAAATTGACTTAAGTCAATGCTTAATTGACTTCTTCTTCTCTCCTCCACTCCATTCTCTTGGCTTGTTCTATTCTCATCTTCTATATATGGAGACTTTTAGGCCTATTTTCAAGATCCATCTCTTGGGCATGATGAAACTCTATCAAGATTGAGATTTCAAACCTCTTGAGATAATTGAAATGATTGTTTTAGATTATTTTATACATGTTTAGTGTGATTATGTTTGTTTTATTTTCACATGTGGTAGTATTTTCTCCCTTGGAAAGTCCTAATCTCACTTAGCTACTAGTATGTCATCTTATGCAGATCATATATAGTGTTTGATGTTGAGCAACTAAGCTAATAGTGGATATATTAATTGGTTAGTGCCTAGAATTAGGCCTACCATAATTTCCCTCATGCTTTGATCACTTGAGTAATTTTGCATAGGAGTCCTTTGGAGTTGTAGATTCATTGATTTGCATTGCTTATTAGTGTTATAGGAGTTAAAATAGAGTGGATGAACTAGTAATAAAAGTATATCACCATCAGTAGAATAGGATTTCCCTTTCAGTTTCCTTCTAACTCTTTTCATATCAAAGCATAATAGGTTTTAGTAAAAAGAGCAAAGTTGATACATTAGAGGAGCTAGCCTCATAATTTAGAGATTTGGTCTAAGTACACGTATCCAACAGCTTTAGACCAATCCAATGTTAGTCCAGGTTTAAAGGGGATTTGACCAATTTTCTTCAATAGGGTGCAACTTGGGTTGCTAACAATTTTAGTATGCCTAGTGGGACATAGATCCAACCATTGGATTAAATATTTTCAAAATCTTGGTATTCACAAGTAGTTTCAAGCACTCATATGGTTCTCATCTCTAAGGTAAAGGGCAGATCTTATTCATAAATTCAATTATTTTCATGTGTTTTTTAGGCTATGGCAGCATATGGAGTAGATTTCAATCACATACCTCGTTATCATCAGCCCTATGATCCATCCTCATTCTAGTATGATCCATATCCATCTCATTATGACCCCTATCAGCCATATGTTCATCCTGATCAACCATATGAAATCCATTATTAGGTCTATGATCTTTGTGACCCTCATTCAATCCCTTGGCAACCTGTTTATCAATCTAATTAGTTATGGTAATCCCATGAAATTTCTAATCATCTCAATAAAGTTCTAATAAAATCCATATCAAGCTTTAAATAAACCTTATTTGGCTATGAGAAACAAATGGTGAGCATAGACACTCAAAAGAGCTATGGATAAGAGGTCTCCAAGAATGAGATTGAGAGCATGAGAGCTATTGAGAAATATAAATCTAAAATATTCATATATCTAAAGAGATAGAGTTATATCAGAGGACACATGCCCCCAACCTTGGAGAAAAGGTGAATTGCCACCTAGGAGTTGAGATTAGCTCAACTGTGTAACCCAATCATACTTATAACCTGGTGAGTGTCAGTGAACCAAGTAAACTCACACTATAAAAATGGTGAAGTTGGATGATGCAGTCAAGTCCAATCTATAAATTTGGGAAGATTTTCACCTTCAGGGTTATTTGTTCAGAGACAAAGAAATCGCGTTCAAGGTGATAAATCTAGGAGGGAATTATGGACATACCAAGTGGAAGACATATTCAAGGCAAGTGAAACATGTGTTGGGTAAGCGTACTTGTAAATCAAAGCTTTATATAAACTAAATATCATAATTAAAAATAATTCATTCATCAAAATCATCTAAAAATTAAATTTATGTTATAAATATCTGAAAAAAATTATACTCTAGTAGATAATATAACAACTATCATTATTAACACTTAAAAGAACCACATTTTTTATAATCCCATAAAAATTAATAAGTGAATGTTATTAGTCATGAAGGGATAACTATAGTCTTTAATTCATTTTAACTTTCGATTAAGCTATGCATTGTTTACCAATCCAAATTCAATATTTTTTTGTTCATCACAATATTTAAAAAAAATCAATAGTTAAGTTGCACATTTGTTAACAAAAAATATTAGAAAGGTCATTTACCAATATTTTGATTGGTGGAAATAGATGAAATGTTATTAACATGCAAATTGATGACATCTTGAAGAGTAACTAGTATATTTATTTCCCCATAATGGAATGATAATCTCTCAACAAAATACTCTTAATGATTGATATTAATTATGAAGGTTAATATCATTACATGCTTCAACCATTATTAAAGGTGTTGTTAGGGTGTGGAGCTAAAAGCTTCAACTGTTGCAAACATGGAGAGGTTGCTGAGTTCCAGAAGTGCCAGCGTTGGTAGTGTAACCGATGTTAGTCATAGACAGTGCAGAAGGCAACCAGCAACGGCAGGAAGTCGGTCGACATCGGTAGAACCAGGCAAGCAGGGACCGATGTCGGTCGCCTGTGTGTTCCAAAACTGTTCATTGCACGAACAGTTAGTTAGTTAAACTGAGTGTTTACATGTTAAGGGAATAATTATAGTCTCAATCTGCGTGTCTAATTATTGTAATTAGAGTTCTATTTTTGTATGCATGGGATCCTATTTAAAGACCCATGAGGCATGTATTGTAATTATCAAGAAGGCAAGTAAAGCATTGAAGCATTGAAGCAAGGTCAAGGAGATCTACAGGTGTAAGGTCAAGGAAATCAGCTGAAGCATTCAAGGAGGGGATAACAACTCAGTTTGTTGAGTTGGGTTGAGCAAGAGAGAGAGGGAAGAAGGTCTTGAGGTGTGGCAAGCCTTTGAGGTGGAGGAAGAAGTGGCATCTTCCTTATTGTATTTTATTCTAGTATTATTTAATACAAGAGTGTGTATTGTCTCTCAAATTCTTTGTTGTCTCAAGTTTATAGTTACTTAATCATTCTGGTATAATTTCATGTTTAATTGCTTATAAGAAAGTAATCAATTGTGCTTCATTGGATAAGGGGTTCCTAACAGTTGGTATCAGAGCTATGGTTTGCAGAGAGCAGGTTATTGTTTTTTATTAAAGGTCATTCACAGGGTTTTCTGATTGAGTGAGAGTTCAGCAATGGCAGAAGATAGTAAGCTACGAATGAAAAAGTTTAACGGCAAGAATTATCAACATCGAAAGATGCAGATAAAGGATTATCTGTATCAGAAGGATTTGTACTTACCGTTGGGTGGGGTTGCATGCAAGCCCACAGATATGAAGGATGAAGAATGGAACGTTCTTGATAGAAAGGCTCTAGGTTCCATAAGGTTGAGCCTTGCATCGTCTGTGATTTCCAACTTGTCACAGTGTAAGACAATGGAAGAGTTGATAAAGTCCTTGGCAAATTTATATGAAAAGCCCTCAGCGTCAAATAAGGTATTTCTTATGAAACAGTTATTTACTTTGTAAATGCAGGAAGGTGGATCGGTATATACTCATCTTAGTGATTTCCATGGTTTGGTAAACCAATTAGCTTCAGTCAATATTGTTTTTGATGATGAAGTAAAGGCTCTCTTGATATTATGCTCTTTACCTGAAAGTTAGGATAGTTTGGTTATGGCAATAAGTAATTATGCATCTGCTTCTAAAATATTAAAATTTGATGATGTTGTGAGTGTGATCTTGAATGAATAAATACGCAGGAAAAGCACAGGTGAATCATCAAAGAATGCTCTAAGTGCAAAAAGTAGGGGAAGGCAAAGAGAGAAAGTGGAGCAAGGGAAATCAAGGTCGGGAAGGAGATCCGAATCCAAAGGTATTACCTGCTAGTTTTGTGGAAAGAAAGGACACACAAAGAAGGAGTGTTGGTTGCGAGATAAAGAGAATCAACCTGAAGGTAAAGAAGAAGCAAAGGATGCAAATATCATGGTACAGGATGCTCTCATTCTTTCTTTGGATAGTCAGGTAGGATCATGGATTTTAGATTATGGTTCATCTTTTCATGCATCCCCAAACAGAGATTTGTTCCATGAGTATGTCCAGGGAGACTTTGGAGTGCTTTATTTAGGGGATGGTACGCCTTGTCAAATAGTTGGCAAAGGGAAAGTGCAGCTGAAATTGCAGATAGACAACACATGGGTGTTGAAGGAGGTCATGCATGTCCCAGTTCTGAAGTAGAGTTTGGTTTCTGTAGGAAGGTTGGGTGATGAGGGATGCACAATAACCCTCACAACAGATTATTGGAAGGTTACCAAGGGTGCACTTGTTCTAGCAAGAGGTAAGAAAGTAGGTACTCTTTATCTATCTACTTGTATTACTGATTCTACTTCTGGTTTATCTACTTTAGCTATAGATTCGAAGATGTGGCTTAATAGGCTGGGTCACATGAATAAGAAGGGAATGGATGTTCGTGATTCAAAAGGTATGTGTTCAGATTCGGAAAGCATAGATAGATTTCATTGCAGGAAAAGGAAATTTGATGCTTTTGACAGGAACAAAGAAGCCTTGGTGTTTATGGAGGAGATGAGGGACAGAGATCAGTCACAAGGGCTGAATAATTCTGAGCAGGGCAGTATGGATAGAGGTTTGATCCAAGATGAGCTCACGGATGAAGGTTTCATCACTTACAGGAACACACAGACACCGACGTCAGTCACATGGCACCGACGTCAGCCAGACAGGTACCGACATCGGTCATGTGCAGACCAGCAGGGTCGGTAGAGTTGGCAGGAGAAGACCGACGTCAGTTAGGCAAGAACTAACATCGGTAGGGGGGACACTGGCATCGGCCAGGGCTAACAACGTCGACAGTTAGGGTCAGTGTAGGGAACCGACATCAGTCGGGAGCAGACTAGGAGATGGCCGAGATCGGTCATTGGAACGGATGATGGGCAGACAACAAGCTGTCAAGGAGTCTCAAATGCCCATATGGAGGTCAGAAAGGGTAAGTGAACCTCATATTCGTTGTTCACCTTCTTTATATTGCTTACTGATAGTCAAGAACTAGGAAGATGGAAGAAGCAATGCAGGTAGAGTCCAGAAACAGTGGGAGCTTGGCATGGATGAGGAGTGTGAGTCCTTGGAGAAGAACCAAACAGGTATTTGTTGGTAGAGTTGTTAGCTGGAAGAAAGCACTGGATAGAGGGATGGATTCCTATTTTAGAGAAGAGAGTGAATGGACACGTGAGACAGAAGGCTAGGGTATATGGTCTTGAGTTAGCTACAGAACAATGGAGGTTTGACCATTGTATTTTTTATCTTTACTAGGTTGGATAATATTAGCTACATTATCCTGTTACTGTATTGTGTTACTTTTTACAGGGTTACATAAACAGGGAGTTTTCTGAGCTAAGGGTAAAGTTGGTTCAGAAGTATGTCATGAAGAATTTAGGAGCAGCAAAATTCTTTTGGCATAAGTGACAGGTATAGCATCACAGGTTTTGTGGTGGTTGGTCTTCAGGGGAGAGCTTAAAGAGGGATACAGAGCCAAGGGAACAAAATAGATGGAGTAAAGGTACAGGTATAGTTGCAGCTGTTTATCTCCAAGTGGGAGATTGTTAGGGTGTGGAGCTAAAAGCTTCGACTATTGCAGACATGGAGAGGTTGTTGAGTTCCAAAAGTGTCGGCATCGGCAGTGTAACCGACGTCAGTCACAGACAGTGCAGAAGGCAACCAGTGACGGCAGGAAATCAGTCGACGTCGGCAGAACCAGGCAAGCAGGGACCGACGTTGGTCGCCTGTGTGTTCCAAAACTGTTCGTTGCACAAACAGTTAGTTAGTTGAACTGAGTGTTTGCATGTTAAGGGGCTAATTATAGTCTCGAGCTGTGTGTCTAATTATTGTAATTAGAGTTCTATTTTTGTATGCATGGGATCCTATTTAAAGACCCATGAGGCATGTATTGTAATTATCAAGAAGGCAAGTAAAGCATTGAAGCAAGGTCAAGGAGATCTACAGGTGTAAGGTCAAGGAGATCAGCTGAAGCATTCAAGGAGGGGATAACAACTCAGGTTGTTGAGTTGGGTTGAGAAAGAGAGAGAGGGAAGAAGGTCTTGAGGTGTGGCAAGCCTTTGAGGTGGAGGAAGAAGTGGCATCTTCCTTATTGTATTTTCTTCTAGTAGTATTTAATACAAGAGTGTGTATTGTCTCTCAAATTCTTTGCTATCTCAAGTTTCTAGTTACTTAATCATTTTGGTATAATTCCATGTTTAATTGCTTATAAGAAAGTAATCAATTGTGCTTCCGTTGGATAAGGGGTTCCTAACAGGTGCAAATGGTAGATTTGTTACCTGGTCCAATGATGATGTGTTTTACAATATGTAAAGTATTACTATGTTTTTTATAAAATGATTTCTTGATTTGTAATAGAATAACAACTTAGATTTTCTAGTGTATTTATTTCATTATTTTCCATTTTTTTATTTTTTAATGTATGAATTTTAATGCATTCTTGCTTCTTTGAAGCTAACCTGTAGGCATATCTGGATTAGAAGTTTTTAGTGGTGCTTCCTTTTTCAGGATGGGCTCTAATAACCATGCAATCAACTTACTTGACATTGACGCTGCAATAACATGAGCCAATGATTTTTCTGTGTGTCAGAGGAAGGTTTTAGAAGGTCATTATTACTAGTATATAACATAATACATGAAAAAATGAGGTAGTTTGATGACACTATAACAAATAACACTCCTCATAATCATTAGTAATTAGATCACATATGAGCTTTTTGGTTCATTCTTAATAAGCTTGACTAGACTAGCCTCTAAATATTCTTGTAAGATTCTAATGGCAACCCAATTGGGCAAGAGACTTGTCATTTATTTTTCGTTAGGTAGATTAAAACATCAAGATGGTATTAGTTGAGAACCTATAATATTTTTCAAATCTTGTGAAATATTTGCCCTAGAGCTTACATTGAGGTTATGGAGTTACGCATTAAAAAAGTCATCATTGTGGCCATAACTACAACACTTATAATTTTGCATTGCCTTTTCATCATATGCAAGGCTAACCTTATTGCAATGGTTCATGGTCAGCACAATGATTTGATATGTAAATAATAGGGAGCCTACGCCCCTCCGGTCCAACTACAAGAAATGGAAAACAAGGCAAAGAGACAGAAGGGTTCAATATTAGATATCCATTACCTGTAGAGAGCAAGGAACTATAACTTTGTTAGTAGATCAAGTTCAAACCTATCTATATCAATGTATCCAGAACAAAAATAAAATATTTATCCTACTCCTTTTCATCGATTGGTGATGTTAAATTCTTTAAAGTGGAAGGCCGAACTCTACTCATGGTGACTAATTTTCTAGGTGTTATGCCTACACCATAATCATAAAATAACATTTTATCTAGTTTAATAGATTAGTCACATTTTTTTTTTACTTCGAATTGCTTTACACAAATATAATTTTATTTGTTTATTGATTTTGAAGCACTATTTGGATCTTTAATGATAAATTTCTATGTAATTTATTACTCACACCATTTTTATCCCTTAAATTCTTTTCATTGAGCATGTTGTTTCACCATTTCCTCCATCTCATAATATACATATTAAATGTATTTAAATAAATATCTAAAGATAAAATACCATCATCTATATTATTAAGTCTTAAATCTTCGGTAACAATTTTTCTTATAAAAATTTGGTCTTTATTATTTTAATGGGCTTAAAAGCTTGTCACTTAAATTTAATCAACTCAAAATAATGTAATAATTATCTTGTTCTTTAATTAGTACTTAACTCTTTAATTAACATTTTTTTCTAAATTTCCCAACTTTTTCATTATGATAATCATATTCTAAGCCTTTCCTTACACTATGAGCTTTATGTTCCTATCTTCAACTTCAAACTTCTAGTTACTCTTCTTCTTTGTTACAATAAGGCCTTTTTCCAAGTTCAATGTCTAAGTGTGGTTGTTTATTGTACATCTTTTATCTCCATTGTACAAAAAGGTGACAACTTTATATATGCTCTAAAAAGTCCCCCCTAGTTAGCAAATTTGAGGTTAGTTGTACATGTCCAGATGGAATTTAATTTCATTCCAGTTAAAAAAAAGGTTACCAATCATGTGGATTTTTCTATAGTCATTATTCGCATTTGATTTTGTCATCAGTTCTGTTGTTATATCCCAATCTCTAAGTTTTATTTCTTCCCTAAAGCAAAATTCTTTTCTAATTCTAAAATCATAATATCCATCTTGTGTAGCAACTTATGAAAACCTATCACTTCCTTGATTTCAGGTTTAATGGTCCTTGAATTCACAATATCTATTCGTGCTACTAATCATAACAAAAGACCACTTGTAGGCAAATAGACCAAAATTATAAAGCTAGTTGATTCTATCATGCAAAGTGCACAACCATAAGGCTTTATCTCTTTTTCCACCCAATTCTCTCTAAATTTTCACCTAGCCTTTACCTTTTATTCATCGAAGATCTGATGTGTAATGCAGGATGGATGTGCTCAACCCTATTAGCATTCGTTAGATTGGCTTTGAGTCTTTGTAATGTCTTGCTTGACCTGCCCATCCTATCCTTGCGGTCTTCTGTGTGAATATAGGTATACGATGTATCTATATTGACATCTATGTTGTAAGAAATAATAAACAAAAAAATGTGATGGTAACAGAAACATGATAGGAAATGTGATTAAAATAAGAAACGATATTGTGTGAATATAGATAGATGATGTATTTATATTGACACCTTGAGATTATTACTAAAACTATAAAAGTTACTCTCTCTCTCTTCAAATTGATACTCTGACTAAATGCTTTTAATACTACACAGGGATAATTTACATTGGGATGTGAATTTTTAGCTATATATATTGGCAAGTACACTCATGTTGAGGGTAAACATTTTTCCAATTTTAAAGCTCATTGGAGAGGGGTTGAGCACACCTCTTGGCTATTCAAAACCAAATGTACTTTTACAATCCCATTCATCTATTTTTGCCATTTTCACATTAATATAATTTTTTGTTTTCTCTCTCATTCAAGTGAAACAAACCCTTAGTTGAAATAAAAATTAATATCCAATATAAATTATATAGCCCTGTTAACTCATATTGGTCACTTGTGGATAATAATGAGTAATATAAATTATATCTTTCTTTCCCAGCGAGTGAAGGTTGTATTGAAAGTGGTCTTGTGTTGATCCTCTTCGTTAACCCATACTTGGTTATGAAAGAAGTGTTGAAAGCCTCATAAAATATTTTTTTTTAGTAAAAATATAAAGTGACCATTTTTCCCATGATGTTACAACTTTTAATATGTGAGGTATAAAAAGATGTAACCAAAATGTAATATAAATAAATTATGACTTGTATTAAATTGGAATAATAAATACATACCAAGACCTAACAAGGTAAGGGAAGTCTTAGGAATTCAACCCAAATTTACATCTTAAAGGCTACTTATTCATAGATAAAGAAATCGTATGTTTAAGGTGATAAAAGGGAATTATAGCCATATCAAGTTGAAGATTTATTCAAGGTAAGCAAAACATGTGTTAAGTGATTGTACTTCTAAATCAAAAGTGATTGTACTTCTAAATCAAAAGTGAGTGTACTTTTAAATCAAAACTATCCATCAAAATTACCTAAGAATTATACTTAACCCTATTCATCTAAATTTTTGTTATGAATATAAAAAAAAATGTATACTTTAATAGATAATATAATGGATATTATAACAAACTATCATTCTTAACCATTAAACCACCACCTTTTCGATAATCACATAAAAAATAATAACCTAATGTTAATATTTTTGTTCTTTTTAAGGGCAAAACCCAATGGAAAGGCTAGGTAATGGGGGCGGCGATACTCCAGGTCACGATTATGAATTTGCTTATTAATTTGTCCAAAATTTTGCAACAAAAAAAGTCAATTATCAAATTTAATCACCGAAGTGCATATTAAATTATAACATAACATTTTCAAAATTCCTTATTACAAAAATTTGACTAACAAAAAAAGTACTTAACGATATATGTATTTAAAATATCTCTATAAGTAATTATTTTTGAAACAAAACCTAAGTTATTTTTAGAGCAAAACCCAATGGGAAAGCTAGGGGTGGGAGATACTCATGGGCCACGCTTATGAATTTTCCCACTAACTTGTCCATAAAGAATTTAGATGGCTTTTGACATATAAAAAAATTTAATTAATAGAAAATATAGTTTAGTCGCTAACTTGTATTATAGCCCGGAGATTTAGTTCATCGATCAGACAAGCCGACGGCTATGATTGGAAATAAAGCTATCGATCCGCGTTTTAACAAATAAACCAATAGCACAAAATATTGAATGCATATATATATAAAATCATACCACCCGAAATTTCTATTACCCATATCATTGCAAGATCATTCTAGCTGTTGCGCGTCTGCTAGTTCTTTATCCTTTCTGTAAAAAAAAATTTCTGTCATCCAGGCCGAACAATGGCTCCCAAAGCAGAGAAGAAGCCCATCGCTGTGAAGACGCAAAATCCCCTGTAGCCGAGAAGAAGGCAGCCAAAGCTGAGAAGAAGCTGCCCATGGGAGGAGTGGAAAAGAAAGGCAAGAAGAAGCATAAGAGCATTGAGACTTACAAGATCTACCTGTTTAAGGTTCTGAAGCACGTCCACCCTGATATCGGCATCTCCAGCAAGGGCATGGCAATTACGAACAGTTTTATCAATGATATTTTTGAGAAGTTGGCAAGCGAGGCCGCCAGATTGGCCAGGTATAACAAGAAGGCCACGATCACAAAGCGGGAGATTCAAACGGCGGTGAAACTGGCTCTTCCAGGGGAGCTTGCCAAGCACGCGGTGTCTGAGGGTACAAAGGCCATCACCAAATTTAGCAGTGCTTAAAACTGCGAAGGGGACGTTTTTTATCTGTGTTTCATGGAAACGATGGCTTATGCTTCGGCTGAATTAGGGGGCAGGGTTCTGAAAAATCAGGGATTGTAACTTTCTGTTTGTTTGTTTTTGTACAAAGGCCGTCACCAAATTTACCAGTGCTTAAAATTGTGGAGGAGATGTTTTTTAACGGTGTTTTATGCTTCGGATGAATTAGGGGGCAGGGTTTTGAAAGATCAAGGATTGTAGGCGGACCGAAAACTTTACTTTCCATTTGTTTGTTTTTTAACCTGCATCTCATGTTCAATTTTATAACATTTTAATATTTGTTGCGTTTTATTATATTTTACTACAATTTCCAACTGCAAACCCTAATGTCGTGGAAGTATTTCTTTCAAGAAAAAATTATTTTATTTTGATGCACGTTGCATCTTCATCATATCAGATGTTTCTATTTTCCTTTATTATTTAAAGGGAACGGCCTTCACCTGTAACACGTTTCAGAAAGAAAGACAGAACCATAAATAACCAGGCTTGGAACAATATACATGGCGTAAAAACAGAGAGTCGATGAGATACGGATCAGGCAAGATCCACAGAAAAAATAACTAACCAATTATGGAAATTTTTGGAGTCCTCTTATTGGAAACATAAACTTCTATTCATAAATTATAGCTTATATAAGACAATTATTTTTCCCATACCTAATACAATTTAGAAAGTCGCAAAGCCCGAGAGGTGCGCCTCATCAAGGATGAAGTGGTTAAAGTTTTATAAATTTTTATGTAATTTTCTTCTATGGTTGTGAAAAGAATACAATATCACAATCTCAAGAGCTTGATTTTTGTTATTTTAAGGTAATTCTGATTTTTAAAATAGATTAAAATAATAGAAGGGAGTCATCCATTTTTTTTAAATGACGAGGAATCTTTTTTATTGTGTGGTTTAAAGATTTAAAAGACATCTACCAAACTAGATCCAACCCTTTTTAAAAGGGGGTTCCTAGTATAAATTCTATATTGGCCACTTTGGGTGGCATACATTGAAGAGAACATTCACTTTGGAATATAAAATCTATATTTAGAAGGACAGGTATAAGGTTTCTAAACTCTAAAACATTAGCCAATGACATGGCTCTAAGCGAAGCATTTCATGCTAAATAAAATAATGGTAGATATGTTGAAAATATCATGAGATTTTAAATGACGGTGAAGCTTTCCAAGGATGCAATGCTTGAGGGTTAACCAAATTTATTAATGCTTAAAATTGTCGAGGGGCAAATTTTTTAACGGTGTTTTATTAACATAGGTTTCATGGAAAATGGTCGCTTATGCTTTGGAAGAATTAGGGGCAGGGTTTTAAAAAATTAAGAATTAGAGGTAAAATGAATATTATTTTATCTATTTATTTGTTTTTGTCTCTAAGTTTCATATTCAATTTTATAATATTTAAATATTTATAATATTTTATTATATATTTTTACAATTTTCAATTACAAACATTTTTGATATATGTTGGATCTTTATTAGATTAGATGCTTTTTATTTTTCTTTTATTATATAAAAAAGGGGAAGGTCTTTCCCTTATACAACATTTTAGAAAGAAAGAATTACAAATAATTAAGTTTGAAATATTTTTTTTTAAATAATTTTTTTTTAGAAAATATATATATATATATATATATATAAAATACTTTTTCAATACTTTTGGTGTTCTTTGGAAGAAAGCATAATACATTTATGAAACTTAAAAGATCATCATAAACTAAAATAAAAATTATATAAATAAAATGTTAAACAAATTATATATATATATATATATATATATATATATATATATATATATATATATATATATATTACAATAATTATGAGATGTTAATAATTAATATGTAATTTTAAATTAAGCTATCCTAAATTGTTATGAGGTAGTTTTAATTATAATTTTGATTTTATTTTATTGTTATGGAAGTTTTAAATTTTTAATTATAAAAATTGTCATATTTTAAATATAAAATAAAATTTAAAATTTTTAAGAGATTTTTTTTAACCTCCTAAAAATGATACAATTAAATTAAAATTTGAAATTTAATAAAATCTTTAGAAAATAAAATATATAATATATATTTAAAATATATATTAATTATAACAACATTCAAAATATATCTATTTTTTTTTTAAAATTTAATAAATATTTTTTAATAATATTTAAATTATATAAAATATTAATGCACAATTAAAGTGTTAAAGCACTCTCAATCCAAAGCCTCGAACAACCCCAACTCTCATATTGTGAGGAAAATAAACTTCAAAAGGCAAAAATGTAAAGTTTCAAGCCCATCATAAAAAAAACAAGACATAAGACAAATGTAAAGTTTCAAAACAATCTACATTCCATATTTTGAATTTCAAGTCCATGATTTTATTCAACTTTGATGCGATTTCTAAGAGTTGAAGAGAGTAGTCCAATTCAAAATCAACTTTACATTTACCATATTTTAAGTTTAATTAAGAGTACATAAGATAAAGTTACTCCTACATTTTAAAATATAAGTAGAATATTACATTCACCATATCTTTAATTTGGTTGAAATTATATAAGATAAATTTCTTCCTACACTTTTAAATATAAGTTAAGATAAAAATGTTCTTATTCAATTTAGAAACACAATAAGGTGATTAGAGTTAAGATTATGAATTTATATTTAATGATTAAATATGAATAAATAAAAATGTTTAAGAAGTTTAATTATAAGTATGCAAATACTAAATTAATTAATAAAAAAATGAAAATGAATGAAGTAAATTTTAATTCCAAATTTTAAAGATATATCTTAATTAAATGTTAAATTGTTTGTTAAAATTGAAATGTTAATATATAGAATCAAATATTTAGGACTATTAAAAATAAAAACATTTTTATTATATTTTCAATACATAAATATATTGATATGTTTCCTTTATTTTTGTAGATGTAAAGGAAAAATGGAGATCTTTTATATATATCATAAAATAGTTCTCCTAATTATTTTATGGGAAAATAGATTTTATAGATATGCAATAAATCTATTTAATAAATATGTGAAATTCAAATTTAACAATAAAAACTATATCTATTTTCATAAAATAATATTATATAATAATTAAAATGTATGAAAGAAGGGTTTTGAGAATAATACTATACTTTGGTAAATATGTAGATAATATGAAAGTGAAAATAGGTTTACAGTTCTAATGCACACATAACCCAAATAAATTTCCTCCTACACTTTCAAATATACTAATGACTTCAAAATTGGTAAACATGACAAGGTGACGAGATCTTAGATTGTGTATCTACTAGTTAAGGGCTTCAAAGATATAAATATGAATAAATGGAGAGACTTAAGAATCTCAACCATTAGTGTGAAAATAATTTAAAAAATATTTTAAAAATTGAAGATGAATCAATAATGAGGATAAATTTGATTCCAAATCTTAAAGACATATCTTAATAAAATGTTGAATTTTTTTGTTATAGTTTTTAGGGTATGAATGAGGATGCATATTATGAGTGGTTTGAAGCTTATGTTGGGATTATTCTTTTACACAGGCATAACATTCCTTATGTGCATGTTGAAGTGATTAAGCGCCCAAGTGTTGGCGCATTAGCATTTCACATAAGAGTGAGTTTTTGCACACTCACTGAAAGCACACAATAAGGGATCAGTTCTCGTTGGTTTTATCATGCGAGCATGTACTAACAAATAGGGGAACTCAAACACATACATATTATTATGCTTATTCTATAATCCATCTTAACACTCGTTCATTACTCAATGATCAAAAAGAAAAAGATGGCATAAATGGTAACTATTAATCTTAACTCAATTAACTGAATAATAACATACATGATAACTAACAACATTATCTCCATAATCAGTTGAATAAAAATATTAAGTTAACACAATTTTCATTCATCATATTGATAAGTGATCTTCAAAGATTACACAATTCTAGAATAACATCACAACTCACTTGTATAAACTCTATAAATAATATCCAACTAAACAAAAACATTACAAAGTTCAATCTAAGGGTATATATATTTGGTTTTCTCTGACCAAGTAGTTATAAAAGTAAATACACTCATGGTGACTCGCTAATAATAATCAACACACTTAAGTCATGGCATCCAATTACATTGATTTCCTAAGGAACCGAGCCTTTTTGCCCCTATATTCTCTCTTTGGTGTTGGATCCTCATCGTCGAACACCTATCTTCTTATGGGTTAGTGTTGAATTCATGTTTGAATTATTCTCTTTCATACCTGCCAACCGTTTCATAACCATTCTCCACTTTCTATGTGCTCCCCAAGTCTTTTGTTAAGTTCCAAATCCTTCATTCTTGGGTTTTCCATCTAACATACACATTTATTCCATAAGAGTTGGTCTTTTTGTGTCATAGAATCTTGTACCATGGTCTTTTACATCATTCCTCTCTGTGTTGGTTATTTCAAAAAGTACTTAGCTAGAATTTGGGGACCAACATCACCCCACATTAAGCGATTAGTCCATCCTGGACTAATCATTATTCTTAGGCTCTGCCAAAAACTCTGGTCTTATATGTTCAATTTGCTTCTTGACACCTTCCCAATGGGTTAAGGTGTTCTGTAACTTAGACATTATTTATTTGATCATCATTTTGAGCTTCTTGGTCTCCTCAAATTATTCAAGACACTCACCTAATTTATTTACTAAACATTCAAGGGATGTGGAAGCATCCTTATGAATGCCTTCAAGTGTAGTGATCTTAGTGACAATCTATCTTCAGAGTGCCACGAAGTTTGAATTTATTTTTTGATGGTGAACACTTATTGTGTCCTCCATTGCCTCCATATCCTTGAATGATTTGGTGCACTCTATGTGGTCTTTTATTAATAAGGCACTATCCACCTATTGTTATCATTGAAGTAATTCTGCCTGAATGATTTTGTGTGCTCTATGTGGTCTTGTTGGGTCGTGCCAGCTTTTCAAAAACCCCATCTAAAATGGGAATGGTGTCACCAAATTTGTGCAAGAAACTTTTACACACCTCCACTAATTCTATGAATTTCTCCGTTGCCCCAGTTTTTTCTTTGGGGGTCAGGTTATTCCTTATACCATTTCAATAGTAGCTCTATCAATGTTTCCAATTTATCCACTACCTCACAAGAGAGGGGTAATCCATTTATGAGTGATGGTTTTTATCTCAAAATTATTTTACAAATGTTTAATGTTTTTACTTTGGAAGCCATTTCAACTTCCAACTGGCACTTAACCTCAGCAAAATTTTCCTCAAGCTTTGTTCTTGCGTCAACCTCATTCTTATATAAAATCACCATCTCGGCATGTTTCTTTTGGGCTCACTGAACATGATACTCAACTAATGCATTCTGCCTTTTGACCTCATGTGCCAACTTTAAGAATGTCATGCTACCTTATATAGTAGTAAACTATTGTGGGTCTACCCAAAGGGTATTTGGAAGTGCCACCACTTTTAGATCCAGTACTAGCATATTTGAAGGCATTTCAAAATGGTGTTATTTGTTATACACATCATGGAAGATAGATAAATCCCATTGAGTCTGCTCTGATGCATCTTCTAATTAAAATTGTGAATACATGTATAAGAGCTTTTTTGGCACTCCCCTCTGATATTGGGTACAGAGGATTGTGGTTGCATCGATCTTCTTTGGCCTTAGGATGGAGTAGTCAATCAACTCTTTCCCCTTAGAGGGATCTTGCTCAAGTATTTTGATGTTCATGTCTTCACTCTAGTGACTATTCCTAATTTCAAACTCACTCATTCTGAAATTCATGTTAAAACCATCTCTTTCTTCACCAAGTACATCTTCAACTTACATTTGTGCCACCTCAAGGGTGGTTTCTTCACACCACATCGATGAAGGTGTTTTCTCAGAGTTTAGGGTGACCATCTCTTTTTCTATAATGACTTTTTTTTAGTGTCTCCTCTGGAATCTCTATTTTTTTCTTGTAAGTCACCATCTTTAGGTGTCAATGTCTCATGTTCCAAAGGAACAATTTATGCTGCTAGCTCTAGGCCTTCAAGTTGACTTACTAGTGAATTATTCTTAGGTGGTACTTGGGTAGTCTTTTTCCATTTTGAATATTCTAGCTGGGTACTTGTGTTGGCATCATGCCTTATGAACTTCTGTTTCTTCTCTAGCATTGGTTCTTGTGGGATTGTCTCTTTTTATCACTTCACACTCCCTGAAGATTTCTTCCTCGGTTTCAACATGTAAAATAAAGAATTAATTCAATTGCAAACCAAAATTTATTAGACTTTTATGTCAATTTTATCTGACTCCATATTTTCAATATATTTTTTCTTTTTGGGATATATGTACATATAGAAGAGGGTGTGAATCTTTGCATTAATATTCTCTATAGTAATTTTCACTAACATCACATCATATATCTGGTTGATGATGTTCATAGAGTAATGCACCGTGAAAGCATATGGTAACTTCATCCATCCAGACAACTCTCCAGAGGGAGCCATCTAGATGCATGCTAGAAGAAAATCTTTCTTAATGGCAAACTTCACTTGGTCTCCAACCTATCCAAGTAAGTCCTTTGGAACATACCATTTGTTCCCAAAGGTTTCCTTCATCCTTTCATACCATCCCTTCATTTTAACTTTGTGGGATGGGGTTATTGGTCTAGGGCAAGTGAATTCTTTGAACCACTCTATGGGGGACATATTCTTGGGAGGGTATGCCAATTTCATATCTCTAGTGGTGTAGTCAAATACACTAATCTCATTAAATACCATTAATAATAGGAATGCACCCAATGAAAACCTTTGGTTGGGTATATAATGGACTTTCTCTAAATCCGTAATAATTTTTTTAGCAAAGTATTGTGCCCAATTATACTTTATTCCCTAAATGACTTATTGAGCAACATAAAGGTGGGACATATCCACCTCTTTCCAACTATCTTTGCCTCCAACCTTGGTCATTATGATGTGTGTGACCACTCTAAGGAAAGGATCTTGGAGACTAAAGATATGCATAACATGGCCTTGTTTCTGATACTCAATTACCATAATAGTCTTTTCAATCTCATCCTAGTCCTCCAAGTTATAATCAATATCTACACTTGAGCACTACAACCCTATGACTTTTCTTATTTGCTTTGATGTAATCCTCATTTAGAGCACAAAAAATAGATATATTCTTCATGCACCCATGGAATCAAAAACTTCATTACTTCCACTAGATTTCTAAAATATAGAAGATTAAATAATTAGAAGAGTCCAACATCATTTAGAGCATTGAAAATTTTCAACTCATATACTATCTCTCTCCTTGTGTTTTAGTGCTCTACCCAGTAGTCACACTACAATTTCACTTCATTACTAGACTGGCGGTGGTTATAATCAAAACATTACAAGTGGGCACATTCGATACCCAGTTTTCTATGCATAGTATTAATTTTGGGTAATGTATTTCTTCAACCAATAGTGGGGGTGGAGGGGGTAAAACAACATTCTTCATTACTTGTTGTGCCATTTTTGATTTCGTGTATTCTACACATGCTTTGAGCTCTTCAGGTACCTCTTCTCTAATAAACACAATCTCACCACCCACACTCTCCAAGTTTTCTTCCTTTGTTATCGCAAGTAAAGGCTCACTTTATTAGGATTTTTTCTTTGGCCACATCACCCTTGAAGGAGCCAGAAGGTTGAGGCATGGCCATCCAATCTTCCTAAAATAATACATGGTTGCCTTGTTATACCAATCAACTCTCCTATTTCACTACCCTCTAATGGTGGACATCAACTTATGCAACCTAAAAATATGAAAATTTGTGCATCCTTACACTCTTCCCATCACTCTTTATGTTTCCATCAACTGATACACTCCATAATGCTTGAAAAATAATCTTTTTCCATTACTTTTCACATATTTGGAAGATTAGAAATCACTATGTAGTAGCTCAAATACGCTCTTTCAGCTCTATAAGATCACAAATGTGACAATAGTAAAACGTGAAATGACCTGCATTTAACCTTTTATAAGATTGAGGGGGTAACTTGCATTTATTACCCTGCTACCTCTACCATCACTTCATGCAATAAATGTTAATAATAATATTACCATGATGCAAATTTGGCATTCTTGCCATTACCATTACTTTTCTTGTATTAAATAAATGTCCCATCTTGCACTTTTCCTGAAGTGCATGATAGTTGTAAGGAATTTGAATAATTTCCATTCCAAAGGTGAAAATATTACTTATTTACCTCAACTTAGCTTGGTGGTTACGTACCACATCTTGTGTATCTTTTTATCTTTACACACTTTTATTTATGTGCCTTTTGTATGCATTCCCATTGACCATATCCTAGTGCTCCATAGATGTTCTACCCTTACCCCACACTAAAAGTTATTCGTGGTCCTCCATGACAATATAAAGAATTAGAAAAATAGTGTTGACCCTAAAACTACTTAAGGGTGCACAATTAGTGCCATGATTTATTGAAAATAATTGAAATATTAGACTAACCTAATGGCATACACTTTATTATTACAAAAAAGAAAGATTGTTCAAAATAGTAGGGTCTTAACTGACTATCATTGAAATGGCCAGGAATGAATTAGCCATCTAGACACTTTAACCTACATGTACCAGTGGTACAAATACTATGAATGATGAAGGGGTGATTGTTAGGTTGTGGAGCTAAAAGCTTCACTGATGCAGACATGGAGGAGGTTGCTGAGAGGTTGTTGAGTTGCAGAGCAATCGACATTGGTTTGATCAGTCGATGTCGATCATATACAATGAGAAGGGCAACCAATGTCGGTCAGGGATCAGCCGGCGTCGGTCACCTCCAGGCAGACAAGGACCGACGTCGGTCGCCTGTGTAGTTCCAAAATTGCCAGTTCACAGACAGTTAGTTAACGAACCGATTGTTTGCATGTAGAAGGCCAATTATAGACTTGAAGCTGCAGATCTAATTATCGTAATTAGATGTCTAATTATTGTTTGCATGAGATCTATATAATAGACTCATGGGCTATATTGTAAAGTGTGCTAGAGAGTAAGAGAGAAAATATTAACTCCTTCAGAGTGAAGAGAGCATGGTGTGTTCCTCCTAATGCCACAGTGCCAAGTGTGGGTGCTAGTTTGGAGAATCAGAAGGATTCTTCATGTATGTAGGATCTTGGTCAGCAGGTGTGTAAGGCCACATTTGGAGATCTGCATGGTAAGTAAGATCATTGATCTGCAGGTGTATGTGTGTGCGAGGTCTAGGTTTGCAGGTGTGCAGAACCAGGTTGATCTACAAGTGGACGTAAGATCAAGGTGAAAACAACACAATAGGGAGCAAGATCAGGTCGGATCTACTTGGAGTACAGTGTGTACTCGGTTGGAGAGCAATAGAGGAAGGCAAGGTAGTTCCTTCCAAAGATCATTTGAGTTACAGTTTGTTGCAAGTTCATGGGAGATCTACTTGGAGTACGTTGAGTACTTAGAGTGCGTGGAGCACTTGTGGAGTGCATGGAGCACTTGTGTACTGGTAGTAGTGATACTGACTGGTTGGAGGTGAATACCAACTCTGTGTTTGAGTTGTGTGTTAGGACCGTAATTGAGAGAGTGAGCTCTTGAAGGTGAATTACTGAACACTTGGTGTGGAAAACCTGTAAGGTGGAAGAGTGTGGCGTCTCTTTGTTGTATTTCCTTCTAGAAGAATATTAATACAATTGGGTATTGTCTCTCATATTCTGTGTTATTTCTGAATTCTAGTTACTTTTTACTTTTGGTTTAATTCTGCATATTAAGTTTCTTGCACATGGTAATCAATAGTGCTTCCTTGGTCCTAACAGTGGAGTCAAAGCATGTTTGTTGTTCTAGATTCCTAACAGTTGGTATCAGAGCTAAGGTTGCAGGGAGCAAGTTTGTGTTTGATTACAGGTCATTCTCAGGGGTTTCTGATTGAGTGGGAGTAGAGCAATGGCAGAAGAAAGTACACTAAGAATGGAGGAATTAAAAAGCACGAATGGTCAATTACGGTATTATGGAAAGAAAGAGTAGGTAAATAAATATTGTTGGTTGGTAGCAGATCAGCATGAAGGAACTGATGAAGCAGATGTTGCAGGTGTTGTTACACAGGATGCTCTGGGATGTTTCTTGGATAAAGTAGAATCTTGTTTTATATATTCTATTGCCTCTTTCCATGCAGCTCGAAATAGAGTATTTTTCTCTGTTAAGGTCTTTGGAGACTTTGAAAAGATTTATTTAGGGGCTGGTGTGCCTTGTCAAAGAATTGGCAAAGGGGAAGTGAAGCTAAAATTGTAGGTGGCCAACACATGGGTGTTGAAGGAGGTCATGCAGGTCCCGGTCTTGAAGATGCAGCTAATTTTTTAGGAAAGTTGGGTGATGAGATATGCACAAGAACTCTCACAGCGGATACACTTGAATTAGCGTGTGGTAAGAAAGCTGGTACTCTTTATCTACTTGCTTGTATTACTGATTCTTCTTCTATTGCGAAGACGTGGCTTTGTAGGCTTGGTCACATGAGAAAGAAGGAGATGCATGTTCTTAAGCGAAAGACAGATGTGTTTGACAGACTTAAGAACTGGAAAGCCTTGGTGTTTCTGGAAGAGATGATTGACAGAGATCAATGGAGAAGGCTGGACATCTCTGAGCAGGGCAGTTTGGACAGGGTTTTGATCCATGGAGAGCTCGTGGGTAAAAATTCATCACTCATAGGAAAACACAGTTATCGACATCGGTCAAGGGGAACCGACGTCGAATAGACAGGTGCCGATGTCGATCATGTGCAGACCAGAGCCGGTGGTGTCGATCAGTGTGGCTATCGATGTCGGTCAAAGAATCGACATTGGTGACCAGGTAAGACCGACATCAATCAGAAAACTAGCATCGATAGAAAGGATAGTCGCATGGGAACCGACATCAGTCGGATGCAAATTGTGTGGTGACCGAGGTCGGTCACTGTAATGGATTTTGGGCAGATAGCAAGCTGTCAAGGAGTCTCAAACGCCCATATGGAGGACTGAAAGTGGTAAGTAATCCTCAAATTCGTTGTTCCTCTTCTTTATACTCGTTTCTCACTACAGAGCAGGAAGGATCCAAGAAACAGTGGGAGCATGGCATGAACAGGATGCAAAACCAAATGAGAGATTTGGTAGGGTTGCCAGCCGAAAGAAAGCATTGAGAGATGAATGGATTCCTTAGTTAAAGAATAGAGAGAATGGACACATGAGACGAAAGGCCAAGTCATATGGTCTTGAGGAAGCTGTAGGATAGTGGTACAGGTTTTAACAGGTGGATGACAAAGCAGGGCTTTAGTCAATGTCAGTGTAACCATTGTGTTTGTCTTACCAAGTGGATGATGGTTGCGACATTATCCTATTACTGTATTTGGAGGATGAGCTTGGTACAGGTTTAGACATATAGGGTTTTGCTGAGCTAAGGGTAAGGTTAGTTTAGTGGCCTATCATGAGGAATTTGGAGCAGCAAAATTCTTTGGCATGAGTGTGTTCTAGAGACATGGAAGATCACAAGTTGATTTTGTCTTCAGATGATTGTGTGAAGCTAGTTAGCATGCCGATGGGTTGGATAGTTTTATGAACAGTGTCCTGATTCACATGATGAGGTTAAGTACATGCGTACTGGACCTGAGGTTGCCCACACAGTAGGAGCTGTCAAAAAGTTTGGAGCCGATCTGGGAAAGAAGCACTGGAGGGTAGTTTAGTGGATTCTCAGGTATCTGAGAGGGACCAGTAGCAGGTGCACATGCTATGCAGGGTCAAGTTCTTTTCTACATGTGTTTGTAGATGCAGATGCGGTATGTTACTTGGATGACAGGAGGTGCACCACAAGTTTTGTGGTGGTTGGTCTTCAAGGTTGAGCTTGAAGAGGGATACAAGCTAGGAAATAGATTAGACGGGGTATAGGTATAGGTATAGTGCAGCTATTTATCTCCAAGTGGGAGATTGTTAGGTTGTGGAGCTAAAAGCTTCACTGATGCAGACATGGAGGAGGTTGCTGAGAGGTTGCTGAGTTGCAGAGCAACTGACATTGGTCTGATCAGCCGATGTCAGTCATATACAGTGAGAAGGGCAACCGACATCGGTCAGGGATCGGTTGGCATCGGTCACCTCTAGGCAGACAGGGACCAACATCGATTGCCTATGCGATTCTAGAACTACCAGTTCACAGAAAGTTAGTTAATGAACTAGTTGTTTGCATGTAGAAGGCCAATTATAGACTTGAAGCTACAAATCTAATTATCGTAATTAGATGTCTAATTATTGTTTGCATGAGATCTATATAATAGATTCATGGATTGTATTGTGAAGTGTGCTAAAGAGTAAGAGAGAAAATATTAGCTCCTTCAGAGTGAAGAGAGCACGGTGTGTTCCTCCTAGTGCCACAGTGCCAAGTGTGGGTGCTGGTTTGGAGAATCAGAAGGATTCTTCATGTATGTAGGATCTTGGTCAGCAGGTGTGCAAGGCCACATTTAGAGATCTGCATGGTAAGTAAGATCATTGATCTATAGGTGTATGTGTGTGTGAGGTCTAGGTTTACAGGTGTGCAGAACCAGGTTGATTTGCAGGTGGCAGTAGGATCAAGGTGACAGCAACACAACAGGGAGCAAGATCAGGTGGGATCTACTTGGAGTATGGTGTGTACTCGGTTGGAGAGCAATAGAGGAAGGCAAGGTAGTTCCTTCCAAAGTAAGATCATTTGAGTTGCAAGTTCATGGGAGATCTACTTGGATTACGTTGAGTACTTGGAGTGTGTGGAGCACTTGTGGAGTGCGTGGAGCACTTGTGTACTGGCAGTAGTGATACTGACTGGTTGGAGGTGAACACCAACTCTGTGTTTGAGTTGTGTGTTGGGACCGTAATTGAGAGAGTGAGCTCTTGAAGGTGAATTACTAAACACTTGGTGTGGCAAACTTGTAAGGTGGAAGAGTGTGGCATCTCTTTGTTGTATTTCCTTTTGAAAGAGTATTAATACAATTGGGTATTGTCTCTCATATTCTGTGTTATTTCTGAATTCTAGTTACTTGTTACTTCTGGTTTAATTTTGCATATTAAGTTGCTTGTACATGGTAATCAATAGTGCTTCCTCGGTCCTAATAGTGGAGTCAGATCATGTTTGTTGTTCTAGATTCTTGACAGTGATCTCAGTATACATAAAGGTTCCTAGAGTGGCACATGAACTTGGAGTCATATACTAAGACTTGCATGTTGGGAGCAAAAATATTGTTCATAAAATGGTGATCATGTGATCTAGAGGTCTATTTAGAAAAGGTTTTTCATTATATCAAAACCTACACCATTGCGTAGATCCTATTGAGACCTTTTTAATAGTATGTGGAATGCAGAAAATGGAGCTCGTATGCTCCTTATGTAGCTAGTCAAAGTTTTAGTCAAGCCAGTTAAAGCAAGTTAAAGTTGGTCAAACTAAATAAATTAAACATTATAGAATTATTCAAGAATAGTTTTATGGTGAAGAGATCATTGTGAGATTTTTGACACAATTTATGGTTCATGAAATGGAGAGCATATGTGAAAGATATGGCTGGTCAAAGTTGTAGTCAAACTTGGTCAATAGGGTGACGTGGCAAAAACATGGACCAAAAATAATGTGACACATGGCATGAAGTATGAGAAAAATATGTGTGGTTTTTATCGTTTTTATTTGACAAGGGATATAGTCATCTTCAAAAATTGGTAAAAAATTTGGGAACATCTAGTTGGACGTCGACAAGTGGTGCAACAAATGATCGACAGTGGCACGGCAAGAGGTCGACAAGTGGCCTAGTGAGATTGGACCATGTGGTGGGTCCTTGGCTTGCCACCATTCAATATGGTTTAATTTTTAAATTTTATATATTGTAATTACTTATCATGACAAAACCCCTCAAAATTCCTTCAACTTTCCTCATGACATCCACACTCTCCATGTACATGCCACAAGACCCCATGTTCATGCCACATTTCATTCAAGTTTCCATGTAATTCCCATGGTCCCCACACACTTAAAATACCACAAACCCACGAAATACATGCCAATGCCAAATACTTGGCATTATAAACCATAAGTTTTGTGGTTATTGAAATCCAAACATGCTCACCACTTTCCAAATGTGGGATAAATGGATTTGTTTTCAATGCTAAAACTATGCCTATGCATAAATCATGGGATTTGAACCCTATCCTCCCAGCCAAAAGTGACAAGGCCAAATTGAGTGTACTAAGTAATTGAACAACTATATAAAATGTGCAACATTGTATTTTAATACAATGAAAAAGTTAAGAAGCATAACTAAAGGCTATAAGGAACTTGCGGAGCTTGTAAGAGGAGTTTGAAGTAGAATTTGGAAAAAGGTCCAAAAGAAGACTAAGGTTATTTTTGCCTAAAGAATAATTTTTTAGTTGTTTATATTTTATTTTAGAAATGTTTGTAAGTACTTTTTAAACATTTTTCCTAATATATCAGTCGATATTGGACTCAGAGATGTAGGCCTTCGTACCGAACTCCGTTATCAAATTATTGTTGAATGTTGTGAATCATTTTGTTAAAATCATGATTTTTAAGAAAAAAATTTAAATTATTCTATAAAATTATTTTAAAATCAAAATTTAATTATGTTATCATATTTTTGCTTAAAGTTTACGGATCATCATGTCAAGCTTTTTGTTTGCATTTTTCCACTCTCTAAATCTAGTGTGTGAGAAATTGGGTCTCACCCAGCTGCAATAAAACATCGAGGCACACTTTAAAGGATGCTTCATCATCTAGTCGACCAACATGCACAATGTAAAGAGAAATGACAAAGAATTCAACTAAAAGAACTACTTCAGTACTGGACATAAGATTGGATGGTGTGCTCTTATGTAATTGCATGTAAATGGTATGATATGCCCATAATACTATAGATACATGATCATCCCAATTAGTCCATCTAATATTACATATCTTGGTCAATGTATTACCTAAGATTTTGTTGAATAATTTACTTGTACCATTGTCTTGAGGATGATATAATGTTGTTTTATGGTGCACAATCATGAATTCTACTAAGAGGATACAAATGGTTTTAGATTCAAAAAACATCTAAACCAAGAAATGATATTCTAATAGATGAATCTTATAGTAGTAGTACAATCCCTTGTTGGCATAGCTTCAGCCCAATGAGTAAGATAGTCAGTAGCAATGGTAACATAACGTGCATCAGTATGCCTCCCTATTTGGTTGATGGGACCAACAAAGTCAATAAACCACATTTTGAAGGGTTCTTGTGACAAGATTGGATGAATGCGCATCACATCCATTCTGTTTAGCTTTACCACATGCTGACAAAAGTTACATTGGCATGTGTGAGTCTTAGCATCCTCAAACAAGGTAGGTTACTATAATACAACCAAAAGGACCTTCTAGACTATATCTTCACCAACATAGTGTCCTCTGGTAACACCCTCATAAACTTCTTGAAGTACCTCAACACACTCATGTTTCATGATGCAACATCATAGCACTTCATCCTAGCCAATCGTATAAAGGTCACCCCTTATAAGTTGGAATGGAGTGAAAAAATCAACTAACTACTTTTTTGGAGTACTAAGGTGAGTTGGTGTTGACCCTATATTCAAAAAAATGGTAATATCTTCCAACTCCTTAGGCATGCACATGACATGAAATAACTAAATGCCAAGTAAGTTGTCCTCAATAGTGCATGTCAGTTCTCCATATTCAATGCACAAAATATGATCTAGAATATAGTTGGCCTTACCATGTTTTACCATCACTAGAAACTAGAATTATTGAAATAACACAATCTATCGACAAATGTGCCCATGAAATACCGATTTATTTACTAAATATTGTAGTGCCTTATGGTCCATGAATAAGACAAATAGAATAGCCAACAACTATTGATGAAACTTTTGGAGGGCATAAACCATAGACAATGTTTTGTACTCTTTAGTCATGTAGTTCCATTCATCTAGAGTAAGTTTTCTACTTGTAAAATAGATAGGGTGGTACATGTTGCCCTCATTAGGTTGAGCAAAGATAACACCGACTGCCATGCCATAAGCATCGACATGGACATGGAAAGGCTTTATCCAATTTGGAAATTTGAGAATAGGGGTAGTGATAAGCTTATCCTTGAGTGTAAAAAATGCTTATTGGTGATCATTTATCCAGATAAATTAACCATTTTATTTCAATAATTCCTCTAAATACCAAACAATCCTATCATATTCATGAACGAAATTTCTTCAATATCTAGTATGACCTAAGAAGGAACATACCTATTGATGTATGGCTAACACTAGAAGGTAAAGTATAATAAAAATATTGGATGGATCCACCAAAAATCCATCATGACATATGACATGACCAAGTAGAATGCCAAAGGGGGGCAACAAATAAACATTTCTTTATATTTAGGTAAATCTAAAGGTTTTGACAGTACTCAAGAATTATTCAGAGATTTAAACAATGATCCTACACTAAGCCATAAGCATTCTAGTCATTGGTAGACTTGAAGTAACTTATGAATAAAGTCCTTAAAAGCTTTGACTATTATCTGGTAGAACACATCAGGAGCATTTTCCAACTTGAATGGCATTACATTGTAAGCAAAGGATCCCTACTCGATTGCAAATGTGGTCTTTGGCTTATCCTCTTATGCAATCAAAACTTGATGGTATCCACATAATCCATCCATGAATGTATATATTTCACACCCAACAACTCCCTCAAATATCTCTTCTGTGAAGGGCATCAGAAAGGGGTCAATAACAAGCAACATTGAGTACTCGATGATCCACATAGATCCAAATGAATCTATCCTTATTAATACTTATAACCATGGGAATCACTCACTAAGACTCATCTATAGGAGTAATTATTCCCATGTGTATCATGCTATCAATTTCTTCCTTGACTTAAGCATGTAAGTTCGGATTCATCTGATAGGGTCTCTTCTTGATAGGTCAAACATCATTTGTTTCAATTTATTTCTTTCATTTCTTAGTTATGAAAGTAGATAAAATAAAGTGAGTATTAAGGCGTGTTGATGAATACATGGTATAATGTGTGCATTGATCCAGATGAATGTGGGAACTCCTCTTTGGCTAGGGAGGATAACTTGAAAATCACAAGAAGACTAGAAGAGAGTGTTGTTAGATGGTAGGTTGAATGGATTCCCTAGCGTATGCTAAATTCAAGAAGCACAAGGATTTCTAGGAGTCTATCAATCCACTTTTAATATAATTAAGTCAAAAATGATATAATAAATATACTTTCATTCAAATGATAAGAAAGTAGATATGTAAGAAGATAAATAGCGTACCTGATAAAAGATAATGCACAAGTGTATTAAGGTCAGGTCTAGAGAATCAAAGCAGAGTTTGTAGACAAGTCAGGAATAGAAATAGGGGTTTGATTAACTGAAAGGGGGGAAAATAACAAGATGTTATTTTCTCTGATAGTGACCATCGATATTCAAGGTAACTAATGATGGATGGACTGACCAATGATAGTTAGGTAATCAATGATGATTGCTATGACTGACAATAGTTGAAATAACCATCGATAGTTTCCTCTAGGTGCCTATAGAGGATTAAAAGGATGGAGGAGATGAGGTAATTGAGGGGTAAAATGAGGGATATGGGCACTATGGATAAGGAAGGATTTACATATAATTATCAAGATAGAAAATTCAAATGATAAAAAAATGCTAAAATAAGTAAATGATACCTATATGATGTTAAGTGGATGATAGTTGAAACATGAAGAAAGTTGAGTAATATAACAATACTCCTTCATTCAAAATCATGTGGACAGAGCTTCACGATCTTAGATGCCTACACAAAGATAACAAGAGAATATGGATGCATATTTTTGGATCCATAACTCTTTAAAAAGCCCTGTATTTATATCATAAAACTACTAAGGAGAGAGAAGCTTGAGCGAAAGTTGCTAAGTTGGGAGGGGATGAAGTTACTTGTTTCTATTTGTATTTAAAATATGGTGTAAAGCAAGTTTCCATTTTGGAGGATGCTTTTATTGAACAAAGATGGAGATTCTTTAAAATCTTAAGGCAAGTTTCATGACCCCAACCATCAACGATTAGGGTGACCATCGACAATTACCTTAACTGGAAATGGTCGAAGGGTCATGAGTAAATGGATGAAAAGGTATTGAATGAAGTGATGTAGTTTGGAAGGTTTTTAACATAATGCTAGTAAATTAGGTGGTCCACTATATGATGAGTCAATTATGGGTCCATAGGTCAAGATGACATTAAAAGTTGTCATCGTGTAGTTTTTAAATGTCTACATTTGCTCCTTTTTATTATGTAGCTTTAAGCAAGCTACAAAACAAAAATAGGTAGTTGGTCAAGGTCCAGGTCTAATTGTTCTGAGTATGGGAGGGGGGAGGTGTTCCAACTCAAACTAGGAGTCAATGAGGTATGGGCAAATTGGGTCAGAGTTTGACAAAAGTTAAAAGGGAGGTCACAAGGTTGTTGATTCTACCATGCGCAAAGGGTGATGAAGTGAGAGAGCCAATATAACACAAAGACTATCATTGCCATGTTGGGATCAATAAGGTCATGTCTTAGGATAAGTGAGAAGGTAACTAATCCCTAATGTTAGGCATAACTGATCAGGTCACACTCATCAAGTATCCTAGAAAGGGTCAATGTTTACTCAGGTATCGAGGGTAGGAAGTGCTCCTGAGATGAACACAAATGTTTAGGTCATGCACGTGGGAGCACGTGTATACAAAATTTCCATCATGGAAAATTTGGTCAAGGCAATCATTATGACCAAAGCAAAGTCATCACAAGGTGTGCAAAGAGGTTGGTATCAATGTCGAGATAGGTAAAGGGACATGGGTCAAGTTATTAGTTGGGTAAGGATGGTCGCGTTGACTCCTAATGCTTGAGGCAAGAGGATATTGCCTACATAATCCAATGGATAATGAATCCAATATGGACTTCATGCATAATGTAGTTCTAGGTAGGTGGAAGGAAAAGGTGACTCAAAAGTAGTTCATGGTTTGGAATTTAAGGGGTGACCCCAAGTAGAGGTATTGCTAAGTGGTAAAGAAGGAGGAGAAAGATAGTGTTGAAAATAAAGGGATCCCTAATTGGTGATAGTTAGGGACAACCAGAGATGATTAGGGATAACTGGTGATGGTTAGGTAACCATCATCAGTTTGGGTGGAAAGGTTGGGGGTATCGACTAATGACAGTTAAATTTAACCATCGATGGTTGGCTAAAAACCCTAAAACTATAACAAAAAGGCAAAAGGATAAACTTTTTGTCTTTATTAACAACTTGTTATTTTGTGATCGGCATTATCTAAGAAAATAGTATGAGTTAGTGCTTGGAAGTGGTGAGGTGTAATGGTCTCCTAATGGGATTTGGTGATTGTGATTGGGGTTGTAATTGAGTGGAGCTGAGATGTATGTGGGAGATACACACAGGCAAGTGGCAAGGCATGGACTGAGATGACACCACCGATCATGAATTGAGGTAGGTTCTATTGTGAAATTGATAGGAATAGTAATTCATGTTGAAATAAGAGGGAGTAAAATGAGTATAATGCATAAAAGGGGTAGATGTGGGTAGTAGCCTTATGACCTAGGGCTTTGTAGTGTGAGTTTTTTAAGGGTTTAGTAGAATGCTTGGAATATGTGTTCGAATGGAGAGGGATAAGTGGTAGTGAGAGTGATGTAGAAATGGTGGAAAGTAGCTAGTTTTAGAAGTAGGGTATGGGAGAGGAGGTCGAGGGGTCGAGGCCCACCACCGACGATCACCAACAATGACCAATGATGATTGATCCAATTGGTGACGATCAAATTAAGGAGATAAAATGCCCCTAAGGAGATCATCAATGGTTGAGGGATCCATCGATAGTCAAGGAGGGGGTAGGTGTGTGTGTTAGTGTTAAGGTGGTTGTGAATATATTGTCATAACATAATTGTATATGATATTTTTATCAGATAGTGGTAAGGAAGGAGGGTTGGGTGGCTGCTTAAACAATATAGGGGTGAATAATGTGGTTTGGGGTGAGTTTGAATAATTGACAAGAGTGTAAAAGGTTGGTAAAGAATGGGTTATGGTTTCTAAGGATATGGGTTTTGAGTCAATGGGTTTGAGTTAATATTTATAGTAATATAGTGTTTGGGTTGGTTACGTTATGTTGTGTGTTGAGGAGATGTTGAGTGTTTATAGGAAAAAGAGGTAGTTAGGTTTATTGTAAGAACAACAAAAAGGTTGCATGTGTTATGTTTACACCATTACCTAGTACATGGGATTATTTTTATGTAGGCTCAGGAGTGGATCTAGTTACATGATCGGGTCCCCACTATGTTCACAGAGGTGTAGGATGAGATGACCATAGAGGATTGGCATCACATAGAGGTAGTGGGGTTTGGGGTGATGTGTCATATCAACATTTATCAAGAGATGAAGCCATGATAGCTGTCATCATCAAGAGATGGGATCTGGAAACTAACATATTTTGGTTACTGATTGGAGAGATGAGTATCTTGATAGATGATGTCCATAAGATCACCCAATTATCAATTTGAGGGGATCTAATTTATTATATTGAGGGTGATGAGACAAACTATCTAATGGGTTAGTTATATGGAGCTGAGAGGACTCATGCATAGTTCTATGAAGGTGGTTTTTACATTAAAACTTTGTATGAGAGAGATCCAAATGAGAGGCATCCTTTGATGATGATGCAGTTAGCAGTGGCTTATTTTGCTCTGCCAGATTCAATAGGAGGGAGGTTACCCTATGCATTACTAGGTGTACTAGTAGAGTTGATATTTGGGGAGACAGTATTTGGATGGGGATAGGTGCTATTGGTCTAGATTTATAAGGAGCTATGGGGATTCAAAGTTCATAAATGATATGGCATTATCATTGTATTTTTTTAAAATGTTGGGCATATAAGCACATTCATGTGTTGAGATCATTAGGTCTTCCTGTGGATGTATATCTATAGACAAATTACAGGGTTGGGTTTCTGAGATGGAGGAGAGGAGCCACAATTATAGGAGTTAGTGGTGACTTAAGATATTTAGAGTGGTTTCAGGGTACTCTAAAGAGTTTGTCTCTAGGTGATATAGTATGAAGACCCTACAAGACATGGCCTATGTGGGATGGCTACCTAAGGCATACCTATGCACTTTAGAGTTAGAGATGGGTTTATGGTAGACAAGTTCATGAGATGGAGCTTATCCTTGTGGAAAGAGTATGACGTATGCTGCCAAATTTTCCCCACTATAGGAGAGATGATGCCAATTTTTTTTTGCCAGAGCCACAACCTCAAGAGGAGGTACTGGATTATGAGGAGTTGCTAGATAAAGTTAGAGATGATGTAGGTGTGATGGCAGATTATCCAACCTAGTTTCAGTGGAGGTATACATCTATTGATTTTGGGCTAGGAGATGGAGGCTGGGGGCTTATGGATGTTGACCCAATATGGGGACCAACTCACGAGGATCCACAAGTAGCAACAACATTAGTCGTAACTCAAGCCTAGAGAGCAGTTTTATAAGGGTAGATTGAAACTCTTTAGGGATAGATTGCCACTCTTTCAGGCCAGTTGGGAGGAGTGACAATATAGAGAGAATAGGCATAGGCACAAGTCACCATTTTATAGGGCCAGGTAGCCACTTTATAAGGGCAAGTGGCTAGTTTGTAGGGGTAGATTGTGTCATTGATAGGAGAGCGAGATTAGGCAAGGACCTCATTTGGTTTGGTGACTTAGGAGAGGGACTCTCTATGGTGGCCCAGTGGAGTAGTAATGGCACCTCTAGGTTTTGTGATGCAGGACAGGTACCTAGTGACCATACAAGAATTATGTTACTATGAGGGCATTATGCTAGCACATAATCAACACATAATCTTAATGAGCAGATTTGGGGAGAGTACTAGGGTAGCTTGGCTAGTAGAGAGACACTTACAACACTAGGCTAGTGGGCTATGGAAGTAGGTTAGCTAATAGAGCCTCCACCTAGGATAGGTATAGGTGCTAATGGTTCTAGTTTAGGTGTTCTAGGGTCATTAGTAGAGATCTTATGTGATTTATTTTGATATTTTGACATTGGGTTACATGTGGAGATGCAAGATATATAGGTGAGTGATAGATAGTTTCATTTATTGATACACACACGCACGCACACACACACACACACACACACACACACACACACACACACACACACACACACACACACACACACACACACACACACACACACACACACACACACACACACACACACACACACACACACATGGATGAGTTTTGAGATGAGTTTATGTTGTGTTCATGCTTTATGAGAAGAATTTTTATGTAGGAGATCTATGATGTTGATGATTATTTTGATGATTCTGATTTATGATAGGATGCTTATAGAATGATGTGGTGATTTATTGTGATTTGATGTTTATTAATGTGGAAGTTTTGATTATGACACTCTTTCATTGATGGTATTAGGTATGATGTCATTTCCATATGATGATGATGTTTTGATGGGTTAATCATAATGTAGTTTTGTATGTTCATTTTGACGTTATGGTTTATATATCACATAATGTTAATTTTACATATGTTTGGGCAAAATGTTAAATAAAATGTGATGTTTGGTTAATGATTCGAGGTTATGGGTGTGGCATAGGTAAGGGTGACATTTATGTATACATGTTTGGATAAGATAAGGAGCATGGTGCCTTTTTCTAGTGAGAACTGAACAATAAGAATCTGGAGATGGATCAACTTAGTGAACATAAATCCATCAAATATTTTGTAAGAGCATGTTTTATTTAGAAAACTGGTATCCTAACCACTTTGTGCCAAGTAAGCTTATAATCCCCTATATTCATTATTAGGTGATAGGTAGGGATTTGAATCAATGGGTAGAGGAGAATGAAATTTGTGGGTAGTGGAGTGATTGGCTTTTCCATAAGAGACTAAAGAACCCTAGCAGAGAAGTCCATGTCATTGGTAAGCTATATAATAATGTGTAGACTGATCAATGCAGGAAGTCTATTTGTGTTATAAAAGTTGATTGTAGCTTAATTATATAGTACGTAGACTGATCAATGTAGGAAGTCTAAAATTAACAAATATAAGAGCCAATTATGTTACCAATTTTGGATTTTACTTTATTACTTTATAAGTTACTGAAGTTGATCGATGCAGGAAGCTTCAAATGAACATTTATTATAGCCATCCTTTGAGGGAGTGGTCTATTTTATTTTTTGCATAGTTGTCCTTTGTGGGAGTATACCTTAAGCAATTATTGATTTGATGTGGTAGTTGTCCTTCAAAGGAGTAGTCTGCTATTTATTTTTGAAGTATGGATATATTGTAAGCTAAAATTAGGCATGGACAAGTCTATTCAAGTTTGAAAGATCTACCCATTTAGAAGTAGGATCTAGACACAGAAGGTTCGTTAGAGAAAGGGGTTTTGAGAAACAATTAGCCATGGGATTCTATCTATTAAAAGATTAAAATTATCCATGAGAACCATGCTATGGATAGAGCCGAGGTACCCATATTTAGGATTAGGTTATTACTTTGACGGATGAATCACATGGTTTTATACAATCAATTGATCTCAAAAGAGATAGAAAATAATGTTAATGGACCAAGGGACGATCTTAAGTGAACCTTGTTTTAATAATGAAAGATACACAAATGAGATTCATTGATACGTTCAGGATCTGGTCGATTGTTGAGATAGGACAAGTGCTAAGCACCTAACCCATACTTATGGGTTATAATGTAGGGTCCTAACTAGTTAAAAGAAAACTTACCTTTCTTGGTCTTGTCCATGTTAGTGATGTGTTGGTTTTCCTTGAGGAAAATATATCTAATATTGAATTCTCATGTTTTCATATGTTTTTTATATGCTCATTTGATGTGCTCTTGATAAACGTGAAGGTGATTAAGGGAAACAAGGTGATGCTCATCAAAAAGTTATAAGCATGCTAAATGTTCTTGATGATATTCACTTTCAGAAAGAATCTCATGCAAGGATATGTGGAGAGATGGAATTTGGACTTCAAAAGGTAAGACCACCTCAACTCCAAAGACAAGAGAAAAATGCATAGCACCCGTAGCAGTTTAGATACTAGTGTGGTAAGCCCATAAAGCAAAAAGGATATGGAGGTGCCAATCCTTACTTAAATCACTGACTACCTTAGTGAGCATTTTGATGAGGGTTTTGTTAGAAGCCTCAACGTATCCATTGTCTTGTGGATGATAAGGTGAGGAAAAGCTTAGGTCAATATCAAAAGCATCATAAATCTCTTGGAATTTTTTGTTTTTAAATGATTTACCATTATTAGTGATGAGTTTGTGAGAAACATTGAAGCAAAAAATGATGTGGTGGTTGATAAAATCAATGATTTTTTCAGCTTTGATTGAGATTAGGGGGATGGATTTTACCCATTTTGTGAAATATTATGTAGTAGTGATGATATATTGATGTCATTGTGAGGAATGCAAATTGATTCTCTGATAATATCAAGACCCCATTGTGAAAAAGGCCAATAGTTAGTTGATACTTGAAGATCATGAGAAGGTGCATGATGAAGGTTAGCATGTTGTTGACATTTAATGCATTTCTTGACATAGTCACAACAATCCTGATTGAGTGTGGGCCAATAGTAACCTAGGTGAAGGATACATTTAGCAATGGCCAAACCACTAAAGTGCATGTTGTAGATGTTATCATGTGCTTCGTTGATTGCATGAGAAGCCTCATTTCTATGAAGGCAACAAAGGAGGAGACCGTCAAAGCCTCATTTATAAAAAATACCCCCTAATATTAAGTAAGGAGAGGTGCTTTGAATGAAATATCTATGAGCACTTCTAGAAAGATCTAAAGGGAGGATACCAATGTTACAATAATCAAATATTTGATTGTACCAAGTATTAGAGGAGGATGTTTCTATCTAGTAAATGGTAGGAAGATCAGGACTAAGGTAGGATGGTGTGATGAAATAGTGGATGGTGACAAATAGTTTAGAGTCATTAGGTTGAGATGGAATTTGGGATGCAATGGAAGCCATTATGTCTACAAATTTATTTATAGAATGAGGGATTGATTGGATGATATAATGGTCAAATGATGCAAATAGTTTGTTGACAATTTGTTTATATTTTAGAAGAACATCATTTTTGCATTGATTGGCTCCTATGACTTTGTTAATGATAAGTTGAGAGTATCCAAAGATGTTAATGGTTTTGATTCCCAAAGCTAGATTGGTTTAGAGACCTATGACCAAGGCCTCATATTCAGCTATATTATTGGTACATTTGAAATCAAGTTTGAAAGATAGGGGAAGAGGTTCCCCATTAAGAGGAATAAGGATTATGCTGGCACCCCCACAATTTTGACATTTAGAGTCATCAAAATATATAGTCATTTGGTAGGTGGGTTCTTTCAAAGAAAGGGTAGCTAAGACTCATCTAGAAAGGTAAGAGGCAGAATTTGATTATCAGGGAGAGAAGCTTCAACTAGTTGGTCTAAAATCACCTATCTCTAAATGGGATTTTATGGAATAAACTCAAGATCAAACTTAGCTAAAATCATGAGCCACTTAGCCATATGTTAGTTGTGATATGGCTTGAAGTGCATGTATTTGAGGGGGTTAGTATTAGTGATGACATAATTTTTATGGTTTAGGATGTGTGTATCAGGTTTCATAGTCAATGAGGGTGTGGTTGATGTAATAAATGGCTTGCTCCTTATTTTAGTTGTCATGATGAGTGAGCATGGCCCCCATGGAATGATCAGTGATAGATATGTATAAATAAAAGGGTTTATTTTCCTTTGGGGGGATAAGGATTGGTGGAAAAATAAGATACTCTTTGATTGCATCAAAGGATTGTTGACATTCTTTATTCCATTTAAAGGAGGTATGTTTTTTAAGGAGGTGGTGAAAGGGTTGACAACAATCAAATAGTTGGGAGATAAAGTGGTGAATGGACTAAATTTTTCCTTGTAGGCTACGAAGTTATTTTAGGTTAGTAAGGGGAGGTATTTCTAGAATGGCTCTAAATTTTATGGGGTCTATTTCTATTCCTCAGAGGGAAACAATAAAGCCCAAAAGTTTTCTTGATAAGACCCCAAAGATACACTTATTTGGGTTGAGGTTGACATGATAATGGATAAGTCTTTCAAAGATGATAGCGATAACAATAAGGTGATCTTGGTGGTGTTTGGATTTACTCAGTAGATTGTCAACATAATCCTCAACTATTTTATGGATGAGATCATGAAAAATGTAAGTCATGGCCTGCTGATAAGTGGCTCCTACATTCTTCAAGCCAAAATGCATGACACAATAGCAAAAAGTTCCCCATGGGGTGATAAAATATGTTTTATATTAATTTTGAGGGGTGATTAGGATTTGGTTATATCCTAAAAATCCATCCATAAGGGATAATGTTTCATGGTGAGGAGTAAGATCAACAAGTGGGTCTATATTAGGTAGGGGAAAATCATCCTTAGGGAATGCAAGGTTAAGATCAGAGAAATCCACAAAAAGGTGGAGGCCCTTAGTGGGTTTGGTAACATGAACGATATTGGAGACTCATTTTGGATAGTCAATGGGTTGAATGAAGTTGACAGATAGAAGGCATTGAAGTTTTTCTTTAATGAGAAGAGTTATGTGAGGGTGCATACGATGAAGATTTTATCAAACTGGCTTAACTTCAAGATGGGTAATGATTTTATGAAGAGTGATGGAAGGGTCAATACTAGGCATATCCTGATAAGACCAAGAAAATGCTATGTTATGGTCACAGAGAAAAGATTGATAGTCTCATTATTCTTTGAGGGTTAATGATTGGCTAATATTGATAATATGAGGGTTCTCTTGAGTACCCAAATTAACTTCTATGGTTGATTCATTTAACATTGTTTGGTTTTTAGGAGGGAAGGATTTTTGAAGAGAAGAGTTCCCCATACCTAGATAAGTAAGAATAGAATTGTCATCTTGACATTGGATAATGTTAATGGTGGGTGAGTCATGTGTAATCATTTTAGGGTGGATGAGAGGAATGGTTTTGGTTTGGCTTTCTTGTTGATAAGTCATGGAACCCAAACTAACATGTTGATAAAAAAAAGTTAGGTGGGATGATGTCGATGTCTTCAAATGAAGTTGGTGAGGGTAGAGGTTCTTTATATTGGAAAAGTGAGGTTGATAAGGGTAGAAGTACCTCAAATGAGAGAGGTGAGGTTGGTGGATGTTCTCCAAATGGGAGAGGTGGGATTGGTAAGGTTGGAGGTTTTCCAAATGGAAGAGGTGGGATTGATGTTGGTGATGTGGGCTATTTTGAGGGAACATACCCTAATCCAAAGAACTCACAAGGTTTTTGGGTTTTAATAATAGGAAGTTCATGGGGTCCTTATTTAAAGAGGCCAAAACCAAACCATTTATAAGCACATCAATGAAGGTATGTTTACGCAAAGGTCGGGTTGCTAAGATTAGAAAAGTTGGAAGTGAATGGCTAGATACAAGGCATGGTGGTAGGAGCAAAAATTGGTTTGTCAAGTCCCCTATAGATAAAATATGTTATATTGTTGGGAACGCCAAAGGGGATGAGGGTGTCGATATTATGATCATATGATGGATCATTTTGAAGGTTCCTAAATTCATGTGGAGAAGGGAAAGCATTCAAAGCTAAAAGTCAATATTCCCCTAGCATAAGATGCTGAAATGTGGATTGCAAGGGGTGTTCAATCGAGATTTGAGATAATGAGATAGTTGAACTAGTGGATGTTTCTTCATTGTTGAATATATAAGTGTTGGCGGGTTGGTTTGATGTGGTGGCTTAGCTAGAGATTGGTTGTGAAGAAGATGAAGGTGGCATAAGAACATCATTGGGATGATATATCATATTACAAGAAGCAAAGGTACTTGGATTGGCTTTGATTATAATGACTTGTCCCTCATGTTCAAATTTGACACATTGATGAAGGGTATAAGGGATGCATCCCATGGTGAAAATACATGGGTGGCCGAGTAACACATTATATTGAAATTTTCCCTCTAAAACATAAAATAGTTTAGGAATAGTTTGAGGCCCCAAATAGATGTGGAGAAAAACTATTCCCAGAGTGGTGGCCAAAGTATCATTGAATGACTGAATAACTACCAAGATTTTTGACATGATGTTTTTAGGTAGTTGGAGTTGATCATAGGCTTGGGAAGATATGATATTGATACTTTCCCCCCATCAATCATAACTCTTTTGACACGTGTATGATTGATGGATGCTGTGACAAAAAGAGGGGGATCAAGGTCTTCACTATGATAGGACAAAATTTTAGATTATTGAAAGGTGACCATGGTAGCATGTTGGATGGCTCCAATCAAAGGTGCAAGAGGTTAGGGATCATCTAGTTGAACCTCTATGGAATGCAGTGCTTCGATTAAAGCTTGACAATGTTGAGGCAAAGTGTTAATTAAGTCATAAAGACTCATTTTGACTGGCATTTGATGAATTTATTTTAACACCAAACACTGGATGAATGGAGATGCATTAGAACAAGAAAGGGCTCCCAAAATGGAAACTTTGGGCTTGGGTGGTTTTGAGGGTGAAGGTGAAGGTATAACTGCTTGGGTTTGGTTGGTTGGTTGGGGAGTTGAAGGGTAAGACCATGGAATGGTGGCCTTAGCTTTGCCCTTTTCATTTTATTGGATGGATTTAACCTTATCCCTCTGGTAGCCTCGAGATTGAGTTACCATATAAGTGGTATGGATAAGGGGATCGGTTGCTTGCTTCAGTTCCTCTGTTTCACTCCTTGGCAAGAGTAGTGAAGTAGATGATTGGTAGGTAGATTGGATTGGTGGTAAAAGAGGCAAGGGGCTTAAATAAGGTTCATCCAACAGATAATCTTCCTCCAAAAGGCCATGAATCATAGTTTGGAGAGCTTTATAGTTCTTTGTATCATGCCCAAGGGTCCTATGGTAAAAACATATCAGATTATCATTGAATCAGGTTGGCTTTTGGTGAGTGGTGTCAAAAGGTTTGATGCATCGTAAGCTAATGGTAGAATCTTGTAAGAGCCTTCACAAGATAGTTGTATAAGATTTTGGAGGAGGTGGAGTTGGGATTTTTGGTGGGCAAAGTTTTCTTTAAAGAGGTGTGCTTGGTGGAGTAAGTCGGGTTGATAGTTTATAAATAATTGGCTTTGTTATAATTGGTTTAGGAATTAGAAGTTTAGATGATGAGGGTTTAACAGATGGGAAAGTAGATGGACAAAGGTTGCTAAGGAATGGTGATGACCTAGGAGATGGGCTTGTTTTAGGTAGAGAAAGAGGATATGGTTTTTTCGAAGAAGAGTAGGTAATGGGAATGGTGGAGGGATGTGGTCCTAAAATAGAAGTAGAGGTCAAGGAGTTGGTATGGTTCTTCCTCAAGGTTGTGGTCTAGGAAATATTTCCTTCTTAATGGGCTTAATTGGATTAGGTTTTTTTTGGGTTGATGTGGTTAAATCCAATTGCAAATGAGGGTGAGTAGGATCAAGTGTGGGAAGAACCCCCAAGTTCTTGATTGGCTTGACAAAAGAAGCATAGGGTGACTTGACAATTTTAGGTGGGGGTAGTGAGATGGTTTTATGGTAACTTTAAAAGAGGTAGTTGGTGGAGTTGTAACAACAAGCTCGAGAGTGGACTCAAGTGAAGTAGAGGGTTCATTTTTATTTTGATATGGGAGTCCAAGATGATGCCAAAAGGTGGCTCTATTAAAGTTAGGTTGGGAGGTAAATTCCAAACTTTGAACCAATTGGGAAAAGGGTTATAAATAGGTTGTGTTCCCTGATCATTACTTTCAAGGCTCAAACCCTTTGGGGAAGAAGAAACAATATCTTAGTTGTGATATCGCAAATTCACAAGTTGTGGTATTGCCCTAGTAATTGTGATATTGCATATCCAGTATCAACATTGTGATTTGATAATTTTGGGGTATAGTTTTGTTCATTATTTAAAATTCTCAATAGATAAAAAATACTTTTAAGGCAAATATGATAAAATAATTTACTGATCTAAAAAATTGTGTGTCTGGATCTGCATATTTTGATAAATAATCTCATTTAGATAATCTTTTAAGTAAAATTTTGATACATAAGTGGAAAATTTCAAAATCTACCATAGTTATCTAAAAAACATTTTTCTAGACATTTTACATCTAGGTTAATGTGATCATCTCAATATTTGTATCTTTAGTCAAAATAAAAAATTTAAAGTTTTAAACTTTCCCATAAAAATGCTAATCATGCAGTCATGATATCGCCCTATGAGTCACGATATTGTATAAATAGTTGCATTTTTTTAGATTGACCATCATGGTTAACTACCTATGGTAAAACTGTAACTCATGAATTGTGATATTGTAACGGTAGTTGCGATATTGTAGTCTGAAGTTGTGATTTTGCACTAATTTTTTATTTAAAAAATTGTCCTTTTTTAGTACACTTTTGGAGTCATTTTGGTAAATTTTGAGTCATTTAAAACCTATTATAAGGCCCAAATTGCTTTTGACATCAGGGGCTTCACCCTTCAACCTTATCCTATACCATGATAGGGAGCGTGTATTGCCCCTGGACCCCACAAGAGGCTCTACCCCTTGACCTCGTAAGGGGCATTTCCCCTTGACCCTGTAAAGGGCATTTCCTCTTGACCCCATTGGGGGATGCCACCCCCAAACCCCCTGTGTCTTGGTCCACTCACCCAAATGAAGTTATAGAGCCAAATCATGATTTTTTTAGGTGTTTTTCTTAAGGCCTATTGGACTGGCATCTTAATATTTTTAGGGGTGAATTTTGACTTGCTAACATCTCCTTTTGCATGTCATATTTTGGTCTAATTTTTTGTCTTATAGGTTACCCCTCAAGATTGTTAATTAAAACTACTAATCATTGTCTTGCGGGTTGCCTATTTAAAAGTGCCAACCAAACTACTGATCATTTTCTTACAGGTCACCTACCAAAGACACCTTTTAATATTCAAATCATTTTAATCATCTTATATTACATCTTATATATATTGATTTAATCATTTTAAACATTTTGTCTTGTATATTCTTGCATCTTGTATATATTTCACATATTAAATAATCAGTTAATTAATTCTTTTTATTTGTCAAAATTTTCACTTGAAATCTATGATGGTGTATGCTCTCCTCCTTGCATCCTTGCAGTGATTACTGGAGGACAAAAAACTAGCCATAAACACTCCCATTTTATTTCTTAGGGGAAATGTAACATGGATTTAACACCCATGCACTTGCCATAGTCTTGGGGGGATAGTGACCATGGATTTCACCACCATGCACTAATCTACACTCCATGTTTTTATGGAGTATAAATATCAAGGATATTTATTTTTAGGCTAAGTTGTGAACCCCATATAGGTCATCTATGAAGGGGAAGAGTTCATTCTTTAAACCTAGAATTAGACAACACCCTATATGGACTTGGAACCCATTATACCTAGCATTTATCAGGGATGCCCCTAGAGAGCCTATTCATCCTAGTAAAGGACCTTTTAGCCATAATAGGCAACTTGATTTTGGAGTCAAGATCAAATCCTAATAAGTTGTTAGGTATAGATTAGGTCTAGAGGGTTTGGTTGTTTCCATAATAGGTCATCAGCCTACAACCTCATCCATGAAGCTATTAGATGGTGTGGTCATTAGGTTACACACCCACTCCAATTTACTAATATTACATTTGTGGTTTTCTTAATGTGGTGTATGTGATGATAGACCTATGTTGTTTGTGATCTAAGTCAACCCTTCACTCAAATATATATAAACCTATCTAGGTCTTCACATATTTTCATCTTATATCATATCATCCCCTTGTACATATTTTTTTCTTTGTACATCCTTTTAAAATACCCTCTTATCTTAATCCCATCCTATTATGGTCATATCCACCTGTCATTAGTCATGCCCCCTTCACTTACACATCTTAATAAAATCTTGTCATCCCTCCATCGTATCTTAACATAGTCTAACCTCATATTATTCACTTAGCCTTAACATTAATCATCCCCAACATCATCTTTATCACTAAGTCCACCTTGTCTATAACTAATCTTGATCAAATCCTAATCTATACTCATCTATCCACATCACCTACATATCCTAATCACATCTTGTCATCTACATCTTATCTTAATTCCACTTTATCCATAACCAATCATTTGTCTTAATCTTATCATTCCTAGTTTACCGTATTATCAACCTTAGTCCAACCCAACTCATATCCTTGTTTATACTATTCATCTCATCAAGTTTGTATTCATACATTAGTCATCATCCATATTGGCAAACAATTCTTGTCATATCAGGGTCCTCATCATTATCTTGCTTGTGTCTAATCAAGTTTGAATCATAATAAAAACCTATCAATCATCTCATCCTCTTTGAGTCAATCATCTTAGTCTTGAGTTAGTCTTACTTGATTCAATCAAAATAAAATACCTTGGGTTAGTATATCCCCCTCATCCAATCTTAGAGCTTGCCATATCTCATTTATTCTAATTCAATCCCAATCATTGAACTTCTAGTTCACATCTTAATTTGGTCTACTTGATCGAATATCACATCACACATCTAGTCAAACTTGAGATTGTACTTAAGTCTTTGTCTAAATTTTTTCCATGCATCCCATCTTCACCCCTTAGTCTTTCCATTCAATCCCCCACATTTACTAATTAGGGATGGAAAACCACCTCATTTGTACTTTGTCCCATCCTTATCCATGGCATCCAAAATAGACTTGGTCAATGCCTTGATTGAACAATGACTTATATACAATAGGGATATGCTCCTTTCTCACCTCTTTAATATGAGTACTCCACATGAGTCCCATTCCAATCCTCCACCCACTAATCATGGCCAGTGATCTACCTTTTCTGCTACCAGCAAAGGGAATCCAATCTTGGCCACCTCGTCTACTACTTATCTAAACACCCACTCACATCAACAATGATATGATCTAAGGTCTAATGCTTATACATATAAGTCATGAATTGAAGATATCCCCTATACTCCTCTTCCTATATCCTTCAAATCCCTCTTCCACCAACTTGTCACTGCCAACCTGATGGTCTACCCACCCATATGACATATTGATGCCACTAATCCTAAGCCATCTTAGTATAAAGTTAATCAATACAATATATATCATCAAACCTGAGGGCATACCATTAATCGATGTCATAATTTCCAAATATATGTCCAAGACCTCATCAACCATGGTGATATATAAATTGAGGATGAATTAGATGATTTTATATCCTTGGGTGAAAAAGATGAGAAATGCCAAGATTCCATTCTCGATCATAATCAAGCTCTGTCCTCTCTAAGCCAAGGTCAAAACACCACATCCATATTCCATGGTTCCCCCATATTTAACAAATCCTTCATTAAAGATGAGTCTATTCCCCATGAACCTAATCCTCATGCTTCCTTCCATGGGCCTATCTTTGTCGAATCCATTGTTCCTCCATCATATCAAAAACCCCACATTGAGAGGTCAATTATAGATAATGAATATTCTACTAGAAACATTGCATCTTTTACATTAGAGTTAGCATCAAAGTCAATACAAGTGTTATCTACATTAGGATCATGTTCAACACTAGTGTCTGAATCAAATTCCTCATCATCCCTCATAGATGATGGCTATGCCTACCCTTTTGAAGATACCTCCAATTTGGATGATAATCAGTAACCAGACATATCTTTTGATCCCAATTAGGATTATGAAGTCATTATCAAGTTTTTACAAGCTCTATTTATCAAATATTGCTAGAATGTATTTGATCATACTTTAGAGGCATATACTATAGCTAGTCCTAATGATCCTTTTGCTGATATTGAGGAGATATTATTTGATGTGAAAATTGGGTCTCTTAAGAACCCTTATGAGGAACATGCTACCCCATCACCACTCATTGACATCATCATACCATCTCTCCCACCTTCATCCACTAAATACCCCTTTCTTCCCGTTGATGACCATTTAATCTCCATCCATAGAGATGAATAAAAACATGCATCATTGGAGTCTTCTTTGAATAATATAATATGTGTCACAAGTATAAAATTCCAAGACCATATTCTAAAATTCATAAATCATGATAAAATCACCTTTGATCCCATAATTCAAAATCAAGAAATGTCAAATTATCGGCCTAATCCAAAAGTGTCTTCCCCTAGTGAAGCCCAAAACTAGGCACTAGGAGACTATCAAAGTCAAAATAATCATTATCTATCAAATCAAAAATCAATCTCCTCTGGTGAAGCCAAAATCAAGCACTAGGGGGAAGTTAACGTTAAACATAATTAACAAATCAACGTAATGTTAAAAGTAGTATCAAGATGGCTGATAATTCTTCAAATAATCAAATCAAAGATGAACCACAAAGTCAAAGTATCTTAGATCTCTTATAATATTTTTTCAACTAATACCAATCAAATGAATAATTTCTAACATCTCCAACAATGTGTGTGACTGCTAGTCCCACTTCCCAATCATCCATCACACCATCTTGTCATGAACCCATTAACCAATCAAGTTCTACCATCCATTCAAATCCTATATACCCCCATTAACCTCAAGATATAATATAATCCATACCTCACATCACCTTCCCAGGCAGTATTGTCTCTCATAGGGATGACGAAGACATCTATTCTAGATATCTGGAGAGGTCTCAATCGAAAATCACCAAAGGCCAAAAGGACATTAATACATATAATTGTGACAACATGGTCCTAACATCACACATCTTTAGAATAGGTATTGGCTAAAATTTTAGCCAATGTTAGCATTCCTACATCTCGTACCCATATCTAATAAATCAAGATGCCCAAAAGTTAAAAAATCAAAGAAAAATCATTCATCCAATGGTGAAAACCAGTCTTTTGGCACTTTGGGCAAGTACCATGATGAAAATTGGTTTTCAGCATCATGGTAAATAATCTATTTTCTATATTGTACCTCAACACTTGGGAGAAAAATACATCTATTTCATGTCTCTCATAAATATCCTCCATGCCATTCATATTTATTTTATCCCTTGGTCCATTGTTCACACCCATCATCTTCCATCACATCATGCATCTTATCTCTCATTCCTTCCCATCTTGACCTTCATAAAGAAGATGAAGATGTTTTGAGAAATGTTCCAAAATCATCTTGGCATATCCTCCAATGGACACTCGGGCAACTATATATTTGGTTCCTTCATGATGTGGTCATTGACAATCCCTAGTCCATTCTTCCTTGGTCCTCTACCAATTTTCATCATCATCCTCATCCTTTTGTCATCTCATCCATTATTTCATCCATCCATCTTATCCTAGTTGATAGGCTTGGTATTCCCTTTGCTAGAACCCCATTTCTATAATGTACATACACATTTTAAAAAGCCTAAAAATTGAAATATTCCAAAAAACATGAAATTTGAAAAAGCAAAAAAAAATTCCATGGTGTCTTATCTTATGCCTTTTCCCTAGTCACATCCATCTCCATGTCCTTCATCTTTCAGAATCACATCATTCATCTTCCTAATATAAACTAGGGGTAAATCTAGTCTATATCAAGCTAACATTGACCTAGTCTCACTTTTACCAAACCAGCCTTATGTCTATCATCTAAATCTCCAAATCATTATCTTAATCCAAGTCCCCATATACAAATCCTCATCCAAGTCCTTCGCCTAAGTTCAAAATCCATATTCTTATCCAAATCTATATCCTCAATCCACTTCTAATCCATCATCCAATCACTTATCCCATCGACTCTAATCAAGACAATTAGGCAAGACACAATGACACTACCTATATATAATTGTTCATGTTACTTGTTTGCTCTAGGTTGATTTGCTTGTTTGCATGTATTTTATCATGTAAATATTTTATTGTCTGTGTCTTTTGGGTTCATTTTGTGTTGTGTCTCTTTTTGTCTATTGGGCAATGAATGAGGATGTGATGAGGTCACCAAAGATAGAATAATGATTTTAGGTGCCTTCGATGATGTAGAGTTCACTATTTTACCCTACACTTTGAAATGATGTCCTCTTGGTCATACTCATATCATGGGGCATACTACCAAATGCCATATCTAATGGATTTCTTAGACTATGATGAGACTTATGATAGTCATGATGTCTTAATCATCTACACCCTCATCATTTATCTAATCATCTAATCATCCTTATCAATACAATCCTCTTGACCCATTAGACTAACATCCAATCACTAACATCATCCTCTAATTACTAATCATATTTATCATCGTCATATTATAATCCATCAATTATCATTTATCCCCAAGTTAGAACTACATTAACCTAAGGTCTTTTCAAACTATGTAGGTGTCACTTAGCCATCAGACTATGTAGGTGTCACATCTATATTATCCTTAATCATCCTCCCATATTGAATAAATCAAATCCTTGAGCTATAAATCACCTATCAACTAGTATCTTGATCAATCACCATCCTCACAATCATATCCCTAATTTTTTCATCAATCACTCACACCTATCGATTGAGCCCAACAATATCACCACATCCATTTTTTCTTCCATTAATCATCTATCACTCCCTTGTATGTGTCCTTACTAGGGGAATCATCACTATTAATCACATTATGGCTCATTTATTTGATGCAATATAGTCTATTTATTCTCCTTCATCCTTTGGTCACTTGATCCCATCATTCTTCTTTTTCATCTCCTTCATCATATCATTTGACTATAGCCTTGACCCATAATAATCAATGTCATAAAATTAGTCTTATCTTGGCCTATACATCTCACTTGCATGCGTTCTTGCTTGGAATACGTCAAAATCTTGTGGCCTTTTATCTTATCTTCCTCATATTATAGTTGATTGCCCCTTGGGATGTGTCAACAACCATGACACATTCATCTTTACTCCTTGTACATGTGTCTTTGTCAGGGGCAACATCAATTTTTAGCTCACTACTCAAGTCAAATTCCTCTTCCTCATCATCTATCTCCACATTTAACATTCCATCCCTTTATTTATTTGTTGATCCTACCCCTTGTTTCCTCTTTTGAGTGGCTATCTATTTCATTCTTCCTTGCATGTCCCTTCAAGGGGGAATCATATCCAACAACATAATCTACTAACATTCATCCATGAAATAGTTTTTATTTGAAATATCATTACTCCTTCCATTTCATCCACTCATAATACCCTTTCAAAAAGAGATAAAATGTACACACCTAAATCTACTCATCTTAACTATTCTAAGTAATCTTGCTAATTTATCCCCTTCTTAACCATTTATCTAATATCCCCTTTCAATATTATTCATTCACTAACCTTATATCATCTCCACCAATCCATTAATTCCCCTAATCATCTCTTAACCCTATCATAATCTATCTTATTCATTATTTGGGAATTTTAAATTCTTAAAGCCCACCTACCTACCTATTCCTAGGCTTTCCTACAAGTCTACTCCTCGTAGATTCTCTAGAACCCCCTAATCACCTATCTAGTCTATCTTTAATTAGGTTTAACCCTCCCAAAGAGATTTTAGAGGTTTCTACCTTTAAAACCTTCTATCCTCTAGAATCCTCCAAGTAATTTTAAATTCCTTGGATAATCCTTAACCATTGATTTTCAATGACCCAAGCTTAAATTCTAGCCATTGATCCTTCCTTCCACATTCTATATAAACAAGCCATTCCTCCATGACCAAACAACTCTCAACAATATACTAAGTCCATGCCAATCTAAGTCCTTGAATCCATCATCAACATCCATGATCATGCCAACATAATGTTAAAATTTTGAATCTAAGGTAATCTCAATCAAATCCTCTTGTTTTCATATTCACTTAATCATGGTTTAGAGAAATTAGCTTTAGGATTAAAATATTGATTTGAATGATTTATTCATCTATTTGTATTTGGTCCTAATGTCTTTAGATCTTACTTAGGTATTTTGATGTTTTGAGTAGATTTAAATTAATTGCATGATCTCAAATCTATATTGCTCAAAATTCATACTACAACTTGCTTCTCTTTTTCTAGCAAATTTTCAATTGTGAATTACATCATTTATAATAGGCCCATATTTTTTCATATGTGCTAAATATTTATGTTTCAAATTTTCCTCCACATAATTTTGATCACTATGTATTATATTTTATACTAGCACTCAACTCTCCACTTGTAGCTCCTACAATTGTTAAACCCCAATAAAATACCACCATCAAGGAATTGGATGGAGTGATTAAGGATGAGGAAATATGAGGAGGAATTGAGTAGAGATGATGAGAGTGTCAATAGGGATGATGAGGGATGGTGAGGGTCAATGAGGGAATGATTAGGGATGATGAGGGAGTTATTATAAATTATGAGGGATGGTGAGAATCAATAAGGGAGTGATTAGGGATGATGAGGGATGAAGAGGGAGTGATTAGGGATGGTGAGGGATGGTGAGAGTTAATAAGGGATGATGAGGGAGTGATTAAAGATGAGATGGTCAATGAGGGAGTGATGAGGGATGAGGAGTGAGTGATTAAGGATGATGAGGGATAGTGAGATTCAATGAGGAAGTAATCAGGGATGATAAGAGAATGATTAAAGATGACCAAGGATAATGAGAGTCAATGAGGGAGTGATTAGGGATAATGAATAATGATGAGAGAGTGATTAGGGGTGATGAGGCATGAGTAGGTAGTGATCAAGGATGAGAAAGGGATGATGAATAAGTGAAATTAATACAAATTAGTTATTTGATGTGTGCAGGTCATCAATGTGACCTATGCTACCTCAATCATACCACTTTGCATCAATTTTAAAGTGAGTGGTTTGCAAACTTCAATTTTGACAAACCTAAGACTCCTAAAAATGTTAGGAATCAATCTAGAAGGCAAAAAAACCTAAAAATTACTATATGTTTATAAAAAAATGGGCATTAATTAGAAAAGTTATGCCTTGAAATTTCTAGGTTCAACACTTAGACCTTGAAAATACTTTAGTATTGACTATATTGGATTTAAAAAACTATTTTCTACATCATAAGGCGTGCATCTGTGAGACCAACTCTATCAAATGTAGAGTGACCCTAATTTCTTATATTTACTAAAATATATTTAAAGTAACATTTAGAGTACTAAATATAAGCTTTCGGCCAAGATTGGCTTCATTGGCATGTCCACATGCTTTTATGTGAAAAATAATAGGAACACAATCATGTTATAGATTTTATAATAATGTGATCGCGTTATCTATTAACCAAGATTCTCTCCATCTACATGTTCACATGCTTTAATGTGCAAAACAATAGGAACATGATCACATTATTATTTTTACAATAACGCGATTGTGTTATGTATTAATGTGATCACATTATGGCTTAATAATTACCGAGTCATAATTTAAATAACATGGTTGCATTATGTCAATAACTCAATCATGTTATGGAAAATGTCCACAAAATTGTCACCCAACTCCATGCACGTACCCTATAGTGGTTGTATTTTTTTCAATAAAGTCCCAGTAAGGCAAAGAAATTCTTGGGAATTTCACCCAACTCATGAACTTAAGGTAAACTTATTCAAAGATAACAAAATCACGTGTACCAGATGATAAAACCAATAGGGAACGGACATACTAGGTAAATGAATTATTAAGGGTTAATGAGGCATGTGTTAAATTAGAAAAATGAAACAAATAAAAAACCCTTAAATCATATTTTAGACGCATTTTATCCTAATGCCATGTTGCATTCATGTAGTTTGAACCCAAATTTTTAATATACTTTCAGAGGAGATCCTCCCAACAAAACAATCTATTAAATAAAATTGCTCAAGTTATATATAAGAAAAATTAATTAATTTTTTTTAAGAAACTATGTCACAATTTTTTATGTTCAACATTTCAGATCATTGTTTGTGATCCTTCATAAAAAAAAAAAAACATTTGTGAAACAACATGACCTAACACCCCTTGAAAGCTAAAGGAAAATTACTATTGTAAAGAGTTTCTAAAAAGGGAAAAGTTAACCCTTATAAAAAAAAAAAATCTAAAAAATGAAAAAATAATCATATAATAATAATGATGAAACTAGAATAGAAAGAAATTAAATTATAATTAAAATTAAATGTATTTAAATAATTAGATATGAAAATATTATTAAATTATAAATCTTTACATTTAAATTATCAATATTTATAAATCTTAATTTTATAAAATCTAAAAAGATTATAATAACTAATTAATGAAAAGTAAATAAAAAACTCAAATTATAAATTACAAATAAGAAACAAATACTAAAATTTTAAAGATGTAAAATCTAATAAATTAGTAAGAAAATAACTAAAACTTAACAAAATAAAATACATTTAGTTTTATCAAAACAACTATTTTTCAAGATGATTATTATAGTGATGAATGTTGATAATAGTACTATTATTATTAAGTTTTAATAGTATGGATTTGTTTATTAGAATTAATCAAATTTAAATGGTTGTAAATTATTTGTTAGTTTTATCAAAACAATTGATGATGATGATGATGATGATGATGATGATGATGATGATGATGATGATGATGATGATGATGATGATGATGATGATGATGATGATGATGATGATGATGATGATGATGATGATGATGATGATGATGATGATGATGATGATGATGAAGAATCAAATTTAAGTGGTATTCATTTTTATTATTATAATAAATATTTTTAACATAATTAATAATAATATTAATATTGGGGGGCGAGGGGATGGTCGATCGGTCAGGTACTTCCGTTGCGGCTCTGTCGACCCGGTTTCGATTCCTCCCTCGTTCCCCGTGGTATCGGAGGGCGTGTTGCTCCAGCGTCACTGGTCACGTTAAAAAGTTTACCCGGGCGCTGCAGGTTATAGGGGGCCCATGCTGGCAACTATTAAAACACTAGTCCAATATCCGATTCCTTCAGGTTTAAAATAATAATAATAATAATATTAATATTATTATATAAATTTATTGATATTATGAATAAAATAATAATATTATTTAAAAATTATCAAAAAAATTAAAATATAAATTATAAATAATAAATAATTTTTAAATTTTTAATAATAATATATATAAAAAATAAAATGAATAATCTAATCCATCATATTGAGAAAAGTTCAAAGAAAAAACATTAACCTCTATAAATCATAAGCTTCTCACACATGATTAATCTCTAACCTCTCATCCCTATTTAAATTATTAAGGTATTTCAAGATTTCAATGGCCTACAAAACTAAAGGTAAAATGATTCCATGCTAAAATGGCCAATAGCTCATTTGTCATACGTTGAGTCTTACAAGATCTACCTGTTTAAGGTTCTGAAGCAGGTTCACCCTGATATCGGCATCTCCAGCAAGGCCATGCGAATTATGAACAGTTTTATCAATTGGCCAGCGAGGCAGCCAGATTGGCCAGAAGCCCACGATCACATCGCGGGAGATTCAAACGGCGGTGAATCTGGCTCTTCCAGGAGAGCTTGCCAAGCATGCGGTGTCTGAGGGTACAAAGGCCGTCACCAAATATACCAGTGCTTAAAACTGCGGAGGGGAAGTTTTTTAACGGTATTTTATGCTTCGGTTGAATTAGGGTTAGGGTTTTGAAAAATCAAGGATTGTAGGCGGACCGAAAACCTTACTTTGTTTTTGTACCTGTATCCCATGTTCGATGAGATACAATTTTACAACATTTTAATATTTGTGGCGCTTTATTATATTTTACTACAATTTCCAACTGCAAACCCTAGTGTCGTTGAAGTACTACTTTCAAGAAAAAAAATATTTTACTTTGATGCATGTTGGATCTTCACCTGTAACACGTTTCAGAAAGACACACAGAACCGTAAATAACCAGGCTTGAAACAAAGGCAGTCAAAGAAAAATTAACTAACCAAAGTGTCAGGTAGCTTTCGTATTCTTATTGCTATTTGGGAAACTTGAGGTTATATCGGGGAATTTTGGTATTGTCCTTTGACAGAAGAACAGACTACCATTAAGAAACTCAAAAAATGCAAGATAACTAGAATGGAAACAAAATGCCATGCAAAGAAAAAGTTTGATTACGCAGGTCATTTTAAATTAATTTGATTTATTTGTTAAAGATAACACATAATAAGTGATTTTAAATTTGATCATTTAATTGTTTTAAGGAAGTTTTAATTTTAATTTTAATATTTATTTTAAAAAATTTGATTTTTTTTATCATTTTAAGTATATAATAAATTTTGAAACTCTTTTTTCTTAAATATAATTAAATTAAAATAATTTAAAAAGAATCAATAATCTATATATTATATAATAATAATTTTTTTTTTTTTTTAAATTAATAAAAAATTTATAAATATTAATTATACCAAAAATATATTAAAAATAATAACCAAAAATATATATAAATTTATTAATTTTGAACTTTGAAAAATTAATATTTAATGTAAAACCTATTAAGACGTAACAACATGTTTCCTATGAAGAACAAAAATACTCGTTATTCAAGACACTTAATTATATATAAATAATTTTGGAAGCACACTTGAGTGCATAAGAAATGTGAAAGGAATAGCATAACCACACCAATCATGCAATGGAAATTAGCATAACCACAACCAAAATTCTAGAATAACTCTTTTATGAGAAAGTGGTTTTATATCAATTTATGCAATAAAATTTATGAACATTAAAAAAATAAGATTTTAAAAATGATATTAAATTATTATAAAATATGTAGATAGTTTTAAAATGAAAACAGGGTTAAATAACAATGTACATATTAAAAATAAAAAATATAGTGAATATATAATTTACAATTTTTTATTATATTTGTATTATTTTTATCTTGATGCTATTAAAATTATGGGTATATTTTCAAAAATTGTAATATTTTATGAATTTTTTTTGGCGATTTTGTTATCTCACTCATGTTTCTAGAAATCATTACTTGCCACTTGAAAAGTGATCTCCTTTTTTGAAATTCTAATCAGTTCATGACATAATGCATATTTCAAGTTTACATAATGTATGTGTGTGCATATGTATCAAAATAAAACAAGCAAGTGTACCTAGAGGGTTCGTAGAAGATGTCGTATTAAAATTTGTAATACTTCTCAAAGTCAATATAAGAATAATAATGATTTAAAAATTAAAAGAAAAGAGAGATTCCCTGATTGCGACCATGAAAAGTCTTGAATATCCCAAAAACAAACTCTACACTCATATGTCTATGATATGAAACCATGTGTCCCTGCAAACATGTGGGCAACATATGCAAGTGAATCAAATTATATATAAATCTAAAGAATTTATTTATTTAAATTTAGATAAAAGAAGGTCAATCTAATTAAGACAAGATGTTGAATAAATCCGAATAAATAAGATATACAATAATCACATGTAATCTAATTGCAAATTATTATTTTTAAAAATATGCTAAAAAGGAAAGTATTTAAAAATAAATGACTTAGTTCAACTCAGGGTTGTAGGATTGCAACAATGATTGTAAATTGATTATGTGATTGTGTGAGGTAGTTGTAAATTATGGATAAGGCTCTACGTTATCGTGTGACAACATCACATTATTTGGATTGTATCAACTTGCGTTATTGTCTTTAGAGTGCGGTTTTATCCTTTAAGGTTTTTAATATTTGTGTAAATTCTGATATATGCACCTTTACATGTATGTCTTGTGAGTCTATCTAGATGCTTTTGTTTTGTTGTGGAAGCTATTGTATGCCTTCTTCTTTACTCAAATCCTAACTTAATGACAAAAAAATACATTGATTACTAATAAAATTCATATTAAGATAACTTAAATGATTGAGAACCTCTTGATTATATAGATATAAATATATTTACCTATGTATTTAGATTACATTAAGTGGATTACCAACCTTACCTATTCAAATTTTTGTATCAATTATTTAAAAAAAAAGTTTATTTTAATAAAAAATATAACAAAATATCATCCTCACCAATCAAAAAAATACTCTTTAAATAATCCCATATTCATTAATAATCTTATATTATTATTTTTATTATTTTTAAAAATAAAACTTAATGAAAAGCAAGATGAGGGGCGGTTATATCCATTGACCACAATAATTAAATTTCCCACTAACTCATCCAAAATTTTATTAATATAAAATATAATTTATTTGCTAATGTCTAGCATAACCCATAACTTCAAACCTCAACATGAAAATTTAGTTCATTGATTAACAAGAAGCCAATGAGTATGATTAGAAACAAGATAGCAATCCACATTTTAACAAATAAATCAAAATAAAAAAAAGACTTAATACATATATAAGCATACCACTTAAATTTATATATTCTATGGAAAAAAGCTAGCGATTCACATTTTAACAAATAAACCAATATCAAAAAAGACTCGATGCATATATAAGCATACCACTTAATTTTTATATTGTATGCATTTGAACACCATTCAATATAATTGAAAGTCCTTATTAGTTAAGGCACGAGGTTCCAAACCCATCGAATATGAGTTAAAGTGGGTGCATGATTCAAAACTGTAATGTTAACATAAAAATATGTTTTTTAAATTTTGAACATTTAAAATTTTAATTAATGTTAAATTAAATTAACAAATGGTTTGGAAGATTAAAATTTAGAAATGATTTAATTGAAAATGGAAAATAGTTGTCCAACAAAAAGTAAAGTTGAGCGGAGATCATGACTCTGTAAACCTACTTTAAGGTTCTTGAAAATACACAATGCATACATTAGTCCACATGTATAAAACAACAAATATTAGGTGACCTGTAAAATTGGAATCATAAAAACCAAATTTATTAAACATAGATACACACTTCTTTCTCACCAACCATCCATTGCATTAGGAGGTGCCTAAGTTTTTCAATTAACAACTCATCGATATAAAAAGTCCTCACACAAAACCTAATACACATCTAGTAGTTCTTCAACAATCCACTGCTAAAGAGTTGCCCTTTCTAAAGCATCATTTGATGCATAAATATTAATAAAACTAAAAGAGTGGTTTTCAATATTTAATAGCACCCAAAGAACACAGTTCAAGGGGTAACACCCATGATCCACATAAAATGGCTGCCATTTTGGAGAAATATTTTCTATAATTCCTCCACATCTTGGGTCATGATTTTTATTCAAAGCTAAACCATTGGGTCAGAGATCATATTGTTGACATATGCAAGCAAAAACTCCTCCACTTTAGTTTATTGCAAGTAAAGAATGTTTTTTTCTATAAATTAGAGCCAAAAACCATTCATTACGTACTGTCAATTAGATTATGTGAGACCCCACATGTTCCATGAGAAACAATTAATTGATTATGATAGTCAAAGGACGTATTTTTGAAATTAAGCCCTCTAGGGCCCCAAACCTACTTTGGAAAACATGTTGGTTTCTTTGCATAACATCATTGAGTTGAAACAGGGGTTGAGGTTTTGAAACCTATTTTCTTTCCTCCAATTAACAAGGTGGAATACGAGAGCGTCAAGGTGACACCTAGCATGGAGAAATATATCAATAACTCGATTTTGAATCTTGAAAATTATCTTGAATGATAATATGAAAATTTGATAAAATATTTTTAGATAGAAGTGCACTAAAAAACTGATGTTTTTCGACCTTTTTTATGTTTCAATTTGATTGTGAAAGTACTCTCTAAAAAAGTGAACACCCTACACCATTTCTTTAAATACATATTAAACCCAAAATCCTGAACTAAAAATCGATTTAATGACTTTGATGTTAAATGTCCTAATAATAAATAAAATTTTGTTAAAATACCCTTGTTATGGCCATTTTTACAGCCTCCAATACCCTTCTTCCTTATGAATTTGCCCAATAGAAAGCTACATGATAGGGGCGGCGATAATGATGGCCTCGCTTATGAATTTGCCCAATGGAAGGTTAAGTGATGGGGGCGGCGATACCATCACTTATGAATTTGCCCACTAACTTGTCCAAAATTTAATTAATAGAAAATATAGTTTAGTCACTAACTTGTATTATAGCCCGGAGATTTAGTTCATCGATCAACGACAAGCCGACGGCTATGATTGGAAATAAAGCTATCGATCCGCGTTTTAACAAATAAACCAATAGCACAAAATATTGAATGCATATATATATAAAAGCATACCACCCGAAATTTCTATTACCCATATCATTGCAAGATCATTCTAGCTGTTGCGCGTCTGCTAGTTCTTTATCCTTTCTGTAAAAAAAATTTCTGTCATCCAGGCCGAACAATGGCTCCCAAAGCAGAGAAGAAGCCCATCGCTGTGAAGACGCCCGTGGCAGCAAAATCCCCTGTAGCAGAGAAGAAGGCAGCCAAAGCTGAGAAGAAGCTGCCCATGGGAGGAGTGGAAAAGAAAGGCAAGAAGAAGCATAAGAGCATTGAGACTTACAAGATCTACCTGTTTAAGGTTCTGAAGCAGGTCCACCCTGATATCGGCATCTCCAGCAAGGGCATGGCAATTATGAACAGTTTTATCAATGATATCTTTGAGAAGTTGGCCAGCGAGGCCGCCAGATTGGCCAGGTATAACAAGAAGCCCACGATCACGACGCGGGAGATTCAAACGGCGGTGAAACTGGCTCTTCCAGGGGAGCTTGCCAAGCATGCGGTGTCTGAGGGTACAAAAGCCATCACCAAATTTTCCAGTGCTTAAAACCTCGAAGGGGAAGTTTTTTAACGGTGTTTTATAACACCACCCGTTTCATGGAAATCGTGGCTTATGCTTCGGCTGAATTACGCGGTAGGGTTTTGAGAAATCACGGAGTGTAGGCGAACCGAAAACCTTATTTTCTATTTGTTTGTTTTTGCACCTGTATCTCATGTTCAATTTTACAATATTTTAATATTTGTGGCGCTTTATTATATTTTACCCCAATTTCCAACTACAATCCCTAATGTCGTTGAAGTAGTGCTTTCAAGAAAAAAAATATTTTACTTATATGCATGCCGGATCTTCATTATATTAGATAGTTTCTATTTTCCTTTTAATTTATAGCGGTGTTTTATACCACTACCTAGTTCATGGAAATGGTGGCTCATGCTTCGGCTGAATTAGGGGGTAGGGTTTTGAAAAATCAGGGATTGTAACTTTCAATTTGCTTAATTTTGGATCGTATCTCATGTTCAATTTTACAACATTTTAATATTGAAATACATTTTTCAGGAAAAAATATCTTTTACTTTGATGGGAAAAAAAAAACACAACTGAAACCAACCAGTCGAGCAAAGACAGCAAGGTAGAGAAACGGAAATAACTAAGCAACCAGTGGCGTACTTTTGTTGTTTTATTATTGAGGTTATAACAGGGACTTTTGGGAATGCCATTGGCGTCCTTCGATAGGAACCAGGAACAAAATACAATTTCGATGTACGACAATTTACTTTTCCAGTGCCGAGATATCCTGAATGGAAATAACATGCGAGTTAACATGTCACGCACAGAAAACTTGGCGGCGGTCTTCGGCGGCGGCGAAAAGTTAATAAATAAAATGTGATTTTAAATTGACGTCTATTTAGCTGTTAAAGTTAACAAATAATACGTTGTTTTAAATTTGAAGTTTAATTGTTTGAGGGAAGTTTTAATTTTAAATTTGATATTTGATTTTTTTAAATATAAAATTATTAAAAAAAAATTAATATTAGATTTTGGAGTTTATTTTTTGGGATATAATTAAATTGAAATGAAAAATTTGAAAAATAAAAATAAAATTATTAATTAATATATAAAGTGACAAATCTAAAATATTATTTATGTCATAAATTTAAAATATTATTTTAAAAATTGATATCTTACTTTTCAGAAAAATGTATTAAAAATATTTATATTAATTATATAATCATTAGTTATAAGGACACCATCCATTCCCATATATATATATATATATATATAAAATTAATTAATTAATTTTAAATTTTAATATTTTTTATTTGATTTTAAAAAATTGTTGATAGTTTATGCGAAGTCTATTTAATTTCTCACAATATAAAAAACATCTTTTCTATAAAGAACTAAAAATAATAATAAAAAAAATAGTTATATCATGTTATTAATGATATTTTAATAAGTACAGATGAGATGTGGGTGAGTTGGTAAAATGATTTGATTGGTACAAGCATCATCCAGGTTCAAATTCTCAATATGGGATTGGAGATTGGTTGTGGTCGTTGGTGGTATTCTTAGGTCAATTATAGTTGTTTGTTGGTATTCTCGAATTGGTTGTGGTTGTTGTTGGTATTTCAGATTGGTTGTGGTTGTTGCTGGTAATTTTGATACTTGTGATAGATGATCATTTAGGGATTTGGGTCTTCGATTGTGTCTCAGATTGAAAAAAATTGATATTCCAATAAGTTTTCTTTTGTAAAGGAAAATTAGCATTGGAAGTTGAGTAAATGATGAAACAAACCTTGTTCCTTGTCATTATTTTACCATAGCCTCCCATGGCTCCTTCTTACTATTAGGACACCACCATAGACCTTGTTCTCCTAAATATTTTAGTGTGTTGGTAAAAAATTGCATCTTAGAGGTAGTTGCATACAAAAATACTAATCAAAGAATTGGGTGATGTTTGCATTGTAAGGTGGGATGAAGTTCCCACAATGGATTTATTGTGTGGAAGTATTGAAGAAAAGATGAAATTTTAGAGCTTGTCTTGGTGGGTAAGTTTTCAAGTTCATGACCTTCATCCAAAACCTTGGAGCACTAGGTAGATGGAGAATGGAGGTAAGGAATCTCAGGTAATATTTAAATTTTCTCGTGCAACAAAAAAAATTTCATTTCATTTTTTACTAGTAGAGAGGATAAGGATTTGATTTTTTAGAAGTGCCCCATGGTTCTTAGGACCATGTGGTCTATATCTAAACAATTGAAGCCCCAATTTCGACCCTCTTGAAGAAACTTCATCTAAAGTGTTGATTTGGGTTCAACTTCTTTTACTTCTCTTGCACTTGTGGCATGGAGATGCATTTTAGGGCATTAAAAATACTATTGGGGTCTATAAAATGTGGGTTGCACCTAAGGAAAAAGAAATCTCTATTGACTGAATATGTGGAAATGGACCTTACCAAAGGGAAGTCTCTCTGAAAATGGGAGACCTAATCTTCTTACAAAAGCTTGATTATGAACTTATCCCATTTAAATGCAATCTATACCATGAGCATCACAATTTTCAGAGACTCCCCCAAGAATACAAGGGAAGTTAATACTCAAAAAGTCTTGAATGAATGGTTTCACCCAACATGTCAAAGGAATAATAAAATCGCCCAAAAACTAGAACAACCTAGCAAAGGGACTCTTACCTCCAATTCCTTCACATCATTAGATGAAGAAATTAAGGATGATTATGTTAATAATGAATATGAAGAGGTCTTACTAGAAGAAAACATGGAAACATAACATGAAAAACATGCTCCCCAAGCACAACCTAAGATTCAAAGCATCCCATCCAAGGTAGTGAGCACACCTTGGAAGAAATGAAGCTTCCTTGGATTCCCTCCTCTATTAAAAAATATACTAAAGATAGAAAAAATAACATTGAGGTGCGGGAAAAAGAGACAATCAAAAATGTTGTAGTAGGCACCTAAACTATCATGGTATCAACTATCAAAGCCAAAAATAAATCAAGAAAGAAATATTAATGATTTCCTAGAATATAAGAGGTTTAGGAGATGCTCACACAAGACTTTGCCTCAAAGACCTCTTGCAAGATCGAAAACTAGATATTCTCCTCATTCAGGAATATTGGAAACTTTGGATGCCATAAATTTTGTTAAAAAAGTCTAACCCAGTTGTGAGTGCATTGTTTCTTCATCTTGTAGTGCCTTAGGTGGGATCATCACTGCTTGGTATTTAAAATTCACTCTTGAAGATTATTTTTTGAATGCTAATTAGATTAGAACCACTCTTAGAGAAAATGATTTAACACTATTTCTCAAAATAACTAATGTGTACTCTCCAAACTATTATTGGGACAAAATAGATAATGATAAGGATGATAACTCAAACCAAGGAGAAGGAAATATACCTAGTCAAATAAGAGGATGAGGTATGATTTTATAAAATCAAATTGGATAGGTTTTAATCTCTAGGGGGTTTCTAGAATTGATTGCACTATTCCATTTAAAAATTCTCCCAAACCTCACCTCGAACCACAAACCCATCAACTTAGTTATAAAGTAGAAGACAAACTAGGGATCCATCCCCTTCAAATATTTATCCATTTTTTGAAGGAGGAAGGGTTTAAATAAAATGTTAGTCATGCTAGCAACAATAATGGGTTAAAAAAATAAACATACGAGGGTTTGCATCCAGAGTTGGCTTCAATCTTAAAGCAAGTTTTAAAACACTACTCTCAATCTTCAATTTGATGAAGTCCAAAATAAAATAGAAGACAAAGTCTTGAATGAAAACTTCCAATTAATTACTCATGTTGGAGATTCCAATCAATTGCTCAACCTCCTATGGAATGAAGAGAATTTTTGGCACATGAAATCTCGAATGTTCTAGATTTATGAAGGCGACTGTAACAAAAAATAATTTTAAAAGAAAACTCAACAAAGAATAAAGTCAACACCATAATAAAAATCTAGTCTGCAAATGGGCAGACCTCTTAAGTCAATGAAAGATAACAAAGAGCAAGGCTTCAATCATTTTATGTAGATTTATTAGGAGGAAAATGTGGATCAAGATCAGTGTTTGAATAAAATCTTGGAGAACGTCCCCCACATAATTTCCCAAGATCATAATGAGGATTGTTTCAAGGAAGTGATGATGGAGTTAAAAAATAATGGTGTTCAACATGAGCAGAGATACATCCAAGGTCTGGATAGTTTTAATACAAATTTTTATTATGATTTTTGAGAATTATAAAAAAATACCTTTTATATTTGGTGGAATATCCTATACAACACCATAGACTCCATGGGGGGATTAATTCATCCTTTATAGCATTGATCCCTAAAATAGGCTCAAGCAATGACTATTGATCTGTATAGAAAAATCTCCCTTTACAATACTTCTTAAAACATTTTTACCAAAATCAACTCTAAAAGGATCAAAAACATTATACCTTCAATGGTTTTTGAAGAATAATTTGGTTTTGTTCTAATAAGAAACATCTCCACTCATTGTTGCCTAAGAAGCCATCCACTTGTTTAACCCTAAAATTGGATATGAGGTTATCCTACCTTAGTAGTATAATAGGGTTAAGGCTATAGAAATGACAATGCACAAGGGTGAAAATAAAATCTACATTAGGCCAATTAAGTGTTAAACTTATATATAAACATACACAAATTTATTATGCTAAAAATAGACTAAATATATAAAGTACAACTAAGATATGCATGGAAATGACAAAGAAGTGATATACTTATCTAATTCTAATGCTAGTAAAGTGTTAGATCTAGAACAAGTAGAAAATATGATGGAATAAGATTTTGTAACGGTCGTCATATTTTGTATCTGACATATTTGGAGCTCTAGACACTAATGTTAGCCTAGGATGGTCACATTGATGTTACTGTTTGGGTTTGGTGCAAGTGTCTTGTATGGAATACCCACTGGAAAATGATGCAACCCCCTGGATACTTATAGTTTTGTATTCACCTTCACTCTAGTGCATTCATATCTAGGTCATGCATTATCACTTTGACCTCAAAGACCTTGGTTAAAAATGGGTTAGTGGGCAGACGGTGTTGATCTGACCCCAAAGACCTCTCTCTCAGTGAGCACTACCTACATAGTCAATAATCTAAAGAGGGCTTTAGATTGATGCAGTCATCCCCTACGTATTGGATTGTGTGTGAATCATACAAAATTGGAGAAAACAAGTATAATAGTGACCTAGCTTGTAACTTAGCAAATTAGGTTCTTGGGCTACTCCTTTAGCACTTCAGACCTATAGATGTGTTGTACCTATAACTATTATAGAAATAGGAAAGCTTTTTTCAATTGAATGTTCTTTGGTAAGAATACTTATTCTTGTTCCTGTATTTCTAGGTGAGGAATGATTGAGGATTGATTTTGTATTTATATCAATACCTTTGGAGTAATAACTCGCACTAAAGCATTTAGGCCGACCATTATGATACATTTCATTTGAAAAATAAATGAATTTAGAGCATTGGACACTTGTGTCAAGTTAGGACATTAATGTCGATATTAGTATTTGTTTTAGATGTTAGTGTCCAAGGAGCAACAAAATAGGTACACGTTCAAAACTTGTAGATATGGAATATAAGTACATTTAAAGTATTCTTGGCAAGATAAAAGGCTTGGGTTATAAACATAAGATTGGTCATACTAAAATATTTAGTTCAAGGGGCAAAAGATAGAGCAGATGTGAGAAATGTCTAAAACTAAGAGGAATAACCAATATCTGAGTTTGCTACATGTACAAGATTGAGGTGCTATATAATCTATAAATATAATCTACATTTCCCCCTTTAATCTAGTAATGAGATTATTAGTTTAAAATAAATTAATGCATACCTGGATGTGTATAAAACACCTTATTTTTGTGTGTGCCTAACTTGAGTGCTTTACTAGTAACTGAACTGCAACTAAGATCATGTTATAGTATATAACCAATGCACATAATTTTGGATTGAAAGTACATGAAATAAAATAAAATTGAAAGAACAAGGTTTAATAGTACACCTGTGTGTCAATGTAACCACCTTCCCTATTAGTAAGTTGTTTTGAAAAAGATGTATCATTGTAAGGATCTAAAACTGAGATTAAGACAAATATAGATAAATCCTAAAAGTGCATATATCCAAGGAGATAGAGAGATAGATTGGAAGGCACATGCCCCCAACTTTGGAACAAAAGTGAGTTTCCACCTGGTAGTTAAGATTAACTCAACCATACAACCCAATTATACTTATAACCTAGTGAGTGTGAGTAAACCACGCCACCCACACTATCAAACTAGTGAGGTTGGATGATACTATCACTCAAAATCAAGTCAAAAGACAAAGGTATAAGGAGAATAAAAATAAGGGGCATGTTCAAATATCATATAATTGAAGATACATGACTTCGTTAAATGTCCATAAAAGCAACAATGACATATTCAAATATCTATACAATAATAAATGACATATTAAAATGTCAAAGAAAGCATACATAGGCATGGGAGTTGCAAATAAGGGATCATATATAAATGATAAAATAATAAAGGCAATAGCAAGGAAAGACACTCAAAGATGTGCATAAATTAAAGTATAAGCAATCAACATAAACATGTCATAGTAGCTCATGGATGGTGTTAAGAAAAAATGTCAAATGTATAACATATTAAGTAACCTATGTAAGAGAATAATTATGGATAAAGACATATGTGTAAGTACATATGCAAGCTCAAACATGATAGTGTAGAGTGGCCATAAAATGATGTAACTTGAAAGTATCATGATCATAAAGGTGGATGCCCCCAATGTCTATATGACATGAGTAAAGTAAAGGCCTAACATTTGAATTAATAATATATCATGTATCTATGTATGCATGTATCAAACTCACATAGAAGCATGACACACATGTATATGTAGGAGTAACTGATATGTCATCCATCAACCATGAAACTAACACAAATGCCAATGAGCCAATATAACATGTAAGTGTTGAAAATATTTTTGGATTTTTGAATGTTTTTGATATTTTTGATATTTTTTAGTATTTTTAGAATATTTGAAGAGGAAAAATCAGTCTATGATGCCATCCAATGGATGGTCATAGATATATCCCTATTATGAACCTAGTGTAATAATCTTGTAATGCTACCAAGGAGCACATATTAGTTCAATGTCTATCATAATAATATCGATGATGCTTTACATATGTAAATATGACTCTATAGTCATGAAGTAATCGTAGGAGTAATATGAGTAGGGGTTTGTGGAACCCATCATTGAGTGATTTGTGGTTTTATTGGATTAAAAATAGTAGAAAAATGTTTAGGTGCTCTATATGTCTGAATATGATGCGTAGTAAATGAGGATTCTATGGAATCCACTGTATGTCTCTAAGATAATGGTATCTCAAGTAATGGCCACCTAATAAATGGGATTGCCTATTGCTTATCCTTTTGTGTTAAACAAGTCTTATTAGGCTTGGTAATTCACTATATGGATATACATTTTTCTTGTTCAAGAGGATGATCCTATGGAATCTTAAAAACTGCAATTACTTGATTGGAATGAATGTATTTAACACACCCATGCACTATAGAAGGTACTATTTGAAGTGTATGGATCCAAGGTCTTATCAATAACATATCAAAGATTCATATGGAAGGTATAAATAAAAAGGTAGTAATTACATGTGTGGGACTGACCTATAAAGATAGGTCAATCTCACCAAGAACCTTTTGAGAGGTCACATCGAATGATCTAACTAATATATTAGAAGAATGTAAATCATTATGAGTATAACCCAAGTTCATAAGTAATGTCATGGTGTAAACATTTTTGTTTTCACCAATATAAATCATAACACTACGTATAGGGTGTTATCAAGGTATGTTCAAATGAATAAAGAACAAAGATTAGTGTCATATCCTTAATTTCAGTCATTTAAAGTAATAGGTCTCTAAACTATATAAGGTATATGTCATGTGTAAGTATGAATAATACCATCTAGTGGGTGCCCATAATGTGGTGGAAGAGGGTGTATATTATATGCCATTTTCACTTCTAGTTCTTTCTTAGAATGGTCTTACAAAATATTGTTAAATATTTTTTGTTTATGGTGATTGCTAGGTTGTGAGCTTGATTCCTTTAGAAGATCCTCAAATGTAAGATTTTTGTCATCGATAAGATCTTGGATCTTGTGATTCAAAGTAAAACATCTACTTTTAGAATGCCTTGGTCCTTGATGATAATCACAATAAGCATTCACATCATATCTTTTGGGTAAAGTTTAACTCATATCAACCTAAATAGGATGAAAGAGAGATATAAGATGATACTCTAGTAATTGTAGGAGTAGTAAATTTGGGGACTTAGATAAACATGCAAATTGTCTCTTTGTTATATTTGATTGGACAAGCCAATTAGATTTCTATGAAAATGTGTTAACTATTGGGTGAATATTTTGTCGACCAGCTAACTGGTGAGCAAAATAGTTCATATCACCATAGCATAGGGATATTGGTCGTCAAGATGTGCAATTTTACTATATCAATATGGGACAAATCTCTCCTCTCATCAAGGGGAGGTTCCCTATTAAATATACAGAGGCTATATACTATATATATAAGCAGAAAGTAAGACACAGGGGTGGGATAAACCATCCATCTCTCTTTTTTCAGAGATGATGCTGACAAACAAAGGAAAAATCTTGGGGGATTGGTGAAGGTACTTCTCTTATTCTAGAAGTAACATTTAGCCAAGAGGTAGATCCCTTCTTGGATAGTATAAATCTTGGTGAAGTGACAGAAGGCACCTCTCTTCTTTTAGAAGTGCTTGTTTTTGCAAACAATAAGAATCTTTCTAGTAACAAGTGACTGATAACAGAATACAGAGTGACCAGCAATCTAAGGTGTAGCACAAAGTCTCCACCTTGACTGCACAAGAGTGAGATACGAAGAATAATGGGGGCACAAAGTCATCTCAAGGTCCTTTACACAGAAAGAAAAGAAAAACACACACTGAAAATAATTATGTCAGCACAAAGTCTAAAAGTAACTAGTTTCAGGACACCTCCCTTATCACTTCCACTAGCTCTACTTGTTAAATTAAATAAACAAGAACACATTCAGAAGATAGACATAAGAACAATCTCCTAAAATGATACAAGCTATACATCACAAAGTCTGTGAATCACTTGCTTTCTCATTTAGATAAAATAATATGAAATACAATATGAGCTCAAAGTCTCAGTATTTGTCTTTCGATTTGGGTAGAGTTTTGCTTCTATGGTAAAAAAGATCTCTTTTACTAATGAGAGAAATTACAATCTTATAGAAAACTATGCAAGGCTTGGCGTTTCTTCCCATGGGATGGCCCATGCTGTAGTCAACGCCTTCAATGCGCCTTTAGTTCTGTCTAGAGGGACCATGCCTGGAATAGTTCGTTACCTTAACTATGGCATGTCTATTCATCTAATATGTCTTTTCCTGGGTCTAGATCATCTGGTCTGTCCCCTCTAACGTCTGTGTAGCTGTCCATTTTGTCTTTACTCCAAAGGAGACTAACATGTTGCGCCCTTAATTTGGTGTGCTCAGAAGTCTACTTGATCCATTGTTTCACCTACTAGAAATAACTCTTTTGAAGATATTTTTGGTCCTTTGGTCTTATTCCTCTCTCTCCTGTAGAAATTTGAGTCTTTGGAATCTCTTTTCAGCCAGTCGCTTGGTTCTTTCCTTTGGCATTTTGGCCTTTAAATGCATTCTAGTCCATCATCCTCCTTAGCAATTCCTTCATGTCTTTCCCGCTTGCTTTGGTTGCTTTTTACTGATCTCAACAAGTGACACGTGACATGTTCTGCATAATCTAGCATTCATATAGATGATGACACTTGGAGCGCTCCGCTCTCGAGCTTTTTTCTTTCGGGCATTCCTTTGGTTGGGCTTATTTCCTTCGGACAAAAGTCTAAAGGAATTCTTTCAGGCTTTGCCTTGGTCATTTTCCCATGAAAAATACTTTCGAAAGAATTCTAATGGCTCTTTCACTTAATAATTTCCTTCAGACAAAAAGTCTGAAGGAAATGTTCCCTGTCGGGCTTTGAACAAATTTGAAGGAATTATATCTTTTTGGTTAGTCATTTGGTTCTTCCTTTAAGTTCTATGCTTTATTTGAATATCAACGGATATTCCCTTACTTTGAACTTTGAACTCTTTCAGTTCAAGGTTCAATCAGTTCATTGGTTCATCCTTTGTCCATCACTTGTTCTTTCTAAGCTCTTTGATCTTCATCGCACTGATTGAACCTTTGAACCTATGAACTCATTGAACCTTTTGGTTCAAATTTCAATGGTTCAATCAATTAATTCTTTTATTTGGCTAAGTCCTTTTTATCTTTTTGAACCAAATGCTTTGAACCATTTGGTCATTGAACCTGTTGAACCATTGAACCCGTTGAACCTTTGAACCAAAGTGGTTCAATGGTTCAAGCCTTCTCTTTGATAAGCATTTTGAAGCCATTGAACCTTGAAGTGGTTAAACTTTGAACCTTGACAAATGCGCTTAACTCTTTTTGATGATGTTGAAATTTTGAACCCATTGAACTTGTTGAACCAAAATGGTTCAAGGTTCAACGGTTCAATGGTTCAATCCTTGCTTAGAAGCTTGTCGATGAACTCTTTTGGTTGAACCTTGTCATTGAACCAACTTTGAAATCACCTGAGTGTTGAGAGCTTACTTATTTCTTGCAGAGTCTGTAGAAATCAACCTGTGAAGCCCGTAGAACTTGCCCTACAGAGTCCATAGATTTTCTTCCTGCAGAGTCCGTAGATTCAAACTTGCAGAGTCCATAGATTCAAGCTTGTAGAGTCCGTAGATTTCTGAGAAGATTGAAAAATGAGGAATTTAAATGCTCAGAACAAATTTTGAAAAGGGAAGAGATAATTTTGGTCTGGCGAACTAAAATAGTTCATAGGTTGTCCCAAAAATGAGTGATATTTTTGGGGGACAAAAATTGGCTCTAGTTGGGGAACTTCCATTAGTTAAAATTTTGAAACAACTGAGGGGAGTAGAAACCAAAATATCTGGTGCCTTGAAGTATGCCATTGGCCTATGGAGTCATGCTACCCAAAAAAGAAAGGTGCCAAAAATGAAAATGAAAAGCACAAAACAAAACTAAAGACTATACAAATATACATATGTATAGATGATCTTATCTGATGCCTCGAGATTTGAAGCGCTTTAGATGCCACCCACTGTGAGATAGTGAAAATGGTGTGCCATCCTGATAAACCAGTAGAAAACCATTTTGTCCCTAGAAACAGTGATGAGGGAATGAAACTCTCCACCAGGAATCACACTTTCTATGCACTCCTTTTGGTTCTCTCTTCTTCTTTCCCCATGGTAGGATGTGGTATTCACTCTAAAAACCATAACTCCTTGCTCTCTTGGTGAAGAGTTCCTTCTGCTAACTTTGGAGTACAATAGTATGGTCCACCACCATAGCTTGCTGTTTTGCTAGTTCACTCTTGCACATGCTTTGATTGTTAGCACCAAACTCCTGACAAACCATCAACTTAGCATCTACTTTGGTGTGAAGGAGTTTGGTATCTTCATCCTAAGTAGCCTTAAATTTGAGTAATAGAGATTCATACTTGGCAGTGTTTTTGGTGTTGCTGAACTACAACTTGTATGAAGGAAAAATATCTCCTTGAGGAGATATCAACACAATCCCTATTATAACATTAGTGGAAGAATCACTGCCATCAGATTTTAGGATCCAAGCATCATCAGAAGCTGATCTTCTGTCATATTTCTCTTTATTAGAGATGGAAGATACTTCTTCATTTGTACTGTGCCCTACCAATTCTTTTGATGCCTTGTTTGGATCAAATCCTAGATTGCCAGCTACGAGACTTTCATCAGCTAAGACATGAACATCCTCTGTGGTCAAGAAGTAATTACCCCTACCTGAAGGCTCAAATAGAATTTGAGTTGTAGGGGCTGATTTTTGAGTGATTGGGATGGGCATGTTCCTTGGGGGATCATGAGTTACCTTTCTAATCTCTTGTCCTATAGGGATGACTATATTCTTTACACACTCTACCAACCTATCCAACTGCTCAGGGTTGGCTTGTAGGAATTCAAATTTAGTCATTTGAATTTTGGTTTTCTTGACATGGTCAATTATGTCAAATGACTAAAATGGACTATAAAGAGAGGATGGGAGTTCATCTTTTTGGTTTTTAGGGGGGAGGACTGATTTGTGAATTTGAAGTAGAAGGTGTTGGGATGTTTGATGTACTTACCTTCTTAGTGATCACCAGGTCCTTTGGCTGGAAAGGTAGAGAACTTCCTCATTTGGCAATTGAGATTATAAGTTGAGCTCACTCCTCTGTTCTTTCTTTATCAGCTTACTGGGCTGACTGATTCTTGGATCGGGTGAATACTGTGTATGATCCCTCGACTGCTTCACCTTTACTTCTGGGTTCATCTTGATAATTTAGGATACTAATGTGGGAGTTGTGAGCTGATTCTTTTTGATCCTCCATGAAGAGACCATCATCATTTTCTTGCTCAAACTTATGTTGGAAAGAGAAATCATGTTCTGCTTCTAGATATTTGATTGCTGAGTTGGTTGGAGGTGCTTCAAGGGCAAGGTTCCTTTGTGGGGGAGGAAGACGATTTGGTTTCCCTTGTTTCCTAGTGGCATTGCCTTGATATGGCTGATTCTGAAATGCCCTCCTTGGCATATCTTGATTAGGAGGAGCAGACATACTTTGGGCCATTTGCCTTTTCAAGGCTAGCAATTCATTTGCCAGCTTTTGTACCATTTGATCAGTGGTGGTTGTAGATGAATTCTCAGAATATGAAGAAGATTTAGCTCTATTTTGGTCTCTCCTTATCTTTCCTAAAAAGATAAGGTCATCTTCTACCTTAGTAGCCAAGTCCTGAGCAGCAACAAGGTTTATGTGTCTAGCCCATCTCAGCAAAAAACTCACTTCAGGTAGCTGTGAGTTCATGAAGAAGCATTTGAGATTCTGAGGTGTCAGCTGGGTGATCATGGGAATCCTATGCCTCAGCTTATCGAACCTGGCAATGAAGTCCCTCATAGGTTCATGGGTCTCCTTTTTCATCTATGTGAGCTAGGCTAGCAAGGCATGTGCATCTTCTATAGGCTTGAACCTTACTTCGAACTTGGCTTTAAGAGTGTCTCAATCAGTCACTGATCCAGCTTGTAGGTGGTAGAATCAGTCTACAGCAGTGCCTTATAGTGTCTCCACAAATAGACTGACCGCTATGTCTTCAAATTTCACCCCTATTACACTGCAGGCTATGCTAAAAGCTGTAATGTGTTCATCAGGATGAACCTTCCCATCACCAAAGAATTTGGAGAAATTCTTCCTTGAATTGCGTGGAATCTCATGCAGAGGTGGAGTTAAATTTAGTGGATCAGAAGAGTTACTCCAGGGGCCTTAAGCCATGATATGATTATGTAAAAGTGGGATCACTAATCTAGGTGGAGTGTGGATAGGCAAAGCTTGGCTAGCAGAAGAAAAAGAATCTCTAACTTGTGTTGGTGGCCTGGTAGGGCTAGGAGGAAGACTCCTAGTTCATCTAAGGTGAGGTTGTGGATGAATCAACTCAAAATTACTCTGCTGCACCAACTTAAAAGCAGGGTCAACAACACCTTGGGATTTTTGGCCTCTGGTATAATGTGGAGTTGCTAGATTGTAGAACAAAAAATGGAAAAAAGCAAGATCTACTTTAGCTTGAAGTTTGAGACTTCAAACTGTGCGCTCTTCCCCAACAGAGTTGCCAAAAACTATTGGGCGAATATTTTGTCGACCAACTAACTGGTGAGCAAATTAGTTCCTATAACCACAACATAGGGAGATTGGTCATCCAGGTGTGTAGTTTTACTACATCAACAGGGGAAAAATCTCTCCTCTCATCAAGGGGAGGTTCCCTATTAAATATACAGAGGCTATATACTATATATATAAGCAGAAAGTAAGACATAGGGGTGGGATAAACCATCCATCTCTCTTTTTTAGAGATGATGCTAATAAATATAGGAGAAATCTTAGGTGATTGGTGAAGGTACTTCTCTTTTTTCAGAATTAACAATCAACCAAGAGCCAGATCCCTTCCTAGATAGTAGAAATCTTGGTGAAGTGATAGAAGGCACTTCTCTTCTTTCAGAAGTGCTTGTTCTTGCAAATAACAAGAATCTTTTCGGTAACAAGTGACTGATAACAGAATACAGAGTGACCAGCAATCTAAAGTGTAGCACAAAGTCTCCACCTTGACTACCCAAGAGTGAGATATGAAGAATAATGGGGGCACAAATTCATCCCAAGGTCCTTTACATAGAAAGAAAAGAAAAACACACATTGAAAACAATTATGTCAGCACAAAGTCTGAAAGTAACTAGTTTCAGGACACCTCCCTTATCACTTCCACTAGCTCTACCTGTTAAATTAAATACATAAGAACACATTTAGAAGACATACATAAGAACAATTTCCTGAAATGATACAAGCTATACATCACAAAGTCTGTGAATCACTTGCTTTCTCATTCAGATAAAATAATATGAAATACAATCTGACCTCAAAGTCTCAGTATTCACCTTTTAATTTGGGCAAAGTTTTTCCTCTGTGGTCAAAAAGATCTCTTTTACTAATGAGATAAATTACAATCTTATAGAAAACTATGCAAGGCTTGGCGTTCCTTCCCATGGGATGGCCCATGCTACAGTCAATGCCTTCAATGCACCTTTAGTTCTATCTGGAGGGACCATGCCTGAAACAGTGTGTTACCTTAAATATGACATGTCTATTCATCTAATATGTCTTTTCTTAGGTCTGGATCATTTGGTCTATCCCCTCTGATGTCTGCACAACTGTCTATTTTGTCTTTACTCCAAAGGAGACTAACAGGTTGTGCCCTTGATTTGGTGCACTCAGAAGTCTACTTGATTCATTGTTTCACCTACTGGAAATAAATCTTTTGAACATATTTCTAGTCCTTTGGTCTCGTTCCTCTCTCTCCTGTAGCAATTTGAGTCTTCGGGCTCTCTTTTTAGCCAGTCGCTTGGTTCTTCCCTTTGGCATTTTGGCCTTTAAATGCATTCTAGTCCATAATCCTCTTTAGCAATTCCTTCATGTCTTTCCCGCTTGCTTTGGCTACTTTTTACTGATCTCAACAAATGACACGTGGCATGTTACGCATAATCTATCAATCACACGGACGATGACACTTGGAGCACTCCGCTCTCGGGCTTTTTCCTTTCGGGCATTCCTTTGATCAGGCTTATTTCCTTTGGTCAGGCTTATTTCCTTCGGATAAAAGTCTGAAGGAATTCCTTTGAGATTTGCCTTGGTGATTTTACCATAGAAAATACTTCCAAAAGAATTCTAACAACTCTTTCACTTAATAATTTCTTTTAGACAAAAAGTCTGAAGGAAATGTTCCCTATCGGCCTTTGAACAAATCCAAATGAATTCTATCTTTTCGATTAGTTGCTTGGTTCTTCCTTTAAGTTCTACGCTTTAGTTGAATTTCAATGGATATTCCCTTACTTTGAACTTTGAACTCTTTCGGTTCAAGGTTTAATTGGTTCATTGGTTCATTCTTTGTCCGTCACTTGTTCTTTCTAAGCTCTTTGATCTTCATCACACTGGTTGAACCTTTGAACCTGTGAACTCATTGAACCTTTTGGTTCAAAGTTCAATGGTTTAATCGGTTCATTCTTTTTATTTGGCTAAGTCTTTTTGAACCAAATGCATTGAACCATTTGGTCATTGAATCTGTTGAACCATTGAACCCATTGAACCTTTGAACCAAAGTGGTTCAATGTTTCAATGGTTCAAGCCTTATCTTTGATAAGTGTTTTGAAGCTATTGAACCTTGAAGCAGTTGAACTTTGAACCTTGATAAATGCGCTTAACTCTTACTAATGACGTTGAACCTTTGAACCCATTGAACCCATTGAACCAAAATGCTTCAAGGTTCAACGGTTCAACGGTTCAATCCTTGCTTAGAAGTTTGCCAATGAACTCTTTTGGTTGAACCTTGTCATTGAACCAACTTTGAAATCACTTGAGTGTTGAGAGCTTGCTTCTTTCCTGTAGAGTCTGTAGAAATCAACCTGTGAAGCCCATAGAACTTGCCCTGCAGAGTCTGTAGATTCAAGCCTGCAAAGTCTATAGATTCAAGCTTGCAGAGTCTGTAGATTTTTGAGAAGCTTGAAAAATGAGGAATTTGAATGCTCAGAACAAATTTTGAAAAGGGAAGAGACAATTTTAGTCTAGCGAACCAAAATAGTTCATAGGTTGTCCCAAAAATGAGTGATATTTTTGGGGGACAACATTAACCATGTTGGTTGTTTCCTTTTTAGGTTCAAGAGGCTTTACCTTATAACTTGGTTTAATTGTAAATTTGGTACTAGATGTAAATGTAGTTGGTGTGTTTTATATATACTTGAGATTATTCAATGATATGAGCTTCATTTCATGGTTTCATACAACATGGCATAAGCCATTGAAATGTTTGAATTTCATAAAAATAATAGACTCATGTAAAGGAGAAATAAAAATTTGTTTGATTGTCTTGTAACTCCTTATCTGCCATAGGATTCGTCATTTAAACTAGCATTGTCTTATATCTCAAAACATATTCATTGATAGGTTCATTGGTTTCTTGTTTGATTTTAGAAATTTGAGCATATAAAACCTTTTTAGAAATATAAATAGAAAAGTGTGTTAAAAAGTGGTCTACAATAGGTTTGAATGCTTTCACAGATTGGAGAGGTAAATGATAGAACCACCTCAAAGCATAGTCCTTGAGGCTTCTTGGAAATAATTTGGTTAAAAATTTAACATTGGAGGCATAGTCAAGGTATGCCAAATAAAAAGATAAAAAATATTGTTCAGGATCACCTTTGCCATCATAAAATGAAAACTTAAATGCAACAAAATCAATTGGCAAAGGATGTAAAGAGATATCAAGTGCAAGAGGGTTTTGAAACACATCTTATGAATCTATAACATGAGAGGATTTCAAAACTTTTTGTTTAATGTTTGTAACCTTATCTTCCAAGGTATTTATAACTTGAGGGAGTGTTTGAATGGTAGACTCAATGGGATTTAGATTAGTAATTTGAGTAGTCAATAAAGGGGATGTAAACATATTTTGAGTAGTAATAGGCATTAAAATTGGTATTTATGTTGAAACAATTTCTAATTCCATGATAGATGTATCAATAATAGTTTCAATAAACAAAGGTTTAAACACATATCCCGTGCCCCCAATAGATGTAGGTGGATTGATGGGTGTGGGCTCAATTATAGTACCTTCTAAGGATTCACCATCACTAAGTGAGATAGCCTTAGTTTTATCTTGTTTACTTATTTCATCTCTTGTAACATACAAAAATGCATCAATTAATCTCTTCTTATTATTGAGATGAGCAATCAATACTCCTTTATATTCCATTTGGAATCACATTTTTGCACTAACATTTTCCATTGCTTCACAAATAGAAAATTTAAAATTTACAACAAAGTACAACAATCATTATTTTTCTAGAAAACCCTAATTTATCATAGGGCTTGATATTTAAAGATTAAGTTGACCAAATGTTTAACCCTAAATTGGATAAGAGATTATCCTACCTTGGTGGTATAATAGGGTTAAGAATATAGCAATGACAATACATAAGGGTGATAATCAGATCTAGGCTAATCAAGTGCTAAACTCAAATATAAATATATATTGAATTTATTATGCTGAGAATAGGTTAAATATATAAAGTATAATTAAACTATACATGAAAATGACAAAGAAGTTATATACTTAGATTTTTCTAATGAAAACAAAATTCTAGATCTAGAACAAGAAGAAATCAAGTTGGAAGAAGATTCTAGAATAATCATATGAGTATAGATATGATGCTTCTAGAGTTCTGGATACTAACATCAAACTAGGATAGTTATATCAACACTATTATCTAGGTTCAATGCAAGTGTCTTGTATGGAATATGTATTATAAAAGGATGTGACCACATATATGCTTCTAGCTTTATCTTCAATTTCACTCTAGTGAGTTTAGATCTGGGTCATGGATTGTCACTCCTTATGAATTTTCAAAACCTTAGTTATTCATCTTCATTGTGACCTTGGGGAAAAATAAATTAGTGGAAACACAGTGTAGAGTTGACCCTAAAGACCCCTTTATTTATGAACATTGCCTACATATCCAATACTCTGAAGAGGGATTTAGAATAATGAAGTTCTCCCCTACATGTTGTCTTATGTGTGAATCATACAATATTGTGAAAAATAAGTAAAATAGTGACCTAGCTTGTAACTTGGAAAATTGGGCTCTTAAACTACTCCTTTATTACTTTATACTTGTAGATGTGTTGTACCTATGATTGACATAGAAATAGGGAATATTTGTTTAATTGAATACTCTTTGAATGCTCTTTGGTAAGAATACTTGGTATTGTTCCCATTTTACTAGGTGAGGAATGAATAGGGTTGATATTGTATTTATATCAATCCCTTTGGAATAATAACTCACATTAAAAAACTTAGGCTAACCATTAAGATGCGTTTCATTTAAAAAATGGATGAATTTAGGGCATCAAACACTTGAGTTAGGTCAAGGCACTAATATTGATGCTAGTGTTTGTCTTAGACATTAGTGTCTAGGGAGTAGGAAAGTAGGTACAGGTTCAGAACTCACAGAGATGAAAATTAAGTACATTTTAAACATTCTAGGTAAGATATAAGGCATAGATCATCAACATAATACTAGTAGTATTAAGAGATATAGGCCAAGGGACACAAGATAAAGTAGATGCGATACTTATAGATGTAATAAAGATATAGGACTAAGAGGAACAACTAAGGTCTGAGTTTGAAAAGTGTACAAGACTGAGGTGCTATATAATCCATAAATATAATCTACAAAACTCAAGAAAACAACCTAATAGAAAGGTCATGGCCATCAAAATGGATATGAGAAATGCCTTTTATAGGTTAAATCATGATGAAATATTCAAAACTCTTCACAAGTTAGAATTTGATGATAATTTAATGGACTAGATGAAGGAATGCATAAGTTTCCCTTGGATTTCACCCTTGGTCAATGGAAATTATAAAAATTTATTTAGACTCTCTACAGGTTTGAGACATAGGTGTTCCCTTTCACCCTTCATTTACATCATTTCAGTTGAGCTCCTTGGCCATACCCTTTCACTCAAAATACAATAAAATGTCCTCCTTAGGATCCTTACCATCCAAGGAGGAAAGGAACTTAATCATGCCTAATTTTCTAATGACACCATTTTTGGGGGGATATATTTACCTCAAATTTCTAGAAGGTTTAATTTTGATTTATTCCTTAAATCATACTCTAAGACAATTAGTTTTGAAGTAAACAAAAGAAAATTAATCACTCTCTCACTCCCACCTTAGAGAAGTTGTGAAGATTTCCAAAATTTTGTAATTAAAGATTAGTCCCGAATAATCTTTCCTCTATATTGGAGTGATAATTTCATTTGATCTCCTTAAAGTTGAGTATTGGAATAAGATTTTGAACAAAATGAAGGCCAAGTTAAGAAAATGGTCAAATATCTAGCTAACTTCCCCCCCTTGGGTTTTGTTCATAAACTTGGTGGTATCTGCTCTTCCTATTTAGAAAATGAGCATTATCAATACTCCCAAGAGCACTATGAATACAATGGAGCAGCTTATCAAGATCTTTATGTAAATGAGGAAACCATGACAACCAAATAAAGTTTCACCTTGTCAATTGGGAACAAGTCACAAAGAGTAATAAGGAGAGGGGAGGGGGTTTTACCTTGAGGTGTCTTTTTTATCACCAAAAGGCCTTAGATGCTAAAATCATATAGATATTTATTTTAAACAAATAAAAATGGTGGGCATTCTTTCTCTTTAACACACACAAATGCCAACTCTCTAATGACTATCTTAAAAGCAATTTTCTTGGGAACAAATCTTAGGTTTCTAGAAAGATATATGACGTTGATCTCCAACTATCTTAGATGGTTGGAAATGGTGGAAAAATTCAACTCAATTAAGACAAAATTTTAGGGCATTTTAGGCCCTAAATATTATATCCTCTTAGAGAATGGCTTCATGCAAGAACCATTTATTTTCTAAATCAATTGGTTAGTCTCCATAATGTTCCCATTATTAAATCAAGTTAGGATATTAAAATTCCTCTTTATTTACAATATGATAGGTTATCCTTTGTTTCTTACATAGAAGGAAGGGCCCCTTTCGACCCTAGATACGAAGATAAAATCATATGAGGAAACATAAATGGATTAGGGGCTCACTCTATAAAAAAATGGTATAATATGCTTAGGGGTAATTTCCCTTCTATGGCCAAATGGAAATGCATTAGGAAAAAGGAAGCAATTCATAAAATTAATTTATTTTTTTGGATCTTGATGCAAAATAAACAACTCACTCTTGACATTTTGAGGAAAATGGGAATCATGGGACATAACTAGTGTGTTCTTTTTAAGGCATCAAAATAAATTAAGAATCATCTCTTCATGAATTATGGGTTTACTGTAAAATTCTATAGCAATTTATTAAGTAATGATATTCCTTAAGTCACTACCACTATCTCATTTTTTGTAGCAATTGATTTCCCTAATTTTATCTAAGGGTGAAAAAAGTAACTTAGTGGTCTACAAGTGTTAAGCATCTAATTCCTTATTATCTATTTTGGGGGATTTGGAAGACTTGAAATGCTCTAATTTTTAGGGACCATACTACCTCACCATGGGCCACTGCCAATTATGTCCAAAACCTACTAAAAGAGACATCTTCTCATGGCTCAAAGTTTAATAATGTTTACCATACTTCTATCCATCCTATTGTGTGCAGATGAAATTTTGTGATTATGTAACACCTTAGTCTTGTACACTTGGTAAACTCAGACCTTGTCTATTCCTTTTAGTTCTACACCCTCCTTGCTTTTGCAAGCCTCACATCTACTCTATCTTATGCCCTTTGACCTATCTATTAGTTTGAGTAGTATTATATTAATGACACAAACATTCTATCTTACCTAAAATGCTTAAAATTTACTTATCTTAGACCTCTATAAGTTCTGATCATGTACCTATTTTGTTACTCCTTAGACACTAACATCTAGAATATACCATCAATATTGTTGTCCTACCTTGACGTAAGTGTCTTATGACTTAAAGTTATCCAATTTGTAAATTAAATGTATTTCAATGGTCTACCTAAGTTATTTAATGTGAGTTATCACCTGATAGGATATGTATAAATAGAAGATCAACCATTATTCATTTGTCACCTATGAAACCTAAAAAAGACCAAAGAGGCCATAACACCTATCAAAATCACTCTATCAAGCATTCAAAAAATTCAAAGCTTCCCTATTTATAAACTAGTCATAAGTATTGCAAATATATAGGTCTATTTTACTAAAGAATCAATGAAAGAGCCTAATTTTCCAAGTTACAAGCTAGGCCATTATTGTACTTGCTTTACACACATTACATGTTTCACACACAATACAACACATAGGTGAGAACTACATTAGTCTAGAGCCTTATTATATAGTATTGGCTATGTAGGTAGTGCTATTTTATATTAAGGTCATTGGAGTTAGATCAAAACCATGTGCCGACTAACTCATTTTTCTCTAAGGTCACATTAAAGATGAAAATCTAGGGTTTTACCATTTCACAAGGAATATTTGTCCATGACCTAGATCTGAATACACCAGAGTGAAGACAAATCTAAACCCAAAAGCATCTATGTGGTTGCATCCTATTTCAATAAATATTCCATATATGACACTATCATTTTACTCAGACATTAGCATCAATACAACCATCTAGATTTGATGTAACTATCTAGATAGCCAAAGGCCCCAGATCCAAAATCTGACAACTATTCTAAAACTATCTTCCTACCTAATTTTAACATGTTATAGAAATAGAATTGTATTATCATTAGAATAAGATAAGTACTTATATTCTTTGTACTTTATATATCTATCCTAGTTGTACTTTCCATATTTATACTATCTCAACATAATAAATTTAGTGTATGATTATATTTGAGTTTAACATTTAATTGGCTGGATATAGATATAATTATCACCCTTGTGCCATTTAATTTTTATATTATTAACCCTATGATATAAAATTAAAACATAAAACATATTTCATTTTATATTTAAATATTTGGTGAACCCGATCTTTGAATATCAAACCCTAGGTCACTTAGGATTTTCTAATTTTTCTATTCTTGAACTCTAAATTGCTATAAATTTTGCAATCATGTTTCCTATGTATAGTTGTGTTAACTATTTCATGGTCCAATACCTTATAATGTATCTCACTTATTATATCCCATGCCTAATTATCACATGTCGATCTATAAGGAATAAAACCTGTATTCCTGCAAGCTCCTTCATATTTTAATAAGAGGGTTTCAAAAATCAAGAAATAATTAATCCATTTTCAAAATTACTTTTTCAATATAATAGAATTAGAATCTAAGGAATATGACATTATTGACCAATTTAAAAATACACATGCTAAGATTTCAATCCTTGAGCTTTTAAAGTAATGTAATTTTTATAAGGATATCTTATACAAAGCATTGCACAAAACATAAGTCCCAAGTAATATTGATCCTACTTATTTTTCAAATATTATGCAAGATCTTAAGAATCATAATAGGCTCATCACCTTTGATCCAAAATATTTATCATCCAAAGATTTTTTTGACCAAAATTTGCCTTTGTTAATACAAGTAAGATTTCTCATTGATAATGGAACAACCCTAAACATTTGTAACATGAAATTCCAAAAAATCAAGGTTGTTAATAAAAATATTATTCAAAAAATAGTTATCCAATTCAAAAGTTTCAAAAATAACAAATCCCTTTGCTTGGTCAAATTACATTGAATATTACTATGGGTCCTCATACATTACCCAATGTGTGACAAGTTATGACAAATGATTTGAACTATAACATTCTATTGGGAAGGTCTTGGATACATAAAATGTGTGCAGTTCCTTATACATTACACACATGCTTAAAATTTTGACATCAAGGAATCCTTTACAAGTGTCCAACAAATCTTAACCCATTCAAACATTGTGCACAGATCCAAAAAGTAGATAATACTAAACCAACATAATTTAAATATGAGCCTAAAATTGATACACTGGTACAATAACCTAATCATGTTATATTATTTAAGGTACCAAAAAGATAATTTACACATTTACCTAAGTCCTTGACTTCATTAATTTAGTGATTAATAGAGTACGAGCTTATATTTCTCTCTCTTCCTATCCATATTAATATGAGTTGACCTCTACCCAAAGTATATGATGTGAATGCTTACTGTAATTATCATCAAGGACCAAGACATTCTACAACCCATTATTTTACCTTGAAACAAGATCCAAGATCTTATTGATGATCAAAAACTTATATTTGAGGATCCTCTAAAGGAATTAGGTTCACAACAACCCAAAAAAAATCCATGCCAATAAGATTTAAAAATTACCTTATACATGGGTGGTGATTATTATTACCATAACCATATTGATCACTTGGAAAGACTCCTAAGGCACCATAACAATACCAATTCCTTGTGGTCATAAAGTTATTCAAACATGGGTTTGGGTTATGCCTACCACATTTTCATATGAATTTACACTATAAAATATTGGGCTATACCAAATGGAAGCAAAAATTAATCCTAATCGAAAAGGTATTTACTTTCCTCACAAAGAACATTAATACATATTTTAAATGATAGCATTACATCTATTACACACGCAAAATGTGAGGAGGAACATGTTATTACCTTTTTCAACCTGTATAATCATGATGCAAACAATGTAAAAGATCCAAATTAAGGTTGTAAGGTTCAAAGTGGGGGGATATATCTATGATAATCCATTGGGTGGTGTCATAGCTTGATATTTCCTCTTCAAAGAAATTGAAAAATACCAAAAAAAAATAAAAACATTTCAAAAAAATAAAAACATTCAAAACTCCAAAAATAATTTCAGCACTTACATAATATATTATCTCCTTGGCATCAATGTGTTACTTCCATATTGATGGACCACATACTCAATTAATCCTAAATACACATATGTGTCACACTTTTACATTGGGTGTGATACAGACATACACATATACATTATAAACTCTTAGTTTGGATGTTGGGATTTCCATCTTCTCATACCATATGGACATTGGGGTCATTCAATTCTTCAATATTAATACACACAAGTTATATGATTCGATGATCACTCTACACTATCATGCTTGAACTTACATATGTACTTACACATGACTATTATCCATGATTATATCTTACATAGGGTACTTCATATGCTATACACTTGACATAATTTTCTAACACATTGGACCCATGGGATACTATGACATGTTTATGTTGGTTTCTTATGTTTTACTTTATGCATTTCCTTTAGTGTCTTGTCTTACTTGTTCGAGCATTTTAATATGCTCCCTTACCTATGTCTCCTGTGATTATGTATGATTTATTTGACATTTGAATCATGTAATTTTTTGTGGTATGAACATTTTCATATGTAATCATTTCTTTCATGGACATTCAACTAAGTCATGCCCCTTTAATGTTGAAACATTTCAACATGCCCCTTGTTTTTGGTATCTTTAGACCATATACTTATTGAATTAATTTTTAGTGATCTTGTGTGTGTGATTTTTTAAATTTTTAGCTTGTAATGTTACTATCTATACATTTCCATGATATTTATCATGCATTTTATGCCTACATGTGATTATATTGATTCTATGCGCTTCAATGATACATTTACCTAGACATGTTCCTTCTATATGATATATGGTTACATTCGTAGATTATACAGTTATATTAAATTTTTTTGGTGAGTTAAAATATGAGTTCATACCTTTTCATCACCTCAAAGGGAGGAATATTAGTGGGGGCATGTCATAGAGGCACGTTCTCCACTCTTGGCATAATTATCAAATTTAGTGGGGGCATGTTTTAAAAGCATGTTCTCCACGCTCATTCAGTATTTGGTACTTATATTAGTTTGAAGATTTAGTGGGGGAATGTCATATGGGCATGGATTTCACACATTCATAACTTTTAGATTTAGTGGGGGCATGCTTAGGAAACATGTTCTCCACATTTATTCAGTATATTGTACGTATATGAATTCTTAAATTTAATGGGGGCATGCTTTGGAAACATGTTCTCCACACCTATTCAATATTTAACATCTTTAGTTTAAAGTGGGGGAATGTTTTATAAATATGTCCTCCACATTGGTATTTATATAAATTTCATATTTCTCCATATATAATTGGGGAATTCTTTGGAAGCGTGTTCTTCACATTTACACAATTATCTGAATTGGCCAAAACATACAATTATATGATTTAGATTCATAGTTGTGGTAGAATTTTATAAATTGGTACCATTGTTATACACATTTTCAACATGATACATATCTCATGTGCATACACTATGAAACATGTGCCTAATATTTCAAAATCCAAATTAGTTTGAGATTCCAAAACCATTACACATACTGATACCCCATGGACTTTTATATACCATATTGAGACAATCTACTATAGTAGTTGGTTCACCTTTTGGTATGGTTGAGGTCATAAAATCACTCAAATTTTCCAAGTTTTTATGTTGTAATTGATCATCTAGCCTCACTAGGTTATAAGTACCATTGGGTTGCATGGTTGAGCTAATTTCATCTGTCAGGTGGTAACTCACTTTTGATGCAAAGTTGGGGGCATGTGCCTTCCAATTACTCTCTCTCTCTCTCTCTCTCTCTCTCTCTCTCTCTCTCTCTTCTTAGATATATGAAATTTAAATGATTTTTTCATATTTATCATAATCTTAGTTTCAGAGCCTTACAATGATATATATTTTTCAAAATAACTTTGCAATAGGCAAGAAAACTACATTGACACACACGTGTACTCCTTAACCTTGATCTTTCAATTTCAATAAATTTCAAGTAATTTTAACCCATATTATATGCATTGATTTTACACTATAACATGATCTTGGTTTTAGGTCAATCACTATCAAAATAATTCAAATTAAATTCAAGAAAAGATAAGGTGTGAATTCACATCTATGTACTTATTCCTTTCCTTTAAACTAACAATTTCATTATTAGATTAAAGGGGGGGGGGGGTAAATGTAGCTTATATTTTGTGATTATGTATCACTTTAGTCTTGTACACTTGGAAAAATCAAACCTTGTATATTACTATTAAATTTCCAAGTCACCCATTTAGTAGGTGATGAACTCAAAAGGACTGCACAAATAGTTGCACACTTGTATAGTGATTAAGTTTCCAAAAATGAGTCTACACATGAACACTTCTTATCTATGCCCTCACTCAAAAATTAGCTCAGGCCCATTTATCAATTGAGTATTTATCTACACCCACAAAGAGACCTTAATGCATTCCCCATGAAAATATCCTTCATTACACCAACATGATGCATAAGTCAAAGCACACAAGCCTCCCTGACTTCGAATAATGAAAGAGAAAAGTGCATGGGAGAAGTTCCAGATCATGACGAATGTGATTAAGACATCCCATATTTTTGTGAACTCTTATTCAAATAATTTCATAAAATTTAAATGATGAATTATCTATCTAAATAGTATATTTACCATTTGTGCCCTTATAAAATTCAGATTGGGATCTCAGCTGCACATTGTTCTCTTCACAGACCAGTATAGGTTCCAAATAAGGCAAAAACTATGAAGACCATCAAAAGGGACTTGGCATAGAAGGATATTGGGAGTTGTGAATTTATGTAAAAAATAACCTTAATTCCCTTCAAAATCTTGTATCCACACTACACAACCAAATCTCTATGCAACCTGTGTTGGGAAATACGGAAGCACACAATTGATTACCAAGCAACTTAACATGTGGAAATTAACCAGAATACACAAGTAACTAGAATTCAAAAATAACACATAATATGAGAGACAATACACAACTTGTATTAATACTCATCTAAAAAATAATACAATAAAGAGACGCCACTCTCTTCCACCTTACAGAGGCTTCCCACACCTCAAGTGTACAGTAATTCTTCTCCTCAAAGCTCTCTCTCTTACGGTCCCAACACACAACTCAAACACAGAGTTGGTGTTCACCTCCAACCAGTCAGTATCCACTACTTCCAGTACTCTAGTGCTCCACGCACTCCACAAGTGCTCCACACACTCCACAAGTACATAATCATACTTCAAGTAGATCTCCCCTAAACTGCAACAACCTGCAAGCCAAATGATCTTACTTATGGAAGGAACTACCTTGCCTTCCTCTTTGCTCTATAATCGAGTACACACTGTACTCCAAGTAGATCCTACCTGATCCTGCTCCCTGTTGTGTTGCTATCCTCCCTGATCTTGCACACCTGCAAATCAATCTGGTTCTGCACACCTGCAAACCTAGATCATGCACACACATACACCTGCAGATCAATGATCTTACTTACCATGCAGATCTCCTAATGTAGCCATGCACACCTGATGACCAAGATCCTACACCCCTGAAGAACCCTTCTGATTCTCCAAAACCAGCACCCACACTTGGTACTACTGTGGAACTAGGAGGAACACCCTTGCTCACCTCACACACAGAAGGAGCTAACTTTGCTCAACTCAAACTAGAACACTTTACAATACAGCCTATGAGTCTCTTAAATAGATCTCATGCAAACAATAATTAGACATCTAATTACAATAATTAGATCCGTAGCTTCTAGTCTAAATTTGGCTCTTGACATGCAAACACTTGGTTCGTTAACTAACTGCCCGTAAAACTTGCAGTCTGAACCGCATAGGCAACCGATGTCAGTCCCTGTCTGCCTAGAGGTGACCGATGCCTGCTGATCCCTGACCGACGTCAGTTTCTTCTCTTCACTAATCCAGTTGCTCTACAACTCAGCAACCTTTAGCAACCTCCTCCCCTATTTGCATCAGTAAAGCTTTTAGCTCCACAACCTAACAATATCCCACTTGGAAATAAACAGCTGCACTGTACCTATATTTGTACCCCATCTAATCTATTTCGTAGCTTGTATCCCTCTTCAAGATCAACCTTGAAGACCACCCACCACACAACCTATGGTGCACCTCCTATCATCTAAGTAACCTGCCTCATCCACATCTACAAACACATGTAGAAAAGAACTTGACCCTGCATAGCATGTCAACCTACTACTAGTCCCTCTCAAATACCTGAGAATCCACTAGACTGCCCTCTAGTGCTTCTTTCCCAGATCAGCTCCAAACTTTCTAACAACACCCACTGCTTGGGCAAACTCAGGTCTATACCAGACCTCATGTGATTTCAGACACTAAATTGTCCAGCCCTTAGTGTGCTCCGGTTCTACATCCTGAACCTCACCAACACTTGATTCACATCAGCTCCCACTAGAGACAAAATCAACCTGTGATCTTCCATATCTTCCATGCCAAAGAATTTTGCTACTCCAAATCTTTCATGGCAAACCACTAAACTAATCTTACCCTTAGCTCAGCAAAACCCTATATGTACAAACCTGCTAGCAAACATACCATCCACATACAGTAACAGGATAATGTCATGACCATCATCCACCTGGTAAGACAAACCACAGTAGTTACCTTGACATTGACTAAAGCCATGCTTTGTCATCCACCTGTCAAACCTGTACCACTGTCTTGCAGCTTCCTCAAGACCATATGCCCTGGTCTTTTGTCTCATGTGTCTGTTCTCTCTATTCTTTAACTAAGGTGTCCATTCATCTCTGTGCTTTTATACCAGCTGGCAACCCTACCAAATCTCCCATTTGGTTTTGCATCATATTTCTGCCATGCTCCCACTGTTTCCTAGATCCTTCCTACTCTGCAGTTAGCAACTAGTATAAAGAAGAGGAACAATGAATTTGAGGCTTACTTACAACCTTCAGTCATCCATATGGGCATTTGAGACTCCTTGACAGCTTGTTATCTGCCCAAAATCCATTACAGTGACCGACCTCAGTCACTACACAGTCTGCATCTGATCGATGTCAGTTCCCATGTGCCTATCCTATCTACCAACCCTACCGATGTCGGTGTCTCCTATTGCCGATGTCGGTCCTCCTAACCGACATCAGTCTTACCTATTACCGATGTTAGTCCTCCTGATTGACATCAGTCTTACCCTGTCTGACATCACTGGCTTCAGTCTACACATGACCGACATCAACACCTGTCTGTTCGACATCGGTTCCTCTTGATCGATGCTGGTACCTGTGTTCGCCTGTGAGTGATGAATTTTTTACTTGTGAGCTCCTTTGAATCAAAACCCATGTCCAAACTGCCCTGCTCAAAAGTATCCAGCCCCATCCACTAAACTCTGTCCGTCATCTCCTCCAAGAACACCAAGGCTTTCTAGTTCTTAAGCCTGTCAAAGACATCTAACTTCCTCTTAAGAACATGCATCTCTTTCGTGCTCATGTGACCAAGCTTACAAAGCTACGTCTCTACAATAGAAGAAGAATCAGTAATATAAGCAAGTAGATAAATAGTACTTGCTTTCTTACCACCAGCTAATTCAAGTGCATCCGCTGTGAGAGTTCTTGTGCATCTCTCATCACCCAACTTTCTTGAAGAAATTAGCCACATCTCCAAGCCTGGGACCTGCATGACCTCCTTCAACACCCATGTGTTGGCCACCTACAATTTTAGCTTCACTTCCCCTTTGCCAATTCTTTGGCAAGGCTCACCAGCTCCTATCTTTGGGGCTACATGGAAAGAGGCAACAAAATCTATTAACCAAGATTCAACTTTATCCAAGAAACCTCCCAGAGCATCCTGTGCAACAACACCTGCAACATCTGCATCTTAAGTTCTTTCATGTTGATCTGCTACCAACCAACAATATTATTTTCCCTACTCTTTCTTTTCATAGAATTGTAAGTGACCATCTGTGCTTTTCAGTTCCTCCATTCTTAGTGTACTTTCTTCTACCATTGCTCTACTCCCACTCAATTAGAAACCCCTGAGAGTGACCTGTAACTAAACACAAAACTTGCTCCCTGCAACCTTAGCTCTGATACCACTTGTTGGGAAATATGGAAGCACACAATTCATTACCAAGTAACTTAACATGCAGAAATTAATTAGAATACACAAGTAACTAGAATTAAAAAATAACACAAAATATGAGAGATAATACACAACTTGTATTAATACTCATCCAAAAAAGAATACAATAAAGAGACGCCACTCTCTTCCACCTTACAGAGGCTTCCCACACCTCAAGTGTACAGTAATTCTCTCCTCAAAGCTCTCTCTCTTACGGTCCCAACAGACAACTCAAACACAGAGTTGGTGTTCACCTCCAACCAGTTAGTATCCACTACTGCCAATACTCCAGTGCTCCACGCACACCACAAGTGTTCCACGCACTCCACAAGTACACAATCATACTTCAAGTAGATCTCCCCTAAATTGCAACAACCTGCAACCCAAATGATCTCACTTATGGAAGGAACTACCTTGCCTTCCTCTCTTGCTCTATAACCGAGTACACACTGTACTCTAAGTAGATCCTGCCTGATCCTACTCCCTGTTGTGTTGCTGTCCTCCCTAATCTTGCACACCTGAAAATCAATCTGGTTCTGCACACCTGTAAACCTAGATCATGCACACACACACACCTACAGACCAATGATCTTACTTACCCATGTAGATCTCCTAATGTAGCCATGCATACCTGATGACCAAGATCCTACACCCCTGGAGAATCCTGCTGATTCTCCAAAACCAGCACCCACAATTGGTACTACTGTGGAACTAGGAGGAACACCCTTGCTCACTTCACACACAAAAGGAGCTAACTTTTCTCAACTCAAACTAGAACACTTTAAAATACAGCCTATGAGTCTCTTAAATAGATCTCATGCAAACAATAATTAGACATCTAATTACAATAATTAGATCCGCAGCTTCTAGTCTAAATTTGGCTTTTGACATGCAAACACTTGGTTCATTAACTAACTGCCTGTAAAAATTGCAATCTAAACCACATAGGTGACTGACATTGGTCCCTATCTGCCTGGAGGTGACTGATGCCAGCCGATCCCTAACCGACATCGGTTGCTTCTCTTCACTAATCCTGCCGACGTCGGTTGATCAGACCGACACCGGTTGCTCTGTAACTCAGCAACTTTCAGAAACCTCCTCCCCTGTTTGCATCAGTGAAGCTTTTAGCTCCACAACCTAACAACCTATAGTATGTAGCCATGCATGAAAATTTAAAAATATAGGTGCATGCCAAATCTATTCCCTATGTAGGATGATGAGGTATAACCCAAGGATAAGCCTACATGACCACACATTAGTAGGATGACCCCAGTAGATTAGTAAGTGACTTCCATAAATGTGAATAGTGTTTGAGCTCAATTAGATATCAAAAGAACCAAACTAGAACAAATTTAAATGTAGAATGATTGTCAAGTGGTCAAAACATAGGCACACGATCTCTTTTGACAAATATCACAATTGCTTCTCCACATCAATATTATATGTTTTAACTTCCTTGATAGTGGATGGGATTTCAATTAATGACCCATGGTCTCCTCATTGCCTATAAAATCTTGGGTCTTATGTTGTAAAAGGGTTGATATATTTGAGTACCATAACACTACTAAAATTTACCCTCTAAGATCCCTCTCCTAGTATAGCAAAGCTCTAACCATTTAGGTTTATAATACTACCTTAGACCTTGAGATTAATAAGAACTGGTTTACTTTCTTCATTCTCTACATTCTATGTGTATTATCAATTGTGAATCTCTATCTATGGATGTTTATCCTTTTATTGTCATCCTCCCTTTGCACCTCTATGTATAACTAAACATTCTTATAGGTAATATATATATATATATATATATATATATATATATATATATATATATATATATATATATATATATATATATATATATATATATATATATATATATATATATATATATATATATACATGGGTTTTTGTAAGTGTTATCTATGACTATTTGTTGTCCCTCTTAGTGTTGTGATATGTTACTTTACCTCTATATGAAACAATTATGCATTGCATTTTGTTTGAAGTTTACTTATTCAGTCTTTTAGTTTTATTGTGTCATCAAGCAAGCAAGGTGCTCACTCTATTCTTGGTGCATCACCTTTTACTTTCCAATAAAATCTTACCTTGTCCCTCATTTTTCCCCTTGTCAATTTTTGGTTTAACACTAGTTGTATATTTCATTCTACTCTTTATAGGTCTATGTGCTAAAACTAAACCAGGTGCATCTAGAATATAGGGAAGCTAACCTACTCTACAGGTTCATCCCAAGGAGTGAAAGAGTCCCACACCTTGGGGGATGATCCCATTTTTATAATGAGACAATGAGTAACTCTCCAATGTGTGAGTTCGAGGTGCTAGGTATAAAATAATCACACATAGAGCCCACAAGGTCCCTTCGCAATTATGGGTGTATGTTTTGAGTGATACTAGTTTTTTGCACCTCAATGGGACCCATGTTTAAAAGTGGCTAAGATATTGGTGCTAATCTTAGTGATTCAAGTGTTGAAGACACTTTGTAGAGCACCTGACAACTGTAATGATTCCTAGTTCATAAGAACAACCTTCTATCTATATGCCAAGATAGACAAAATCATCTTCAAGGGGCACTAAGTTTCATTTTTATGAGCTACCTGTAGTGTCCATATGAAGGGAAATTAGAGTATCTTTATCTCCCATCAAGAGGGCAAGTGACACAAGGCAAAATTCTTCTAGAGCTCAATCTACACGTCCATTTGGCTGATTACTTACACATAGAGGAAGATCATTCCCTATTCCTTTCATATATGTGCAAATAAATCAACCATTTATTCCATTTAATTAAGGTAGATCATTGATACTTCCTTAGTATGATGATATTACCATATCCACTCTTAATACCATCACCTTATTTACTGAAGAAAATTCAACTATGCCTTTAAAGCACATACATGACATAGTAAATATTTAATCCATTCACAACATGACCAAAAAAAATATCATTGTGTGAATCCTTACCTTTTTATTAAAAGGGAGAACACTCCAATGGTATCATAACTTTTAGCCTAGTTCTATTCATAATTGGGACAAATTAGGTGTGGTAATATACAAGCAATTTGAATAAAAGAGTGACCGCCTTTGACTGATGGAATGATTCACCACCATCAAAAGGTCTTTGCATTTAATTTTAGATTCTAAAGTAATTAAGATTGATTTATACCCCTAGTAAGACCTTATCCTAACACTACATTCTTTTACTCATTGAGAACACTGAATAATGATGTGGCTATAATGATCCAAGAAATGGGTGGCATAATATTCCTAGATGCCTATGAGGTTGTTGTGTGCATAAAAAACTAATTGATTCAAGTAGGTAAAATTACACTAAGACCCCCTATACCATTATATCTTGATCCCCCATGTACAAGCTCATCTTCCCTACCTTTAATTCCAAATCTAGCCCCCATTCCTGTTGTTGTCAACCTGTCCATTCCATCAACTTTTATGCCCTTAAGCAAGCTACATGAGGTTAAATAATTATTGAAAATATTTGTAAATTAGATAGTTCTATTATAAAGGCAATGGTCACAACATTCTATGCCTTATCAACTCCTTAGTCAATAATATCAATTAAACAAGCCTCACCACCAATATGCTGCATTAAATCAAAACCAACTCATAATAATAGGCCATCTTTTGTACCAAATCCTAACCCTAAAATTTATTTTAAAGCTCTTGTACCTATGCAAAATAACATGGCATAGGCTATGAATAGTGATATCCAAGCAATTAACCACATGATAAAGTCATGTGCATGAGTGGAGTAATAAATGAGGAACCTAAAATATAGAATGCACCAACACCTGAGGGGCCTCCATCTATTTATTATTAACCAAAGGATGAATTTTAAGTAGGAATGTATAAATAGGATAAATATACCCTCTTAAATTAACAAGAGGGAGACTACAACTATGTGAATTAAAATGAAGTTCCAAGCATAAAAAATAACCTAGTTACTTTTAACACAAAATTCAAGAAGAGAGAAATAATGGAGGAGCCTTCTTCTTCTTATTCAATACCTTCAAATTCCATGCCCCAAGTTTAACACATAGATTCACAAGCTAAATCACCTATGAAACCTCTGACACATGCAAAATAAGTTGTGTATAAATAAATCTAGTCTTAGACTAGTGTGTAGGTGCAAGAAGATACTAACATTCAAAAGGTGTAGGTTAAAGGGACTCAAATCCCCCTTAACATAGTTGAGCAAATGAATAATACTGGGTTGGACATTTCCATGTGGGGCACTCTTTCCATTCCTTCCCAAAATAATTTGATACATGATGCCCTAAGGGGTTTTCAACCTTATGAGCCATCAAAGACTGAGACTAATGCACACATAAGTCTATACCAACCTAAGTAATAAGTTCATAAAAGTGGTAAACCCCCCATTCTACATTTATTTGATCATCAATGAACATCTCATGCATACTTGTATGATAGATTAGGCATGAACAATTTTGTGGTTCCAAATAAAATCATAAACGTGTTAGGCATAACATATGATCCCATCTCAAAATAGGTCATCCAATTGGATAGGACAATGTTCAAAACTATGGGAATCATTAAATTCCTGCATCTCACTCTACATGAATGTTCAATCCTTTCCATTTTGTAGAATATCATAGTCTTTTACTTAGCCCCTTAGTTTTCTATATGCCTCTCCTGATATTTTACTGTGAAGGTGGGAGGATACCTATCTTTAGATTGGTCTCATATGATACTTAAAACTAGATATAGGACCAAGGTGAGCATCAATGCTGAGATTATTTTCAAGAATCACATAGATCCATACAATCACAACCCAATTGATGTAAACTACACTTTATTAAATCAAGGTGATAATATAGTTCTTCACGAGATAACCACACCCCTTGAAGAGGTCCTAGATGACTTAATGAATGGGTGTGCAAACATTATGAGTGTGATCTATATGATAATGTAGAGGAAATAGTTCTAGGCACATACTACATTATCAAGGAGGATAACTTTTTGCCAAACCTTGTAAATATGCAAAAAGACCTCAAAGGTATATGGTAGTTATACTTCAATGTCTCTTAAAGTAAAAATGGCGAAGGGGGCCAGTGTTGTAATGGTCTCCCCTCTAAAGGATACATATTTCCATGTGTTTATATTGTAGTTTGGCTCCAAAAATAATGTTTTTGAATATGAGGCACTTATCCATGGTCTCTAATTGGTGCATAAGAAAGGAATCAAGGCATTGTAAGATTTTAGAGATAATGAATTGGTGGTAAACTAGGTTAGAGCATGGAACATGTCCACAAATAATCTATTAAGAGATTAAAAGTATAAATCATGGGACATGATCAAAGGGTTTGATGCCTTTGATATCCATTCCATACCAAGGGTGTATAATGATGATGCCAACATGCTCACAACTATGGGCACATAGTATGACCTCCTGCATAGAATAAAGAGCGAGTCCAAGTAGCTCATAAGACTTGTTGTCAGACCAATAGTCCTAGATAATACAAATAATTTTCAAGTTTTGAGAGAAATTAGAAAATCATCAATTTATTATAATATGAAGTTTATTTTTATGCCAAAAATTAATCTTGAATCTAAGCTCAATATGAAGAGCAGATCATTGAACTAAAGGGAAACAAGCTACCTAAGGAGTAAGTCACACTAGAAAGTATATTAGATTACAATGATTAGTTAAAATGTGAGAGGATAAATATGAAAGTGAAAGAGGAGATATTCAAGCTGATGTCCAACTCTAATGATTATCTCTTAAAATTCTATAAGATATGCTCCTCATCCAAAACCAAATAATTCATTGAGCTAATCAGTAGGTATGATATCTTTGAATGGAGATATAAATACCTTACATGATTTAATATATGATTAGCCCAATATGTGATTTAGTTAACCCCAATACCAGTTCAATTAGGTAGAATTAAAATCTGGTTAATCCAAAGCTTGATCCCTTAATGAGGAAGGAGCTCTCAAAGTTCATTGAGGCCAACATAATATTTTCAATCAAACATTCCTCATGGGTGGTCAATTTGGTACCAGTGTGAAATAAGAATGGAAAGATCCACTTGTGTGTAGAATTTAGGGACCTCAACAAATCCTCCCTTAAATACCATTAACCCCTCCCACTAATGGAACAAATTATACAAATAGTCACAGGCACATTTTTTTTTATTACTAGATAGTTATTCAGGTTATAACCAGGTGCTTATGTAGGAGTGTGATCAATTCAAAACTACATTTACCACTAAGAGGGGAACCTTTGCATAGCAAAGGATTCCCTTTGGTTTAATAAATATATGGGGTACCTTATAAAGGGCCATGGATATGGAATTTAAGGGATTCCTCATTAATATCATCTTGGTTTACCTTGATGATAACTATTTTCTCAAAGTACACAATATATCATTTGTGTCACCTAAAACAAGTCTTCAAAAAATGCTAAGAGTTTAGGATCTCTCTAAACCTAAATAAGTGCATATTTTTAGTAAACGAAGGTAAATAAAGACCCATAATCAACCCTGAATGAGTCAAACCCATTCTATCAGTCTCGCTGTTAGGTCATAAGAAGGGTCTCCAAATCTTCTTGGGAAAAATAAACTTTATTAGAAGGTTTGTGATAATTTTCATGACTCTGGTCAAGCCCCTTACAATAATGATCAAGAAGAGTGTTGCTTTTAGTTTGAAATAAGAAGATTGAAGTAGTTTCAAGGCCGTAAAATGCACCATCACAAAAGTTACTATGTTGTTAAACTTGGATTATAGCATGGATTTCATCTTTTATGCATTTGGCAGAGCTGAAGCTATCCCAATTATTCTTGTTTAGTAGAATAATGACCATCTAAATAAACCTATTACTTTCTTTAGTTAGGCACTCAAGGATTATGAGTTTCACTACAATGTTTTAGAGAAGCATATCCTTACATTAATAAGAGCACTCAATAAATTTAGGCACATGCTCTCTAGTAGTAAGATCCAACTTATGGTCTTGTACTCGAGTATAAAAGAATTCTTACTTAGCAAGGACATAGGTGAAAAAATATCTAGTTGGGCCACAAAGGTGATGGAGTATGACATAGACATCCAAATCACTAAGATGGTGTTAGGCAAGGGAATCTATGATCAATTATCAAAGAATTCTAAGAATGAAGACTACATAGTTATCATACTACATGAGATCTAACCAGAAGACCTAGACACCCCAACAAGCTAGACTAAGAGCATGAGGATCTTCTTTTAGACCAACACATATCTGTAGGGATTGAATAAATCCAAACATAGGCACTTTAGATTACAAGTAATTCCTTATGTGTTTTTTAGTGGTGTGCTTTTTAGAAGAGATATTAATGGAATTCTCTTGCAATGCATAGAGAAACAAAAAGATCCCTGAAGAGTTCTATGATATATTGCTAGGAGGTCATTACTGATTAAAGACCACTACATTGAAAATCATGTGAGTTGGATATTATTTCATAATTCTATATAAACATGCCATTCATGGGTGCAAGGCTAAAAGAAGTGCACTTTATTTTTAGGAAAACAAAAATTAGTATTCCTACCCTTGTGCCCATTACAAGCTGATCAACCTTTTACATAGTGTGGCCTGGACTTTATCAACATGATAAATCCACCATCAAGTGTTGGGCACAAATGGATCTTCATAGCAACTGACTAATTTACAAGGTAGACATAGGTGATAGTGATCAAGGAAGATAATGAGGTATCCATTCAAAAATTCTATGAAAGTATTTTTAGAAGATATGGTGTCTCGGCCACTATTATTAGAGATAATACACTTACTTTTTTAGAGCCAAGATTAGTGAATGGGTAGTCAATCTTAGCATCCATCTAAGCACCTATTTAAAATATTACCCCCAAGGTGATGGTTTATCCAAATAAATTAACAAGAACTTGGTTCACATAATCAAGTGAATCATGGTAGATAATCAGTGATACTGATATACAAAGCTCAAGATGACCCTCTAGGTAGATCAAATAATGTCAAAAAGGGTGCTGGGGAATTCACCCTTCATGCTGGTCTATGGGAAAGAATCAAGGATACATGAATCTATCGATATAACCTCACTAAAGATATCTCATCAATTAAAGATACTCAAAATTGATCCCATGATATTAAGGTTAGCTTAACTAATAGATCTTGAAGAAATTAGGGCATGGACCATACATATTATAGAGTGTCAAAAGACATAAACCAAGATAAAATTTGACATGACGAATAATGATAGAATATTTGATAAGGGAGACATGGTATTCAAATGTGATATGGATAGAGTAAAGGATGGGAAGCATATAGAGTTTGATGCTATATGGAGTAACCCATATACTATAATCAATTACAAACAAACTAATGCACACTAGCTTGCAAGGACAAGAAAAGAAATGTTGCCTATCTCTGTCAATGAGATTCATCTCAAACACTAATTAAAGACATAAAAAATATACATACAATGGTTATGAATTTTATAATTCCCCTAGACCACCTCAAGATCCCTTTGGGCCCAACTTTGACCATTTGCAAGAAAACCAAACCTAGCTCTAGTCAGCTTGACCTATTGGCTAAACCCACCTTTTAAACCCAAATTGATGTTGACCCTCAACCATCGATGGTCACCCTAACTATTGATGGCCACCCTAACCATTGATGGTCAAGTTTCCACTATCTAAATCACTAAATACTAACATCATTCTAATTTGATTTTCTATAATTAGATTGTTTAATTTGTGTATGAGCCCATGTATGTCAAAGTTAAAATTGGATATCAATTTGGACCTCTTTTTAATGTATTGTTACACCTCTCCTTCCTTCCTATAAGAAGAGAGGGGTAGGAGGTGGAAAAGGATCCACAAATATCAATAGTTTCTTTTGCAAGTGTTTTTCTAGTAATCTAGTGATCCAACCATCATGACAAAGAACCAAAATACTACCATCCATCAGCTAATAACCAAGTACCATTAATCTGTTAGAATTACTCTAGGATCTACCACCTCAACCATTCATCTGATCAAACATTGAAAAGCTAATTATCTATTTTTAAGTATTCAGTCACTTTACTTGTAGTTTACAATCAACCCAGCCCAAGCCAATTTCTTAGAATCTTATTATGGAACCTTATCAATCAACTTTTTATTACCTAGACCCAACCCATAGTAATGATCAACAGTCACCCTAATCACTGATGGTCTATCCCAACCATTGATCATTACCGCAACCGTTGATGGTTACCTTAACCAACGATGATCACCCTAACCACTGATGATCATTGTATCATAAAATAACAACAATCTATTTTCACCCACTTACCCTTAGCCAAATCCAACTTTTTATCCTCTACCTATTCATAGAGTCCCAACCTATTTTCTAAATCACACTTGACCTATTTAGCATTAGTATTGACCCATTTATTACTATAATTAGTCAATTTATTTATCAATCATTTCTTGTATTTAATTTCAATATGTTTTTTGATTTATGCAAGTATTTTGTATTACAATTTCTAAACTTAATTGTTTAAAAAGCCTGGATTGATAGCCCCTGAGGAAGTTCTTATTTTTAGGATCTAGCTAGCACTAGGTAATCCACCTAGCTATCTATCTAACTAACCATTTGCTTTAGTGTTAACCAAAGAGGAGATCTCTACAATCATATGATTCAATGTGCACACAACCAAATAGGTTTTTTTACTTGTATCTAGTTTTTTTTCTTCCTTTCTCAGAACATAGGTTAAAATTATCTAAAACATTTTGACACACCTAATGGGACCTTGCGTCTCTACTTGAGTTTATTTTATTTTCATCTACATGCTCTTCTCCCTATTCTATGCTCATAAATGAAATTAAAATTTCTTTTAGGTTTAAAATCAACTACATACATTGGTTGCTTAAAAGTTTATCTCACTTAGTTAAATTAAATCAAAGTAATTTGATCATAAAATTACTTATATCACACACACAAAAAACTACCTACATCTATCAAACATAAAAATAACTTGATATAAGGTCTGATTGGGATTTCATCACCTAGCGGTCACCTTACCCTTTCTCAGTAATCCTACTTAGAGGTCATTTCCAAGAGGAGAACTAACTTAGCTCTCTAGTTGAGTATAAACTCTAAAAATTAGTATATACTAGCTAAACACTTGACACCCTTATTGCTATGATGTGTGAAGTGAGGGGGTAGGCCCCAATATCAAGCCACATATTGATTTTTAATACACATCATTTTTTAGAGTTTGAACAACCTAAAACTATCTATAGATTTCTTGTCTAGTACCTGTTCTATTAGTGCAAGTGGAATCACACAATTTCTTACAAAGCTTAAGGTATAAGCCAAGAGAGACTAAAAAGAACTTTAGGACTTAACGTACTTTTTAGTGTGTATTTGATTTCTTTTCTCATTTATTTTCTTCTCTTTGTTTGAGTGGTGAGATTGTTTTTCTATTTTCTCTCCCTTATCTTGCATGGTTCTAACTTGCCAATAGTGAAAGAACCTATCAGAATAAAACCCATCACTAATCCAATCAACCTCTTCTACCTCCTCATCCATAGAATATGTCTCTAAATTAGAAATCTCTCCTCATCCTTTGGGAAGTCCTTATTTCCCTTGGATAGTTCCCCAAGGAGATACAAACTTTGCCACATTCTTAGATAACAATCATGTGGCCCTTCAACATTATCTCAACACCATGCCTTACCATACCCCTGCTTCAATTTGACTTGTGGACCCACCTTATGGCATGCCTTCCCACCTTATGGGGAATGCTTTTATTTCCATAGTCACCACCCAACCATTAACTGCCCAAGCATATTCATCTACCAATAATACCTTTGATACTACTATGGAAAACCAACCCACCCAACCTACCAACACCTTAATGCCTTCTAACCCCACCAACAAATCCTCTACCCTAGGAACAACCCAACCATTAACCACCTATGCTCCACTCACCATGTGAGTACCTACTACTATCATTCCCAACCTTATTTTAGCTAACCCTAATCCATTAATCACTACTTCACTTCAAAATCTTGTGGCGTCTATACCTTCTACCTTACCACCAATCTATACAAAGGTCACCACCTTTCCTTTTGTTATAAACTCAACCATAACTCCTACCCAACTCACCTTAACCTCTCAACAAGTTCCCATCGCACCCAACCTAGGTTACATCCCTAACTCACAAGGGAATGTACCTCTACCCACTACCCAACCACCTAGGTCCACCTACCCATACATGGCACCCACCCAACCACCTATGTCTACATATCAATATGTGGCAACTCCTCAACCTCCTATCAATTATCAATATGTCACCCAACCAAAACAATAATATGGACCTTACAACCTTTTAGGTCTGTAACCCCAAATAGATATAATAAAAATTGTAATGAATAAAATGACCACTCTAAAGTCATCTATTTTTGGGGATCACAACATTTTATCATATGGCTATATCTACAATGAGCCCATTCATCCTTCTATCCCTATCAGAACATATCCTCTTCAGTGGGAACTTCCCAATTTTTCTAAATTTAAAAGTAAGGAAGACCCCCAAAATCACCTCAAGGCATTTAGGCATTCATGTTTTTTGATTGCCTATGATGATGCTCTCATTCTTTGTACCTTCCCCATCTCCCTGTCTGATCCAACACTAGATTGATATAGTGCCATCACAAAACACTATCTCTTCTCCTTCACCCAACTAGCCAAAACTTTCTTGGATCACTTTTCAATAAACATCTCCAAGAATATTTCCATCACTAGCCTTTACTTTATACAACAATTTGATGATGAATATATTGCTGATTTTGTAGCCCATTGGAGGAGTTTAATCAATCAAATTTCTATCTCCCTACCCCAACTTGAACTAATATAATTTTTTTATATTATATGATAGGATGGATATGAAGAAGTTAAAATAACTTAGTACTATTTTTAAAGAAAAAGGTTACCATGGCACATAAGATAAAAAATACAACCATCAATGAAGGAAAGTTAATGTTGAAAAACAAAAACTCTACCTTTAAATCCAATGAGGCCTCTTCCTCTAAACCAAGAAACTAAACCAACACCAATGCTAAAAGTAAGGGAAATGTGAATGTGGTTGTCCTTAAGACCACTCCTCCACCATCTGTCAAATAACCAAATTCTTCTAACTCCTCAAATCAAAACATGATGAACCAAAAATGAAACAATTAGAAGCAATTTAATCCACTTAGGGAGTCTTACACTTTGATCTTGGAGAAGTTTCTAAAAGATAATATCATATAGATTCATCCCATCAAACCCTCTCAATAATTTGATTTTTCTCATCCTACACCTAGCTAGTATAATTATAATGACTTATGTGGTTTCCATCGAGTAGTGGTGCATGATGTTAGTAGGTGTAACACCTTCAAAAACATTGTCTAGACCTTCATTGACAAGGGGAACTTGTGTTGGATAACCCCAATGTACCTCTGAACCAAGCCCTTGACATTTTTAGACAACCTTTTCCTAATCATGCACCTACAAAAATGAAAGTAACAAAGTTGAGTCTTCTCATGATTCCCATACTTTCAATGTGGTTCTTGACACACTCATTACTGAAGAACCTACCACCCAATCTACCTATTCTTCACCCTCTCCACTTATTGAGATAGTAGAATTACCTTTTCTTCTTTTGGAGACCAAAACCATGGAAGTAACTTTTTCACCTCCTGCACTCATTGAGGTAATAGAGTCATCAACCCCTCCTTCAACTAACATACCAGAATAAGCAACCATCACCACTTTACTTCCTCCCTCAACTATCGAACAATTAAATTCCCCTTTAGAGATCATTCCCAAAGAAGAATCCACCATATCCACACATACCATAGAGAAACCACCCATCCAAACCTTGCATCCTTTGATTGATCTAAAGGACAAGGTCACCATTCCCCTTTCTCAACCTATTGGCTTATCTTTCGAGTCCATTGCCTAGGGAATAAGACTAGTCTATAAACTATTCTCTAGACTAGTTCAGAGATTGGAATTTGTCTCCAAACTTGACATGGATCAAGCCACCTTTTGGAAGAAATTGGGGCTCCCTTATATCACCAAATTGGAACCTCCAACCAAATATTTTATAGACCAACCCACCACTTCTATTATCCAACCCACTATCATATCAACCAAACCAATAAAAACCTCTACCAACCCAAACATTTCTCAATCATCTAAAGCAACCAAATCCCAAATAACTAAATCATCCTCTACCACTTTAATGAAACCAAAAAAAAACCTTGGCATCTTCCTTATATAGAGCCTTAATCATCCATCCTTGAAACTAGAGCTAATCTCACTAGACCCACCAACTAAGCACCAAGCCAAATCAACCAAGGAGGTAAAACCACCAAAAGGCTAGAGTTCTACCTCCCTCAAGTTTTCCCTCTATTTTTGGGCCTCATCCCTCTACTTTGATTAGGAATCCAACTATGATCTAACCACTACTTTTGGTTATGCCATCACTCTTGCTTTTTGACACACCTATCTTCATCGAGCCATCAATAACCAAACTAGCTACCTTGACATCTTCTACCTCTAACTTATCAACTTCCTTATCTAAACCAAAATGATCAATTAATAACACCACCTTACCTAAGACCTCTACCACCAAGTCTATTTCTAAAATGAATTCCATGTCAACCACCAAGGACAAAACCTCTAAACCCTCACCACCTTTAGTTGAGTCTTACTTAACTATTTTCCAAAGGTTATTGTAAGTTTCTTTTTTGACCTTACCTCCTATCAGACCCTTTGACCTTCTTGGTCCAAAACCAATATGGTATAATGAAATCTAATTATGCTCCTATCAGAGGACACTTGGGCATGACATGGAGAACTACAAAGCTCTCCAAACCATAATCCATCAGATCTATGATGAGGATGATCTATTATCAGATGAACCTCCCTTAAGCCCACTACCAAACTAACCAACAACAACTAATACCCACTACCTACCCACTCCCACACTCTCACCTCATAATGATGGGGAACCAAACCAATCTTCCACACCAAATATTTCCTCTATCCATCTATCTATGTGGTCACATGATCAGACTCTCAACAAATGATAAGGGGAAGGTGAAAGTGTCCATCCGATGGTCATACCCATATTCCACCTCCCAACCAAGTCAAATTCAAGCATCTTCACCTCTAGCCAAACCTAAGGTATTTATCTTGGGTACCTCACAATCTAACCCCTTTAAATCAATTAGAAGAGTGGTTCTCAAACAACTTCACCAAACCCTGTCAAAGGTGAGACTCTACAAGTTAATTTCTACCTTGCCTCATCATCATCAAGTATTGATAGAGGCATTTCAATCAATAGAGATCCAACCTGAAGACCGTCAACCTCTAGTAGCCTTTATTGGTGCTCTCTAAATTTATAGCCTTGTCACCTTTAAGGATTCAGAAATACCTTCTATCTACTTTGATGACCTACATCCCCCTCTTTTCATCACTGCCTACATCAACCAAACCCACATCAAACATGTTAGATTGATGGGGGAACTAGTATTAATATTATTTCCTCCCATGCTTATGATCAAATCAAACTACCAAACAATGCCATGTATAAAACCTTAGTCATCTTTTAATCCTTCAATGACACCATGGCCACTACTTTGAGAACTATTTTCCTTCATATCCATTTATGACCTTACACGATCTTAGATATCTTCTATGTAGTAGAAGGCAAATTCTAGTATAATGTTATGTTGGGATGACCTTGGATCTACTCCATGGGATGTGTACCCTCTACCCTTCATCATTGCATCAAATTTGAGCATGAAGGTTAGGTTGTCACTATACAAGCTAACACATGTCCCTTTTCATCATGCAACTTGACTTATCAACCTAATGATGTCCTCCTACCTCCATCTAACACAACCTCATTAACCAAAGACAAGACCTCAACCATAAAATATGATGCCATATTTTCTTCTACCAATGAGGCATCTACTAGCTCATCAATCCCCTTAGATCAAATACCCACAAGCCAATTAGAATCAACATTCCTACATCTTTCACTTAGGTAATATCGCCTCTTGACCCTTGACACTTTCCCTACTCCCCATGAATATGGAAAACTTAAAAATCAACCCATGTATGACCCCAATATCAAAGCCATTATTCCCTTTGGAACTTCAAAAATTTTAACCCATTTTATCTATGGGGGACTTGAAAAATCTCTTAACACTTTCACCACCTCTTTTTTTCCTCAACTATTCACCTCTGGTCTCTCTCATTCAGATAAACCCACATTCACTAAGACATACTTCCATAGGTGTGCTTGGAAGGGATTTGGTCTTGAATGATATGAGCATGACCCACACTAGTTGATTTCAATTGAGACTAGAAAACCTCATGAGAAACATGGCCTTGACTTCATTCTAGCCACAAATAAAACCAAACTACCTACCATCACCATTGTTGAGAAAGACATCCCTTTCTCATCAACCTCTTCTCCATCTAAGTGTGAGGATGAGGACATCATCCCACCTACCAATTTTTTCATCAACATGATTAGCCTTGAACCCCTGACTTATGAAAAGGAAGGGGTGATTACAACTATCCCTCTAACCCATCATGAGATGATAGGAGATGACTCTCCTACCATTAATACTTTTTAGTGTTAAGATGATTCTATTTTCACCTATCTTGGTGTACTAGATTCTTCCATCCAAAAATCCCTACCTCCTAAGACTTCAACCATGTCGAATGAATCCACTATGGATATCAACTTGAGTACTCCAAATGATGCTTAAATTTTCAAAATTGGCTAATCACTAAATTTTGAGGAGCTTTGAGACTTCCCCTCCTTCTTGCAAGACTACAACAAGCATTTTCTTGGTCTTACAATGACATGCCAAGAATCGACCCCTCCATCACTACCCATAACATAGTCACCAATCATGATGCTAAGCCCATTAATTAGGAACTTTGATGAATGCACCCTCACATAGTTCTTCTTGTCAAAGAAGAGCTTTGACATCTCCTATTCATCAATTTAATTGAACCCATTGACTATCCCCAATGGGTCTAAAACATTGTGCCTATCACCAACGCCATAAGAGGACTACACATTTGCGTGGACTTTCATGACCTCAACCTTTTTTTACCCAAAAGATGACTTTACTTTATCATGCGTCGACTAGCTAGTTGATCTTACAGCTAGCCATGAGATAATATCTCTCATGGATGGATTTTTGGGTTATAATTTGATCCTAATTGCCCTCAAAGATCAACACAAAGCTACCTTTATCACCCCATGGGGGACCTTATGCTATAGGGTCATGCCTTTTGGACTAAATAACACTAGTGTAACCTATCAATGTGCTATAACCTACATCTTCCATGACCTTATCCATAAAATTGTCAAAGACTATGTTGATGACCTTCTTGGAAAATACAAATGTTTTAAGGATCATTTGACCATTCTCAAGATTATCTTTGAGTGCCTCATCGATTACCATGTCTACCTTAACCCCAAAAGGTGCATTTTTGGGGTCTTATTAGGAAAGCTCCTTGGATTTATCAATTCCCTTTGAGGAATCAAAGTCGATCTAGCCAAAATCAAAGTAATCCTTGGCATGCTTCCTCCAATACACCTCAAACAACTTCATAGTTTATAGGGGAAGCTTCAATCCATTCATTGATTTATCTTCCAGCTCCCCGATCAATGCCAACCCTTCCATCACCTTCTAAAGAAGTATGTGTCCTTTAAATGAAATGATGACTATCAAAAGGCTTTTGACTCACTTAAAAAGTAACTTTTTTCTTTACCTATCCTCATCCTTTCCAAGGATGATCAACCCTTCTACCTTTATATCTCTACCACTGACCAGTCCTTAAGGGCCATGCTCTCTCATTAGGATAAACAACACAAGTATAAATCCATCTACTACATCAATCATATGAATTTAAAGTATGAGAATCAATACACCCATACCAAGAATTTTTTTTAGCTTTAGTCTTTGTGGCCACCTAACTTTTCCACTACTTTCTTAACCACAAAACCTATGTCATAATAAATACCAACCCACTCAAGTATATGCACTCTAAACCATACCAAAATCAATGTATGGCCAAGTGGATCATGATTTTAACTAAGTTTGACCTTGAATTTATTTAGTATAATTCAATTAAAGGGAAAGTCATTACTGACCAATTGGTTGAAGCACCATTAACATACAATCAACCTCTTCCTCTTGAGTTTCTTGATGAGTTCATCATGGCCCTCTCTTAAGTATACTTCACCTATAAAGTGACCATGTTATTTGATGGATCAAAGTGTCAATGTGGTGGGGGAGCTGAAATTATACTTATTCCCCTTCACAATGAACCTCTTCCTTTTATCCTTCAAGCTAGATTTCAAATGTACCAACAATATGGTTTTATATGAAGCCCTAGTCATAGGCCTTCAAACTACATTAGCATTGGGAGTCAAAATAATCAACATCTTTGGTGACTCTCAAATAGTGGTAAATCAAATCAATGGCTCTTACCAATGTAAGAATGATGTTTTTCAATAGTACAAATAAATAGTTGACAAACTTTTAACATCATTTGAACATTACCATATCCAAACCACCCTGTGATTTACCAACAAGTTTGTCAACATCATGTCTTCCTCTCCTCTTAGATCCCATTTACACCCTATGAATCTAATATATTTGTCATTATCCATATACTTACCCAACCTTCTTATGTCAAATTAGATTATCCCACCATCTTTAATGTAGAAGAGAACCAACCTGATCTTTAGTATCAGTAGACCTTCGACTATCTCAAACATGCCATCATTCCTTTTGGTCTTTCCAAAAATAATCAAAGAGTGTTCATATAGGGTACATCACTTTATACAATACTATGGGGGATTATTTATAAACATAGATTTTATGGTCTCCTATTTCATTGCCTATGCAGTCATGAAGCCTCTCATGCTATCAGGGAAATGCATAATGGGATTTGTGGGTGACAATTTAGTGGCCTAGCCATGGCTAAATGCATATTTTAACTTGTATATTATTGGCCTACCCTTAACCAAGACTACTGTGATTATGTGAAAAAGTGTGTTAAGTTTCAACAACATGCCAACTTACATCACACACCTAGCCATAGTCTTTGCGTCTCCATAGATTTTGGGCTCTTTTCATAATGGGGTTTGGACCTCGTTGGTGAAATTACCCCGATTCTTCACAATGACAACATTCTATCATCACTAAAACTAATTACTTTACCAAATGGGTAGAGGCTATTCCTCTCATCTTAACCAAAGCTAAAAATATTATTGAATTCATCAATCATCACATCATATACCATTTTGATGTTCCTCACAAAATCATCACTGACATTGGAAAATGTTTTAAAAACAAACAAGTCTAGGGTCTTTATGATGCATTCAATATCAAGTTATGTTTTTCATCACTCTATTGTCCTCAAGTGAATGGATAGGTAGAATCATCTAACAAAACTCTCAACAACATGCTCACCAAAATGGTGATTGCATCTAGCTAGGATTAGCATTTGCATATCCCCTTTGCCTTATAAACATATCGTATTAGCATCTGAACCCTTATGGGTGCTACCCCATTCTCTCTTGTGTTTGGAGTGGAGGATGTCTTGCCTCTTGAAGTCTAAATCCCATGTATTTACATATATTTATAAGATCTCATTTCTAAAGACAATTATCATTAACACCGTTTAGCCTAGCTTGATCTACTTGATGAGTGTCACTTATCCACCCTTACCCATCTTCATTTATATCAAGAGCGCATAAAATGAGATTAGAATAAACACCTTAAATTATAGGAATTCAATATCAGAGATCTTGTACTAAAGGAAAATCAACATGTCAAAAATATTGAGAAAATCAAGTGAGGTAAATTTGTTTTCAATTGGCTTGAACCTTATATCATAATACACAAGCATGGATTACAAGCTTACCGATTGTCCTCTCTCAAAGGCAACCCATAACCTGAGCCCCTCAATACTTCACAGCTATGTCCTTTCTTTTGTTAAATAGGATCAAACTCACCCTTTGTATAATTTAAGCTCATACCTTACTTTCAAACTACATTCACCTCCCTATTTTAGGGGAAACTGATTAAAAATGAGTCATGTGATTATCCATCACAATCATGGCCTAATCTTGAACAATGAGTACCATGGTTCTACCCATGGCATGATTTTCATCAGACTTTATTCCCATTTCCTAGGATGGATTCCCATGATTGTTGTCACCTAAACCTCTTTACACCTAATCAACCTTCTTGTGATTTTAGTTTTTCCTTCATAAAGGTCAACATTTAATCCTATATAAGCAAGTCTATGTCAAGTAAAAAAATCAAATAAGAAAAGGCAAAGTCATAACCCAAAACAATCATGGGTCATTCCTAGATTTTTTAGACTTATCCCTAAAGGAAAGATGCTAGAAACATATTAAAATTACTCAAAAGAAGATATACTACTCCTTTGAAGGATAACTATCAAAGGCATTAAGTAAAACATACAAACTTAGACCACTCCCTTGAAGGATGGTTGAGTAAACATTTATCAAATCATAGAAATTTATTGGAAGATTCCCACATCAATCAACTTCCCCAAACCTCCTAAGAAACAACAAAATAAGTAAAAGACCCATTATCAAGCATAAAAAAAAGCAAAAGAATTTTGAAATCTAAAATCGACTCTCATGAGTAGGCTTCCTAAATCTATCAGTCTACACCTTATATGACATATACTTATTTATACTGACTCTTTGGTAACCCCCAGAAGAGGCATGCTAGTCTCACAAGAAGGTTTTATTTTCATCCATCTCCCCTTAATACACTATAAGCAAGGGTTTTTGATCTCACTTGACATCATGTGAACAAGACACCTTTCTAACCAACTAATGAATGCTAAGTTGAAGAATTTGAAGGGATTATGTTCCTTTATCCAATCCAAATTTGTTTTTTGTTTTAGTCTTTGCTAAATAATAAACATCATTCCCTCTTCTTATCCTCTCATAACTAGTTGATATATTCACATAGATATTTGTTTCTTGATTATTTTCTCTTTCTCACATCTAGTGTTGTTATTAAACTTAATTTATGTGTTCTACCCTAATAAAAATTACCATAATCATAACCACATCACATCATATCATGAAACAACAATAGACATCATTATCATAAACCATGTACATAAATATAATCATAACTATCAACATCATATTGACATCATACCATCCCTGAACAATAAAGTAATAAACCATTTTCACCACATGTCTAAATCTAAATAAATAGGCATATACTCATTAAATTTTATAAAAATAATCATAATCATAACCACATCACATCATATCATCATATCATGAACCAAAAACATACATCATTAACATAAACCATGTCCATAAACATAATCATAACTATCAACATAATATTGATATCTTACCATCCTTGAAAAATAAAGTAATTAACCATTTTTACCACATGTATAAATCTAAATAAGGAAGCATATAATCATTAAATTTTAGCATGAAAAACATCATCATAACCATACATGTCATAAACATCATCATAATCATGAATAAACAAAAGAAATCTCATCACATGCCTAGCTAGGTGAGTCCACATCAGCGTCCATACCCATATCACAACCATAATCAATATAACATCATCAAATGATCAAAATAAACATGATAACCATGAATAATAAGTAATAAAAAAAGAGCATATCTGTAAATCATGAGTCTATAATCATAGATAAACATCACCATGTACACAACAAATATACATTTATATCTCTCAAAATGTACATCTCACTGTATCAAATCGTAGGCTAGTATCAAAATGATATATAATAAAATATAATATCTCATAAATATGTCATAACTATATCCTATGGCATTCTTGCCTCTTTGTTCCTATCCTCCCAAAGTCCTTATTTATCCTCCTACAGATGCATCCCACTGTCCTGGTGTCACCATGCTAGCACCACCTACCAAACTAGTTATGTAGTCACTTCATTGGGGCTCATCAGGATAGCCTCTCAAGACTATGGCTTTATAATAGTGTACCTCCTTTACTGTGGCTAGATACCATGCCATGGGGATATTTTCTGATGGTCTTATAGGTGTTATGGCCCCTCCTTTAGCCTATCTCAAAGAGTCTCTTTCTTAGATAACATGGGCTAGTGTAGCTCTAGCCTAGTCCTCACTTGTAATTGAAACCACCTAACCTTGTGCCACTACCAACTGACCCTATAGTGATACCACAAAAGCTTATGCTATGACTAGTGTTGTTCATGCCTGATCTCTCTCCATAGTCACTACCTATATATCTGAGGTAGCCCTTGTACCTATGCCCATTGACCTCTACTAGATGGGTCAATATCCATCGATTACCTACCACTATCATCACCTCCAAAATTAGTTACAACATATAATTCCTGGTACCATAATGGGTACCCATCCAAAAAACCTACATCATCTATCTCAACCCTAATCATTAACTCTTCATGATCAAGAAAAAACTATATAAGATATGGCTCTAGGAGTAGAATCTCTACATCCTCCCACCTATACCTCAATAAAAGACTCAAAATACCCTACACCAAGCCAAAATATTACCAAACCTTGTCAAAAGGAATGATCTCTATCTCACCATCCCTCCTACCAAAGATCCACCTATAGCTATATAGGGATAATGTATGCCTCCTATAGTGAGCCCACTCCAAAAACTTGACATAGGGTCTCCAAATCACATCTCTAACAACCAAGGCATCTAGTGCCCCTATGAACCAATTAATGTCATGAACCCCTCCACCTGATCCTAAAAGGGTAAAATCATCTCTCCACTACATAAATCAAACTATGAACTTCATCTATGCATACCCCTCCCATGATAGCCCCATCAATTACAGAACTTAGATGTGCTCATACGCCTAATAATATAGATAAAATTTGACATTAATATCATACCTTTTGTGAGCTCTAAACCCTCATATCTCTATGTATATTTGGATTAGTAGCATAGGTACCCAACTAAACACTATGCAACCTAGGATCATCTCAACTAGAACCCCTAGCAATAGATAGGGAAACCTCCCACTACTTGAATATGGTAAAACAAAGCATGAGACTACCATCATCATCATGGTCATCAATATCTTATCATCTCTAGCCATATGATATAGTAAAGTGTAGATAAAACCTTTGAAGTGCTACCTAGAAAAATCATGGTCATTTCCATACAACATCTACATGAAATCATCTCTCTTCTCTTTCTTAATATGATAAATTGGCTCACCCTGAATTGGTATCCATGTAATCTTGTGCACATCCTCAAGTAAGATCATCATCTCACTAGTGGGTAGTAGGAAGGTGTTAGTGGCTAGATTCCATCTCTTGATGATAGATACGGAAATTGCCACATCTCATGACATATACTAATAATGCAACATCACACTAATCCCCACTTCTTCCATGTGTACCTAGTCCAAAATAGTCATACCTCGATGAATCTTAGCAAAGATCTGAGGCACCTGATCTCACATCTAAATTTGCTCCCATGCTTGCAAAGTTTGATAATAAAAAAACTTAGTTCTCTTTATTATTTTATCTTACAAATTTACCCTCCTAAAACCTATGCCTATGACTTATATCCAAATCCAATCCCTTAACCTACCTTATTTTCACCTTAATCAATTGACCTTCTATCTATAACATTCTACTCTCTACCCCTTAAATGCTAGTAGTAACTTTCACTATTACCTATCAACCTTCATCATATAAACATTACCCTTGACATCTTTTTTAGTCAAAATATTACCTATAGACTTTAAACTTTAAACAACATTCAACATTTTTTAACAAAAAAACCATTTCCCTTCTCTATCAAATGCTGATGGTCATGGTGATCATTGACAGTCAAGTAACCTACTCCCATTAGTTATTGACTATTAATGATCGATATTAACTATCGATGGTCAGGTATGACTGTTGATGGTCATTGTGTGTGATCATTGGTAAAATACCTAAACCCTACCCACCCAAAAAACTATCAAAACACCAAAATCCAACCATAAACTTACCTAAACACCTATTCTACCCTTCCCTAATCCTACCCTACCCTTACAATTTTGAATTTTACCTAAAAATTTCACTTGAATAACCAAAACCCCTCAAGCTTAGGTTAAAACCCAAACCACCCAACCAAACAATGCCAAAGCAACCAAATTTAAATTATAATGCATTTACAAACTCAAACCTATGCTATCAATTTAATACAACCCCTACCTCATTCCTTGACCATCATTGAGGAGTTATCCTAGTACCCACTACCCAACCACATCCCTGTCCACTCTCATCTTGGCTAGGTCTACCTTCTGTAGCTCAGTCAAACTCACTCCAACTCAACCACTCACTTACTCAACAAGCATCATCAACACTCTCTCACAAAAGGCCAAGAAGCAATATGCCAAATCCAAAATATTTAAATGAATGAAAATGACTCTCAACAATGCTTTTTATTTTTGCCCTTTTAGGTTTTCCACTTGCCCATCAATGGTCAAGGTGACCACTGATGGTCGACCCAAGAACCCTGACCTTTGACATTCAAAATATTGGGTTTTCTCATAAAAACCAATAATGTTTCAAAATTTTGGCACATACCAAACTCAGTGCCCACCCATGGAAAATACTTTTTTAGACCACCTCGACCACTGACCATGTCACCTCATTAATTGCCATTTCAACATAAAATAGTGTATATTTTTGTGATAACCTTACCTTGGTACTTTTGACTGTACCAAAAACACTTGCCATGTTGAATAATTTTTTTTGAAATTATGCTACCTTCCACTCACTAGACCCACTTGTGTCTTCTTGGAAGCACTTCCTACCTTAGATACCCATGACTACACCAAACCAATTTGTGTTTTTACAAGGAGAACTTCCTTCCTTGGATACCCAAAAAAACATAGACCTTACCTAGGAGACTTACGTTTATGAGTGTTTGTAATGACCATGCCTAAATGTGGTCATAAGGTCCACTTGTCACTTATCCTTCTAACATTGATCTTAATATATCAACTATAACAACCTAGTGAATGCACAATCTTGAATATCACACTTTTATTGCACTTTATGTGCATGTTTATGATTTAGTGCCCAACCTATCACCCACCTTTTATCATCACCTTCACCACTCATCAAACCCATACTTGATTCTTTTTTACCTCATCACTTCCTAGTTTGAGGGGGAACACCTCGTCCCATGCTTAGGGAAACCAAACCTTCGACCCGTAATCCATTTTTGATTTTCACCTTGTTGATACAAACTACATAAAAAAAGGGGAAAAATTTAGACACTTAAAATTCACACATGATGGTTTTGAATGTCATAATTTCCCTAGACCACCTCAAGACCCCTTTGGGCCCAACCTTGGCAGTTCATAAGCAAACCAAACCTAACTCTAGTCAAATTGACCTACTAGCTAAACCCACCTTTTTAACCCAACTTGACCTTGACCCTTGACTGCTGATGGTCATCCTAACCATCGATAGTCACCCTAATTTTTGATGGTCAGTTTCTACTGTATGAACCATTAAACACCAACATCACTCTAACTTAATTTTCTATAATTAAATTGTCTAATTCATGTGCAAACCCATGCATGTCAAAGTTAAAATTAGATAACAAGTTATACCTCTAGTTAACATATTATTTCACCTCTCCTTCCTTCCTATAAAAAGAGAGGGGTAAGAGGTTAAAAATGATCCACAACTATCAAGAGATTTTATATCTAGAGTTTCTTTTATAGGTGTTCTTCTAATAATCTAATGATCTAGCCATTATGATAGATAGCGAAAGTGCTACCATCCATAAACCAAAAACCAAGTACCATTACTCTATAGGAATTTCTCTAGCTCCATCACCTTAATCATTCATTAGATCAACCATCGACAATCTAAGTTCTATTTTTAAGTATTCAGTCACTTTATTTGTATTTCACAATCAACCAAACTTAAGTTAATCTAATAGAATCTTATTTTGGAACCTCCTTAATCATCATTTTATTACCTAGACCCAACCCATAGTAACCATCGATGGTCACCTTGATCAGCAATGGTCTATCCCAACCATCGATGGTTACCCCAACCATTGATGGTTACCCTAACTACTGATAGTCACCCCAACCATCGATGATCATTATGGCACAAACTAATAGAAAGCTATTTTCACCCACTTACCATTAACCCAACTTTCTTTTCCTCTACCTCTTCACAGAGCCCTAACCTATTTTCTAAACCATACCCAACCTGTTTAACATTAGTATTGACCCAATTATTACTATAATTAGTTAATTTATTTATCAAGCATTTATTGTATTTAATTTCAATATCTTCTATGATTTATGAAAGTATTTTGTCTTTTTATTTCTAAATTTAATTGTTTAAAAAACATGGATTGATAGCCCTTGAGGAAGCTCTTGCTCCAAAGATCTAACTAGTGCTAGACAATCCACCCATCTATCTATCTAACCAACCATTTTCTTTAGTGTTGTCTTATTTCTAGGTCATTCCTTCTAAGCAAAATAAGATCTCTCTATAATAATCTAATTCAATGCATGCACAACTAAACAAGTTTTTCAACCATATTTATATCTAATTTATTTCTTCTTCTTTTCTAATAACATAAGATTAAATTATTTGAAACACTACCTCTAATGATCATGAACACCCTTGTAAATAGTAGTTTAAATTTTTTAAATTTCCTAAGTGCCACACACACATGCTATTATTTAGATTAGTTTATTTTCCTCCAAATTCTTGCACATAATTATATTTTATTAGTTTATTTGTCATTACTCTAAGAACCATTTAGTGCAATTATTTGATTTATTTGTCCTTGTGGAAGGTATCTCAGTTCTTTCTAAGGTCAGGTGGGCTTCTCTAACCTAACACCAATCAAGAGGATGAATAACAAGGAATTTTAGATGACTTTATGCCCAATGGATTGATTCAAGGCTAATAGATTCACACTTAATAGGTAAGTGACTCACATAGGTCACCAAAAGTGTTGACTTTACAAGTCACCCCTTCAATAGGTGCTAAACTCAAAGGGACTACATAAATTGTCATGCACTTCCATAATGATTAAGTTATCAAAAATGAGTCTACACACAAACATTTTCTATTCACACCCTCAAAAAATAATAAACTTAGGTCTATTGATAAATTGAGTATTGATCCACACCCATAAAGATCCCCTAATACATGCCCCATAAAACTATCCTTCATTGTACCAACAAGATGTGAAAGTTAAAGCATGCAAGCCTCCTTGACTTTGAGTAGCGAAAGAGAAAAGTATGAGAGAATAATTCTAGATCATGAAAGGCATGCTTAATATCTCCCATATTTTTGCATGCTCTTATTCAAAGAATTTCCTATCATTCAAATGATGAAGTCTTGAGCCAAATATTAAAGTTCCCATATGCAGCCTTGTAAAACATAGAATACAATCTTAAATTGCACAATATTCTCTTCATATACCAGTGCAAGTTCCAAATAAGATGGACTATGAGGACCATTAGAAGGGACTTGGCATAGAAGGAGATTGGGAATTTTGCATTTATGCATAAAACTACCTTTAACACCCTTCACAAGCTCATGGCTATATGTCATAACCAACTCTATGTATAACCTACAATACACATCCATACATGAGACTTTATAAATATAGGAATGTGATAACTCCTTTACCTACATAAGATGAAAAGATAGAACCTAAAGATACACCTAAGTAGCCACACAATAGTAGGAAAAATTATGTGGATTATCAGGTGACTACCATAAATGTAATAACATTTGAGCTTGATTATATATCAAGGGAACCAAATCAAAATAGAGTTAAATGTAGGGAAACTATCAGGTTATTAGAACAAGGTCACCTGATCTCTTATAACAAATATCCTAAATATTTCTCCACATTAGTATTAAATGTTGTAATTACCTTGATAAAGGGTGAGATTTCAATCAATGACTTGTGGTCTCCTAGTTGCCTATAAAATCCTAGGTCTTATATTTTAAAAGGTTCAACATATTTGAGCACCATAATGCTACCAAAGTTTGCCCTCCAAGATCCCTCTCATCGTATATCAAAGCTCTACCCATTTGGGTTTGTAATACTATCTTAGACCTTGACATTAATAATAACTAGTTTACTTTCTTCATTATATGCATTCTATGTGTATTATTAGTTGATCTTTGTCTGTGGACCTTTATCCCTTTCATTGCCATCCTCCCTATACACCTCTATGTAGAACTAGTTCTTATAGGTCATATTCTATGTATACATGGGTCTTTGTGTGTTTTTTATGGACCATTTTTTATCCCTTTTAGTGATGTTTTGTGTTCCCTTACATCTATACAAAACACTTATGCATTGCATCTGGTTTAAAGTTTACGTATTTAGTATTTTAGTTTTATTGTGTTATCAAGTAGGAAAGGTAATTTATCTATTCTTGGTGCAACATATTTTAATTTCCATCAATATTTTACCTTCCCCCTCCCTTTTCCCCTTGCCAAGTTTAGGTTTAACACTAGTTGTAGATTTCATTCTAATTTCTGTAGGTATGCATGCTGGCCATAAACCAAGTGCATCTAGAATAATAAGGAAGTTGACATAATTCAAAGGTTCATCCCAAGGATCACAAAAGTCTCACACCTTGGGGGACAATCCCATTGTTACATTGAGATAACGAATAGATCTCTAACACATGATTATGAGGTGATAGGTGGAGAAGAGTCGCATATTAGTGCACACAAGATCCCTTCACAATCATGGGTGCACATTATGAGTGATAATAATTATTCTTAGTTATACACTCTCTTTGTTTTCTCAATTATTTCATCTACTCTATCTTGTGCCCCTTAGCCTATCTCTTAGTTTGAACATCCTTATATTAATGACATAGACATTCTATCTTGTCTAGAATGCTTAAAATACACTTATCTTACACCTCTACAAGTTCTAATCCTATACCTATTTTACTACTCTTTGGACACTAATGTCCAAAATAGATAGTAGCATCAACATTACTATACTATCTCGATTCAAGTGTCTAGTACCCGAGGTCATCTAATTTTCAAATGAAATGTAATCAAATGGTTAGCCTAAGTGTTTTAATGCAAGTTATCTCTTGATATGATTAGTATAAATACAATATTAACCCTTATTCATTCTTCACCTATAATACCTATAAAAGACCAAAAATATGAAGGCACTTATCAAAATTACATCATCAAGCATTCAAAAAAATCAAATCTTCTCTATTTCTAAACTAGTGATAGGGACTACACATCTATAGGTCTGAAGTACTAATGGAGCAACCCAAGAGCCCAATTTTCCAAGTTATAAATTAGGTCACTATTATACTTGATTTACACACAATAAATGATTCACACACAAGCCAACACATAGGGCATAGATACATGAGCTTGAGGACCTATTATAGAGTACTGGATATGTAGGCAATGCCCTTAATTGGTGGGGTCATTGGGGTTAGCTCAACACCATGTGCCCACTAATCCATTTTGTGGGTTTTGCCATTTCATAAGGAGTGAATTTATATGACCCAAATCTGAATGCACTAGAGTGAAGGAAAAGAAAAACCCAAAAGGATCTAGGTGGTCACATAGTATTTCACTATATATTCTATACAAGACACTATTATTAGACTTAGATAGTAGTGTCGATGCAACCATCTAGGGTTGATACAACTATCTAGATAACTAGAGGAACTAAATATAAAATATGACAACTATTCTAGAAATATCTTTCTGCCTGGTTTCAATCTATTTCAAATACATAATTACATTATCACTAGAACAAGCTAAGTACTTCTCTTCTTTTTCATTTTTATTAGTGTAGGTTTTTTCCCACTACATGGTTTTACCTACATAATTTAATTTAGATTGTTTAGGTTTTTCTAGGTCCCTAGTGAAATATAATCCCACAGGCATGAGGATGTTAGGATATGTCTATCTTTCACCTATATATATACCTTTCCTATTGATTTTTTGGCTAATACTAATGAGATAATGCTCTTTTGCATAACTTTCCTTGTGCGAGACTTTTTTCTTTCAGGTTATGAGATTTCATTCTAGATGTTCTTCATGTATGCTTCACTATTTAGTTGATTGTGGTATAATATGACATATTATCAGAGCCATTCTAATGTCTATTTACTATTTGAATATTTGTGAGATCCTTATTATGCATTCTTGTTATTTTCATTGATTTTGGTTTTTCAAGGGTTTGGTGGGGTTCTTATGAAATTCATACACATTTGATTACTAGAGTCTTTAGAGGAAAACATAGGTAATTCCATTAGATTTAGATGGTACCAAAACCTTGGGATTGAATGTAAATAGGATCTAGTATTGTGACAACCATTTTTGGTCTTTTCTAGAGGGTTTCAAGTATTTTTCTTGGTTTTCACACATATTTATACTTCTAGAGTCTTTAATAAAAAATTATTTCTAAGTTATTTAAAAATTTAGTGGGTTGTTACTTTTAGGAGAAGACAAATGGTTTGTTATAGTTATAAGGTTATTTGTGCATTTTTTTCACCCCTTTGCCATTCCAAAAAAAATTTGAACACTTAGGATTTTTTGCAAACCTTTCTGTTGTCATCCTCCATCTACACCTTCATGCCCAAGTGGGCCTGACCGTTTGACATTCTAGCACACACTAAAAAAAACACCCCATATTTTATTCCTTCACACTTTTATGGGCTAAGTGATTGACCTTACCCCACATGGTGATGTGGTCACCCACCCATACATGACTATGTAGCTTCACAAATCTACATTTTTGTAAGCTATCTGGTTATCCCAACCTCATGCACACATGTGACACATGCCTTTGCAGCTCTACATGCTTATATATATATATATATATATATATATATATATATATATATATATATATATATATATATATATATATATATATATATATATATATATATATATATATATATGGTCTATCTAACCATCTTGGCCTTGTGTGAACATATGATGTGCACTTCCATGAACCCATGCCTATGCATGTCATCTGACCATTTTGGTCTCGCATGCACACATACTACCACATGACATGGCCTTCCATTATTCTCATTCATAGCCACATGGAGACATTGGAAAAAACATCAAGTTTAATGTCATTGATCATGACACTATTCATTGGAGAAATGGGTGCATTTTTGGGATGACGTTAATCCCCCATCAATCACATCAATCAAAGTGAGAGAGGGGGAGTACCCATAAAAAGCCTTAGCCCCCTGGTTATATGGGGAATTAGTCTGTAGTAATGCCAAACCCATGGGGGATTAAATTTTCCTTGGAAAATTATTTCCAACTATTTGCACACCCAAAATTTTCTCAAATTTGTGCATCTTATTTTTTCCACCACTATTTCCACCCATTTATTATGCAAGCTCAAATCTTAAAATGGATATAAATTTTGATCGATACCTCCTTTTTGAGTTTCATCTTCTTCAAAAATATCTTGTTTTTCATGCTATATGCATTGGTGGTACACTTGGGCCCTCTAAATCTCTATTAAAATAAACTATTTCACACTCTTAGATGCATTATCAGTTGAGCCCAATGTCCCTCTAGTTCTTTCATACTTACACATAAATTACTCAAGATGCATTATCAGCTATGCTCAATGTCTATAAAAGTGTGCTTATTGTTGGGTGAATATTTTGTCATCAGTAAACTGATGACAAAATGGGTATATCAACCACAATACAAGGAGATTTATATGGCAAAAAGTGTGGGTTTACCACATCTTAATGAGATAAATCTCTCCTCTCATCAAGGGGAGGTTCCCTAATAAATCACTTATATGCCATATATATAAATAAGCAAAAAATAATACTCAGGGTAAGATAACACACTCCATCTCTCTTTTTTCAGAGATGATGTTCACAGAGCAAAAGAGAAATCCTGGTTTATGACTGAAAGCATTCCTCTTCCTTCAGAAATGGTATTTAGCAAATAGTAGAAAATCTCCTGGAGTAGTAACTAGGTTCACAAGAAAACCCATGAAAGCACAAAGTCTACCATTATCTCCTTCACTAATCCAAAGCGTACTTAACAGTAGTAAAGTAAAGCTCAAAGTCTTAACTTAAAACTACAATAGATAAAAGATCACAAGGATAAAACTAGCTCAAAGTCTTTTTGATATCCTTAAGAATGTCTTTAGATAATTTCCATGCACACACTTTGCTTAGCCAATCAAACAGATGAGAGATTATCAGGAAAGAGAACATAAGAACTATTTCCTAAGTAACATAAATTATTTCAACACAAAGTCTGAAATTAACCTGCTTCTCATTCATTCAATAAAATATGATTTACAAGCTGAGCTCAAAGTCTGAAGAAGTATCTCAATTTTGGCAGAGTTTTTGCTCTTAATTATCTAGAGATCCTTTTTTAAAAGAGGCTCCTATATATAGGGAAAAACCTTCAAAATTAGAAAAAGACATAAATATTGAAAACTTAGTCAAACTTGAGTCAGCATTGACTTTGGGACATTTTCCATATTTTTACATGTAATTACATATTACAAAAGTGCATGTATTTACACATGACAAAAGTACATGTGCGAATGTCCCAAGTCAATTACAAAGTACATGAGAAGAATGAAGAGAGAATAGAGGAATAGTTCAACTCTTGCCACCAGACTTCTTCAGATGAGCATCATACATGGTGATAGATGCCTGTATCCTAATACTGTTTGGCACAATAGTATTTTTGAAAATCACCTTAGCTCTAATTGTAGCATCTTTCACTGCTATGATTGCTTTTGCATGACTAGTTAACCTGGTTCTCAAATTATCTAGGGTTAACTGATTATCTAAAATATTATCCACAGAAGTTATTGAGAATGCTCTCTCCTCTAATTCCCTTCAGATCATACCTTTTAATTCCTAAATTATTTTCTGTACTGAAAGGAATTGATTGTCTTGAGAGGTGAGTCTATAAGGCAATTCCTCCAATCTATTTAGTAGGCTGGTGTCACTTTCTTCACTGGCATCCTTAGAAGATTCGAGGTCACTGATCAGCTCCTTAAGTACCTAGATCTTGTATATTAGTGATTCTTTGATTTCAATATAAGAATCTTTATTAGCAATGATGCCGACTGATACTAAGGTATGTTTCTTCAACACTTTCATCTCTATCCACTTGCTAAGATATTTGTTTGTGCTGTCAATATATTGAGAAATAAGAGAGATAAGGTCTTATAACTCTAATCTCATTTTCTTCATTTTACCTATCTTCTCGGCCACCTTTGTAAACAAGGAAATTCCTTGTACATGCATCTTATCTATGTAATCTTCAAGTACTTTTCCTTTTAGGTAGGTCTTCTCTGCTTTCTGGATTACAGGGTCATCTATAGAGAAGGCCTCCAGAGCTACCGCCTCTGGGGAAAAAGTGAATCTCTTGATCACTGTGGTTAACTATTCTACCTTTGCCTTGTAATAATCTTTCATCTCTCTCTCTATCAAATTTTTAGACCATGATATCCATTGCAGACTATAGATCGCTCTTTGCGCCTCTGTGAGTTATTTTCCCCAACTCAATGCAAGAAATGGAGTAGCTGCTCATGTCAAAATTCTCTCGGGTTACATCTTGTGGAGGTTTGGATATCTCTATAAATTTGTGCCCCTTATCCTCAATTATTTTTGAAAGGATTTTGGGTTTCTTTGGGGTCATATCTTTCATCGGTACTATTTTATCAAAGTCAAAGTCATCTAGAGAGATGGCTTGATTTTTTCTTTTGGGTGTGAAACTCAACAACCAAGGTGAAAGAGTAGAAGCACTTATAGTAACAACAATCCTTGTAGTTGGTGTCACTGGAGTAACATCTGCACTACTAGTGGAAACAACAGGTGTAGTGGGTGTAGTGGGCATAACTGTATTAGCTGTTGACTGGTCGATGGTGGAACTGTCTCTGATGTTGAAAGAAGGAGATGAAAGACTAGGGATGGATCCTAATGATCAAAGAACATCTCCAAAATCACCTTGAGGGTCACCAAAAATAAATCCAGAAGGAGAGGCAGCTCTAGAGGAAGGAATACTGATGGGAGAAATGGGCAAAGGAGCTATAATAGGGGATTGGGGTGGAGAAGAAGAAACTCTTACAACTGGTTGTGCTCTCTCTTGTGGAGATAGAGTTTCTGTCCCCTTTTAGTCTACAAGTTTGTCATCTATTTCCATCTATTCTACTACTTATTATTGGGTGATTTGTTCCTCAACCCCCACATCTATCGATTTTAGCTCTTTCTTGATAACCTTTGATTTCTTAGACACAAAGATGATCCTAGGCTTGTGGGGCCTAGAAGGAGAAGAAACATCACTTTTATTCTTGGTTCTATTTTTTGCTCTCTTTTTTATCTCCTCTTGGAATTTGGCCTTTAATCCCATGATGAATTCTTTCAATGTGATCCCTTTGTCCGCTAGCCAATCATTGGTGTTAGCCAATATTGGTTCAAATCTCATCCTCAAAGAGGTCAACTCTTTTTGAGACCATTGAATTGGAGGAAGAGGAGAGTTAGCAATTTTTCAGTAAGATACCTACTATTGACCAAATTTTTGTCATCTACTAGATCCAAATGAATATTAGTGAGCCCTAGATATTTGATTTGTTCTAAAGACAATCTACTGTAGTCCATCTTCCTGATGTCTTCTACTGTTTTTAAATCTATCCAGACGTCTTTGATCATAGGCTCATAGAATTGAGTCTTCCTTTTGATCATGTATTTGACACCCTTATAGTCAAAATTGGGCCTTCTTTTGAAATGCTTCATGGTGATGAGTTGCATTTCGGTCTCCATTTCCCTTGCTTTTGTAGTGGTCAAAACTGAGTATCTACCAATTTCAATTGGGAACCTAAAACCTAGTTTCTTAAGTTCCATCTGTTTATTATGCATGACAATAATCTGTCTACATAGCTCCATTAGGACTAATTTGTCAGAAGGAAATCTAGGAAGCATATAGGGATAGTCTTAGAAAAAGCCAACTCAAAAATAGCAAAAAGTAGGGAATTATAAGAACATACATCCAAAGTCATTAATGATAGTCCAGGCTTCATCTGATACTCTCTTCTATTCTAATTGAGGATCGAAAAGACACAAAATACTATGAAGAAGGCATCATTTACCCTCCTAAAGTGATGGATTGATCCTTTTAGTATTAGCTAAGGGTAATACTAATACACAGGGGTAATTTTTTTGTCTCCTTCTAACGTCAAACCCGTAAAGGTTCTCATTAAAGCTGTAATGTATACCAAGTATGAAGTCATATAAAACTTTGAAGTAGTAGACACTTTTGTCAATTGCTCATGCAGAGCATTGCTGATCTATTCACCCCAGAAGATGACTTGTTTCCCTTGGATAATTATCTTGATAAAGGGATACATCCATTCATGGAATGGAGAAGAAGATGATAGACCTCGTACTCTACTGAGAAGAGTAATTAAGTCACCAAATTCCTCTATAAAATCACTTCTCAAAAAATTTCATGGTCATCTAGATAAGTTGGCTCTGGGATTCTTCAGCCATCTGTTGTTGATTAACTTCTTCACCTTCTTAGGATATTTTTCATATTCCTTTTATGCCTCGATGAAGTCAACCTTAAATATGTCAGTGGTAGGAGGGCACATGAAAAATTTATAAATAAATTTAGGGTCTAGTCGAATTTGTTGGGAGATATAAACCGGAAGCACACAATTTGATTACCAAACCAAGCAACTTAATATGCGGAAATTAACCAGATTCACCAAGTAACTAGAATTCAGAATAACACATGATATGAGAGACAATACACAACTTGTATTAACACTTTATATAGAAAATAATACAATAAAGAAGATGCCACTTCTTCTCCACCACCTTACAGAGGTTTCCCACACCTCAAGTGAACAGTAATTCTCCTCCCTAAAGCTCTCCCTCTCAGGTCCCAACACCCAACTCACACACAGAGTTGGTGTTCACCTCCTGTGCTCCACGCACACCAAAAGTGCTCCACACACTCAAACAAGTACTCCACGTACTTCAAGTAGATCTCCCATAAACTTGCAATAACCTGCACTTCAACAGACCATACTTATGGAAGGAACTCCCTTGCCTTCCTCACTGCTCTATCCGAGTACACACCTGTACTCCAAGTAGATCCTGCCTGATACTGCTCCCTGTTGTGTTGCTGTCTATATGATCCTGCACACCTGCAAATCAAACACGGTTCTGCTCACCTGTGAACCTTGACCTTGCACACACATACACCTGCAGATCAACGATCTTACTTACCATGTAGATCACTCTACACCCTGAAGAACCCTTGTCCTTGCCTCACCAAGTCCTTATGATTCTCCAACCAGTACCAAGCTTGGCACTGATAGGGAACTAGGAGGAGCACCCTTAGTCACTTCACACACAGAAGGAGCAAACTTTGCTCAACTCAAACTAGAACACTTTTCCAATACAACCATGAGTCTATTATATAGATCTCATCCAAATAATAATTAGACATCTAATTACAATAATTAGATCCACAGCTCTCAGTCTAAAAATAGCTCTCTTCATGCAAACACTTGGTTCGTTAGCTAACTGCCAGTAATAAGCACAGTCCGAACCACACAGGCGACCGACATCGGTCCCTGTCTACCTGGGGGTCGCCGATGCCGGCCGATCCATGACCGACGTCGGTTGCCTTCCTATCCAATACTGCTGATGTCGGTTGGCCAGACCAAATGCCAGTCTCCATGACACTTCTACAACTCTCCTGCAACCTCCTCCATGTCTGCATCAGTGAAGCTTTTAGCTCCACAACCTAACAATCTCCCACTTGGAGATAAATAGCTGCATTGTACCTGTACCTATACTTCATCTAATCTGTTTCCTAGTTTGTATCCCTCTTCAAGATCAATCTTGAAGACAACCCACCACACAACCTATGATGTACCTCCTGCCATCCAAGTACCCTGCCACATCTGAACCTACAAACACACGTAGTGAAGTCCTAACCCTGCAAAGCATGAATCCCTGCTGCTGGTCCCTCTCAAGTACCTGAGAATCCACTTCCCTGAATTGGCTCCTAACTCTCTGACAGCTCCCACTGCATGGGAATACTCAGGTCTATACCAGACCTCATGTGATTTCAGACACTGTACCTGTCCAGCCCTTAGTGTGCTCCGGCTCTGCATCCTGAACCTCGCCAACACCTGATTCACATCAGCTCCCACTCGAGACAAAATCAACCTGTGATCTCCATGCCTCCCATGTTAAAGAATTTTGCTGCTCCAAACTCCTCCTGACATGCCACTGAACTAATCTTACCCTTAGCTCAGCAAAACCCTGTATGTACAAAACCAGCTAGCTAGCGTACCATCCACATACAGCAACAGAATGATGTTGCAATCACCATCCCCCTGGTAAGTCAAACCATAGTAGTTACCCTGACATTGACTGAGGCCAAGCTTCGTCCTCCACCTATCAAAACCTATACCACTGTCCTGCAGCTCCTCAAGACCATATACCTGGTCTTTCGTCTCACGTATCCGTTCTCTCTATTCTTCTACTATGGTATCCATTTGTCTCTGTGCTTTCATACCTGCTGGCAATCCTACCAAAACACCCCTATTTGGTTCTCCTCTAAGGAATCACATCCTCATCCATGCTGAGCTCACACTTGTTTCCTGGATCCTTCCTGCTCTACAATCAGCAACATGTATAAAGAAGAGGAACAATGAATTTGAGGGCCTACTTACGTCTTCAATCCTCCGTATGGGTGTTTGAGACTCCTTGACAGCATGCTGTCCACCCAAAATCTGTTACAGTGACCGACCTCTGTCACCCCACAGTCTGCATCCGACTGACGTCGGTTCCATGCGTCTGTCCCTGACTACCGACCCTACGGTGTCCCTGCTACCGACGTCGGTCCTCCTGACCGACATCGGTCTTACATACTGCCGACGTCGGTTACATGACCGACATCGGTCTTACTCTGCCTGACATCGCCAGCTTCAGTCTGCACATGACCGACATTGGCACCTATCTGTTCGATGCCGGTTCCTCCTGACCGACATCGGTACCTGTGTTCGCCTGTGAGTGATGACCTTTTACCCGCGAGCTCCTTTGAATCAATACCCATGTCCAAACTGCCCTGCTCAGAAGTATCCAGCCACATCCACTGGGTTCTGTCTGCCATCTCCTCCATAAACACCAAGGCTTTCCAGTTCTTAAGCCTGTCAAATATATCTATCTTCTGCTTAAGAACATGCATCTCCTTCCTGCTCATGTGACCAAGCCTACGAAGCCACGTTTCTGTAACAAAAGAAGAATCAGTAATATAAACAAGTAGATAAAGGGTACCTATTTTCTTACCACCAGCTAATTCAAGTGCATCCGCTGTGAGAGTTCTTGTGCATCTCTCATCACCCAATCTTTCTAAAGAAATTAGCCATATCTCCAAACCTGGGACCTGCATGACCTTCATCAACACCTGTGTGTTGGCCGCCTGCAATTTCAGCTTCACTTCCCCTTTGCCAATTCTTTGGCAAGGCTCACCAGCTCCTCTACCTAGGGCTGCATGGAAAGAGGCAACCGAATCTTTTATCCAAGATTCAACTTTATCCAAGAAACCTCCAAGAACATCCTGTGCAATAACACCTGTAACATCTGCTTCTTCAGTTCCTTCATGCTGATCTGCTACCAACCAACAATAATCTTTTACTTGCTCTTTCTTTCCATAGGACCGTGAGTGACTATCTGTGCTTTTCAACTCCTCCATTCTTAGCTTACTTTCATCTGCCATTGCTCTACTCCCACTCAATCAGAAACCCCTGAGAGTGCCCTGTAACCAAACACAAAACTTGCTTCCTGCAACCTTAGCTCTGATACCACTTGTTGGGAGATATAAACCGGAAGCACACAATTTGATTACCAAACCAAGCAACTTAATATGCAAAAATTAACCAGATTCACCAAGTAACTAGAATTCAGAATAAAACATGATATGAGAGACAATACACAACTTGTATTAACACTTTATACAGAAAAGAATACAATAAAGAAGATGCCACTTCTTCTCCACCACCTTACAGAGGTTTCCCACACCTCAAGTGAACAGTAATTCTCCTCCCCAAAGCTCTCCCTCTCAGGTCCCAACACCCAACTCACACACAGAGTTGGTGTTCACCTCCTGTGCTCCACGCACACCACAAGTGCTCCACACACTCAAACAAGTACTCCACGTACTTCAAGTAGATCTCCCATGAACCTGTAATAACCTGCACTTCAACAGACCATACTTATGGAAGGAACTCCCTTGCCTTCCTCTCTGCTCTATCTGAGTACACACCTGTACTCCAAGTAGATCCTGCCTGATACTGCTCCCTGTTGTGTTGCTGTCTATATGATCCTGCACACCTACAAATCAAACACGGTTCTGCTCACCTGTGAACCTTGACCTTACACACACATACACCTGTAGATCAATGATCTTACTTACCATGTAGATCACTTTACACCCTGAAGAACCCTTGTCCTTGCCTCACCAAGTCCTTATGATTCTCCAACCAGTACCAAGCTTGGCACTGATAGGGAACTAGGAGGAGCACCCTTACTCACTTCACACACAGAAGGAGCAAACTTTGCTCAACTCAAACTAGAACACTTTTCTAATACAACCATGAGTCTATTATATAGATCTCATCTAAACAATAATTAGACATCTAATTACAATAATTGGATCCGCAGCTCTCAGTCTAAAAATAGCTCTCTTCATGTAAACACTTGGTTCGTTAGCTAACTGCCTGTAATAAGCGCAGTCCGAACCACACAGGTGACCGACGTCGGTCCCTGTCTGCCTGGGGGTCGCCGATGCCGGCCGATCCATGACCGACATCGGTTGCCTTCCTGTCCAATACTGCCGACGTCGGTTGGCCAGACCAAACGCCAGTCTCCGTGACACTTCTGCAACTCTCCTGCAACCTCCTCCATGTCTACATCAGTGAAGCTTTTAGCTCCACAACCTAACAAAATTACCATATTGCCATTAGCATCTGACACTGCTCTGGTCTCTTTGTTGTAGAATTGGGTACATGAGAGGATGAACTCTGTGTGATGCACTACCATAAGGAAAGAGGAGACTAGATGGATATTGCTTTCAATTATTATTTTCATTTCTGAACTCGGGTGGAAGGATGCATGTCTTGACGGTAAAAATTGCTGCCCATGCATGCTTGAAGGAGTCAAATGTGTAACGACGATAAAAATTGCCACCCTTACACGTTTGAGAGAAAAGGGGATGCATCGGTGGTAAAAATCACCACCGATGCATATTTGAGGGAGTTCAGCATGTAAGGGTAGCAAAAATTGCCACCCTTGCATGTGGTAAGGAAGTCTGGTGTAATGGTGGTGATTTTTGCTGCCTTTACACCAAGACCTAATTGGATTGTATCGGCCACAAATTTTGCCACCGGTACATGAGTCTGGAGTTTGGGGGACTTGTGTTAGGGAATTTTTTTTTCCACCCTTACATGTAAGGATTTGGGAGATGTGAGGGTGGTATAAATCACTGCCCTAACACAGGTGAAAAAAAGTCGAACAGGAATGGAAGAGGAGGGTTGAGGCACGGCAGAGGGGGAGAAATGCCTCGTTGGAATGGGAAAAAAAAAAGAAAAAAAAAGGAGAGAGAAAACAAAAAAAGAAAGAAAAAAAACAAAAATAAAGACCTACCTTAAAAATAACATGAGATGAGGCTTGAATCCAACAAAAACGTGCTATCTCCTATTTGTTGGATCATCTAGAGGCAGAGAGTAGGAGGAATGGAAGAAATATATCAAAATAGGGAAAAAAGAGATTAAATGGGGGAAAAAATTGGCCCAACCACTCAATGCATGTGGCCATAAATTCTATGCACAAAAATCAAGGTAGTGCAGGGGTGGGAAAATTTGCCACTCCTACACTAGAGTTTGAAAAGATATGCAGGGGTGGTGAATTTCACCGCTCCTGCATGAAAGGGAAATGAAATATGCAAGGGCAAAAAATTTTGCTACTCTTACATGATGGATGCAAGGGTGGCAAAAAATGTTGCCTTTTCATAAAAAAGACAAAGCAGATGCAATAGTGGCAAAAAATGCTGCCCTTGCATGGAAACACTTAGAAAACACTAACTCTGGAAAAATAAAAACTTGGTCCCCTGGCCGTGTCGAGTTTGTAACAATTTTTGTGTTTTGGGGAAAATGTAATAAGTGAAAATTACAAAATTTGAATGATGCTAGTTGAGAAAATGCGAGAACAATAAATATTCGTCTCAAAAAATGAACTTAGAGAGAAAAACATGAAATAGACAAGTTTCATAGGGGTTGTTCCAAAAATAAGCATAGCTGATTTTGGGAACAACAACTGGCTCCTATTGGGGAACTTCCATTGATCAAACTGATTGATGGGAGTAGAAACTAGTCTCTAAGTGCCTTTATCCAAGCCATTGGACTACAGAGTCAAGCCAAAAAGGAAAAGACATGAAAGACCAAAAGAAAATTAAAAAAAAAAACATAAAAACTATACAAATTTACAAGTGAACTTGTCTAAAACTTCAAAGATTGAAGTGCTTCAGATGCTGCCCACTGTGAGGCAGTGAGAATGTCACTCCATCTTGATACTCTAGTAAGAAGCTATTCTCACCATATATTTGATGAATGGTAAATAGACCTCTCCACAAAGAATCAAATTTGCTGTGCATTCCTTTTAGTTCTCTCCTCTTGTCCCACAACAAGACTTGATCTCCAATCTGAAAATCATGAATCTTTGCCTTCTTGTCAAAAAGTTTCTTCACTTGATTCTCATGTGCCATAATCTAGTCCACTACCATGATTCATTGCTCATTTAATTTAGTTAGACACATGATCCTTTTGTCAATTAAATTTTCTAAGGTTGAATCTTTGATTGCCTTTGCTAGCCTGAGTGCTGGTAGTTCTAGAGTGATTGGTATCTCTGCATTCCATCCATACAAAAGTTGGAATGGTGACATGCCTATGGCCCTCTTGGGTGTAATTATATCTACCCACAAAGTTTAAAACAATGATTTGTGCCAAGTCCTCTGATTATCATCTACCAATTTCTTGATAATAGTAACCAAGTTTTTGTTGCTTGATTCTGTTTGGCCATTCCCTTATAGAAAATAATCATAAGTGTGGGAGAGGGTAATTCCATAATAAAAATAGAATTGAGTAATCTCATAAGAATAAAAATAGGCTACATTATCTATCACAATCTTATTTTGAACCCCAAACCATGAAATAATATTTTCATTAAGAAAATTACATACCACTTTTGAAGTAGCATGCTTAGTTGGGATGGCTTCCACCCATTTGATAAAGTAGTCAGTCACAATGAGGACATTATCATGTCTGGAACTTGAATATGGGTTAATTGCACCAATGAATTCAATACCCCATTATTTAATAGGTTCTTTAATTACCATTGGCTTAAGGGGTAATGCGGCCAATTTAGGCTTTTTGATGAACTGCTGACACAATTCACACCTACGCACCCATTTGTAAGCATCTCAAAACAACGTAGGCCAATAGTACCTTGCTCATAGAATTTTATGGGCTGTTACTAGCATAGAAAAATGTCCTCCATAGGCTAAATTTTGGAAAGACTCCAAAAGCTTACCTTGGTGTACCTTATCGACACAACGAAGAAATACCCTATCAAGGCTTCTCTTATACAAACCATTATCCCACAACACATAGTTAGCAGCCTTTAGTTTAACTTTCCATTTTTATTTGTAGGATAGATGAGTGAGACACTCAACATAGGTTAGAAAATGGGCAATGTCTGAATACCACTCATCAGTAGTAGCAACAAAGAGGACCGTAGGCACGGCTTCGATCTCCATTTCTTCATTTTCAGCTTCCTTGGGGATATTATCAGCGATCAACTAGTAGAGGCCCTTTCCCTACACAAGTTTGGTAGGTTTGATGTCAAGATCAAACTCCTAAATCTTAGCAATCCAATTACCCCTTTTTGTTCCAAACTCCTATTGAGTTAGAATGGACTTCACCATTGTATCAGGCACCAAAACTACAGTATGTGAATTCAGGATATAAAACCTAAAATGCTTCACCACTTTAACCATAACATAATCATGTTTCTCCATATTTGAGTATTTTAGCTCATGAGATTTGAGTGGATAGCTCATGAAAGAAATAGGATATTCTACACCTTCTTGGTTCTATTGAATCAAAATAGCCAAAAGTGTATGCTCAGAAGCATAACTGTATATTATGAAGTCTTTTGTGTAATCTGGACAAACTAAAATTGGTGCACGGGTGATTGCTTTTTTGATGTCTTCAAATGCTAACTTGCCCTCTTTAGTCCACCTAAAGGTATATTTTCCCTTCATCATGTTGACAATGTGGCAAGTTTTCTTAGTGAACTCAGGAATGAATCTTCATAAAAAATTCACTTTTTCGAAGAAAGAGTGAACCGCAGTCTTACTTGTGGGCAGGGTAAGCTCCTGGATGGACTTGACTCTTTCTGAGTCAATTTTTATGCCTTCTTAAGATATAATGTGCCTGAAAAGTTTCCCTTCTGTTACCCCAAAAATAGATTTTTTGGGATTTAAAGAAATGCCATTTTGGTGGCAACATTCCAACACTAGTTGTAAATGATGTACATGATCAAGATAATGCTTAGAAAAGACTATTAAATCATCCAAGTATACTACAATGAACTTACCCATTTCATCCTTGAAAGTGAGGTCCATTGCTCTTTGAAATGTGGTGCTTGCATTTATTAGACCAAATGGCATTCTTCGATAAGCAAAGGTGCCCCAAGGTGTGGTGAAGGCAGTTTTATGCTAGTCTGCTTTTCCAACTTCAACTTGATTATACCCTGAGAAGCTATCCAACATTGATAACATCTCTAAACCAGTCACCTTCTAAAGAACTTGATCCATGATAGGCAAAGGATAGTTATCCTTTAAAGATGACTGATTCAAGTTTTTGAAATCCACACAAATGTGAATTTTTCCATTCTTCTTCCTTATAGGCACTATATTGGCAATCCATGTGGAGTGATGGATTGGGAAGATTATCCTAGAATTTAGCATTTTTTGTATCTCAGATAAAATGGTACCTGATATTTTCAAATTATACTGCCTAGAATTTTACTTGTAAGGCACCGACTCAGCCTTAAGAGGAATGTCATGGTGGATTTCATCAGGCCTGAGTGACTTCAGATCATCATAGGAGTATGTTAAGACATCCATGTACTGATGGAGTAGAGCAGTGAACTTGAATTTCTTCTCAGGAGTGCAACATTTCCCAATGTTCACCATCTTGGGATCTCCCTTGGTTCCCAAATTTACTTGATCAAACTCCTGAGAGGAGCTTGAATCCATTTGCTATTGTTTGATGAATCTGTCATGCTTATCAAACAACTTCTCAAGGGAAACCAGGCCTTTGGAAATCTTATTCCATTTAAGTTGCAGGAACTCCTCACCTGTGTCTGTATTTGATTCAGGAGCTGGCTCACACTTCTGAGGTTTATTGCCTTCAAAATACAACCATTCAAAGCCATCCTTTTGCTCCAAGAAGGCAATGATTTGATTGTCATTATTAAACACTTGCCAATGATTGGTATTATCAAGTACACTTGGTTGAAAGACCAACTCAATAGTGTACTTGTTTCCTTTAAAGTTTGGGTGGGGGATTAAGAGAGTAGCTAAAATAGCCAATGTATCAGCCCTGTCATTGAATTCTCTAGGTATGGCTGAGATGTTGAAAGCATCAAAGCTTTCAATTTGATCCCAGACTAAATTGTGGTAGTGGTGAAATTTCTCATTTTTGGTTTGATACAGGTTTCTTACCTGACAAACCACCAGTTCAGCATCACCTTTGGCGTGGAGGAGTTTAATGCCTTTTTCTCTAGTAGCCTTCAATCCAAGTAATAAGGATTCATACTCAGCTATGTTGTTGGTGTTGTTGAACTGTAACTTGTATGAAGAGGGAAAAATATCTCCTTGAGGAGATATCAACACAATTCCTGCTCCTGAGCTAGTAGAAGAGAAGCTACCATCGAATTCCAAACTCCATACCTCATTTGATACTGATTTTTCTCTGGATCCTTCTTCATTTGAAGGTGGTGATCCTTCCACATTGGTACTATACTCCACCAATTCTCTTGCTATTCTAGCTGAATGAATTTATAAGTTGTCACCTATGGGAGCTTCATCAGATGCCTCATGAACTTCCTTTGTGGATAGAAAATACTTACCCATGCTTGAAGACTCAAACATGATTTGAACTTTAGGTGTTGAGGTCTGAGTAACCACATATTTCACTTCCTTCTCAGGGTAGAGCCTCTTCATAACACCTTTGACTGGGATTCTCTCCTCAGACAAGTCCATGCTTAGTTCACCACCAACACCCTTGCAAAAATTTTGGCCAAAAAGGATGCCATAAGAGGCTAGAACATCGGCCACCAGGACCGTCATTTTGATTCTCTTTTCTAGAAAAGCTACAAATGTAAATTGAGCATATTTGATTTGACCCAGGAGTGAGACTTGATTGTTTTCCATAGAAAATCACCTCCCAAAAGTCTTAGTCAAAGTAAGACCAAGATAATCTACTACCTTGGCAGGCATAACATTATCAAAAGCTCCAGAGTCTATTATGCAATTACTCAATTTATAACCATTTATCAACAGGGAAACATAAAAAGATTGTATTTTCTTGGGAGCAACAAGAAGAGTAACGACAAGATTATTTTGGGTGGGTTTATTCTTGGAGGAATCATGAGTTGACTTTGAAGAATCTTGTCCTATGGGAACAATCTTACTTCTCACGTAATTGGCCAATCTATCAAATTGTTCAAGATTGGCTCGCAAGTACTCAATCTTAGTCATTTGAATCTTAGTCTTTTTGGCATGATCAATTATATCAAATAATTGAAATGAGTTAGAGGTAGAGGAAGAAGGCCCATCATCTTGATCTTTATTGGGCATGGTACTAGTCTGAGAAATAAAAGTAGAAGGTATGAGACAGTTTGAGGTACTTACTTTTTTATTAGCTACCTAATCCTTTGGTTGGAAAGGCAGTGAAGTCCCTCATTTAGCGATAGAAACTACCGACTGAGGTTCTTCTTCCACTTTTTTTTATCAGCTTATTGAGCTGACTGGTTTTGAGATTTGGTAAAAATAGCATAGGATCCATCAAACACTTTTCCCTTACTTCCAGCTTCATCCCAATAATCCAAGAAACTAATATTGGAGTCACCAGCTAATTCTTCTTCTTGTTCATCAAAGAGATTAATTTCATCTTATTAGTCTAACTCAGGTTGGAGTGAGAAATCTTGTTCAACTTCAAGGTAACCAACTACTAAATTAGCAGGTGTTGCTTTAATGGCAAGCTTCCCATGTGGGGGAGGCAGGCGGTTTGGTTGCCCTTGGTTTCTGACAGCATTTCCTTGATATGACTAGTTCTGAAATGTTCTTCTTGGCATATCTTGATAAGTGGGAACAGACATACCTTGGGCCATTTGTCTTTTCAAAGCTAGCAATTAATTTGTCAATTTTTGCACCATAGGATCTGTGGTCCTCGTAGAATAACTTTCAACAGATGAAGAAAATTTATTTTTGTTGGAGTCTTTTCTAATCTTACTTGCCAGAATAAGATCATCCTCAATCTCAGTAGCCAAATTTTGAGCTACAGTGAGATCCATAGGGCCAGCTTGCCTCAATAGAAAATTTACTTCAATAATTTGTGAGTTGATGAAAAAACACTTGAGATTCTCTGGCGTTGGCTGAGCAATCATAGGAATTCGGTTCCTCAGCTTATTGAATTTTGCTATGAAATCTCTCATGGGCTCATGAGGTTCCTTCTTCATTTGCATAAGTTGAGCCAAAAAGGCATGTGCATCTTCATCAGGTTTAAACCTAGCCTCAAACTTATATTTTAGTGTATTCCAGTTAGTTATAGTTATAGTTTGAAGGTGGTAAAACCAATCTGTAGCAGTGCCTTACAAAGTTTCTACAAAAAGTCTCACTGCCACATCTTCGTATTCAACACTTATCACACCACATGCTATAGAGAAGGTAGCAATATGCTCATCAGGACGAACCTTTTCATCACCATAGAATTTAGAATTTTTTTTTTTGAACTATGAGGTAGTTCGTGTAAAGGTGGGGTAAGGTTGAGATGATCAAAGGAGTTGCACCAAGGACATTGGGCCATTATGATAGGATGATTAAATGGTGGGATAAAAAATCTTGGTGGAGTTGGTATAGATAAAACCTTACTAGTACTGAGATTAGAAGCTTCACTAGGTATGGGAGATTTGACATTGGTAAGAGGAAAACTCTTGGTTCACTAAAGACGAGATGGTGGAGGAGAAATTTCAAAATTAGTTTGTTGCACCAACTCGAATATAAGATCAAAAATACCTTGAGCTCTCTGGCTTCACGTGTACGGTGGATCTACCAGAGTGAAAAATGAAAAAGGACTAGAAATGCTTCATGTTGAAGCTTGAGGCTTCAAAATTCACGTTCATAGTGCCCAATAGAGTCACCAAAAGCTGTTGAGTGAATATTTTGTCGTCAGCTAACTGATGACAAAATGGGTATATCAACCATAGTACAAGGAGATTTATATGGAAAAAAGTGTGGGTTTACCACATCTTAATGAGATAAATCTCTCCTCTCATCAAGGGGAGGTTCCCTAATAAATCACTTATATGTTATATATATATAAATAAGTAGAAAATAATACTCAGGGTAAGATAACACCATCCATCTCTCTTTTTTTAGAGATGATGTTCACAGAGCAAAAGAGAAATCCTGGTTGATGACTGAAAGCATTCCTCTTCCTTCAGAAATGGTATTCAACAAATAGTAGAAAATCTCTTAGAGTAGTAACTAGGTTCACAAGAAAACCCATGAAAGCACAAAGACTACCATTGTCTCCTTCACTGATCTGAAGCGTACGTAATAGTAGAGTAAAGTAAAGCTCAAAGTCTTCACTTAAAAATACAACAAATAAAAGATCACAAGGATAAAACCAGCTCAAAGTCTTTTTGATATCCTTAAGAATGTCTTTAGATAATTTCCATGCACACACTTTGTGTATTCAATCAAATGGATGAGAGATTATCAGGAAAGAGAACATAAGAACTATTTCCTAAGTAACACAAATTAGTTCAACACAAAGTCTGAAATTAACCTGCTTCTCATTCATTCAATAAAATATGATTTACAAGCTGAGCTCAAAGTCTCAAGAAGTATCTCAATTTCAGCAGAGTTTTTGCTCTTAATTATCTAGAGATCTTTTTTTTAAAAGAGGCTCCCTCTATATATAGGGAAAAACCTTCAAAATTGGAAAAATACTTAAATATTAAAAACTTAGTCAAAGATGAGTCAGCATTGACTTTGGGACATTTTCCATATTTTTACATGTAATTACATATTACAAAAGTGCATGTATTTACACATGACAAAGGTACATGTGTGAATGTCCCAAGTCAATTACAAAGTACATGAGAAGAATGAAGAAGAGAGAATGGAGGAATAGTTCAACTCTTGCCGCCAAACATCTTCAGATGAGCATCGTACATGGAGATAGATGCTTGTATCCTAATACTGTTTGGCATAATAGTATTTCTAAAAATCACCTTAGCTATGATTGTAGCGTCTTTCACTACTGTGATTGCTTTTGCATGACTAGTTAACCTGGTTCTCAGAGTATCCAGGGTTAACTGATTATCTAAAATATTATCCACAGAAGTTATTGAGAACACTCTCTCCTCAAATTCCATTTGGATCATACCTTTGAATTCCTGAATCATTTCCTCTGCTGAAAGGAATCAATTGTCTTGAGATGTGACTCTGCAAGGCAATTCCTCCAATCTATTCAGTAGGTTGGTGTCACTTTCTTCACTAGCATCCTTGGAATATTTGAGGTCGCTGATCATCTCCTTAAGTACCTAGATCTTGTATATTAGTGATTGTTTGATTTCAATATAAGAATCTTTGTTATCAATGATGCCAATTGATACTAAGGTATGTTTCTTCAATGCTTTCATCTCTATCCATTTGCTAAGATATTTGTTTATGCTATCAATATCTTAATAAATAAGAGAGATAAGGTCTTCTAACTCTATTCTCATTTTCTTCATTTTACCTGTCTTCTTGACCACCTCTATAAGCAAGGAAATTCCTTGTGCATGCATCTTATCTATGTAATCTTCAAGCACTTTTCCTTTCAGGTAGGTCTTCTCTACTTTCTGGATTATAGGGTCATCTATAGAGAAGGCTTCTAGAGTTGCTACCTCTAGGGAAAAAGTGAATCTCCTGAGCACTACAGTTAACTATTCTTCCTTTGCCTTGAAATAATATTTCATCTCTCTCTCTATCAAATTTTTGGACCATGATATCCATTACAGACTGTAGATCACTCTTTGCACCCTCATGAGTTATTTCCCCTAACTCAATGCTAGAAATGGAGTAGCTACTCATGTGAAAATTATATAGGGTTGCATCCTGTGGAGGTTTGGCTATCTCTAAAAATTTATGTCCCTTATCCTCAATTATTTTTGAAAGGATTTTGGGTTTCTTGGGGGTCTTAGCTTTCACTGGTACTATTTTACTAAAGTCAAAGTCATATGGAGAGATGGCTTACTTTTTTATTTTAGGTGTGAAAGTTGACAACCAAGGTGAAAGATCAGAAGCACTTACAGTAGCAACAGTCCCTATAGTTGGTGTCACTAGAGTAACATCTACATTGCTACTGGGAACAATAGGTGTAGTGGGTGTATTAGGTGTAACTATATCAGTCTCTGACTGGTCAATGGTGGAACTGTCTCTGATGTTGAAAGAAGGAGATGAAAGACTAGGGATGGATCTTGATGATCTAAGAACATCTCCAGAAGCACCTTGAAGGTCACCAAAAATAAATCTAGAAGGAGAGGCAGATCTAGATAAAAGGAATACTGATGGGAGAAATGGGCGAAGGAGTTGTAATAGGGGATTGGGGTGGAGAAGAAGAAACTCCTATAATTGGTTATGTCCTCTCTTATGGAGATAGAGTTTTTATCCCCTGTTGGTCTATAGGTCTGTCATCTATTTCCATCTATTCTACCACTTGTTCTTGGGTGCTTTGTTCCTCAACCACCACATTTGTCGATTCTGGATCTTTCTCGACAACCTTTGATTTCTTAGACACAAAGATGATCCGAGGCTTGTGGGGCCTAGAAGGAGAAGGAACATCGATTTTATTCTTAGTTATATTTTCTACTCTCTTTCTTATATCTTCTTGGAATTTAGCCTCTGATCCTATGATGAATTCTTTTAATGTGATCCCTTTGTTCGCTAGACAATCATTGGTGTTAGCCAATATTGGTTCAGATCTCATCCTCAAAGAGATCAACTCTTTTTGAGACCATTGAATTAGAGGAAGAGGAAAGTTAGTGATTTGTTCAACAAGATACCTATTATTGACCAAAATTTTTTCATCTACTAGATTCAGAGGAATATCAATGAGCCCTATATATTCAATTTATTCCAGAGACAATCTATTGTAGTCCATCTTCTTGATGTCTTCTGTTGTTCTTAAATCTATCCAAATGTCTTCAATCATGGGCTCATGGAACTGAGTCTTCCTTTTGATCATGTCTTTGACACCCCTATAGTCAAAATTGGGCCTTCTTTTGAAATGCTTCATGGTGATGAGTTGCATTTCGATCTCCATTGCCCTTGCTTTTGTAGTGGTCAAAACTGAGTATCTACCAATTTCGATTGGGAACCTGAAACTTGGTTTCTTAAGTTCCATCTATTTATTATGCATGACAATAATCTATCTACATAGCTCCATTAGGACCAATTTTTTAGAAATAAATCTAGGAATCATATAGGGATAGCCTTGGAAAAAGCCAACTCACAGATAACAAAAAGTAGGGAATTGTAAGAACATACATCCAAAGTCATTGACGATAGTCTAGGATTCATCTGATACTCTCTTCTATTCCAATTAAGGATAAAAAAGACACAAAAATACTATGAAGAAGGCATCATTTACCCTCCTAAAGTGATGGATTGATCCCTTTAGTGTTAGCTGAGGGTAATATTGATACACAGGGGTAATTTTTCTGTCTCCTTCTGACGTCAAACCTGTAAAGGTTCTCATTGAAGCTGTAATGTATACCAAGTACAAAGTCATATAAAACTTTGAAGTAGTAGACTCTTTTGTCAATTACTTATGTAGAGCATTCTTGATCTGTTCACCCCAGAAGATGACTTGTTTCCCTTGGAGAATATCTTGATAAAGGGATACATCTATTCATGGAATTGAAGATGGTAGACCTCGTACTCTATTGAGAAGAGTAATTAAGTCACCAACTTCCTCTATAAAATTACTTCTCAAAAAATTTTGTGGCCATCTTCATAAGTTTGCTTTGGGATTCTTCAACCATATGTTGTTGATCACCTTCTTTACCTTCTCTAGATCTTTGTCGTATTCCTTTTATGCCTCGATGAAGTCTATATTTAATATGTCAGTGGCAGGAGGGCACATGAAAATTTTATCTATAAATTTAGGGTCCAGTCAAATTACCACATTGCCACTAGCATCTAACACTACTATGGTCTCTTTGTTGTAGAATTGGGCACACTAGAGGATGCACTCTATGTGATGCACCACCATAAGGAAAAATGAGACTAGATGGATGTTGCTTTTAATTATTCTTTTCATTTCTAAACTTAGGTTTTTAGCCTGGGTTCTCTCCATGAACTCAGACATATCAACATGGCTGATCTCTGTGTCCCTTATGTCATTGACATTAGAAGTGACCGAGGTGATTGGGAAAACACCTTGATACTGATACTTCATTGCCTTCAACTTCTTTGGAGAAGCTTCAGTCATCAGGATGAGCCTTTGTTGAGAGTACGTTGATGAAGGAGGATCTCTAGGAGGAACTGTGATGAGAGTCATGATCACACAATTAGAAAAAAATGGTAATCTAGGGATATTGTGCATCAGGTGATCATGACCAGGGAAGTGTGCTTAAAAGGGATGAGCTGTAAGCAGGTCAGAAACGGGAATGAAAAGGGAGTAGGTGAGGAAAAATAAAAATTTCTAAGAGCTAGAGAAAATGGGGAGAAGGAATGTAGGGGTGGAAATTTTTTTTATCCTTGCATGGAGAAGAGGTTTTGCATGCATAGGCAGAAAAAATTGCCGCTTGTGCATGCCAGGGTGGAAGGATGCATGTATCGATGGCAAAAATTGCTGCCCATGCATGTTTAAAGGAGTCGAATGTGTAAGGATGGAAAAAATTTCCACCCTTGCATGTTTGAGAGAAAAAGGGATGCATCAACAGTAAAAATCAATACCGATCCATATTTGAGGGAGTTCAGCGTGTAAGGGTGGCAAAAATTGCCACCCTCACATGTGGTAAGGAAGTTCGGTGTAATGGCAGCAATTTTTGCTGCCTTTACATCGAGACCTAATTGGATTGTATCAATGGAAAATTTTGTCACTAGTACATGAGTCTGGAGGTTGGGGGACTTGTGTTAGGGTGGTGATTTTCACCACCCTTACACGTAAGGATTTGGAGATGTGAGGGTGGTAGAAATTGCCACCTTAACACAAGTGGAAAAAAGTTGAATAGGAATGGAAGAGGAGGGTCGAGGCGCTATAGAGGGGGAGAAATTCCTCATTGGAATGGGAAAAAAAGAAGAAAAAAGAAGAATATCTAACCAAGAGAGAGAGAAAACAAAAAGAGAAAGGAAAATAAAACTAAAAATAAAAATAAAGACCTACCTGAAAAATAATGTGAGATGAGGCTTGAATCCGGTGAAAATGTGCTATCTCTTGTTTGTTGGATCGTTTAGGGGTAGAGAGCAGGAGGAGGAATGGAAGAAATAGATCAAAATGGGGCAAAAAGAGATTAAATAGGGGAAAAAATTACCCCCAACCACTCGACACACATGGCCATAAATGTTGTGCATGAAAATTGAGGCAGTGTAGGGGCAGCAAAATTTGTCGCTCCTACACTGGAGTTTGATAAGATATGCAGGGGTGGCAAATTTTGCTGCTCCTGCATGGAATGGAAACAAAAGATGTAAGGGTGAAAAATTCCACTACTCTTGCATGACAAATGCAAGGGTCATGAAAAATGCTTCCTTTGCATGAAAAAAAAACAAAGCAGATGTAATAGTGGAAAAAAATGCCACCCTTGAATGGAAACACTTAGAAAACACTAACTCTAGAAAAATGAAAACTTGGTCCCCTGGCCACATCAAGTTTGTAACAATTTTCACATTTTGGGGAAAATGTAATAAGTGAACGTTACAAACTTTCAATGATGCCAGTTGAGCAAATGCGAGAACAAGAAAAACTTGTCTCAAAAAATGAACTTAGAGAGAAAAACACGAAACAGACAAGTTTCATAGGGGTTGTTCTAAAAATGAGCGTAGCTGATTTTGGGAACAACACTTATATTTATAAATTTAATGGGGGTTCACTCTAATAGTTATAAGGGATTAATCTATGGTTCTTTGAATTTTTTCTCCATTTCTTCTTTACTTTTTTCAAGTTTTCCTTCTAAGCTATGGATTCAAGTCAAATAAGTCCACTCACACCATTTAATTATCATGAATGGAAATCTAGAATGGAAATCATTTTTCAATCCATGGGTTACCATCAAACTATAATGGGTGTTGAGATTAAATCTACAACAACATAAGTGAAAATAAAATGGTCCAAACATTATGATAAATTTTATGGACTACTATGTCTTTCCATCTCTTTTGATCTACTTTTTCATATAGAATCTGTCTAAACACCTACTCAAGTGTGGACCACTCTAAGAAATCTCTTTGGGAAGCAAGATGTGATAAGATTCCTTGAGCTAGATAATGATCTCATTAGATTAAACCTATATGACTATAATACCCTACAATACTTATTCAACAAGTTTAATCTTCTGAAGTTGTAATTGAAAGAATGTAGAATTGAAAAAAAAACAAAATTATTCTATCGATACTCTCCAAACTAGGTTTAGAATATTCTATATTTGTATCCACTTTATATGCCATAAAAAGTGATCTTAGAGTCACATTTAAGATGCCTTATTTAAATACCTTTGTTTTCAACTTGATTCAAGAGCAAGATAAATTGATATAGATGGGTATAGTGAAGTCCTCAAAATCTCATGCACTTTTTGCTAAGAAAGATAAGGCTTCAAACCATAGAGGAGAATGGAGAAAAAAGGATCAAGAGAAGGATGTTAATCCTCCTACTTCCAAATCCAACCATGAGACCTCTTATTATAGTTCTAAACCTAAGAAATATTGGATCAAATGTGGGTTTTTCTAGGGAAATCATGATGAAAACAAATGTTTGAAGAAGCAGATTGACCAAATGACTAAGGTGCTTAAGAAGCATAACACCAGTGTTCATAGTTATACCAATTAGAATTCATCAAGCCATGAATCCTCTAAGGTAAATGATAATGGTAAATAAAAGGTAAAATATAATAATAAGGGGAAAACAAAGGGAAATGTCTTAGTTGATATTACATCTTAGACTCTAAGATGGGTCAATAAATCTGGTGCTTCACATCACATGACCTCTTCATAGATAGATTTTAGTTCTTTAGAACCATGTGACATGTCCTATATACAATTGGGTGATGACACTTCTAAAAAGGTTCTCAAGAGAGGGTCTGTTGAAGTGAGTGGTGGAATATTCAATAATTTTTTAAGTGTTCCCTCAATTTCAACTAATCTCCTATAAATTTACATGATCATTCACCTTGGTCCATGCATGTGATTTGAGTTTACTCCAAATTTAGTGTATGTTATAAAGATGAAAAGTGATAGTATTCTAGTAGTGGGAAAGGTCGATCATCATACTCAAATATATAACTTATCACACTTTGTGCCTGAATCTCCTTTAGATTCTTCTTCTTTGGACTCTCCTAAACTTAATGACACTTTTGAGCCTAAGCACTCTTCTGATATTGATGACTCTTTTTTTAATATAAATGACTACAATAATAATGGGGAGAAACCTCCACCATCTCCTTGTCACCTTATAAATATTTATGAGTTATTACCTGATCAAACTACCTTTGGTCCATTTCAGACATTATATAAAATAGGTATACTGATCTAGGACACATTAGACAACAAGCAATACATCTCATAGTTTTAGGGCATTTAAAAGTCCTTCCTTGCCTCTATCCTTATTGCACCATCATTTTATAGACTAGTTATCCCATCTACCTTGCATGAGGATAATAATTCCTTGTATAAGAATCACACTTTGGTTGAATATCCATCACATGGAGGATATATTCACTTTTTTATGGTGATCCACTCTTCACTACATTTACTTCTAATCCATATTCACTCCAGGGCACTCCTTTGTAGGACATAGGGTGGTTACAGGAAGTTGTAGACCTTAGTGGGGATTTTTATCTCCATTATCTTCTTTTCTCTCTTTTAGGGAGGATTTTTGTTCCTATAGGTTTTGATGCAGATCTATCAACACTTTCCTAACACTCTACCCTTATCCTTGATTCACTTATTCAACCATAGTCCTTTAGGATAACATGCAACTATTTGCTCTTGATTTAATTTGGTTAGTTTTTGGTTTTAGATATCATAAACATGATCTTATAGATCCTATTAGACTCCTCAAACCAATTATAGCTTCATCAAACTTATAATTTATCTTATACACAACTCTACTTACTTTTTGTCTCAGTCTAGTAGCCTTTTTTAAGGCATTTTTACGTTATACATAAATGTACAGTACAATTATGAGAAATTAGTTATGGTTTTAGATACCATTTGATCTGATCTTCCCCTTCACAAAGTCTAAGGTCTCAACTCAGATATTTAATCACTTTTCAAACTCCAAATAGGTCCCTACTTAGGCCTATTAGGCCACTATCTATCCCTTTGACACAAAATACTTTACCATAATAAAAAAATGTACAAGAATGCTTTAAAAACATCAAAATGTCTTAACTTATATTGAAAACTACCTGATGACCTAAGTTTATGGATTTTGATTGGTCAAATCTCAAGATATTCACATTTGAAACTAAAACCCTAGGATAGGTCTATATAAGCTTGTACATCACTGAGACCACTCACAACTCTTTATATCAAACTTATTAAAAATTGAAACACATATAAGACTTAGAATAGGTCTATCCAACTTTGAGGAATTCCTCCAACCAAAAAAGTATCTCATTCAACTTCCAACCTACCATGTTTACTTATTTTGACACCACAACAGGGTTTCAACAAGATCACTATCCATACAACATTGTTTTCTTTCTCTACACACCAAAACATAAATTATGACCCTTTCCAACCATTAATTAACAACTCATACTCTCTCTTCCTTAACAAATTCAAGACTTTTGGCTAGTGGAATATAAGGAAAATCTATTTTGTTATTATTCTAGGGTTTTAACCTTGTTCACAGACATGGGATACCTATATTAGATCTAATATGAACATGATAACTTACTCATGCATCTTGATTCACTTATAGGGTCTATCTAACTCCAGTACTTCTAAAACTCTTTGATCACTCCTTAACAATTATGTAGAGCATGTGAACCACTTTTGACACTAACTGTGTGAAGATTTTTAACTTTTACAGGCTTATATTCAATCTTATTCATAAATAAATATGAAATCACTCATAAAAATCCACTAAGATTAATAAGTTCATGTAAACAAGGCCTTTCCAATGTAGATATAATTATAAATATATTTTATATGGTCCTCATTTCAAATATATATTCATAGTCCCCTGTTAAGAACTCAGAATGTAGGAAACACTGAGAATGCAATAAAAACATGACCCTTATTTGAGTTCATCAATTTTTTTTATCAAGAAATAAAAATAATTTGTTGAATCATTGATCTAGAGTTTAGTTCAAAAAAAGTTTCCAAGTTGTGATGAAACCTCTTGAACATGGAAGAGCTCGTTGAGAGCTTTCCAGTGCTTCTTTCATATCACAAAACAGAGTCTGAATGCCCAAGTTATAGGCTACTGAAGTTATTTTATGATAGGTAAAATAAGGAGGTGTTGAAACACATGGCATAATTTGAATGTGACAAGTGGACCAATCAGAGGTTGACACATGGCAATTAGTTTTGTATATTTGTGCAAAAATTTGGTTGGTGTTTGGTCTGGTTTCAGCCTCTGGTCTTTGATAGGCAGTCATATGGATAACCATGGGCTACACTATTGGCTCATTGGGGGCCCTCAATGAGGGCCAACACACTTGATTAAGGAGGGGTGCCTTGGCCTCCATCTCACATTCCATTGCATTCAAATTTTCTTATAAAATATCATTTTGTGCCCACCAGATGCATGTGGGACAAATCAATTGAATGTTTATAAATCTTTATATTTTTCCTTGGTAAGACTTTACAATTCAAACTTACCAAGCCCCATACACCACATGCCATGACACAAAGGCCTTCCAACAACCTTTCCAAGTCAAGCTCAAGATAATGAAAAGTTTAGAGACTGTGAGAAATGCATGCCATATCCACCAAGTCCTATAGTCAAGTCATCGACCTCGAGATTGGAGACATCTACCACATATTATGCCATGGGAAGAGGACATCAATTAACAAATGTAAAGTTGGTACACTAAACCAACTTACAAGCTATTTTTGGCACCTTGAGACCACCAAAAGGGGCATCAATAATTTATAAGCTAGCCACCTAACTATTAAAAGTCTTTAAAGCTGATCCCATTTGTCAATGTGGGATAAAGGATAAGCCTAAGCATGCCCAAAAAGAAGGGATAAGACTTGAACTCATGACCCATTCACCAAAAGAGATAAGCCTTGATCGACTATGCTATGAACTTCCAAGTGTTATAAAAGTCAAGAAATTTTATTTCAAGAAAAGCGTTCAGTTGATTGTGTAATTATTTTTAAGAGGCTGAGAGTTAGATGGAAGCTTGGAGATAGCTTTAACAAGTGGATTATAATCTAATTTCTAACCTCTATACTCTGGGTAAGCCTTTTTAGTTATGTTTTTTAATTAAAAAGAGAATGTTATTATTATTATTTGGATAGACCAATAGTTTGAGTGAAGGGACCAAAGTAATTTCAGAAGGGGATTGAAGACTGAGGAAGGATTTCGTGTGACCGAGCTTGAGTATATTAGTGTAGGTGGAATTCTCGGATAGAGATCAGACTTGAGGGAAGTTGTGTAGTGTTTTGAATAATTTGTAAGCCATTTGTTTCACAAATTTAATAGAAATGGTCATCACTATTGGGTGGACCTGGAGACGTAGGCAAGATATGCCGAACTCTGTTATCAATGTTAGATGGTAAAATTGTCTTTATTTGCATGTTTTAAATTCTATTTTCTAATTTTTAATTAATAAAGAACACATGCAATTTTAAAAAATTGACAATTTATGACATTTTATTTTAAAACAAAAACCAATTTTTATTGGTGAATGGAAGTTAAAAGTCTTGTGACGGTTCCAATCCAATTGATAACTAAGAACAATTAATGCCAAACAATTTGCAAGTTCTTTTAAGTATTTCAAGATTTTGTTTAGTTTGAGAAATTTAGAATCAATAGGTTTAAACTTCACTTTTAGTTTATCAGTGTATTTTATGGATCAATCATAACTACATGAGAAGAAGAGTTTGTTGATCATAAATATGCAATCCTCTTGCTTGCAAAACATTAATATATAGTCCTCACCTATAACTATCACTTAGAAAATTCTCATTCAATTTATACTAAAACATAGAAATCACCAATATTTTTAATCTTTTATAAATTTAGGAATCATAAATAGTCAAGGAACATTCTTATAATACAAAACATCATTGTTATTCATTATCTTTTGGTCAAAACACACAATTCATGACATACCATGACTCTACCTGTCATAGATTTTCAAAAACTCTCTTTTGTTCACTGTGATCTCTCTCCAATATCTTCCTCAATAGTCTCACACTATATTATTCCTACATACAGTCTATACTTCTTAAAACATGTCTTTGTAACCGTTTCTTGATTCAAGAAACTTCCACATTCCTTTCACCCACGTAGGGTGGTGAACTTCCTAACTACCACATCACACCTTAGCCTAACATATTGAGTCATAACCACCTTAAGAACTTTCATGAGAACTTAAAGGTATATTAAAATGTTACTTCATTAATTACATATCATCATCACTCACTTAGATCACCTAAAACATCTTGAAAATTTGAAAATAAAATTTGCTGAGAAAACTAATTTTGTACTCTGATTCAAATTTCAATCACTATCATGAATCTTAGACGCATCCTAGACCAACCTTGAACATTAATAATATGCCTCTGTATCAAGTTTTTTACTTTTATCCACTTTATAGGAGTTGCATTTATTTGGGTACCTCATCAGGCCTTGTTGTAGGGACCCAATTCTTCTACTTACCTAAGTTATGCTTAATGGGGGGGGGGTGTTGGTGTAGGAATATTCCCACTATGTAGTTTTAACTACATAATTTTATTTAGCTTACTTATGTTTATTCAAGGTCCTTAGTGAAAGATAATCCCACATGCATGAGGATGTTGGGACATGTATATCATTCACCTATATATGTAACTTTCCTATTGTTTTTTTGGCTAATGCTAATGAGATAATGCTGTTTTGCATAACTTTCCTTGTGTGAGACTTTTTTATTTTAGGTTATGGTATTTCAATCTATAGGTTCTTCATGCATACTTAACTATTTAACTGACCATGGTGCAATCTAAAAATTTATATATCTATCATAGTTGTACTTTTAATATTTAGACTATCTCAACATACTAAATTTAGTGTATGCTTATATCTGAGTTTAGTATTTAATTGCCCTGCTATAGATATAATTATCATCCTTGTGCCATTTTATTTCTATATTATTAACCCTATGATATCAAGTGAAAATATACAAAATATTTTATTTTAGGGTTAAAATTTTGGTGAATCCGATCATTGAACATCAAACTCTAGGTCACTTAGGGTTTTCTAATATTTTAGTTGTTGAATTTTAAATTGCTATAAATTTTACAATAAATTTTCCCATGGATATTTATGTTAAATATTTCATGGTCCAATACCTTATAGTGTATCTCACTTGTTATATACCATGGCTAATAAGCACATGGTGATCTATAAGGGATGTAAAACCTGCATTCCTACAAGCTTCTTCCTATTCTAAAAAGAGATTTTCAAATAAAAAGAAATAATTAATCCATTTTATGGATACATAGTGTGAAGGCCGGATACATACTAATATCCTCTATTCCTAAAGAGGTGGTTCCTTGGTCAAAACTTTGGAGAAAAACTCTTACCCTAAAGATCAATATGTTCTTGTGGATATTAGTGCAGAACAAAATTTTAACCATTGATAATTTGATAAAAAGAGGCATGGTCATCATGAATAGATTATCACTATGTGAGTAGGAAAAAAAAATTGACAACCATACTATCATTCTTTGACTTTTAATCATAAAATATGGAGCAAGGTTTTAGACCAAATCAGTTGGGTACATCTGCTTTCAGTGTTATATATCTGGTAGGCATGGACATTCTATCCTTTTATCAATGATTAAATCATTTCCATTTAGAATCTAACTTTTCCCCATATCATCTAGGGTATTTGTAAGGAAAGGAACATTAGGGTGTTCAAAGATAATAAACTTTCAAGTAAAAAGGTAGGGGATTTGATTCTTGAAAGAATCAAGGAATATTTTTTGTTAATCCACCTTCCAAACCTAACAAGATGTCAGAGGAGTCATCAAATATAGATATTAACTGGTAACTTGAGGTACAAAATGGAATGGGTAATGATCCAAGAGCAAAGGATATAAAAAATACTAAATTAGAAGTCTTGGAACTATGTACTCCATATATATCATAGTTTTGATTTCATCTACCAATAATAACAGTGTGTACACACTCACATGTTTATAATTTGTTATATATACCCATAATATTATTTTTATACATTCTTCTAAATCTTCTCTCTAAATGTCACAGATCCAAGTTAGGATCTTCTCCAAAACCTTATTAGATGCTACTACTTGACTATTTACTTGAGGGTAGTATGTTATGATTTTATGATGTGATATCATAAACTCTTCCATTAAAGTTTTGATAGTACTATTTGTTAAGGTGTGGAGCTAAAAGCTTCACCAAAGTAGTGTTTTGCAATGTTGCAAGTTTACATAGCCACCAGTGTCGGTCAGGAGTGACCGACATCAGTCAGGAGCAGTTCAGGAGATGCTAGCATTGGCAGGAATCAGTCGACGTCGGTCACAGGCAAACAAGCGGGAACCAACATCGGTTACCTGTGCATCCAGAAAGCTATTTCTGTGGACAAAATTGAGTGTTTGCATGATGGGATTAAGTGATAGTCTTAAGTCTGTGTCTTTATTATTAGTAAGATTGTTTAGAGCCCTTGATTAGGAGGTGCATCTGATGGCTGTAGTTGTATGCTCATGTTTCCTAATTATTATATAATAGGATAATTCTTCTTAGCTTATTGTAGAATATGAGTAATGTTGAACATTATAGAATTGTATATGTGAATCATTCCAGGTTGTTGGAGTTTATTGTAATTGAGAGAGAGAGATCTTGAGGGAAAGAGATCTAGAGAGAGATCTGTACATCTGAGAGAGGTATGGAAGAAAAGAAGTTTCTTCAATTGTATTCCTTATGTAAAAAGTTTAATACAAGTTTTTAGGGTGGTTTCTTGTATCTCTTCTTGTTTGCTATTATCTGATTCTAGTTACTTATCATTCTGATTTAATTCCATGTTTATTGCTTTCATATTGTAATCAACATTGTTGGTTGATCCCCAACAAGTGGTATCAGAGCTCAGGTTGACTAACAGGTGTTTCAGATCTGGTTAGTGTGTATTGATTATAGGGTACTCACAAGGGTTTCTATAGGGATTTCTGTTTGAGTGGGAAAAGCAATTGCAAAAGAAAGTAAACTGAGAATGGAGAAGTTTAATGGAAAAAATTATCAATATTGGAGAATGCAGATAGAGGATTATCTGTATCAGAAAGATCTATACTTACCGTTAGGTGGGATTGCAAAGAATCCCACAAACATGGACGATGAAGAATGGGAAGTTCTTGATAGAAAGGCTCTGGGGTCTATAAGACTGAGTCTGGCATCTACTGTGATATCTAATTTATCATAGGCAAAGTCTATGGTAGAGTTAATGAGTACTTTAGCAAATTTGTATGAAAAACCCTCAGCTTCAAATAAGGTATATCTTATGAAACAATTATTTAATTTGTGTATGCAGGAAGGTGGATCTGTATCTAATCATTTGAATGATTTCCATAGAATTGTAAATCAATTAAGTTCAATCAAAATTGTGTTTGATGATGAAATTAAAGCTCTTTTAATATTATGTTCTTTGCCTGAAAGCTAGCATAGCTTGGTAATGGCAGTTAGTAATATTGCATCTACTTCAAATATTTTAAAAGTAGAGGATGTTGTCAGTGTAATCTTGAATGAAGAAATTCACAGGAAAAGCACATAGGAAACATCTGGGAATGCTTTGAGTTTTGAGAGCAAGGCAAGGCAAAAAGAGAAGGGAAAGAAAGGGAGATCAAGGTCTAAGTCAAAGGTGAGAGGTAGATCCAAATCCAGAAATGGCAGGAAGCCACAATACTAGAATTGTAGAAAGATTGGGCACATAAGCAGAGATTGCTAGTCAAAGCCTAAGGAGGACAATTAGCACGAAGGAAAGGAAGAAGCAAAGGTTGCAGGTATTGCACAAGATGCTTTAATATTCTCTTTGCATAATAATATAGAATCTTGGGTTTTAGATTATGGTGCATCTTTTCATGCTACCCCTAATAGAGAATATTTTAGTGACTATATCCATGGAGATTTTGGAATAGTGTATTTAGGGGATGATGAGCCTTGTAAAATTATTGGCAAAGGAAAAGTGCAGCTAAAAATGCAGAATGGCAACACAAGGGTGTTGAGAGATGTCATGCATGTTCCCAGCTTGAAGAGGAATTTGATTTCTGCAGGAAAGCTAGGGGATGAGGGTTGTACAATAACTCTCACAGCTGAATCTTGGAAGGTGACCAAGGGTGCACTTGTAATGGCCAGAGGTAAGAGAGTAGGTACTCTCTATTTATGTAATTGTGTTACTAACGATTCTCCTTCTGTATTATCTACTTCAAATGTGGATGCAAAATTGTGGCACTCTAGGCTCGGCCACATGAGTGAGAAGGGAATGTCCATTCTTAAGTCAAAAGGTAAGCTTTCAGATTTGAAAATCATAGATCTAGATTTTTGTGAGCACTGTGTTTTTGGAAAATAGAAGAGAGTGAGTTTTCTCAAGACTGGGTCAACAAAGAAGAAGCATAAGTTACAGCTTGTTCACACAGACATGTGGGGACCGGCTCAGGTTGCTTCTATTGGAGGATCACAGTACTATGTTTCGTTCATAGATGATGCTACAAGAAAGGTATTGGTCTATTGTATTAAGAAGAAATTTGATGTATTTGAGACTTTTAAGATTTGGAAAGCTATGGTTGAGAATGAAACAGGTAGAAGATTGAAGTGCCTAAGATCTGACAATGGTGGTGAGTTCTACAGCTATAAGTTCAACTGGTATTGTTATATGCATGGAATCTATAGGCAAAGGATAGTTCCAAGGACACCTCATCAAAATGGAGTTGCTGAAAGGATGAATAGAACAATAATGGAGCGTGTAAAGTGTATGAGATTGCATGCTGGTTTGCCCTTAGAGTTTTGGGCAGAAGCTATTGATACTGTAGTGTACCTAATTAACAAAGGACCCTCCACAGCTCTAGATGGTGGAATTCTAGAAGAGGCATGGACAGGTAAAAAGGTAGATCTCTCATTTCTCAAAGTTTTTGGTTGTGAAGCCTTTGTGCACGTTGATAAGAAAAATAGAAAGAAGCTAAATGCTAAGTATATGAGGTGCACATTTATTGGCTATGGCTCTGATGATTTTGGATTCAGGTTTTGGAATCTAGGAACTAACAAGATAATTAAGATCTATGATGTTGTTTTCAATGAAAAAGTGATGTATAGTGATCAGCTGAAGAAGCTGAATCAATCTAGGCAGAGCAATGGAGAATTGGATAAGGTGACGGTCCAAAATGAGCCCGTGGGAAAAATTAATCACAAATAGGAAAACACAGAGACTGACGTCAGCCAAGCAGGAATCGACATTGGTAGAATAGAAACTGATGTTGGTCATATAGTGACCGACGTTGACAGGACAAGAACTAACGTCGGTCAGGCAGAACTGACGTCGGCCAGTTACAAGCTTGGAAGTGACCGAGGTCGGTCACTGTCAGATAATTTGGGTGGACAACGTGTTATGAATGAGTCTCAGACGCCCATCAAGAGGTCAAAAAGGGTAAGTAAACCTCCAATTCGATATTCCCCTTCATTATTCTATTTATTTCTAACTGATGGTGGAGAACCAGAGAGTTTTGAAGAAGCAATACAGGTAGAATCCAAGAATCAGTGGGAGTGTGGCATGGTTGAGGAAATGGAGTCCTTGAAAGAGAACCAAACATGGGATTTGGTTGAGTTGCCAGCAGGTAAGAGGACACTGAAGAATAGATGGACCTACAGATTGAAGGAAGGTGAGAATAGATAGATGAGATATAAGGCCAGGTTGGTAGTGAAAGGATTTGCACAAAAGCCAGGTATTGATTTTGGTGAGATTTTTTCTCCTGTTGTTAAAATGACTTATATACGGACTGTGTTGTATTTAGTTGCTATTGAGGATTTACATCTTGAGCAGCTTGATGTTAAGACAACGTTTCTTCATGGAAATTTGGATGAAGAAATATATATGGAACAACTGAAAGGATTTGAGGTCAAAGGTAAGGAGAAGTTAGTGTGCAGATTGAAGAAAAGCTTGTATGGCCTCAAGCAAGCTCTTAGACAATGGTATCTAAGATTTGACAGGTTTATGACTGAGCATGGCTACAATAGGTGTCAATCTGACCATTGTGTTTATTTCAAGAGATTGGATAATGGTAGATATATTATTCTGTTGTTGTATGTAGATGATATGCTTGTTGCAGGATCACACATGCAGGATATCTCTGAGCCTAAGGTGAAATTAGCTCAAACATTTTCTATGAAGGATTTGGGAGTAGCAAAGAAAATCCTTGGCATGAGCATTAAGAGAGACAGGAAAAATCACAAGTTGATTTTGTCTCAAGAGGATTATGTGAACAAGGTGTTGAAATGGTTCAATATGTAGGATGTAAAACTGGTAAGCACACCTTTGGCTGGACATTTTAAGTTGAGTAAAGAACAATGTCCTAATTCACATGATGAGGTAGAGTACATGAGTAGAGTTCCATATTCTTCTGCAGTAGGGAGTTTAATGTATGCAATGGTGTGTACTAGACCAGATATTACCCAAGCAGTGGGAGTTGTAAGTAAGTATATGGCTAATCTAGGGAAGGAACACTGGAAAGTAGTTTAGTGGATCCTTAGATATCTGAGAGGAACCAGCAGTAGGCATTTGTGCTATGGAGGTTTAGATACTTCTCTACATGGTTATGTAGACTCAGATATGGCAGGTGATTTGGATGGTAGGAGAAGCACCATAGGATATGTTTTCACTATTGGTAGAATGGCAATTAACTAGATATCAAAGTTACAGAAGGTTGTTGCCTTGTCAAGTACAGAAGCAGAGTATATTGCAATCACAAAGGCTAAAAAAGAGATGATATGGATGACACAGTTCATGAAAGAGCTTGGAAAGGAGCAAGAGAGTTGTAGATTATATAGTGATAGTCAGAGTGCAATTCATTTGGCTAAGAATTTAGCCTTTCATTCAAGAAAAAAGCATATACAACTTAGGTACCACTTCATAAGACAGGTATTGGAGGATGGTGAGTTGAAGCTGGAGAAGATCCATACAGATAAGAATCCTACGGATATGTTAACCAAGCCAGTTAAAAAGGAGAAGTTGAATCTTCATTCAACTTCTGTTGGTCTTCATGATTGAGTTGAAGATGGAGGAGCTAGAAGATGTTGCTGTACAGGTACTGGTGCAGTTGTTTATCTCCAAGTGGGAGATTGTTAAGGTGTGGAGCTAAAAGCTTCACCAAAGGAGCATTTTACAATGTTGCAGGTTTACACAGTCACCGGCATCAGTCAGGAGTGACCGACGTCGATCGGGAGATGCCGACATCAGCAATAATCGGCCGACGTCAGTCACAAGCAAACAGGTAGGAACCAATGTCAATTACTTGTGCATCCAAAAAGCTATTTCTGTGGACAGAACTGAGTGTTTACATGATGGGATTAAGTGATAGTCTTAAGTCTGTGTCTCTATTATTAGTAAGACTGTTTAGAGCCCTTGATTAGGAGGTGCATCTGATGGCTGTAGTTGTATGCTCATGTTTCCTAATTATTATATAATAGGATAATTCTTCTTAGCTTATTGTAGAATATGAGTAATGTTGAATAGTACAAAATTGTATATGTGAATCATTCCAGGTTGTTGGAGTTGATTGTATTTGAGAGAGAGAGCTCTTGAGGGAAAGAGATCTAGAGAGAGATCTATACATCTGAGAGAGGTGTGGAAGAAAAGAAGTTTCTTCAATTGTATTCCTTCTGTAAAGAGTTTAATACAAGTTTTTAGGGTGGTTTCTTGTATCTCTTATTGTTTGCTATTATCTAATTCTAGTTACTTATCATTCTGATTTAATTCTGCGTTTATTGCTTTCATATTGTAATCAACATTGTCGGTTGATCCCCAACACTATTCAAGAAGTGTGTACCTATATCACTTATTAGTTTTTGAGGACATTTAAACCTTGTCATAATGTTTACATATAAAACATTTTAGCATCCTTTTTACTAAAATTCAAAATTATAGCATCTTTGACCAATTTGGTGAAGTAATATGTCATGGTTATAATATATTTGGCATTGGATCACTTATATGTAGGATTGATAGGCCTTATAAAGTTAATGCTCCATTGTTCAAATTGTTGTGCAACCAAAATAGGATCCAATGGTATCTCATCCCATTGATTTGGTTTTCATACCCTTTCACAAACATCATAATGTTTGACAACCCTATAAGAATCCTAAAATAAGATTGGCCACCACAACCCACTTTGTAGTATTTTTTCATAGTTAAATCTCTTAAAAAATTTCCTCTATCTACTCCTTGATGTTCTTATTCCAAAACCTATGGTATTTCATGTTCCAGAGCCACTTTGCACATAACCTCATATTTTCCTAGATTATATAGAAATATTTTAATGATGTTGAATGGTAAATAACATGTGATCAAATAATTTTTATCCCACTTTACATAATACATAAGGAACATACCATGCTATAGATACTTTACAATATCCTTTATTGTTCTAGAAATCACAATCACTTAGAATAGGTAGTCACTCGAAATAGATGTGTGTATGGAGATTCATTTTGAATTATTTTGGTTCCTACCTTATTTGAATACAACTCAATTGGCCAAGCCCCACATTTTCCTTGCTTGGTTTGAAATTCATTTTGAAATGGAACTTTTGGAAAAGAATTAGCCATCTATATATTCTCCCTCCCACCATGCATTTATTAACCAAGTATCACAATGTTTAGTGATCAATGAAAAACTAAAAGGGGTAGAAAGAAAGTAGTGTTTGAATTTAGAAAATTAATTTTTTTATACTAGGCCTTCTCCTTCTATAGTAGTATAGTTTTTATCAATAGGTAATATATTAAGACTTGAAAAACAATTTAGATGACTAGGCCTCCATCCCTTGGTTCTTATAACCTTACTCCGATTATTATCCTTGATTCATCAACATGAACATGGAATGGTTTGTTATAGTTAGGAAAGACCAAAATGGGTGTTGTGACCAACTTTTGTTTCAAAAATGTGAAGGTTTTCTAACATTTATAAGTCCATTAGCATTATTATATTTTTTCAATGATTTATCTAGTAGTGTTTAAATGGATACATATTCATGAATGAACATGCAATAATACCTAGTTTGACCTAGGAATGAGTTCACCTTTATTGGGCTGATAGGCAGTTTGAACACTAAACTTACTAAATTTTTCACTTGATCTACTATAATTCCATCACTACAAACAACATGTACCAAAATTATACCAAATGGTGTGAAGAATAGGCAATTTATTTATTTATTTATTTTGATTTGTAGAGATTGACATATTTCAAACACAAATCATAGCTTTGATAGACATTCTTTGAATAAAGAGAAGACTTCCTGATCATATACATAGAATTATATAAAGTCATGAACGCAATATCTAAATACAGTAAAAAATTCACGTGAGAAAATTGAATTATAAGCAAATGATCCTCATTCTAGTGTGAAAGTTGTATTTATTTGATATTCAACTGCAATAGGAATCTGATGGTACCTATGTCATTAGAATGTATATCTTCAATATTTTCACAAAATTTTGGTTAAGACAAGAAAAGTGATAACAAATACTAAAGACACACCTAGGACATTAGAGCTCAAAATAATACCAAAGAGACTAAAAATGCATAAAGATTCACACCATGCAAACCTCATTTGTATCTTAATTATTCTTGGGATGTGAATCAAATGTAGATTTTAGATAGTCTTTGTCAATGCAAATTTGAAGTTAAGCATCTCCATAAAATCTATGGATCATGAAGACTTTGATCAAAGAGTGTATATTGATGAACAATTTTAGCTTGATAAAATTCTATGGCTTAACTAAATCACGTGAACATGAGAATGGTGATGTGAATGACATTATTTATAACAAAACTGCACTAATGAGGACTCGTCATCTTAAAATCAAGGTGAATGGTTTCTAAAGTGTCCTAAAGTGTACACATAGATCAAACACATGGATAAATGATGTAATCCATTCATCTCAATTAAGATGAAGAGTGGAGGATGTCCTTTATAAATATATAAGCTAAATGAAAATAATCCTTTCATCTCAATCAAGATGAAGGGTGGATCATCCTTTCTAAGAGAGCACATGAATCTCAAAGGCGAGCCCTTCATCTTATTTTCAAGATGAAGGGTAGAGAATAATCCCACTTTATTGCTAATTATTTGCATAATTGTTGTGTTCTCAAGGGTATATCCTTAGGATCTCAATATTCCATTTTGCATGAAGATGTTCAATTAGATGGAAAAGAAGAATTAATTGATAATTAGAAGAGTAATTAATTAAATAGCCCAAAAGACCTATTTAGTTAATACAATACGAGGAATTGATCATTAGATTGAAATTAAAAAAAGGAAGTAATTAAAAAAATAATGATAATTGATAATTGATCAATGAATATAGAATTGATCAGTGAATAGAAAAGTGGAATGTCAAATTGATCAGAATGTTTGAAATTCTAGGAAGTTGATCTATTATGTTATTTGACACAAAAGTGATAAAATTGGAGTGTCTACATTTCCCCATATTTGATAAGGCATTACAAGAAACAAGAGAAGAAATGGATTTTTTAAAAGTAAAAAGTCATAAAATTGATCATATAAGAAATGTTGACAAGAGTTAGTTTTGATGAAAGTTTGCTAATTTTTTTAGTAAAATAGGTTCAAACGTGCCCAAAAGCACTGCTAGTTATGACTTGGATGCCCCATCAAGGGGATAATCATTAAAATTTTGGTTGAGTGAACCATTTAAATGATGTATAAATAATATATAGGGATGAAAAATGAAAGAGACTGGTGAAAATTGGATGAAAAATGGATATCAGAGATAAAAATAAGCCTTACTAGAAGAAAAATAACACAAAGGGGGGGAAAATATTTCAAATTAAAGGTTATAGATTCACCTTGGTTTATAAAAATAGTTCATTTTCACCCTCTAATTTGAAAAATTATCCTTGTGAATTTGTGTACAAGAGATCAAGATAAAATGCCACACTAAGGAAGATTAAGATCACTTTTGAAGTAGGTTCGAGAGCACTTGTGACCATGAGGGATGCAACCACCAATAGGTACCTTTGTTTTATTTTTAATTTCAAATTTAATAGAATTTATTACTTATGAAATTTGATCTTATGACAAAATTTCCATTCTCATATTGGTGTATTCATTTTTGAAATTGATGAATTTATTATTGAAAATGGTGAAATTGTCAAATGTTTAGTGAAAACATTATAGAGTTTAGCGATTTCATCTATAAAAATGAAAAAATTTATCTTTGGTGAAAAATATTAGAGTGTTATACTTGATAAATTAATTTGACCCTTTAATCTATGATTTCATCCATCTAATTAGTGAAAATATAAGGAAAACTAGGTTAACCTAACGATGAAAATGATCAGAAGAATGATGAAAATGAGAAGAGAATGATGAAATCACTAAGACTATCTAATTATGAATTCATCCAAGGAATGATGAAATTTTCATATAAAATGGTGAATTTACTTTAAACAATAGTGAAATCACCAAAAGTGACCAATGAACTATAAATGGAATAATGTTAGGGGGTGGAGGTAATCCAAGAACAAACACACCTATTCTAATTCCACCTATTAGGATCTTGCTCCTCAGAAAGAGCACAGTATGATTACCAAATATAAGCAATTGAATATGCAAAAATAACCAGAAACACAAGTAACTAGAATTCACTAATAGCACAAAATATGAGAGACAATACACTATCTTGTATTAACACTTTACAGAAAAGAATACAATCAAAGAGCCGCCACACTCTTTCACCTTACAGAGGTTCGCCACACCTCAAGTGTACAGTAATTCTTCTCACACACACTCTCCTACACAAAAAACGGTCCCAACAACCAACTCACACACAGAATTGGTGTTCACCTCACCAACCAGTCAGTAATAACCCTACCGGTACACCAAGCTCTCTATAGCACTTCAAGCTGATCTCCCATGAACCTGCAACCTGCAATTCAAAGACCAAACTTACATGTAGATCCTATAATGAGCTTGCAACAACCTGAAACTCACAGATCTTACAACTAGAAGGAACTCTTCCTTTCTATCTCATGCATAAACAATACATGCCAATGGGTCTATAAATAGATCCCTAACTTAAACAATAACTTAGACTCTTAATTTAGACAATTATCCTCGCAGCCCAAGACTCTAACTGGTCTCAACATGCAAAATCTTCATTCACTTAACTAACTATCCGTGAAACGAGCAGTTCTGGAACACACAGGTGACCGACGTCAGTCCCTGCTTGTCTGGTTCTGTCGACATCGGCCGACTCCCTGCCGTCGCCGGTGGCCTTCTGCACTGGTCTCGACCGACGTTGGTCCTACTGCTGATGCCGGTGCTCCTGGATCTCAGCAACCTTCTATTCCACTGTTTGCAAAGGGTTGAAGCTTTTAGCTCCATAACCTAATAATCTACCACTTGGAGATAAACAGCTGCAACCTGTACTTGTACCTATACTCCGTCTAGTTTGTTCACTTGGATTTGTATCCCTCCTCAAGATCACTCTTGAAGACCAACCACCAAAAATCCTGTAGTGCAAAACCTGTCATCCAAATTACCTGCCACATCCGCATCTACAACCATGTAGATAAAGAACTTGACCCTGCATAGCATGTGCACCTGCTGCTGGTCCCACTGAACTGCCCTTCAGTATTTCTCTCCCAGATTGACTCCAAACTTGTGACAACTCCCACTGCTTGGGAAAACTCAGGTTTAGTACATACCATGCACTCAACCTCATTATGTGAATCAAGACACCTATTCTATGAACTGTCCAACCATCGGCATGCTAACTGGTCTCACACAATCATCCTGAAACAAAGTCAACAAGACCTCCATGTCTCTAGAACACACTCATGCCAAAGAATCTTGCTACTCCTAGATTCTCCATGACAAACACCTGAACTAGCTTTACCTTTAGTTTAGCAATACTTGTATATATAACCTTGCAACAAGCACATCATACATAAAATAGGATAATGTAGCTAATATTATCCAACCTGGTAAAGAGAAACACAATGATCAAACCTCCATTGCCCTGCAGCTAATACAAGATCGTATACCCTGATCTTCCATCTCACGTATCCATTTCCGCTCTTCTTCATCCTGAACATCCATTCGTCTCTCAGTGCTTACTTCCAGCTGGAAACTCTACCCAAAACACCTGTTTGGTTCTCATCCAAGGAATCACATCCTCATCCATGCCAAGCTCCCATTGTTTCCTAGATCTACCTGTTCTACTTTTTTAACAACTTCTTGGTTCTATACCATAAGTGAACAACAAGTAGTGTAAAGAAGGGAAATGACGAATTCAAGAACTTACTTACACCTTCAGTCCTCCATATGGGCGATTAAGACTCCATGACAACTTGCTGTCCACCCAAAATTCATCTCAGTAACCGATGTCGGTCACATCTCAGTCTACAGCCGATCAATGTCGGTTCCCTACGACTGCCTCCCTGCCGACATCGGTTTCCCCTGGCCGACGCCGGTCCTTATCTGCCCTGAGTCACCGACATCAGGCTGCACATAGCCGACATCGGTCCCTGTCTGGACACCGACGCCGGTTTTCCTGCCGACGTCGGTCTCTGTGTTTTTCTAGTGAGACCTGACTTTTTCTTGCGAGCTCCTTTTGGATCAAACCCTTGTCCAAATCACCCTTGCTCTACTCAGAATTCCTCTTCACCTTGTGCTGAGCTCTGTCTGTCACTTTCTCCTTAAAAACCAAGGCTTTCCTATTCTTGTCACTAACATCGGATTCCTCAAGAAACCTCACCTTCTTCTTCTACATACAGAAACCACGATCCATGCCTTCCAAATCCAAAAGCATACTCTTTGACTCAAGAACAAGCATCTCCTTCTTATCTATGTGACCAAGCCTATTAAGCCACATCTCTGAATCTACAGCTGAAGTAGATAACCTAGAAAGAGAATCAGTAAAACAAGTAGATAGATAAAGCGTACCTACTTTCTTACCTCTAGCTACAACAAGTGTACCCTTGGTAACCTTCCAAGAGTCCGCTGTGAGAGTTACTGTGCAACCCTCATCACCCAAACTTCTAACAAAAATCAAATTCCGCTTCAAAACTGGGACATGCATGACCTCCTTTAACACCCATGTGTCACCTATCTACAATTTCAGCTTCACTTTGCCTTTGCCAACAATCTGACAAGGCTTACCATCCCCTACACAAATTTCTCCAAAGTCTCCCTGGACATACTCATGAAAAAATTCCCTATGTGGGGATGCATGAAAAGAGGCACCAGAATCTAAAACCCAAGATTCTAATTTATCCAAAGAACATACCAGAGCATCTTGTGCAACGTAATCCGCAACATCTGCTTCTTCTCCATGTCCTTCATGCTGATCTTCACCTAATCTACAATCTCTCTTTAAGTGCCCTTGCTTTCCACATTTCCATCAGGTTATTCTGCCATACCTGGACTTGGATCTCCTGCCTATCTTCGACCTTGAACTCCCATGCTCTATCTTCTCTCTTTGCCTTCCTCTACCTTCAACACTCAAAGCATCTCTAGATGATTCACCTATGCTTTTCCTGCGTATCTCTTCATTCAAGATCACACTCACAACATCATCCACTTTTAAGACTTTTGAAGGAGACACAGTATTAGAAACTGCCATTACCAAACCTTCCCAACTTTCAGGTAATGAACACAAGATTAAGAGAGCTCTAATTTCATCATCAAATACAATATTGACTGAACTTAACTGGTTTACCAAACCATGGAAATCACTAAGATGGCTATGAACAGATCCACCTTCCAACATTTGCAAATTAAATAAACGCTTCATAAGAAATACCTTATTAGAAGCCGAGGGTTTTTCATACAAATTTGCCAAAGATTTCATCAACTCCACCATTGTCTTACACTGTGATAAGCTGGAAATCATAGATGATTCAAGACTCAATCTAATAGATCCCAGAGCCTTCCGATCAAGAACCTCCCATTCTTCATCTTTCATATCCGAGGGTTTGCTAACAACCCCACCCAACGGTAAGTACAAATCTTTTTGATACAGATAGTCCTCAATCTGCATCCTCCATAATTGGTAGTTCTTGCCATTAAACTTTTCCATTCGTAGCTGACTATTTTCTGCCATTGCTCAACTCCCACTCAAATAGAAACCCTGTGAGTAACCTGTAATCAAAACACACTACCCAGATCTACACCAATCTGTTAGTATCCCAACCAAAAGCTCTGATACCACTTGTTGGGGGGGTGGAGGTAATCCAAAAAAAACACACCTATTCTAATTCCACCTGTTAGGATCTTGCTCCTCAGAAAGAGCACAATATGATTACCAAATATAAGCAATTGAATATGCGAAAATAACCAGAAACACAAGTAACTAGAATTCACCAATAGCACAAAATATGAGAGACAATACACTATCTTGTATTAACACTTTACAGAAAAGAATACAATCAAAGAGCTGCCACACTCTTTCACCTTACAGAGGTTCGCCACACCTCAAGTGTACGGTAATTCTTCTCACACACACTCTCCTACACAAAAAATGGTCCCAACAACCAACTCACACATAGAATTGGTGTTCACCTCACCAACCAGTCAGTAATAACCCTGCCGGTACACCAAGCACTCTATAACACTTCAAGCTGACCTCCCATGAACCTGCAACCTGCAATTCAAAGACCAAACTTACATGTAGATCCTCTAATGAGCTTGTAACAACCTGCAACTCACAGATCTTACAACTAGAAGGAACTCTTCCTTTCTATCTCATGCATAAACAATACATGCCAATGGGTCTCTAAATAGATCCCTAACTTAAACAATAACTTAGACTCTTAATTTAGACAATTATCCTCGCAGCCCAAGACTCTAACTGGTCTCAACATGAAAACTCTTCGTGCACTCAACTAACTATCTGTGAAATGAGTAGTTCTAGAACACACAGGCGACCGACGTCGGTCCCTGCTTGTCTGGTTCTGCCGACGTCGGCCGACTCCCTACCGTCACCGGTGGCCTTCTGCACTGGTCTCGACCGATGTCGGTCCTGCTGCTGATGCCGGTGCTCTTGGATCTCAGCAACCTTCTGTTCCACTATTTGCAAAGGGTTGAAGCTTTTAGCTCCACAACCTAACAAATAAGACAAAACTAGACATGATGATTGTTAGACTAATAGACAAGATTGGACAGTATAAATGTGATATAAATAGTAGAAATAATGAACTAATAAAGTGATTTGGATTGATTTACATGAGTGAGTGGGGGTGATTATTACATGGGAGTGATGATCACATGTCATAATGATGCTTGGATTATGGATAATATTTATACCTGATTATTTGACATTGATGCCCATGATTAGGGCAAATCAAGCCTTACTAAGTGCTTTATTTGAGTGCTAGATATTGGATACATAGACCCTTTTTATACCAATATGAGAGATATAAATTACCCTATAGGAAATTCATCACATAATTCATGTTCCCATCTTAGGTTGTCCATTATACTGGTTGCTTCCAGGGGTAGACAGGCAATTTTGGAGGAGCTGATAGGGACACTAGGTATTGAGATGGTACATAGGGGTTACATAAATATTTATGGGATTAAGATTGTGATGGATAATACTTGAGATGATGTGATGGAGGATGATACTCATGTACTGATAGTATATGATTGATTTATTCTTTCTCTTATGGATATTGTTAAGAACATTCTGTTGCCTAACAAGAGTGGATAGCGCTTCCATATAGGGCTCAATAACATGGTTAGGGACATACTATTAGAAAAAAAATAAATTACATGGGGTATAGTGATGTAAACCCATTTTTATCATGATTTATAATTCATGATTCACCATAAGGGTTAAAGTATAGGCTCATCGACATTACTCCAAGTATGGGCATGAGAACATGTAACTATTGAGCACCCTATTGGTATGTGATGGCTGAGGGCTAGATATGATCCTCTAAATTATGGATGGGAGTAGAGGGGACCAAGTCATATCATTTACTTATGAGATATTTGGTACTAAAAATGCATTACTAATGACCTGATTTATGCATACATCACATGGAGGCCATACCATGACATCTAGTTTTAGTGGGTAGAGGATGCAAAGGTGATGCTATATATGACCACTCCTTTATATATCATTTGTCAAAAAGATTTTATTATTGATAAATACCAACCAAATAGGGTATTATGATAGTTTTTTATATTCTAAGATGTGCCACCAGGGCCACATAAATTTATTCATGTAGTGAAGGAGTTAAAAGAGTGGGGATGAACCCCAAATAGAGTAGAGGCTAGAGCTAGCTTTGGATTTGTACCCCAGATCATCTAGTATACAAAACATGATAGATGAGGTGGGAGTCACATATGCATATGCTACATGATGGGCTAATTAATTCCCATCTAGATTGACTCTTCCATAAGGTGGTGTAGATGTATAAGTAGTATGATCTCCTAAAACTAGAGCTACAAGGAGGAGAGATGCAAAGGAGGTTAATGAGAAGAGAGAGGAGAGATATGAGGAGAGAGAGGAAGGAGGAGGGATAGGGGATGGATATTTTGATGATATAGTAGATATTGACATAGAGGATGGTGATTCCATGAAGATTATGTACATAAAGGAGGAGATAAATATCATATCAAAGGAGGATTAGATGGAGATAGATAGGCTAGGGATATATTAGAGAGAATATGGGATAGTAGATCCAAGACATGCTTGCTCATCTAGACCTCTCATATTAGCAAAGACAATGGCACTAATATCAAGACTAAAATAAGAGATCAGTGCTTGAGAGATAAAATTAGTAGGATTACAGAGAAAACTAAATCAATGTTTTTATTAGTTATCTAATACACATGGGTAGATTATAGTGGATTAAGTAGAGGTCTCCAAACTAAGAACAAAGACAACTGGGTTGTATCTAAAATTGAGATAACTCATTACTAAGAGGGATACTTTAATATCTAAGAGGGACATAACCTAATATGAGATTGATGCCATTGTATAGGGTCACGTGTAGGTGGTATCCCAAAGAGATACAATAAGGATATAGTGAGATGCACTATGGGCTAATATAGATATACTATAGGTAGTGGTGGCCAGGTTACAACTTGAGAGGGATGAGGCTAGAGGGGTAGCCACTGATAGAGAAGTGATATCTATTTGTGATAGGAGCCTTCAGGCTAAGGATGAGGTTGCGTACTAAAGGACACTATATAAGGCAATAGTGCCTATGGTCATTTGGAGGCCTAATTTTTTAGAGAATAGGGATCAAATGCATTCATATTCTAGATCTTATTATCGATTGCATAGGTCATCAACCTCAACTAGATTAATTTCGTAGCCTACACTATACTCATTGACTATGGGTCCTATAACACCACCACCACCATCACCAGATAGGAGAGACGAGAGTATTTGATAGGGTATAAAACATAGATAAATCTACTAGAGATAGTCATATTCAAAGTTAACTAGATTGAAGACATTGTACACTGTATTTTGATTTATGTACTTACTGTATTCATTATGCACTCATCTAATCCAAGTTGTACTTATACTCTCCATTTTTGATGTACATGCCCCATTTCATGTATATGGACATTGATCATTTATATGTATGAGATTCTTGCTATTTTGTGTTATTTCATGTGTTACTCTATTTTATTTACTTGTCTCTTGTTCATAGATTGTACATGATTTGTTATGCTCTTGATATTAAATTTTTCTCCTACTTAGCATTTGATGTGACATATAGACTTGATAATCATGATGGTTGTTAGTCTTTGATGATGAGATTTGTTAGATAAAGATATATTTGATTGTTTGCATTGACATGGTAATCATTATAAAATCCTGATTTTATATTACACATGGTTGTATGCATCATAATCTAGGAAGAATCATGATAACATTAATGTGTTATAATGCATAACAAGGTTAATTCAAAATAAAAATGTATACAAGTTAAAATAAGATATGGACAATCAAGGTTTTAAATGTATAACATGATGCATTGAAACTAATATAATTTAGATACAAGTTTTCACCACTCAAAATCATGATATGAATAATCAAGACTTAAATGAGAAAAATAATGTACTAAATTTAAGTCACCTGAGTAACAAACAATGCATGATTAAGTAAACAAAAAATCCATGAAATCAAGCTCGAAGACATTTTCTCACATCTAAACATCTTGATTAATAAACCAAGAGTCATATGGGAAGTAAAATGTAATAGGCTAAGGCACTTGATAAATCTATAAATAGTCCATTAAAAAACACACAAATGAAATCAAGTAAACATTCCATTCAAAAAAGTCAGTGTGTGACAATAATGTGTTACTCTTAGAGACCAAGGGTATGACAAAAAAATCACAATCAAAGGGGAAAATAAAAGAATATGAAGGAATTGGCCAAGCTAACTCCAAATGCCCTAAGCAAGTGGACACTACCTACATAGTTCTATGGACATTAGATCCAACATGAACTTTAGGCCAAATTTAGTTCTCCCAAGGAAATTGGGGTTGAATAAAATTGATGACAAGTAAAGAGATATGATGACATAGAATAAATAGGAACATGCTCATAAAACACTTACGATGCATGGAAATGATAAGTTCATAAAATAAAGAGAGTGTGGAAATGATAAACTTGTAAAATGGTGAGATCATGGAAATGATAAACTTGAAAAATAATAAGAGCATGGAAATGATAATATTGTAAAATGGCGAGATCATGGAAATGATAAACTTGAAAAATAGTAAGAGCATGGAAATTATAATCTTGTAAAATGGTGAGATCATGGAATAGTTGGTACCACTTTTTAAAAATATTTTCAATCATGAGGAAGAACTATGAGATATGTCAAAATGTGCCCTCTTTATATAAGAACCTAGAGACTCAAGTTGATTACCAAGAGAAAAACTAATTAAATACAACAAACTAGAGATGGGTACCTTGTGAGAAAGAACACCACTATTTAGGATTTTCTACACTTTTGAATGCTTAGGGTTTTTTGGGATATTTGACTTTGTAGGAATTTTTGACTTGTTTTTAGGGATTTTTGGAATAGGATATAAACAAGGGTATTTTGACCAAATAATATATAGATATGAAATGGGAAACAACAAATCCATAAATACCTATCAAAGGGAAAGGTACTCATGGTCATGATTCCTCAATATAAACATGAGATATGAACAAGGGAATGATCAGACACGAGCAATTATGTGTCAACCTTTCAATAATAATAGGTAATAAGATGTAATGTATTCCTTGCACAAATGAATCTAGATGGGAATGAACTATATGAAGGGACACAAATAAGAATTGTTAATAACTCAAGAGAATCATAACAATCATATAAGACAAAAGATCTAAAATGTCCATAACTAGAACATAATGCCCCAAGCTTGGGTGATCAAAGATGATTTAGACATAATATAATAAAAATTCCCCCAAGTAAGAACACTTATTGGCCAAAATAATATAAGTTAAGCATAGAAACACCTAAGATGCATAATATTCATTGGATTATCAAATTCATCACCCTCTGGAGTAGTCAACTTGTATGCACCTAATCCATATTTTATTATGATAATGAAGGGGCCCAACCAATTTGGTTCAAACTTACCTTTATTTTTCCATTCAAAATTTGTGTTATTTTGATTTTATTTGAGCACAAGATCACCAAGCTCAAATTATTAGGAAATAATTATCTTTTTATAACCCCAACATAGCCGATTTGATAATCCTTGAGGTGTTTTAAGGTGGCTAACCATTTCTCATCTAGAAGTTCTAATTATGCTAATCTACCCACTCTATAGTATTCTTCATCAAGAACATCTTGTAATTAAATATGTAACAAGGCTAACTAGACCTCAATATGAAAAATGGCTTCGAATCCATAAACCAAGGAATAAAGAGTTACATCAATAGGAGTATGAATATTAGTATGATACACCCATAAGGTTGGAAAGATTTTCATGTGCCAATCATGACCATAGGTATTAACCATTTTCTTAAGAATTTTGATCAAAGTCTTATTGGAAGCTTCATTACCTTGTGGATAATATGGAGTTGAGAACTTGTGAGTGATATGAAATTCAAAACAAAGAGCAACATCTTTATTTTTTAATGATACACCATTATTAGATATAATGGTGGATAGAATGACATAATGAAAAATGATTTGATTTATAATAAACTTTGAAATCTACTTACCAGTAATATAGTTAAGATGTATTGCCTCTACCCACTTAGTGAAATACTCGGTTAAAGTAAAGATATGCTTATGACCATCATAAGAAGTAGGGTTGGTCTTGCCAATGAGGTCAAGTCCCCACAGGTAAAATGACTAAGGATTCATGACTGGTTGAAGTGCCTAGGCTAAAGCATGTATAGGATGGTCATGTTGTTGACATGGTAAACATTTTTTAGTAAAGACACATGCATCTGAATCCATAGTAGGCCAATAGTATCTAATATAAATAAGTTTTTTAGCTAAATTAAAACCATTAGTATGTGTGCCATAAATACCTTCATGAACTTCCCTTAGCACTAATTCAAATTATCCTATATTTAGACAATTAAGAAAATTTACTTCATAACCTCTACACTAGAGTGTGTTTCCAAGGATGGTATAGTGGGAAGTGTTATGAATATAGGACCTACTTTTATTTTGATATAGGTCAGGGTGAATGATTTGATCTTGTAGGTGTGAATTGATATTGGAATACCAAGGAGAATTAGGACTAGTAATGACACATATAATTTTGGAAGTTGAACAAGTATGTGTTGAAACAAAAAGTTTCTTAATTAGAAATTGATACTCTATGAGAGTCAAACAATTTCAATCATATATCTAATAGTAGCCATAACATCAAAAAATCTATTGTTGGCTCTTGAAACCTATTCAAATTGGATGAATTAAAATTTGAGTTTGAGCACATCCATAAAAAATTTATAGGGTACTAATTTATCATCTTTTATCTAGTAATAATTAGTGGCTTGGTTTATAATGAGCTGAGAATCTCCATAAAATTGTAAATTTTGAATATTCCACTGTACTACAAGATGAATTTCAACTAACAAAGCTTCATATTCAATAATGTTAATTGTACATGGGAACCTAATGTGAAATGAATTGGGATAAGATCACATTTTAGTATGCCAAAATTATTTTGGCACCTGATCCATGAGATGTGAAATAACTAACAAAATAGAGCTTCCATTCTTTTGCTTCAATTAAGCTCATAATAGACTCATCTAGAAAATGCATTGTCATAGGAGAGAAATCATGAAGAGTAGATTCCATCAGTTGATATGATATCACTTGCCATTTTATATCTTTATATTTTGTGTAATCTATATGAAACACATTGAGAAACATCACCCATTTAGCCATATGAATAGTTAAATATGCTTTTGCCAATAGATATTTTAGAGGATCTATTTTATCAATCAACATTTTTTTATTGTTCAACATGTAATGTCTTAGCTTATGCATATAAAATACTAATGCAAGATAAGATTTTTTCATTTGGCTATATTTTTACTCATAGGATACCAATGTTCAACTTAGATAATACATGGCTCTTTCATTTCCTTGACCATCGTGTTGAGTTAAAAGTGCTCCCAAGGCATTGTTAGTTATAAAAATATATAACAAGAAAGGCTTTCCCAACATGGGAGGAACAAGTATAGGAGAATTAGCCAAATATTATTTGAGATTTTTTAAGGCTTATTGACATTCTTCATTCCATTGAAAATTTGTCCCCTTTTTTAGAGGATGAGTAAAAAAATGACATTGATCGAATAGCTGAGAAATGAAATGTTGAATGACTTGGATATTCCCTTATAGACTACAAATCTGCTTTGAGTTAATAGGAGGTGGAATTTTTGTAATAGCTTATACTTTGGCCAAATAAACTTCAATGCCTATACAAGACATAATGAAGCCTAAATATTTTCCATATGTAACCCCAAAGACACATTTTTTAGGGTTCAAACACACATGGTATTCATGAAACCTTTCAAAGATTTTATGTAATATTATTTGGTGCTCTATATGAGTTTTTGATTTGAATAAAATATCATTGACATAATATTCCACAATGTCTTGCAAAAGATCATGAAAGATGATTGTCATTGCTCTTTGATAGGTGAAACCAACATTTTTCAATCCAAAGACATGACTTGATGAAAAAATGTACCCCATGGAGTAGTGAATGTTATTTTGGCTTAATCTTTGAGATTAATGTTGATCTTATTATAACCTGAGAAACCATCCATAAGAGATAACATCTCATAGCCTATTTTTGAATCCATAATCATTTCCATATTTGGAAATGGGAAATCATCTTTTGGATAATCTTTATTTAGGTTTAAAAAATATGTATAGATGTGAATACCTATTAGGTTCTTACTAACTAGTACTGCAATTGAAATCTAATATACAAATGGAATAGGCTTGATAAAACCTATTACAAATAACCTTTCTAATTCAAATTTTACCAATAATGTAATTCATGGATTGGTTTTGCATATGGATTCATGACCAAGTGATGTTACACTAATGATGGATCTAGACCTAACATATCTAAATAATTTCAAGAAAATATGTTAATGAATTTTGTGAGAAGAGAAACGAGCAGTTCATGTTCCTTCTATAGTGAGGGACACACCAAGAATTATTATCTTTGAATCATTTGTAGCACCATTGTTGACTTCTATTGTATATTACACAAGAAGTGTGGAACCACCATTGAAAATAGAAGGAAAAAAAGATAGTTGATCATCACACTTAGAATGTAAACTTTTAGATAGACCCATATAGGAGGAATAAAAATCATTACCTTTAGGTAAAGGCCAATAAGATACTAAGTGTGGATCCTCTAGAACCATATGCTCAAACTCATCACGATCTTTAGGCTTGATTTTTGTACTAAATGAGAGGCATGGACTTATAGAAATTTGGGATTCCTATGAAGGAGAGTGAATTTACCCATCTAATGGTGCCTAAGGTTTTCACCAAAGAACACACATTTTTATTTTCTTTTACCCTGATCCAAAAGTGTCCCACAAAGGTTTTGATTGATGGATCTCAATGTTTCATTTTTATTTTGAGTAAGGGAATTTGCCTACTCCCCAAAGTAGGCTACAATTTCTAAAGTGTACATGAATCCTTGTTTATGATCACCTAGAGGGATGGCTTCTCTCAATCCCATTAATTCAGCAATAGATTCTTCATTTTAAAATGTATCAAGAATGAGATCCTAGTCTTGTTAGTCCTAATCAATAAGGTCATGATAATTAAGAGTGAGGGTAATAGTAAGATCAACATAAATAGTGTGGACATAATGAGTGTCAAATAGGTTAGTACTATCAAGCTCATCATAAATACTATAAAAAGGACTCTATGTCACTATTGGGAACATCTTATTTTAATGCACAAGTGGATATTTTGGGCATTATGTGGGTAAAACCTTAGGCTTGTATCCAAGACCTTGATTCTTGTCATGTTTGATAGGTATAATTAGATCTATTCTACCTTGATATCTTGCACTCTTGCCCCCAGTACTTTACCTTTGTAAGCATTATGGGCCATGATTTTATTAGGAACATGATACATTTTGCTTTGAAAAAAATAAGCTAGATCATCATTTTATAGCCATATATCATCCTTTAGTTTCAAATATTTTGGATTAAAATATTTTATTAAAACAAATGGAAGAGGTTTGGTAAGAGAAGATGTTTTTTCATTTTATCACCACTCCATCTTGGGATGACCATAAGACTTAGGTGATCTTAGAAATTTAGCCACATGAAAAACATCTTCTATACTATATGTGCCTAGACCTTTATCATGAATGTTGATAGGAGAGGATTTTAAGGAGGATTTAGAAAAAGAATGAGAGTATCAAGATCCACATAATTGGGTAGGATTTTTTTAAATACTACTTGTTTATACTTTTTAATGGGAGTGATAACACTTGGATAGTAAGTATAATGGTGAATTTCTACTTCTAAAGGTTTATAATATTGGTAAGGTTGTAAATCTCCATGAATAGTTAACTCCATTTTATATACACATAATATTTTCAAAATTTTATCACTTACTGAAACTCTTTATCTTGCAGGAACCCGTCAAGTCTCAATATCTATGAGTGAATGCCTTAAGGGGTGTACTATAAAAGGGGTGGGTAGACCATTGATGCTTCATAGGATTGTTCTCCCTTTTTTCCATTTGTTATCTACACACTTGTCTCCTAAAAAACATTCCCATAAGCTTGTTCTTTTCTATTGTATACTCCTTAGTCATTTCCCACTTTTGTCCCCCTTTTCCTAGGATTAAGCCCATTTCAAATATTTATAGTACTAGGTCAACTAGGTTGACCTTATACTATTATGGGTGAAATTCATTTGGGGTCTAGGTCGACTCTTGGTGGACCTATCTTGTGACCTAGTGACTTTTTGTCCATAATAGAACTAGGTCAACTAGGTCGACCTTATCAGCCAAAACTTTTGAAAGGGTTTATGGTTAAATCCACCTATATATACAAGATCATTTTTATATTATTTAGAGAAGAGAATAAGTAAGATATATTATGCATCTATTTATCCACCATTATACTTGAGGATCAAGCTTAGGGTTTTGTACTTCTTTTGGAGATACATATAGTTTCTTATGGAGTTGTTTTTTGGATTCATTGATAGGTTGTGTATCTTAGAGTTGATTCATCCTTTTCATCCTTACATACCACAACAAACTCTTATGAATCACCTTGGCCAAAGGAGAGATTGAGGCTCGATGGGTTCATCTTCAAAAGTAAGTATTCTTAAATTTATTCCTCATTTATAAGAGTAGATAGATATAAATTTGTACTTTTCTTCCATGCATTAGGATTCTGTATACATTGATATGAATATATGTCTCTTATGCATGTTTAATTTTGTTTTTTATTACCCCCACTTTGTGACACAAGCTTTGGTGATCACTAGATTAGACTTTATTTCACTTGTTATTAGTTTAGTGAATATGAAAACATAGGGATTATTTAGGGTTATTGCATGATTGTGATTGATTAGAGGTTTTGGAACCCTCCCTAGTATTGTTTATTATGATAATAGATCCCCTAATTGGGTCTAGTGGATCCCCATATTGGTTATATTCTTGATTATCTTATGTATCCCCAATCAGAAGTGTAAGTATGATCTATCTTCTCTAAGTTAGTATTAATTTATAGACATGTGAATTTTTTATTACATACATTTTGGTGAACCCATCGTGAATATAATCCTTGCAAGATTTATTTCATTTTTTAAATTATTTTATCATTTTATTTATTATTTTTTTATATTTATGATACTAGGTCAATAGTGCTGGTATAGTTTATAAATTCTATGCATAGGTTTAACACATAATCACATCAAAATGACTCTATTTTTTTATGTAGGTATTTATCAGATACAGGCTACTAGGTGGAACAGGTTGACATAGAACATGTTTTCACTTCCAGATAGGCTACTAGGTTGACACTATTAACACATTACACTTCCAAACTTCTAGAAAACATACTAGGTCAACATTTCTAGTATAGTATTCTTCATAGGTTTCAACAAATAGGGAACTATAGAACTAGGTTGATCCAATCAACATAGTTGGCAAAATATGCAAGTAAAAATTAGGTAGGGCAATTCAACAACAACTTCACTTTCCTCTACATCTTCCAACCCATTAAGGTTCCTTTCTCTCTTTATCTATAATTTTTGTTATTCATTATAGTTCTATTTTTCATAGTTTGCAATCTTTAAAACTTCCCTTATACATCAAAATAAGTCCACTTGGCTAACCTAGTTATATATTTTATCTTTTGTCTAAGAGACTAGATTGACACTATCAACATAGTTCTTAACACACCCTTGCTTTAGTATTAAAGTAGCGACATTGTCATCTCTATACTGTAATCTCTGCATACACTGCCATTTTAATTGACACTATACTATGTTTTAAAGTTATAATTAACATCTATATGCTATTAATTACTTCACACTTTCACTTTTAGTTTATTTCATGCTTATAATATATCACATAGTCTAATTAGGTGGTTTTTCAATATACCATTTATTTTTACTATTTTTCTCTTTCTTACACACACTACCAAATCACATAATATTAAAATGCATTTAAACAATTATCTATCCACTACCCACTTGGATTTCATCACTAAGGGGGAAGATGACTTGGTTTTTTAGCCAAGTAAAAACATGTGGTTAATGGTATATATTAGCAAAGCACGTGACACCCTTATTGTTGTGGTGTGTGAAGTGAGGGGGTAGGCCCAAATAACAAGCTAGTACCATTGCCAACACATATCCCTTTCTAGTTCCCTACGTTCAACAAAATTTCTATCACAATTAAAATCATACTCTGATAATCTAACAACATTTAGGATGACCACATAGATTAGTATTTACTTTCCAAGTTGACTGCTTGGTCTTTGATCAATTGTATGTTGTATTGCAAAAACTTGCATTAGCCAACATTGGTGTAAGGTTTTATGCTATGTGCCTCAATTGGATATTCCTCATTTACCCAATTGATTGTGTGTTTCCTTTCATTTCTTGATTTCAAAATTACTTGAATTTTTTTTCTTGTTTCCATTTACTATCATTCTATTTGACATAGTCTCTTACAAATTATTTATTTCCCCTAATTACGGTATTGAGTCAACATTATTAACACAATATTATTTTATGCCCCTTAGGAATAGTACTAGGTTGAACCTATCAACTCTGTATCTTTATTTTCTTATTTTCTATCCCAAGTTATAGTACTAGGTTGACCTTATTGACTCTATATCCTTGTTTTCATAATTTTTAGACCCTATTTTTTAGTACTAGGTTGACCCAATTGACTTTGTACTCTTATCTATCCCTTTGTATTTCATTTATTTTACATCACATTTGCCTTATCTTGTATTTCTCCTTTATCATGAACTTCCTATTTGAAGATAACACTAAGTTGAATACAATAGATATGATGAGTCTTACCAATTATCATAAGTTTTGCTATAAGCAACTTATGGCTCCTATTTTAAATGAGAGTAATGTTCATATATCCACTCACATAACCAACTATGGGACCCCTCCTCATTCCTCTTCATTTTGTAATCCTCTCTTATCACTTGAAGATCAACCTAAATTAGAGTATACATTGAAAATGCTTTTCTTTATCTCTGAATTTCCTCAACATGTCATGTCCCCTTTTTAGTCGACATGTGCAGAGTAGATGATTAGCCTATTATGCGACCCTCGTAGGCTGATGAGGTGGATAGAGGGTCTTGATGGAGCTGGGCTTGGCTTTCGTTTGGGCTCTTTAGGACATGAATTAAAGGAGATATTAATATTTGATTGATTTAATCAAATATTAATTATTTGGTCCAATTTTAATTAATTATTAATTATTAATTAATAATTAATTATTAATTATTAATTATTTATTATTGGGTCTAATTTTAAGATCCTCATTCTAATTTAAGAATTGGTCTAATTTTAAGACCCTAGTTCTAAATTAAGGAAGCCCCAGTCTAATTTAAGGGAATCTAATTTTAGCAAGCACACCTTTGGAGGTGTATAAGAATCTCTCATGGAAGAGAGTTGGTATCCATGCTTATTTTGATATTGATTCTTGTTAAGAAATTCTTCTGTGAAGACTGAGCCAAGGGTTCCAGTATTCCATCTGCAGTGGAGAATGTCAACTCTTCATTGTGTGCGATTCAGAGGCTGTGAAAGATCAGCTGATCTATTGCCAAACTGCATTGAAGAACGTCAACTCTTCAGTGTGAGCGATTCAGAGGTTGTGAAAGATCAACCGATCTATTGCCGAATTGGGAGATAACTTCATCCAGAAGTTATCACATGTACTTACAAGTTTGAGAGATAACTTCACACAGAAGCTATCACGAGGGTTTCAGGTATTTTCATTATTTGGGTTTTGATTCCAGAATTATCCAGATATAGATCTTTGTATTAGCCCATAATTCTACAGATCAGGATCAAGCATATAGGTTGAGCAATATCAGTGGCCGTACGACTTCCGTACAAATCTGTGAAAATCCGTACGCATCTATAGAAAGTTCAGGTACCGACATCGGCGAACAGAGACTTACAGAGACCGACATCGGTCGACTCATCACCGACGTCGGCAAGGGGATCACTACAGGTCGACCGACGATGGCAGTATAACCGACGTCGGCGACTGTGTTTTTTACACAGCAGGCCGAGACGTTCTAGATTCAGCCCAGTTCGCGGAATATTCAGGCTATAAGGCCAAACTTTCGATATTCTTTGTATACCTGACAGAGGATCTCTATTGTAAGCTTATGAGCAAATAAATAAGAAATTATACTGTGATTTATCCATCTATTTGAAGATATTTTGCAGAAATTCAGATAAGCAATTTGGAGCTTTTGTTTTGATATTCGAAGGGATATTACAGTGGTATCAGAGCTTATTGTGCAGATAAAGGAGCCCCTAAGTAAGGGACATCACACAACATCAAGGAAAGAACCCTTTTACCATTTACCATCTCATGATTAGTGGTCAAACCAAATAACCTCATTCACTTTCTCCCACATTTTCATATAGATTTGGGAATACTAGCTTCTTTTCTTCTTAGCCTCTTCCCTCTATTTTTACCCTTTCTCATACCATGACTTCTTCTTTAACTTCCTCTACCTCCATGCCTAGTATCTCTACTAACATGGTAGGTTTTACATCTAGTGGACCTCTTCCAAGACCCACTCTTCTTAACTCTTCCACTAGTACATCATTTTCTCCTCATGGTAATCAAGCTTATAATGATGCTTATTTTCATCCCTTTACTAGTCCATCTTTTGCCACACAAGCAAATTTTTCCACTAGTGCCTCACATTCCAATAGTTCCTCTCAAGATCCTACTAACACCCATAGTAGGACCCAAGCCACTACTTCCAATTCTAATGCTTCAAATCATGCCAACAATTCAAATCAAACCCATAATCTCCTATTACAAACCCTTAATCAAATGAATGATTTTCAAGCTAATAATGTAAATCAAACGATGTAAATGAAAAAATACCTTATCCATCTTTAAACCCAACTTTAATAGATGCCATGGGGCACACATAATCAAAATATTCCCTTACCTCCTCTTTAGAATTTCCATGGTGATCTTATTCCTCAACCTCTTCTTGTAAAAAAGACAATCAAGGATCTTCAGAATGAGGATCTTACATCTCAAATTTATAATATAAATATAGGAGGTATCACCCCTAATTTTTCTTACAATGGGTCAACTGATCCTACTCTTCATCTAAAAACATTTAAAAATCTATATAAAGACTAGTTCAAATTAAATAACATTTTTGATACCAAGATCTTAGCCAAAACTCTCACGGGTAATGCTTTATAATGGTACAACTAGATTAAAACTCATTTTATTACTAGTTTGGAATATTTAGTAAATGCTCTAGTCCAAGAGTTCTAAACTAGTGATCTTCCTGAGAATACATTGGCCCATTTTATCAATTATAAGTAACTTGAAACCAATACTATCCAATCTTCCATTAAATGATGGAAAACATTATCCAACAAATGTGAACATAACATGGCTAATGATAACCTTTTCTATCTCTCTACCAATACTCTTTTTCCCAAGTTTAAATATTGGGTTTGGACTTTCTCTCCCCATACCTTAGATGAGGCTATTGACCAAGCTAAATGTCAAGATTTCCTTATGCATTAATTTGATCCATCCAAAACTTTTTATGGGTACTCATATATTACTTAAAAATAATAATTTTCATGCTACCAATGATGGTGTCATAGACTCTTATGACACCATTCACACTATTTAATCTATTGTTCTTAACCAATCTTTAGAACTAGCTCCCCCTTCTTAACAATTCACCAATATTCATTTATCTTCACCTAATAACATCAATGTTTATAAACCTTTATCCTCAATATAATTACTAAAATGTCTACCAATACTCTTCCATGATAAATTGATCCCAATAATCCTATAAAAAATTGGTATGATCCCAATAAATTTTGTTGGTTTCATGCTATTTGGGGTCATTCTCGTGAGACCTATTGGTAACTTTGTAATTTGGATATGGATTTTCTTCTTGGTCCCAATTTTTACCATGATTCTATCATTAAAAAATGTCAACAATCCTATGACATTGCCTTCAAATCCCATGAAATAAATACTAAATCTCAATATTTGAATCAAGTTAATGTTCATTTGGGCATCTATAAAGATCCTCTTCCAAATCACCAAGATACCCAAGAAAAACCTAACCATTCTACCAATAATGTAGAAAGTCTAATTGACTGACCTCCTTAAGAGAATGTGGTTACTATGAATAATATACAAAGGGTGGTTACTTTGATTAATCTTCAACCCATTTACACACCTCCATTGACTCACATATTTAATGTTATCTAATATTCATCTCCAACTCACTTAAATGAGTTCGGGCAAGATGACCTTATAACATTTGATGAACCAATTCCAAATCCTCCCTTTAAAAACACTTCCCATACTATTTCTATTGTCCCTCCATCTTCTTTACCTATGCCAATGATACTCAAGATTCTATCAAAACTTCTTCTCAAACCACACCTGCATCAACTATCCCATCCTATAAACATAATCTACAAACTTGTCCTCTCAAAACCTTTTGCCTCTTATCAACAAAAATTCCAATGTACTTTGGCCCCTCCTTTCAAGGACCTCTTTCAACACTATGCACATATTTCTAAATTTTTTATTATGGGTTATGATGAGTGGGATCCTATCATGGAGCTCATTAATCTCCCATCCCAAATCCCATTTCTTGAGATTATGAGGACCTCTTTACATCATTATAACTAGATTATGCAAATTTTATTTGAAATGAACATCCTTCATGCTCCCCTATCAGGATGGGAGGCAACCTTATCTGGATCTAAAGATAGCATATGGAATTAGTGTGAAGAGATGTCCATACATGTTGATAATATAATGGAAACTTCTTTTTCCTTGAAATTTACCATTACTTTCATAATTACCATGAGATTTTTCTTCATGCAAATAATCCTCCTCTTTTCATTAGTGTCCAAATTGGTGATATCCATGTTAAGCATGCCTTGATTTATGAGGGTTCTAGTACTTGTGTTGCCTCTCTCTATTTTATAAAAACCCTTGGATATTTTGAATGCAATCTCAAATCCACATGAATCACATGTTAAGGTTATGATCAAAGGCAAATGCCTAGGTTATGTTGTGTGTGGTTCCCCATTACCATCCCACCTATCACTATTTGCATGAAGGTGATGATATTTAACTTTCCTCTATCTTACATTATTTTTCATGGTAAGCCATGGACTCATCATATGATAGTAGTTTATTCTTCCACCTACCAAATGAATTAAATTCCATCATAATAGATCCATCTATAGGATTCATGGTGACACTAACACTTAGAATTTTGAGTAATTCTAAAATCAAAATGTATTCAAAATTCTTACCCTTGAACCCTTGCCAAGTGTTCCATTTCATGAGTCTCAACAATTTAAATTTCCCATAAATTGGGAAATTCTACTAAAGGTTAAAATGATCATCCCAAACTCATTGGGAATATTCCCCCTAACCTCTTAGATTTTGATGATGATGAACCTGACAAGATCAATTTAAAGTTTAAAACTTCCAATCTCTCATCTCATCTCATCTCTCAACTTCTTGATTATTTGTAACCTCATTCTCATCAACCACCTTGTGATGACATCCCATTATCTTAACTAAAACTCATCACTCTATTCATCACACCTCATTGAATGATAATGTGTTCCTTACCTGTGTCATTGATCTTCATACACTTGATTATGATGATGGTTATACTTTAGATGATCCATTCTTAAGAGGTCTTGTTTAGGCCCATGATGCTGAGATTATTCATTATCATTCATCTTTACTTTAGTATTTTAGTATATCTTCCCATATTCCATCATATATCATTCCTAATTTCAGCATTTTTCTTTTTATCATAGGGTAGAGATGGTAAAGACACCTCTAGTTTATGAATCACCTCGTAGGAGTATGTCTATGAATCATTCTATGACTAGGCCATATTTATTTGATATGTACCATAACCACTATACCCTAATTATACTTGAGATGCATGCAAATCTCTTTCAACCTTCTATAGACCCCACCCCTCCTTTAATAGAGCTCAATTTGGATCCTACTCCTACACCTACTTTATCAAAGTCTATTATTGCTTTTGATCTTATCGATCTTACTATCAAGCCTTGCCCTATCTTTCCACAAACCCCACCTTATCTTGGTGATGGTTTGATTCCTTTACCATAGTTGGCTCCTTTGCCCACTAAATGGGCTGATCAACCTTCCCAAGCTCCTTCCACTTTTGTTACACCTCCTCCTATGAGTACACCTACCAAGACTACTCACATGTGTATTTTTTACTTTCGTGACACATATAACCATCCATCCATGCATTATTGAAAGTTGCACCAATATATTGATACTTTGCATCTTACTACCCCTCAGTCCTCAAACAAGGCTATACCTCCCCCAAAGGTACTACCTAAGTATATTTCTAATTACGATGAGGTATATTATCTCTAGAACAAATATGGTACCCATCACACTAATCATTGCTACATCCCTCAACAAAATCTTAAAGATCATATTTTAAATATTCTCTCATATTATACCATTCCTCCCATAGGTCATTCTTGTAAGAATGCTCCCCCTTCTTCCACCATGGTTCTACCTCCTATGGTTCCATCTCCCCCTGTGGTACCTTATTCACCTTATTTTCCTCCACCCATGAATCCCTCACCCATGGACCTTTCCTCACCTGTGGATCCTTCTCCACCTATGAGTCCCTTACATATGAATCCTTCCCCACTAATGATCCCTTCATCTCCTATATAAACTAATCCCATGCATTTGCTAGAGCATCCCTTGCATGATATCCCTTCTCAACAAGATCCATTAAGTATTCCTAGATTTTCTATTGAGTAGATTAGACGTGAAGTATTTTACCAGTTTTCATTGAAGATAAATGAGACATTAGTTTTAGTTCACATTCAAATTCATAGAGACTTATCATATGTTCTGGATAATGTCTATAGAAAAATCTATCAATACTTATGAACACATGAATGGTATTCTTGAATTTTTATTTTTATTGGATGTGTGATCCAACTTTATCTTTATCTATTTGTTAGATCATTTAACATTGTGTCAAATTCTTATCTATCTTACACGGTGAATTTTATTTTTTACTTTATACTACTTATGACATCATTTATGTTTGCTTATGCATTTATTATTTATCATTGCATTCTTTTTATTCTTGAGTTTATTTTTTAAATACTCCCTTGTTCTCTTTTTCATGATTGTTTTCTATATTATCTCTATAAACATAGATAATCATTATTGTCACTTGGTTATACCAACCTTATTCCCTTTAGTCATTCCTTTTATACTATGTGATGAGTTAGAAAATAATTCATCTCATTATACTCTCATTTTTTTGATCCACTTTAGATCTCTTTTCTTCCTTTTATTCCCTTTTCACAAACTAAGCATACACATGGTTGAGACTTGAGATAACATGTTGGTTCATATTTAAGCCTAAGTGTCCTAGATAGTCTTGTTTTTGGTTACTTAGTTTATTTTCACAAAATCCTAAAGCTCATTCATGTGTATCACTCTATCTCTCATGAATGGTCATTCCAAGTATGTATAGAGGAGGAATATTAAAATCCATAAAAATATTCTAAAGGCAAATCATTTAACAAAAGGTAATGATCCAAAATGCAAACATTCAAAATTATCAAAAGTCAAATCACACTAAAAGATTTGATTCAAATCACATCTCCATCTTCTAATAAAATTTCAAACTCCATATTTGGCCTTATGATAGAGTTGAGGTCCATTGGGGTGTGGTAGGCTGGTAGATTAGAAAAAGAGAATAATAAAATCTTTTAGTGCTACCTACTTTCTCACATAAGTACCCAATTTTCGTAGTAGACCGATGACTTTATAAGGTGTCTTGAAGAATGGAAAACATATCATGGGAAGGTAGGTCCATTTTAATTTTCTTTTACCAATATACCTTCATGATTTGATCTTATTATCACATTTATTTTCCTACACAATTTTGTGTCTATAATGAACATGTTTCCTTTGTACATTGATGGTAACTAGTCATTTAGTGTCTTCTCATGTCCTTAGTATGCCTGGTGTCTCCTAATATCTTCTCATAAGATGCCTAAGTTATTATTTTTACATTCCCTTTTTTACTCCCTAAAATTCTAATATTTCCCCTTGAGAAATATTGCTTTGTTCACTGATCACTCCCCTAGGGATTCCATGTGTGGGTTGTATTTTAAGACCATGGATAGGACCTAGCCTTCCTCACCGATTACTAAAATTTCATGTTTCTACTACCAACATCCAATTTTACTAGATTTTCACATTAATTCCACATCATTGGTGTTCCCTTTATGATTTTTAGTGTAATACCATGGATAAGACCTGACCATCATCACAAAAGTGTACAATAATCCAAGTCACAACAAAATTACATGTGTCAAATATGAGACAAGATTTGATTGATCATGAGTTACACGTTATTGACATGTTTCTCATCTTTATTTAGTATGTTTTATACTTCATTAATCTTTTAATTTTATCTTCCTATTTTTTGATTGCATGTAAGAATTCAACCATTTCTTGAATTTTTTATACTTTCAAACTAGAATTAGGGTGATTAATTTAAGAGCAATTTTGCCAATTTTGTTTTTCTTTTATACTTTCCAACATGATTTAGTATGATTGATTGCCTTAATTGATTTTTTGAATATAATTTGTTCTTTTAAAAGTGATTTTCATTTTATTACATTATTTTTGTACTTCCCAATGTGACTTAGTGTGATTTTACTTATTTTAATTTGGTGCCAATATTTTTCATGGTATAAAAACAAACTTTTTGCCCTCTTGTTTACCACTCTTGGTTTATTATACTTAGTCATTTCTTGTTATTACACATTTCCCAATGTGAAATAGTGTGTAGCACATTTGTTTTTGATTGATTATACTTAGCCAAGTCCTTTTTTATTTGTTTCTTTTTAACCATGCATGTGTCCTACATAATGATAGAAAATAAATCACAACACATATATTTCCTATAACATATACAATAAATCTAAATAAATGTGATATAAATAAATATATCCATGCATCCATAACCACAACCACAATACAAGCACATAAGATCAACATCTAACTACCAAAATGATATATCTATTTATATATCATGTGTTTTTGATACAAAGTACAAAAATAGACACCATTCCAACTCTAAAATTAGGCTCTATCATGTCTATCTCATGGCCTAGCCATGCTAACCATAGATGTCTTGGACAATCCCCTCTAAATAGTATAATGTAATTAGGTTGTCTGAGATCTCAAACCTATCAACTATCCTTGTAAGTTGGCAACTTCCAACTCTAAAATTAGGCTCTATCATGTCTATCTCATGGCTTAGCCATGCTACCCATAGATGTCTTGGACAATCCCCTCTAAATAGTATAATGTAATTAGGTTGTTTGAGATCTCAAACCTATCACCTATCCTTGTAAGTTGGCAACCTAGGCCTATACCTATGCTAGTTGAGTCATAATAGCCATATGTGCAACACTTTCTTAAGCCAAGGTCTATCATGCCTATGCTTCTCCTACTCTCACCCCTACTATTGGATATCACTCATCTCTGTATATCTGTAATTGCCTCATGGATTCTCCTACTAGTTTGAACCAGCTCACTTGAGCTATGGTAGATAGTATCATAAGATTATCTAGTGTAACAGGGTCATATGACATCAACACCTCATCCAAGATCTCATAGAGTACTCCCAACACTAGGGATCCCCATCTGGTCTCCTCCACAAGATCTAAAAATTCAAAATAGATATATATTAGATCATAGATATATATTGAAATTTATCTATCTATAATCTATCTCAAAAAACTTAGGCAAATTTAAACCATTTATTACCTATTTGAATGTTGCCTATCACTGTCTCCCCATCTATGTGACTATTGATCATGGTCTCTCCATCAACTCATCCTTTGAGTACCTCATCCCTAGGACACTGCCCAATCAGTATAAACCGTAGGGTCACCACCCATGCACATCTTAAGCCTCACTTGAGTGGTGCATCTATAGACCAAATCTATCTTGGGTTAGTGATGGGTCATCCAGGATAACCACCCTCTATGCTCTCTCACTACTACTGTCTCCTTTGGTGGTGTGATCAAGATGGTTTCCACTCCTACTGTGGTAATTTTTGTCACCAAATTTTTCACCTTAGAGGAGGGTGTTCAATATTCTTCCATATTTGGATAACATGGGAACTCTTTTAGGTATGTGGGTGTACCTATAGTGGAAGTGAGCCTCTAGATTTAAGGGATATCTCCCTAAATGTATATTGAAGTGATTTCAACTATGATAATTCTTGCTTACTTATGGAGAAAAGAGTTGTGAGTTGCATGAAATGAACCTAATATAAAGGGGGGTGTGATATACCAAGATGTCTTCCATATAGCCATCATAATTTCCTCCATTAAGAAACAAGGCACATAAACTAACCTCTGAGTCGAATGGAATCTGACATGAGTATTTCAATATGGAGGTGAGATACATGAGAGATATCTAAGATAATTGAATCGTAGGTTAATTATAGACACTAAGGCTCATTTTACACTTAAAATATAAGATCATACACTTGACAACACTTCATATGACTTGTTAGAATAATAAATATTGTACAAACATGAAAGGATAAGGGAAGAAAGGATAGAGAATTATCACTTTGCATCACTATACATCACTTGCAAACTCAGAAAATTATCCAAAAATTCAAAATTAGATTTGTATTTATGTTCAAAGGTAAAATATGACATCATTCCGGTAGGGCTCCACCATATCTAGAGTGAAACCTCTTACAAAGGCCAAAATGATTGCTACTTATAACATTTAAGAAAAAAGGGGACAAAGAGAGTCCAAATGGGAATCAAATGAGTTCAACTCCATTTAAACCATAGTTACAACTGCTTCTTCTAATATGCCTCTTTAAAACTTTTTGATTGATCTGAGTCATCTCAAGTAGTTACAACAATTCATTATTTATTAATTAATGCTCCATACAGTTGTAATAATGGGATCAAGTGGTTCTTAGCTAAGTTTTGGCATCAATGTGGTTACAAAAATTATATCTATATACACATAATATTTTGAAACTTTTATTGATTATTGAAACTTTGTATTTTATAGGAACCTATTGAGTCTTAATATCTCTGAGTGCATACCCTAAGGGGTGCATCGAGAAAGGGGTGGATAGACCATTAGTGCTTCGTAATATTGTTGTCCCTTTTTGCACTTGTAATTTACATACTTGTCTCCTAAAAAAAATTACCTTTAGCTTATTATTCCTTGTTATATCCATTCTAATCATTTGTCATGCTTTATCTTCCTTTTTCTTTCCTTGATCCCCTTTTGCTAGTTTACTGTACTAGGTTGACTAGGTCAACCTTGTATAGTTTTTAGCCTTTTATTACTATATAAGGTTGACCTTGTAGTGTTTTTGTGTATTTTCACTTGATATATTTTTAAATCCCTTTAGCCAACCTAGCTCTGGACCTAGTGATTTATCTTCCAAAAACATACAGGGTTGACTGGGTCAACCTTGTACAGTTGACATATTCATAAGGATTTAGGGAAAGATCCACCTATATATATAAGTTTATTTCTAACCATTTGAGAATAAATAAGTGTAGAATAATAAGTAAAAATGAACATTTGATTATTGAACATTCTATTGAGGAATAAAGCTTAGGGTTCCATATTTTCTTTGGAGAAATTGATCTTGTATTGTGGAGAAGTCTTTTAGATGCATAGATAGGTTGTGTATCCTAGAGATGAATTGTCTTTGTTATCCTTACATACCACAATAATATATTGTAAATTACCTTGGCCAAGGGAGATATTGAGGCTCGGTGGGTTGATCTTCAAGGTAAGTATTCCTAACTTTATTTCTCTTTTGTAAAAGTAGATAGATAATGCAATTGTGCTTATCTCCCATGCATTAAGATCTCATATACATTGAGATGATTATATTTATTCTATGCATGTTTAGTTTAGTTTTTTTTAATTTCTAACCCCCACTTTGTGACACAAGATTTGGTGTGCACTAGATTATATTTAGTTTATTATTCATTAGAATAGAGTGAATATCAAAACCTAGAACTCTTTTAGTAGTGTTGCATTATTGTGTTAGACTATAGGATTTGAAATCCTTCCTAGCATAATGTATTATGACAAGTGATCCCCTAATCAGGTCTAATGGATCCCCATATTGGTCATGCTCCTCATTAACAAATGTATTTCTAATCAAAAGTGTAGGTATAATATATCTTGTCTGATATATGATTGAATTATAGACATGATGCATTTATGATTGCATACATTTTGGTGAACCTAATGTGAAGTAAACCTTGCAAGATTTGCTAACTTATTTCATTCTTTCTCATCATCATTTTTATCATATATTTGCCATATTGGGTTGACTGTATCGACCTAGCTCTAATTTTTGTGCACAAATTTTTAGGTACAGGTTACTGGATCAATTTAGATGACCCAATATAGGTTTTTAGCTTTTCAAACTTCTAGTCTAGACTACTAGGTTAACCTAGTCAACCCTATAGATTTTTAATCACCCTGTTCAACATACTAAGTTGACATAGTTGACCTTGTACATTCTAAGCACTTAACAATAAGTTTATACAAATCTTAATCAACCCAGTCAACTTAGCATAATTTTAAAGCATATATCAAGGTTTTTGAGAAATAATCTTCATTCTTTGTATCTTTAATCCACTAAGGTTTATTTTATATCTCTTTGTCTATTTATTTATAATCTTTCCTTTTACAGTTTGTAATCTTTAAAATTACCCCTACACAGTCAATTAGATCAACCTTGCCGACCTAGTTCTATTTTGTGTGTGTTGTTTGGATAACTAGGTCAACTTTGTTGACCCTATTCATTTTTAGACCTTGCTTCCATAGTATAGGATCAACCCTTTTGACCTTATTCTATATTTTGTGCATATACTATTGACTATATAAACATTGTACCTTATTTCAAAGTTGGAATTAACCTTATATGACAGTAATTAATTCACACTTTCATTTTTTATTGCTTGCATGCTTAGAATAGATCACATAGTTTAATTATATGTTTTTAAAATAAATCATTTAGTTTCACTATTTTATGTTTTATGCATACATGACCAAATCATAAAATCTAAACAAGCATTTTAACATTTGTCTACCCAAGGCCAACCTAATTGGATTTCATCACCAAGGGGGAAGGTGACTTGATGTTTTAGTCAAGTATAAAACATGGTTAATGATATATTTTGGATAATCACCTAAAAACATTATCACTATAGTGTGTGAAGTGAGGGGTAAGCCTTAATTCCAAGCCTGTGCCATTACCACTATAGATCCCTTTCAACCCAAACTACCTGAAACCATCCTTAGATTGCCTTCTAGTTTCTTGCTTATAGCCAACTTTCCACCACATTTAAAATAATATTATAATAATATAATAAAAATTAAGGTTGACCAATTAATTATCTATTGAATTTCCAAGTTGATTTCTTGCTCTTTACTCAATTGTATTATGTATTGTAAAAACTTGCATTAGTTAGTGTTGGTGCAAGGTTTTGTGTTGTGTACTTTAATTAGATTGGCTAGTATTGATCCAATTGATTATTTTTTTCCATTTAGTTCTTAATTTTCCAATTAATTTCAAAAATTATCTTGTTTCAATTCACAATCTATTATAGGCTTTCTAATTTTCCCTGTTTGATGTATTAGGTCGACCTAGTCAACCCTGCACCCTTTTCTAGCCTTTGTTCACTATAATAAATCAACCCAATCAAATATGTACTATTTTTAGACCCTATTAATTATTTTACCAACCTATGTTCACTATAATAGGTTGACCCAGTCAACCCAATACTATTTTCAGGTCCTATTTTTTATGCTATGTCAACCCATTCAACTTTGTATAGTTTCATATCACTTCCTATTTCCTTGTGTGGTTATCTAGTTTTATCTCATCATGATGAAATATTATCAGTCTTATTTTATTCAATAAAATTTCATAATTAAGGATTTGGATAATAACCTCACTTATTTTATTACATCATATGAAACTATCCATTTTCTTCCTTCCTCTTCTCCTAAACCAAAACCAATCACTACACAATGTAATGTAGTTGAGGTCCTTCATCATAATAATCTTCCCAATACCAATGTTGGGAATCCTCCACCAAATAATCCTCCTCCTATCGACACCAATACCCCTCCTAGAAACACCAACCCACCTATTGATGCAACTTAACTTCTTGCACAAGTCATACAATAAATGAACATCATGTAAACAACCAATCAATCTCAAATGATGAACATGCAAAAACATTTATTAAGCATGACTAGTCAACCACCTCAAGTTATCATGTATCAATCGAATCAAAATTTTATCCCTCCTCTTAGAGATACCAATGGGAATATCATCCCTCAACCTCCAATAAATAACAAAATGATTCAACATATTTAAAATGAACATTTAACCCCATTCATTGCATCTATAGATATTGGAAACATTTCTCCAACTATCACATATAATGGGACTAAGGACCCTACTATATTTATTAAGTATTTTGGTAATATCTATAAAGAATGGTTCTAAACTAACACCTTTGCTATGACCAAGATCTTAGCCAAAACATTTGTGGGTTATGCACTTGAATGGTACAACCAACTTCCTATACATTCCATCTCACAACTAGAGGATTTATTCAATGCTCTAGTGAAATAATTCCAACATGATGACCTTATTAAAAATCACCTTAGTGATTTCATCAATGTCAAGCAACTTCCTAATGAATCTGCTCATACTTTCATCAAATGATGGAAGTCTCTCACTCATAAAGTGGACCATAACATGAATTATGATACTCTTTCAAAACTATTTGTCACTACTCTTAAACCTCCCCTTCAATACAAGGTTTGAATCTTTTCACCTCAAACTTTAGAAGAAGCCTTAAACCAATCAAAAAGGCAAGAATTTCTTATAAGTCAATTTAAAACACCTCAAACAACTACTAAAGCACCTTTTAAATCATCTTATCATAACATTGATTCATCCAATTTTCCTCAACCTCAAAATGGAGGATATAATTTAACAAATTTGAACCCAACCCACCCTCCCTTGAGTCTATAACAAATTAAGCAGAAATTTCCACCCTCTAAACCCATGAGCTTTGATCCTTCTAAACCTCCTCCAAAATGGTACAATCTTGATAAGTTTTGTTGGTGGCATGCTTATATAGGTCATTCTCATGAGTCTTTTCACGATCTTCATCATTTTCTTATTTCTTCCTTTCTTGGTCTACATTTCAATCTTGATACTCTAACAAAGTAGTGTTATCAAGATTATCTTCAAGCTTCTCAAATTTAATCTCAAGAACCACAATCACATAAAAATCAACTACCTGATGATCACCAATAATCATCCCATACCTATACCTCATTCATTATATTTTTCAAATCATATTTAATCCTTCTTCCTACACTAATAAGGAAAGGATAGCTAACATGAAAAAATTTAAACATAGCATTGTATCCATTGAACCTCAACCTCTTAGGTCACATGAACCAAAATAGTACCTAGTTAAAATGACTACTCCAAATAATATCATACATAATCCTCCTTTACCTCCTCATACCTCTCCTACCCATCATATGTCACATTTAACCTCTTTTAAATATAATAAACTAACACATTTGCCTATCTCCAAATGCACCTACCAACCCAATGCAAACCATTTTAATAGTTCAATTTTACATCACTCCACCTCACATGTTGGGGCATCTTGTGATGCCCATCCACATGTCCCTTCATAATTTAGGGAATTTTGTGATACCCATCCCTACATACACTTACCCATTAGGAAATATTATGATGCTCACTCTTGTTATACAATACATAATAAAAAATAAATCCAATTTTAAGAAACCTTTTGAGAGTTATAAACTTGTATTTCACATACTCATCTTTGATACAGATGTTAGAATATATGTTACTTGTTATTTTTGACTCATGTTTCTTTATTTTTGTGAATTTTTATTCTTTTAATTTCATTTTTACACCATCATCATTTTCACCTTTGGGTTCTTTGGTTTTCTTACACATTACATTTGGCATTTGCTTTCATTTTTGTTCTCATACATTTCTTTTATTTTAACCTTTTTATGTTATCATTTGCCTTAGTAGCTTTACAATTATATTTTCCCCATTATATAGCATTCACTCCCATGGTTTTTTACTTTATGAGTTTGTAGTATAAGACCATGGATAGGACCTAGCCCTCCTCAAAAAATACCACATTTGCTTCTTTTCTCATTTTATTGTTTCACATATTTATTTTTGGCACCCTTGTGGGTTTATATTTTATGAATTGTAGTATAAGACCATGGATAGGACCTATCTCTCATAAAATTACCATCTTGTTATTCTTTTTCTAAAATATGTTTACTTTTTCTTCTTTTGATAGATGGAATTTGCACAATAATCTATGTTAGAATATTTTCCTCCATTTCCCTCATTCTTATGATAAAGAATCACACTTTACTATCATTTTATCCATTTTTCACCCTTTGTCACATTTTTTGAGATTTGAAGTAATTCAAATTGTTCCATGTGTCACTCCTCTTGATTTTCTCTTCTTTTCACTCCACATTGGATAAAACAAGGTCAAAGTCAAGTTAGAAATTTTATTTTACCTATATTTATGAGACTTTTAGACCCCATGCTCTTTAAAGTTTCTCTCTCTTCAAAAAAGAGTCCCAAGTATTCAAATGAAAGTCATTTTTAGCAACCATGTTTGGTTTTGCAAATTTGTATGGAGGAGGAATAGAAAAATCCATCAAGAAAGTTAAAAGCCAAATCATTTGAAACAAAAGACAATGATATACAAAAGGTAACATACAAATATCAAAATTCAAAATCATACCAAAAGATGTGATTATAAGCACATCTCCTATCTCCAATCGAATCTCAAACTCCACAGTTGGCCTCACATAGAGCCAAGGTCTTTTGGGGTGTAGTATGCTAGTAGATTGGAATATGGGAATTAAAAAAACTCTCTGGTGCTACCTACTTTCTCATGCAAGTACCCAATATTCACAATAGACTAACAACTTTGTAAGGGGTCTTGATGAATGGGGAACATATTTTTGGAAGGTACGTCCATTTTAATTTTTATGCATAAAGACTTCATGGGATGGTATATATACTTCATTTGTTGACCTAAGACTTGTGTAGCTAAGAGAAGTTCTTTAGAGTGCTTAAGGTTGAAAGACCTCTTGTTTTGACAAACTTAATTTGAGTGCCTTGGCTTCAATAAAGAGTTCTTATACATTGATTTTTACTTCATTTATCCACTCCACCCATTTCATTACCCCCTTGATAGGAAAATTTTGATTCCAAATCTATTTTTCCTTATTCTTTAATTCCTTCTTCTTTATCTCTTACAAACATGCTAGCATTACTTTGTTTCATATTCATCTATCCTTATAGCAAAATAACATGTTTGAGTAACTATGGATTATATTCTTACACCTTTATTTACCACCTTACCTCATTGTCATACTAGTCATGTCATTAGGTGGTTGTGTTTTCTTACATTGTATCTTAGAACAAGCACTAAGTTTGAGTTTTCATCCTTTAGATCTTTCGATTTTCATTTATCCATCATGTTCTCTTTTGATTTTTTTGGTCTTCACTTATCTTACATATGACATTTTCCATTATTACATGTTTCTCTTTATGTATGTCTTCTTCATGTTTGTATCACATCTTTAATTACATTTTATTTTCAGTCTTTCATGTTTTTATTTTTGCCTATCTTACATGAGCTTACTTTTCACTTTCTTACATATCTTTATTCAAGTTGTCTTGAATTGATATTTCATTTGTCATTCATGTTTTACATGCTTCCAACGTGATTTAGTATGTTCTACATTCCTTTTTGCCATTTTTGTTTTACATGCTTCCCAACATGATTTAATGTGTTCTACATTCCTTTTTGCCATTTCTATTTTACATGCTTCCCAATGTAATTTAGTGTGTTCTATATTCCTTTTTACCATTTATGTGATTTGTGTTTTACAATCATTTGTCACTCATTTGTCATTATTTTCCATTCTTTTTCCATCCTTTTGTCATTCATTTACCTTCAATATTCTAGCCTTGCCTTAACAATCCTGATTTTCCAAATTTTCCTAATACCCTCATATCTTTGCCTTAACTCATTTTACACTTCTATATGTCTATTTTCCCAAAAATTTCAATTTTTGGATATTTTTTGCAATACCTTCTATAGGTTCACCTAATGTTATTCACATTATATGCCTTCAATTCTCTTGTAATCTAATTTTTTATCTACAAAACTAAGGTAAATAAAGGTATGTGTTTTTCAATTCTATCCTTTTATTTATCTTATTTTTTACTTACTGCACTTTACTTAGCATCAACATTGTGTGTCATCATATTCTATCTCTAAAAGCACCATCCCATGTTGAATTTATATGACACGTGATGAGATTCGAGTGGGGCATATGTATATACACAATATTTTAAAGTTTTATAAATTATTAACACTTTGTATCTTGCAAGAACCCATCGAGTCTCAATCTCTCTGAGTACATATCCTAAGGGGTACATTGGGAAAGGGGTGGGTGGATTCATTGGTGCTTTATAAGATTGTTGTCCCTTTTTCCACTTACTATCTACACACTTGTATCCTAAAATAATTTAACCTAAGCTTATTATTCTCTATTATACCCATTCTAGTCATTTATCATGCTTTATCCTCCTTTTTTTTGCCTTGATCCCCTTTTACTAGTTATTTGTACTATGTCAATTGGGTCAAACCTATATAGTTTTAAGCCTCTAATTACTACATAGGGTCAATTAGGTCGACCTTGTACTATTTTTGGGTATTTTTACTTGAAAGTTTTATTACCCCTTTAGCTGACCTAGCTCAAAACCCAGTGATTTATCTCCTGAAAAATATATAGGGTTGACTAGGTTGATCCCATATAGCCAATATAATTATAAGGATTTAGGGTAAGATCTGCCTATATATACAAGTTCATTTACAACCATTTGAGAATAGAGAAGTGAAGAAGAATAAGTGTGAACCAACATCTGCTTATTGACCATTATACTTGAGGAATAAAACTTAGTGTTTCATAATTTCTTTGGAGATATAAATCTTATCTTATAGAGAATTATTTTGGTTACATAGATAGGTTGTGTATCCTAGAGATGATTTGTCTTTGTTATCCTTACATATCAGAACAATCTCTTACAAATCACCTTAGCCAAGGGAGATATTGAGGCTCGGTAGGTTCTTCTTCAAGGCAAGTATTCCTAATTTTATTTCTCCTTTTTAAGAGTAGATAGATAATGCAATTATGATTCTTTCTCATGCATTAGGATTATTTATATATGGACGTGAGTATACGTCTTTTATTCATGTTTAGCTTAGTTTGTTTTATTTATAACCCCCACTTTATGACATAATATTTGGTGTAAACTAGATTGGATTTAATTTCTTGTTTATTAGAATATAGTTAATATCAAAAACTAAGACTCTTTTAGGGTTGTTTCATGATTGTGTTAGACTGTAAGATTTGGAACCCTTCCTATCATGGTGTATTGTGATAAGTGATCCCCTAATCGGGTCTAATAGATCCCCAAATTTGTCATGATCTTGTTTAATAAATGTATTCCCAATAGAAAGTGTAGGTATGCTCTATATTATTGTAGACAAGATTGATTTATAGACATGATGCATTTCTAATTGCATATAGGATCCACTTGTTAGAATTTTGTCTTGTTTTAAAACTATTCCTGACTAGTTTGTTGTGGTGTGCATAGTAGAGAGAAGGGGTCCTTTCAATTAATTTAGTACTAGATATGGAACCATTGAGGCCTATGTATATGCCTTCATTGAATCCTTTGAAATGCTGGCTCTTGTTCAAACTGGATCATGATCAAACTCATCTTCATGCTCATAGGTCCACTATAGATAGAAAACCAATCTCAAACTATTAGTTTTTCTATAGTCTTATGTCAATGGGGACCTATAGACCACATAAATTCATTCCTTGATTATGATAGGTCTAAATATACCCATTATGTTACTATAAAAACTGAGGATTTATATATGCATGAACCCTTCTTCAAAGAAAGAGAACACAGTCATAAAAAAACACTATAACCCTAAAATCTTTGAACTAAAGGCCCATATTAAGATTTAATGGTGGCATTTTAGGTTGTTTGTAATTGAATGCATCACTATGATTATTTTATAGCACTTGATTGAGATATAATGGTGGTATATTCCCTTTGAAGATCTTTCCCTAGTTTGACCTTGGTCATGTGTTTGAACTCCAAGAAGTTCCTTAGCTTCTTAACCTTTAATTTCATTAGTCATCAATATTTGACTCAGATCATTAACTCATTGACCCATCTCATACCATTTATCCTACTCAATATGAATGATCATGAGTCATTTATCTGACTTTAACTTCTCAACTCTATCCAACCTTGTACCATGTGTCAAACTTGCATTAGTTTTAGGATTCTACTATGACACTATCAACTTCAATACTTATGCCATGTGTCAATCATGCATTAGTTTTAGGATCCTACTATGAATATGTTAGATTCCACACTTGTGCCACATGGTAGCCTCTCAAGCTCATTGACCTTTTAACCCATCTCACATCGTGGGATCAAGATGTATGATGTAATGTGGACCATCAAATCTATTGGGACCCACTGTTTAAAATCCAATGGTTACTTCATGAAATCAAATTTGATGTCCATGCTCATGTTAAATGATATTCATGTGACCATTATTGACATTCATGTAACCATCAAATTTAATCTCAAAAGGGGTTGTTTTTCTTGATCTTTATTTTGACATTTGTGAAGACGTCCTACTCTATTGGTTCACCTTTGAAGATTCATAACTTGAGTCAAAAAGCTTATGTGGACTTGAAAATTTCAAAGGATGATCTTGGCATGAAAAAATATACAGTGTTGCCTCCTTTTAGCTTGTGAGTCTTTCTAATTTTCATTTATTAAATGTATAAGTGAACTAGTTCATTCATTTTTGGATGACATCCTAGATGGCCTAGCTCCTTAGACTCGACAAGATAAACTTTGAGGGCTTAGATCTTAATATAAAAGACTCATCAAGATATGAAACTTGAAAATAATGATATTAGAACTAAGGACATTGATCATGTATGGTTTGATGGTCATGCAAGGATTTTTGAGCATATTTATAAATTTAACAAGTAAGTTATTCTATTTTGGTTTCCATGTGACATCTTGATGATAGTCTGGCTTCATAAAGCTTGTTCCTAAAATTTTACATCTATAAATGAACTCCTTAAGGCATGTACAGATCCTTTCCATGATCTTGGCTTGCATTAACACCATGAAAAATTTCTACTTACATAAATGACTCTAAAATGAATCCTAAGACACCAAATGACACAAGGACTGTGCTAGACTATGACCAAAGCTATAATGACATATAATGAGCTAAAACATACCCTATGACTTTATAAAAATACCCTATACAATATTTTTATTATAGGGGGTTCACCCATTTTGGTTTGAGGTAAAAATGGTCAACATCTTTGGCAATTTCCTAGGGGTGTCATGTTTGCCATGTCATGACTAGTTGCCTAATCCTATCCATTGGGATATAGAGTCACATATACAATAGGTTTGACATATAAATTGACTTGAAAAACATACAAAACACAAGGAAATACAAATAAAAAATAGCATATAAGATAATAAAATTAAGGAAAAACACACTTGTGCTTAATGAGAACTTAGGGAACACAACACACACAACAAAGGAAACACACACCTAATCTCTAACTAACCTAAGATGAAAATTTCCTCCAGGATCTAAGGGGAAGTTTTAAAATTCACTTGATTTATGACAATAAGGGTTTAATGAGACATGTATCCTTTTGATCCTTGACATTGATGCCTCCATCTTCTTCATATTATTTTCCAACTTCATTGGCATGATGTTCAATGAGAACCAAATAGATCCAAACATACTAGCTATGGAAATGAAATATTCTTACATATAAATAGCCTTAATTATCTCATATGGATCCTTATCTATGAACTCCAATGGTTATTTAATATGAAATAACTTTTTGTTTTCCATGCTGCTCTCAATTAGGTTGGGCTTCTTCTCAACTGAAAGATCTTCAAGCTCATCAAGAAGCTTTGCATAGTCCACCCAATCCTGGTGATTATCCTCCATGGGAAAATTTTGGTCCACATTACTAAATACATAACCCTAAACTTGGAAAATATATTAAACCTATTGAAATAGAATCATTTTCAGCTATTGGTCATATTTATCCTCCATGGAAATTTTTTTTGCACCTTGTCATACGCTTAGATCTTAATGTGCAAATTTGAAGATATGGCAGTCCTCTCAGCCTTAATTTTATCCTTGAAAGATTATAATTGATGTTTGGAAGCATAAATATCCTCATCCTCATGTTCCTATATGTTTGAATGTGGCTCAATATTATGTGGGTCTCTTTACTATTCTTGAGGAACCTCAACCTCTGCCTTGCTTTCATCATGCATGTTCATAACTTATTAGACACTAGCATCATCAGATTGATTTATGATAATAGATTCTTGATCAGTAGAATTAAATTCATATTTGTGATTGATGGAATACTGGTCAACATGATCATTAGTATTGTTAGCAACATTGTCATTAGACATAGAATCTCTTGGAGAAAAAGGAGACTCACCCAACTTGTCAAAATCTTTGCATATGACATTGGGATTTTTCCATAGTTCCTCTTCATTCAAAGTATGAGACATTTTTCCATGCTTATTTAGATAATCATCAACATGATTGTTAGAGGAATTACCCAATCAGATGTAGACTCCTTGAGAGGAGTAACCTTATTGAGATGATCAAAGTCATGACATATGAAATCAAACTTTTGCCACAAGTTATTTTCATCCACCTCAAGACTGCCATTTCATCTATCTTGGTCTCATGAGACTCTCTTGGGACTAAAAATTCTTGAGGAGTGACTTGACCTTCTTCTTTGATAGTAAACTCCACTTCATGCTTGAGATGATCACCCAAAACTTTATTATTAGACATGGAGTCTTCTTCAAATGCTTCTCTCTTCAAGTCTTGGTCATATTCTTCATGGATAGCTGCAATAAAGTCTTAAATATGTTCCCCTTTCATATCAAAATCTACACCAATAGCTATGGTAGGATATTCAATGTGATTTTCTTCATCCAAAAAGGAAGAGTTGCACTTTTGGTTACCAAGGGGAGTCCCTATGGTGATTTCCTCCTCATAGTCATTCATGATAACTTTCTTGTTATCATTGGCTTGGATTTTCTCCCCTTCACTTGCTTTCATTAATATGGGCTCATGTGAAGGAGATGGAATATGAGATATATTGGAAGGAGAGGATGTGATGGGGGGATGATGAATTGGAGATGGAATGTGAGGTGAAGGAGAAGGATTATTAGTGGATTTAGGAAAGAGAAAAAAAACTAGTAAGCTCATAGGGAAGTGACTTCTTGGGATGGTTAGAAGAACACACATCTACATAAGCAAGAGTTGCATCTTGCCAATAGCTTTCTTGAAATTATTCAATAACAACATCTTTATTTTTTATCTCTTTATCCTCCCACATACTTAGCCTATCTATTGAGCATTGAAGGCACTTCTTAACCAAGTCCATTTATTCCTTGATCTCCCATTGAGTTTCTTCTTGTTCTGCAAATGTATCCAAATTTGGCATATGATTTTGGGTAGCACCTCTTAACCATTCCATGAGAATATTAGGGAACACATCATACTCATCATCCCATTTAGTCATTTAATATTCAATATCTAGTAACTATGGTATGGATGCCAACAAGGACTTGATATAAGATGGAAAAAGTGGAGGAAGGTAATGATGAGGATCAAGACCATATTCATTTTATTATATTCTAGCTTGTAAGAATCTATATCTTTCCTTATAATACCTTTATGTACAATTCATGTAAATATCTTATTCCTTATGATAAGACTCATAGGAGTACTCTTGAGGTTCATAGGCATCATGGTATGGTTGATAGGAATCATATCGAGACTAATAAGGAGGAATTTATTAATAGGTATCTTGGTATCCTTCTTCATAGGGCTATCTAATAACCTGGGGTTTGTATGGGGGAAAAATGGAGGATTGTAGGGTTGTCATGGCTCATAGGACTAATAGCCATTTTGATAGGACTGTTGGGGAGTATATTGTGGTTCATAGCAAGGATGATAAGGAGGTCCATGGTAGGGATATTCACCATAGTTTTTCATATCAACCTATGTATCAAATGAGATGAAAAAATTGATCAAAATATTCAATGAGATATACTTGGGTTGATTACAACTAGAAGCTATCATTTGGAGTCACCATTAGTGCTAGATTATTTGCTTCCATAATCTGATCAGAGGAAAGACACACCAAGATCTTTCCATTTTTTTGGACCTTGGTCCCACTAGGCATGTCAAAAATGTTGTCACCAAATCTTGCATCCTAGAAGAGGGTGTTTAATCCTCTTATAAATTTTGGCAACATGGGAACACTTTCAAGTATGTGGGTGTACCTATAGTCGAAGTGAGCCTTTAGAATTAAGGGCTAGATCCCTAAATGTATCTAGAAGAGCTTTCACCTATGATAATGCTTTTTTAATTATATGGAAAAGAGTTAGGAGTTTAATGAAATGAACCTAATATAAAGGGGGGGGTGATACACCAATATGTCTTCCATATGACCATCATACTTTATTTCACTAATAAACAAGGTACATAAACTAACTTATGAGTCCTATGGATTCTAACATGAGTATTTCAATATGGAGGTGAGATGTATGAGAACTATATAAGGTAAGTTAACTATAGGCTAGTTGTAGACACTAAGTCTCATTATACACTTAAAATATAGGCTCATACACTTGACAACACTTCATATGACCTGTTAGAATAGGAACTATTTTATAAAAATGAAAGGATAACGGAAGAAAGGATAGAGAATTATCACTTTGCATCACCATACATCACTTGCACAATTATAAAATTATTTGATAAATCAAAATTAGATTTACATTAATGTTCAAAGGTAGAATATGACATCATTCCAGTAGGGCTCCACCATACCTAGAGTGAAACCTCATATAAAGGCCAAAATGATAGATACTTATAGAATTTGAGAGAGAAGGGGGAAAAGAGAAGTCCAAAGGGGAATCAAATGAGTTCAATTCCATTTGAATCATGGTTACAATTAATTCTACCAGTATGCCTCTTTAGAACTTCCTAATTGATATGGATCATCTCAAGTAGTTGTAATAGTTCATTATTCTTTCACTAATTATCCATATGGTTATAACAATGGGATCAAGTGGTTTTGAGCTAAGTTATAGCATCAATGTAGTTACAACAATCAGATCCACCATTTAGAATTTTGTCTTGTTGCTAAACTGCTCCTAACTAGTTTGTCATGGTGTGCATAGTGGAGAAAAGGGGTCCTTTTAATGTAGTTGGTCCTAGAGATAGAAGTATTGAGGTCTATGTATATGTTTTCATATCATCTTTTGAAATAATAGCTCTTGTTCAAACTAGATCATGCTCAAACTCATCCTCATGCTCACAGTTCCACTATAGATGGAAAATCAATTTTAAACTATTGGTTTTCCTATAGTTTTTATGTTGATGGGGACCTATAGGACACATAAATTTGTTCCTTGATTATAATAGGTCCAAATAGACCCATTATATTACTATAGAAACCAAGGATTCATATATACATGGACCCTTCTTTAAAAAATTGAACACAACCATAAAATAACACTACAACCTTCAAATTTTTGAACCAAAGGGCCATATTAAGATTTGATGGTAGTCCTTTATGTTCTTTATACCTAACTACATAATTGTGTCTGATTCATGGGGTTTGATCAAGATTTAATGATGATATATCCCCTTTGAAGAGCTTGACCTGGTTTGACCTTAGTCATGTGTTCGATATCCAAAAAGTCCCTTAGCTTCTCAACTTTTAATTTCATTGGTGATTGATATTTGACCCAAATAATTAACTCATTAACCCATCTCATACCATTGATCCTAATTGATACAAATGATCATGATTCATTGATATACCTTTGACTTGTTAACTCTATCTAAGCTTGTATCACATGTCAAACACATGCTAGTTTCAAGATCCTGCTATCAGATTGTTAGCATTAGTGCTTGTGCCACATGTCAATCATGTGTTAGTTTCAAGATAATTCTATTAATATGTTATCTTCCATGCTTATGCTATATGGTGGCCTCTTGATCTCTTTAACCTTTTGACCCATCTCACACCATCAAATCAAAATTTTTGATGCAACATGGACCATCAATTCTATTGGGACCCACTATTTGAAATCCAATGACTACTTCATGAGATAAAATTTGACATTTATGATCCTATCAAATGACATTAATGTGACTATAATTGATGTTTACGTAAAAATAAAATTTAAGCTCAAAAGGGGTTGTTTTAGTCAAGCTTTATTTTGACATTTGTGTAGATGTCTTAATCTGTTGGTTCAACTTTGAAGCTTCATAACTTCAGCTAGAAAGCTTGTGCAAACTAGAAAATTTTAGAGGATGATCTTGGCATGAAAAAATCTATGGTGATACCTCTTTTTGGATTGTAAGGATTTACAAGGTGCATTTATTAAATACACAAGTGAAATGGTTCATTCATTTCTAGGTGATGTCCTAGATGGCTTGGCTCCTTAGACTCGACAAACTAAACTTTGAGGGTTTAGATCTCGAGATAAAATATTCATCAAGATAAGAAACTTATAGAGGATGATCTTGGCACTAAAGAAATTGACTTTACATGGTTTGATGGTCATGTGAGGATTTTTGAGCATATTTATTAATTTTAGAAGCAAACTATTATATTCTAGTTTCCATGTGACATCTTGATGATGGTCAAGCTTTACAAAGATTGTTCTTAAATGTTTACAGCTCTGAATGAACTCCTTAAGGCCTCTATAGACCCTTTCCATGATCTTAGATTGCATTAACACCATGGAAACTTTCTAATTGCATATATGACTCTAAAATGACCCTAAAGACACCAAATAACACAAAGATTAAGCTAGACTATGACCAAAGCTAGAATGGCATATGAAATGACATCCAATGAGATAAAACATACCCTATAACATTATAAAAATCCCCTATATAAGATTTTGACTATAAGGGGTTGACCCATTTTGGTCTAAGGTAAAAATCGTCAATAGTACCAATTATAGTACCTATGGCACTCATGCATCCACATCCATCTTCTCTCTATCTACTGACTATCATGCTTGACCTTTCTATGGTATCTCATGTTATGATCTGATCTCTAGTCTAGTAACTGGTGATCCCACTCCTCTCCTCCTCAAATCTCTCATATCTCTAACCCAGACTATGGGCACCACTATCAAATCCATTATGTTAGGGAGTCCCAACTATCCTAGTGTACATGCCATTAGATGTAGTTCTATCCACTAGGTGTAGTGGCCTATAATCTATGTTCATGCCAATACTGATACCACTATCCTTTAACTTAGCGAGACTATTATGATGTGCCCATATGATTACCACATGATATATGCTCATGTGACTATCTATATCACTAAAATGTGGGGTATGGCTTATGCCACATGATCTGATCACCATTTCTATACTCTAGGAAATCAATCTTTGACCATATGGGGCAACCCAATTGGTTAATACATTGAGAAATTATCATATATCCAATCACTTAATAAAATAACTGGCCCCATAGTCTTCTACCCTTTGGATAACATCCCATACATATTATGCATGAACAAGACCCAGATGATAGAACTTAAATCATATAGTGCCCTTGATATAAAATTGACTAGCATAAACATATCATATATAATGATACCTTGCCATTCAACTTGTGACACAACACCTGTGCTATCACAAGTCCTATCACTACCTTCCAAATATCTATAATTTGAGTTGTATACTCATTAAATAGGCTCAATTTTAGTCTAAGATATATCTTATCTGATTCCCTTACCCATAAGGCTAAGGATTACCTCTCCTTCTGTCCATCTGGTACCCCTATGATCATTAGTGTACCTCCTATCATAAGTCCAAAAATAACATGGACATATTGTAGGGTGATACCCACCTCGATGGTATCCCCATCCACCACTAATCTAAAAGTATTATTCAATCATTCCTTGACTCCCAAGAACATGACTATAAGATCTACACTCAATGATACTCGACATATCTCAATAATACCTCCTAAACATAGTGTGACCAACCTAGCTTGGTCCTCCACTATCAATCACTCTAAAAGGTTTGGGAGCCATGATGCATCCACTAATCACTATAATATCAGATGCCTTTGCAACCATCAAATAATAAAATATGTATTATAGATTCATGTCAATTATAATCAAATATATTCTTTTTAAATTTTAACAAAAACAAACCTAATTTGCTTTAATCTATCCATTTTTGACTAATTTACCCTATTTTTATCCCACTTGGCCATTTTAGTACTTAGTCAAGCATTATGAGCCTTTCACATACTATTCTAGCCTATTTCCTACATTTTAATACTAGTCTTGCCACTTAGTTAAATACTAAGCTGAGCAAATAGTCCTTAGTTGACCATGTTGAATTAACGCACTAAGTTAACCCTTTCATTCTCCCCCCCTTAGTACTAAGTTAGCAATATGTTTCAAATAACTAAGTCCACAGTAAGGCACTAAGTCAATAGCTGACATAAACAAACTAAGTCAACACACACCTACTAAGTCAGTAGTGTTGAATCAAGATTTTTATCCTAATAGGTCGACTGGGTTGACCTAGTTGGTTTAGATTGCTGACTCTTTCCCTTATAATAAATACATTTAGCAGTTATTACTCTGATTCCTTTTAACCCATTTCCCTATTTTGTCTCTAGTACCCTTAGCAACTATCTGGGGTTCATTTCAATTTCTATAATTGACCTAATTCATAAATTTATTAAAAACACTTAATTTTCAATAAAATATTCAAAATAAGTTTAAAATTATCAATTGCCTACCTGTGTTACACCTGCTATGGATGCTAGGCATCCCTCTCATCTTGGTTATCATCTCCTCACCATATTAGCTCTATTGCCTTTCGTTGGTCTCTCCAAGATCCATTTTTCTCTCTAAATAAGTCAAACAATATAAAATTACTTTATTTTCATCCTATTTAAACTTAATACTCACAATTATTTACATTACAAAAATTTACCATAAAATTTCTTGTTATGTTCATATTTTTGTTTTTACTCACTCATTTTCCAGACTATAAAAAGTTTTAGAATCATGAAGTTGTAGAGGATATTTTCCACTAATATCTACATATATTCTAAAAAAATTGACTTTTTTCTCTTTTTTACACTAATATCTAAAGATGTAGTTGTATAAAATATCCAAATTGATAGTTTGAGTGTGGATTATGACACCCTATTCATAGCTCCTCTTTGCATGCTCTCATGACCCTTCTAGACATATTTTTGCTCATTACCAGTCATCTGAAACTTTCTAAATAATCAATCTACCTTAGCTAGACTATATTTCCCAAGCCAATCCTATTCCCTCAGGTCCCAAGCTTGTAGGATAGGAGCACCATACTTGAACTATAGTGTCAGACCCTAAGGTGTTTTATTTTTGGTACTCTTGTCTATTTGCACTTTGACCCCTAATGGTTATTTTCATCTTATTCCAATCCTTAATTACGTATGCCTAGCATGAATACATCTGACCAATGACCAATTGTTACCTATAAAATCCCACCTAAATCTCATTTACAAGGAGAGATGACATATCTTATAAAGAAAGCAAGAATACAAATAAAGTACTAAGGCAAACTTCCCTATTCTTTGGATATAATCACCCAACATAGTTGTAAACATACTAAAACCCTCATACAAGTCCCTAACCACCTCAAATACTCTTAATTTTGTATTTTTGTATCCACATCACACTATTGCATGAAGCACATTAGGTGGGATAATTACATATGACTTGGTCCATTTTTGAAGTATTGGTACGTAGGCAACATGTCCACATATTGGGTGTGGATTACATGTTTAGTGCATCTTACACACTAACCCCCCCCATTCTTCAAGTGATTCAAACATTATTTTATCAAGCATGATATAGGGTTAGGGTTTTTAATATTAAATCAACTATAGTGGGTTCCATCGATAATCAACACTCAAGATTTCATAGGTAGGTTTACACAAGAAAATTCAAAAACCTAGAAAGTTTTAGGTCTTTGTGACTAGTTTGGACAACAATGATAGGAGTAGACAATAACATCAAACCCCAAAGTGTTCTATTTTTAGTGCTCCTATCCTTTCACTGAATGAAAGCTAGATTCAAATTCATGACACTATTTCAGTCCTGCAAAATGAGTTCCAACCTCTGTATCATTCATCTTAGTCTAGTTTCAAGCTAAGTTATATTTCTCCTTATTTATTGCTATTTTTAGAAAGGTAAAAAGGACAAATAAATTATACAAATCAGGATAATATTTATTACAATATTCTTTACTGATTTATTATTCTAGACCCTTAACTAAAATAGGAATACAAATCCATTATTCCCAAATAAAATTTGAATCATTTGGTGAATGCGACTTACTTCGTTTGAGCATAAAAACCCTAGAAAACCTAGGAAAAATTCTTTGCTAATTTTTTTAGTATTTATTTTTCCTACATATTTAAATCAAAATTTCACATTTAATTTTTGAAATTCACCATAATAGTTTTAAAATTATTTCTTTTAAACCTAGTTGAACTTACTCGGTCCCTATGCTCTTGAGCTATCACCTTACATGTTTGTAAGCTTCATATCCTTTTTATGTATATTCTAGTTTTTTGTTTTTAGGACTTTACATTTCCTTTATTCAATACTTTCCTTCCATCACATTTTGCTTATTACAACTTATTACAAAAAATTCAATCCATTTTTTGAGTTGTTTTCCTACTTTAACAAAATGGCCCAATATACCAATTTTGATGAAACTGAGAAGAGGGAACTTCAAGACCTTTTAACTAAACATCCAAATATACAAGATGATATGTTTAAAATACTACAAGAAGAACAATAAAAAATAAACAATTGTAAATCCTCTCAAACCATAGAACAACTAGTTATAAATGACACTATGGGGGTAACTGTGTCTCACCAACCCTGTATAATAGCCCAACCTTCCTATGAGGCACCACCAGTTACTGCTAGTACATCCTATCTCTTGATGTGGCTATCCTTGTGCAAGAGATAAAATCTCTCCAATTCAAGGTGATATATCTTGAGCAAGGGGATTCTAGACCAACACATGCTTTGGACTCTTTTTCTATACTTTATACACCGTTGGCATGTCATATTGCTTCTACACCCTTGCCACTAAATTTTGTTCAACCCAAACTCACTCTATATGATGGCAAGGGTGATTTAGAGACACACTTGTGAGATTTTCATGAAAAATTCTTGGAATATTGGCCAAATGATTGGTTACTAACCAAGATATTTCCATGGGGTTTAAAATATTATACTCTATAATGGTTCTATAGTCTACCAAATCAGTTGGTCAATGCATTCAATCCTTTAGCTGACATGTTCCTAGTTCATTTCAGCATTAACATAGGTGACAATGTTTCTTATGCCCAAGTTGCATAATAGAAATAAAGGTCAAATGAGCATCTCAAATATTATGTTCTTAGATATAAGACTACCTTGGCTAAAATGACTAGCCCCATAACTGATCAAGAATTACAAGATCTCTTCAAACAAAGTCTTATACCAACTTTGCATGAGTTAATAATGTTTAAAAGGTTCTCTTCCTTCATTGAGTTAAGTCATACACTAAAGGAAAGGGAAGTCAAATTAATTTCAATAGGCAAACTCAAGTATACAAGCATATTAGAAATAATAAATAAGAGTAACAGTAAAGTCCCATACAAATAAAAGGTTAATGATAACAAAATTCAAAATCAACCTACATTTAATGTGGCTTTAGATCCCCCTTAATGAGTGGTTTTATCAACATCTCCTCAATGAGCCTTTACCAATCTACCAAGCCAGAGTCTTATAATAGATATTAGAATTCAATGTCTTATCTCTCCCTCCTATTCAATGTATGAGGCCACACAATGAGCAGATGCATTAGTTTATGACACAAGATATAAGACTTGATATATGGTAACCTTATTGATCTTGGCACTACAATTGATCCTGCTTAGACAAAGCAAACATAGGACAAGGTTCTAAGTTTTTTATTAGATCCTTTCCCATAACATTATAAATAAGAGATAGAGGACACATAGGTGCTCACCATGCATATCATGCACTCCCTCCACCATCTACATACCATGAACCTTTAGTTGAGTCACATCCTTTGAGAAATAAGATTGGTGTGTATAATTCTAGAGTTCCATCTAGACCTTCTATCTCTTTCTCAAATCAGGAGATAGTTGATGATGATTTGAATTACCATGCACTTTTTATCAGAGCCTACATCAATCATCATACCATTCATAGTGTTCTCATAGACAATGGATCTAGTATGAACATGTGCAATATGACATTACTTCAACATTTGAGATATTTAGAGCAAGATATTACCATGATGGACATAGTTATCAATAGATTCTATAGACACATATAGAGTTTATTGGGTGAGATTGTAATTCCTCTACAGGTTGGAAATACACACGTAGCCACACCATTTACTATTTTTCCTAGTGTAGGAGTCTTTGACATGTTGCTTGGTTAACTATGGATCTAGAAACTTTGAGTAGTACCTTCTACAGTTCACAGATGTATGAAATTCATTCATGCTAATTAGATTGTTACAGTTGGTGGAGTTTTATATGAGTTACCACTTCCTAGTTCAAAGCCATATACTACTCCATAGTTATCAAATTTTAGTTCCTACACTAGTTACATTGTTTCTTCTAATCATGATTTAGACATAGTCAAGGCCTCCCTCACTAGAACACAAAGTTATACACTTCCATGGAGGCCTCTTTTAGAGTGACCATTACATCAATGATAGTTTCTAAACTCTAGATAGTTTTCAACTATAATATTCACACCTAAGGAAGTATCATTGAGATCTTATGCTTCTACATATAGAGAACACTTTCAAAGAGTTTCTTCTACTACAAGATGGGTCCCTAAGAGCCCAATAGTTGCATCCACTTATCATAGTTATATGGGGACCCCAAAATTAGTTTTCACTATAGACATTTTAGAGAACTTACTACATACATAACTTTTAGAGTCACAGTCTTAGCCCTTCCATCATGCTTCATGACCATGCACGATCCCTCTCCTTGATACATGACACCATGATAGGGAGTATCTTATGAGACTCATCGGTTAGTATCATTTATTCTCAGTCTTTCTTGTACATAGCTTCTTTTAAATTTCTTGTACATAGTTTCCTTGTGATTTATTATACATAGCCTATTCAAAAAATTACAAAAATAATATAACATGTAAAAATACAAAAAGATTCAAATAACTCAAAACACCAAAAACATTTTAACTGTATACATTATCCATGCTTTACATTTTTACTACCATACTAGACTTACATTTTTCTATTTTATGCTATTGTTTGTTGATTTATTTGCATTTTCATGTTTCACTTGATCTTCTTTGAGTGTGTGCAATAACATCTAGATCCTTGATTGTTTCACTCTACCCATCAAGGGGGAATCCTAATTTTACATTCGAGACATACATCAACATATATACCCACCAGGGGTATCTTCTACATGACTACACCATCCAGGTTATGTCATTCCTACACCACACACTCTATTTATCATGATGATGTAGATTACTTACTAGCTTACACAAATTACTCTATCAACACTCACTGGTGAATAACACTTGTGTATTTATTAGCATCTACCTAGTCTTTTACTCCATGTTTTTCATACTTTCACTTTTAGATTTGATTAGTTAAATGTGATAGTATTTCCAGCATTTACATGACTTCCTTTCTTAATTTGAGTAGCTAAATGTGATTGAATTTTTTAGTTCCTATTTTGTACTCTTGGGTGTGCCTTTGAACATTTGCTAATGTCCTTTGCTTGTACTCTTGTATGTGATTCTAGGCCCTTATGCCAATCTTCCTTATTTGAAATTTTATGTGTATGTGGGCATTAGAACATGCCTTGTTTGCTTGCTTTCCTAATTTGAGTGACATGTGCCCATGTCCCTTGTTTACTTGGCCCCTTGGCCATCTTTGTATGATTCTTACTTCTTACATTGCATGCTTGTTTGTTTGCTTGATTTTCAATGCATGACCCATATCATGCATTATCTTGATTTATTGGATGCCATGATAAACATAATGCTCCATCCCTCCTTGACAATTAACACTTTAGAAATAAATAGGGGTTTTGTCATAGAGATCAGAGCCCTCTACCAATCAAAAATAAAGTTTTAGAACACTTAAAACAATAATTAAAACCGAAAACAAGTAGAACATACCACTAAAATAGTGACAAACATAGAATAGTGATAAAAAATAGTAAAGGATAAGAGCACCATATTTAGACTACAATGTCAGACAATAAAGTGTCCTATTTTTGGTGTTCCTATCCAAATAGACAAAAATCCAAAATTTTCAAAAATAGATAGAAAGGTAGGTCAATTATAGTTTTGTTAGCCATAATTCAATTTATATTGGGTAGTTTTAGTATAGTTTTACTCAGAGTATCTAGATATAGGGGACATCATGTGCAACATGATGGTTCTCACTTCTAGTATTAGATTTGGTAGTTGGTATAACTTCCAGATTAGAATCCATGTTATAGACACCAGTTATTGGGGGTAATGTACATGGCACATTTGACTTATTTTCTTTCCAAGTTCATTGTATTACCTAGGTATTCTTAGTATTTGTGTGCCTTATTCCATCTATAGGTGGTTGACATCATTTTAGAGTGGCTTTCATATAAGCCTAGTTCTCAGTTTCAGAGTGACTTTCATGCAAGCATAATCTCCACCTTTGGGAGTGGCCAAGATTGGCCTAGTTTTTAGTATACATTCAGCTATCCATACTACATTATTAGATTATAGAGCATTCATGTACTTCATTAGCCATCTCATATGACACACATTCATAGTGATATCAATTCATAGTACATTACATAGTGGGCAATGATGGAGCTAAAGGACTAGCTAGCCTTTGTATTCTTGATCCACCTACTTAGAGGGATTGGACACATATTCCAAACATTGATTAATACATGCATGATCACATAGATTCACTTAGTGGTTGATGATGGAGCCAAAGGGCCAGCCTTTGTATTCTTGAGCCACTCTCAAGGAATCAAGATCTTAGCTCTATTCACAATATTATTTTTGGTACAATACATAACCAACATCACTCTGAATCACTCAACATCATAATAAGTTTTGTATTAGTTCATGAACCCAGTGAAGTGTATTCATTCCTTTCTCTTCCTCTGTCTTTTACCTATATTTTGTATGTTCTTATTTTAGATATAGCATATCTAGTAAGAAATGCTCTAATCCTTATTTTCCTTTGTATATTTATGCTTCATGATGTGCTCTTTCTATGCACACTCAACATCACATCTCTTTATAGGCTTCACCTTTGCAGGTAAGTTTAGGTACACTTTCTACGTTTCTTTTATCCTAATATTTTAATTTTTTGCATCACTAGAATAAAGGGGAGGGAAAATGTAATCATATAAAATCTCTAAATTGGTAGTTTAAGTGTGGTTTTTGACACCCTATCCATAGATCCTTTTTACATGCTCTTGTGACCCTTCTAAACATCTTTTTGCTCATTATTGATCATCCAAAACCTTCTGAATGATCATTCCACCTCATCCAAACTATATTTCCTAGGCCAATCCTATTTCCCTAGGTCCCAATCCTATAGGATAAGAGTTACATACTTGGAATATAGCATCAAAACCTAGGGTGTTCCTTTTTTGGTGCTCTTATCCATTTGTACTTTGAGCCCCAATGGTTATTTTCATGTGATCCCTATCCTTAATTATGTTGGCCTAGTGCAAATACATTTAACCCATGAACAATTATTCTTTATAAAATCCCATCCAAATATCATTTACAAGGGGAGGGGACAAATCTTATAAAGCAAGCAAGAATACAAACAAATAATTAAGGCAAACTCCATATTCTTTGCATACAATCACCCAACACAGTGACAAACATACTCAAGCCCCTTTATACCAGTCCCTAATCACCTCAAACACTCTCAATTTGGAATTTTTTCATCTACATCACATTATTTCAAAAAGCAAATTAGGTGGGAGAACTACATATTTATTGATCCCTCTTTAGAGTATTGGTATGTAGGAAACATGTCCACATAAAGAGTATGGATTACATGTTTAGTGCATATTACACACTAACCCCCCCATTTCTCAAGTGATTCAAATATTGTTTTATCAAGCATGATAGAGGGTTAGGGTTTTGAATATTAAATCAACAATATAGTGGGTTCCATCAATAATCAACACTCAATATTTCATAGGTAGGCTCACACAAGAACAATGTAAAAACCCAAAAAGTTTCAGGTCTTTATGATTAGTTTGGACAATAGTGGTAGGAGTAGAAAACAATGTCAAACCCCAAAGTGTCCTATTTTTAGTGATCCCATCCTTTCTCTAAATGATATTTAGATTTATATTCATGACATTGTCCCAGTCTTGCACAACCAGTTCCAACCTCTATATCATCCATCTCAGTCTAGTTTTAAGCTAAGTTATATTTCTCCTTATTTAATGATATTTTTAGAAAGGTAAAAAAGATAAATAAATTATACAAATTAGGACTGTATTTATTGAAATATTATTTACTAATTTATTAATCTATACCCTTAACTAAAATAAGAATAAAACTCCATTATTCCCAAATAAAAGTTAAATCAACAGGTTCACCTAATGTTTTTCACATTGGATGCCTTCACTTCTTTTGTAGTCTCCTTATTTATCTACAACACTAAGGTAAGTAGAGGTATGCATTTTTAAATTCTATCTTTTCATTTATATTATTTACTCCTCATTGAATTTTAATTAACATCAATGTTATGTGTCATCATATTCTATTCCTGAAGCACCATCCCGTGTTGCACTTACATGACATGTGATGAGCTTCGAGTGGGGCATATGTATATATATAATATTTTTAAAATTTTATCTCTTATCAATGATCTTTATCTTAAAAGAACCCATCGAGTCTCAATCTTCTGAGTGCATGCCTTAATGGGTGCATTGAGAAAGGGGTGGGTAGACCATTGGTGCTTCATAGGATTATTGTCCATTTTTCCACTTGTTATCTACACACTTATCTCCTAGAAACCATTCCTCTAAGATTGTTATTCTCTATTTTACACTCTTTAGTCATTTCACACCTTTTGTACCCTTTTCCCTATCCTTAAGCCCCTTTTGAATATTTATCATACTAGTTCGATTGGGTCGACCCTGTACTCTTATGGGTGAAATTCATTTAGGGTTTAGGTCAGATCTTGGCCGACCTAGCCTGTGACCTAGTGAATTTTTATCCATAATAGTACTAGGTCAATTGGGTTGACCCTGTAGGCTAAAATTTTTAGAAGGGCATAAGGTTAAATTTACCTATATACAATATCATTTTGCCTTTATTTAGATAAGAGAATAAAAATTAAGAGTTATTGTGCATTTGCTTATCTACCATTCTACTTGAGGACCAAGCTTAGGGTTTCATACTTTCTTTGGAGATGCAAATCTTATCTTATGGAAAATTATTTTGGATGCATTGATAGGTTGTGTAGCCTAGAGCTAATTTATCCTTGTCATCCTTATATACCATAATAGACTCTTGAAAATCACCTTGGCCAAGGGAGAGATTGAGGCTCGATGGGTTCATCTTCAAAGGTAAGTATTCCTAACTTTGTTCTTCCTTTATAAGAGTAGATAGATATGCATTTGTACTTGTATTCCATGCATTAGGATTCCATATACATTAACATGAGTATATGTATATTATGCATATTTAATTTTGTTTTTTATTATCCCCACTTTATGCCATAAGCTTTGGTGAGTACTAGATTAGACTTTACTTTATTTATTATTAGTTTAGTGAATATGAAAACATAGGGCTTGGTTAGGGTTATTACATGATTGTGCTTGACTAGAGGCTTTGGAACCCTCCATATTATTATTTTTTGTGATAAGAGATCTCTTAATTAGTTATAGTGGATCCCCATATTGGTCATGTTACCAATTATCTAATGTATCCCCAATCGAAAGTGTGAGTATGATCTATCTTCTCTAAGTTAGGATTGATTTATAGACATGATGTAATTTTGATTACATACACATTATAGTATGAGGGAACTTAATGTATTGGTGTAGAGTATAAGGCATTACATGCATCTTATGAATCCACTAATGACCAAGAAGAAGATTGTATGGTAGGCCCAAATCAATGACATGCCATAATGTATTGTGGATGACTATTGTTCTATTTTGTCATATATTTTCATATAAATGGTTTTATTCTTTAAATTCATTGAAGTGTATCCTATTCTTACAACTAATTTTAGTGTAATAATGTTGAGACCTAATCCATTATCTGTTACCACTCTTTTGATCTTGTGATGAGTGATTGTGACCTCAATATATAAAGAATTTGTGTGTAAAGTCTCAAAAGTTGATATATCATTTTGGTCAAATAAAAATTATGGACCAAGAGACATATGTCCAACCATTTCTTGAAATTGATCTAATGGAATATTGCTTGGAACTTGAAATTGACTCAAAATATCATAAAAAACATCTTTGTGTAGCTGAGAGTTGCATAACAAATCTAAAATAGAAATTTGTCCTAGCATTTTGTTCAACTGATCTATAAGGGCATATTATTTATTTATAGGAGGTACATACTTAGATTTTGATTGATTTTAAATAGGATTTGAATGGGGATGTGAATTTTGATTATTAAAAGGAGGAACATGCCCTTGAATGGTAATATTGGCACATAAAGTTGTGGTAGCACAATATTGATTAGGAATAAAAAATCTAGAATAAATGGGTCATGGAACTATAACTTGAGGAAAAGAATCATAAGGAAAAGGAACTCCCAAATTAAATGGACAAGCTCCTAGAGTAAAATGATTGGCTTGTTGGAAATTATGGGAATGGGCATTTGAATTGATAGTAATAAAAGCAACATGATGTTCCATAATTCATCTTACTATATTGTAATCATAATGAGTGGCTCAATATGCTATAGTAGTTTTTATTTTTTCCTTTAATTTAATCAACTTACTAAAAATTTAATGAAATATAGGGTTTATGATGAATACCTAGAGAAACAAAGATGGTTACACACTACTTGAATTTAGTGATCGAGAGAACTTATTTTTGGATTGGAAGAATAACCTGCACATAAATAAACACCTTGGAAAAAAATTGAGTAATAGATAGATTGGTGAAATTCCTGGTTAGGAACTAGTCCCAAGAAGTTATGAACTTCCTCAAGTGGACACTAGCTCATTATTTTCACAATTAAGTGGATATATAACACTTGAAATTATAAAATATAAAGATGTGATAATAATAATAATAATAATAATAATAATAATAATAATAATAATAATAATAATAATAATAATAATAATAATAATAATAATAATAATAATAATCATGATGATGATGATTTAATCTTCATTTAAGCTATCAATGTAATCAAAGTATTCATCCCAATAATCCATAACAGCTTTCACATCCTCTTGTATAACATCAAATTGGTTAGCAGTGGCTTCAATCGAGGGAGAGTAAATAATGGCACAAAGTGCTAACTTGAATGTTATGTCACTCTAATCAGAAAAAAGGGATGGGATACTATAGGTAGATTAGTGATATTAATGACATCATGCAGAATGTTGAGTAGAGTCATCTACATAACAAGGGCATGTTTAAAAAGATAAAAAATTATAATGATTAGAGACAAGGTTATAAGATTAAAGGTTTTGGATTTTAAAAACTAAGTACAGTAGATTGATGTCGATCCTATAGGATTGGTACCAATTCTATAAGATCAGTGCCAATTCAAATGAATCGATGTTGATTTATCCTACTAAGCTATAATAATATTCACATCCTCTTATATAACATCAAGTTAGCAGTGTCTTCAATCGAGGGAGAGTAAACAATGGCACAAAGTGCTAAATCAAATGCTGTTTCACTCTAATCATCAAAAATGGGTTGGATACTATAGGTAGATTAATGATATTAATGGAATCATGCATAATGTTGGGTATAGTCATCTACATAACAAGGCCATGTTTAAAATGATAAAAAATCAAAATGATTAGAGACAAAGTTCTAAGATTAAAGGTCTTGAGGTTTAAAAACCAAGTACAGTGGATTGATGTTGATCCTATAGGATTGGTGCTGATTTTGTAGGATCGATGCCAATTCAGATGAATCAACATTGATTCTATCTTAAACTATACTTAATTAAAAATAGAGACTTAGAGGATGATAGAGGATACCAAAAGGAAATAAAAGGCTATAGGATATATTATAAATTTGGATAATTAGATAGAAGCAAAGAGACTAATAAGAAATGAAAAAATAAAAACAAAATACTTATCTTGAACCTAGTTATAAGAAGAATAAATTTCTTTCCCATGGGTGCAAGCAGTTCTTCAAGCTCATAATGATGGATACAGATTGAATGTAGCATAATTTTAGTAGAGTGGTGTTAGGATCTTATTAATTCTCCATAAATATAATAAATATTTTGAGGTTTAGATATTTTGGTCCTTGATCTAAAGGGTTGGCTAGGTATAAATGGATTGACATCGATCTGAAGAATCAATGCTGATCAGGGGAGAATTAGTAACGATTCACCCATTTTGGCACCAAACAATTTTATCCATGTTGGTTAATTTAAACCACGAGAAATTTTGGGTTTATGTTTATGAGGTTGTTAGGGATAAGGTTATACATGGGTAAATAAGTTAAAAGGTTAAGATTCCCTAAGTTGTAAATATATCTAGGTGGTTAGGGAGGTGAAAAGGTAATTTGTAAAAACAAATTAGTGGGTGGCTAATGGTAATTAAATTAAAATTTAAGATATGGATGCTTTAGTATATCAAAATAACAAGGGCCTATGACATCATATGAATCATATATAATATAAAAAATTATAATGATAGGGTTTGGTTGATTGAAGCATCCGGTGTGCTATATGGTGTGCATGCTACCTATAGATAGTTGTTCTCAAGAGAAAATGCACTCTTGGGACCCATAGAGGGGAGATACCTAAAAAATTACATGCCTTATGTAGGTTTTGGGGACAATAGGGAGTGTAAATCCATAAACCTAAAATCATATGGGACAAATAATAGGGTAAATATGGCAAGGTACCAAGATGAGGCTATGGAGTAAGACTGGATGCAAGTAAACTATAAGTAATGAAAAAATAGGCAAATCAATGTTGATCTAGAATGAATCAGTGTCAATCCACCAAATTGATGTTGATCTATAATAGATTGATGCCAATCTAAAGTTGGGTATATAAGGAAATTCAACATGGAAAGGGCTCATTTGATATTGACATGAAATGAAATGATGAGTGAGAATTAAAATGATGATTGTGACACAAGGTAAAATGGAGGTTAGTGGTAGAATTTTGAGGTGAAGATGATGATCCTAAGATGAGGTAGGCCCCACTATTTTATTTTTTTGAGTTTTTCACTTTGTAAGATTAGAGGAATGCTTTTTGGAATAGTTCAATATGGCATTAGAGAATAGGCATCAATTCTCATGAATCAATGGTAATTTAATGGGAATCAACATATTTTTAGCTAAAATGATGTTGATCTATACGAAACAATGTCGATATATAATGGATCAACATTGATTCATAAAAGAAAGTGAAGGGCTTGATTATAATGTCTAGGGTTGCACTAAGTTGATTTTAAGGAATGTTAAGGCTTATATGGGATGATGGTAATAGGAAAAAATGCTAATATGAATTCAAGATCAAGTACCAAATTTATTGGAGTAGATACAATACCAAATTAGTGATGGTGATTGGGCACACCTAAAGGCCATATGGCTAAGAAGAGTGCACTACTATTAGTGCATTCATAAAGATGTGAGCTTGTTAGTTACATTACTAGAGTGATGGGACGTGATGATTGGGAAATTTTTGATGCCCAAAATGGAGATGACCATCATTAAGGAAGACATATACAAGATACTATGACTTTTAGTGTAGGGAGTGGTAATAGTGCTTGTGGATGAGTGGGGATGTGGAACAACACTAACTTGATTATACAGTGGTGATAGTGTAGATATTATTTTCATTTCTAGTGGTTTTGTGTTTACTGATATAGAGGGGAGGGGTGTTATGATGATGATGTTATTTGGCCATCACATGCTATGCTCTCCCAAACTTAGGTGGAGGTAGGTTTTCATTGAGCCTAACAAATCTTGTTACTAATATGCTAGAGCATAGGAAAGTGTTTACCAAGGCATTGACTTGACTGGCATAGGTCGATAATGAGATATAGGGGTGGAGGACCAAGAGGAGGTATGTAATAAACATGATCATAATTTTATAGTGTTGGGTGTATGTGCACATCAGGGTGGTGCATCCCATTGGTACCCTATGGATAATGGTGGTATGAGACTGATTACAACATTGCCTTCCTATGATGGAAGGCATATTTAGTTTGATATTTCATAGATGGTGTTGTCCAAGACCTAGAGTACTATCAAGGGGTCCTCAATATGTTACAAGAGGGAGATATTATTTGGAGGCCATACATTATATTTCATGTATAGACTAGTTTAGAGGTAGAGCTAGCAAACATCATAAAGGAGAGGTGGGTGATGGGGAGGAAGATAGAGTATATGGATTAATTCTATTTTAGATAGGTGAGGAGACTTTCCATCTTAGTACCTGATATTCCATGGGCCCCGTGCACATATAGGTAGGATGAGATAGAGCTAGGGCTCCTAGAGCTAGACACCATAGATGTTTAGGTATGGAATGAGGAGGAGGAAGAGATAGTGGGTTTAGATATGAAGGATGTAGGGTTCACTCTAGAATTCATAGAATGGTGAGCAAGAAAACTGGTTATGAGGTAGGAGAGAGTGGTACAACCTCACCAAGAGGGATAAAATGAGGAGATGGAGGATGCTCAAGAAGATGGAGGAGGAGAGGAGGATATGGGAGAAGAGGGAGAGAGAGGAGAGGATGGGGAAGAGGAAGAGGTAGGAGAGGAGGAGGAGATAGATATATTATAGATCATCATGGAGTGGGATACAATGACGGCCCAATGTATTGCACTATAAGGACATGTGGCCTTAATGTAGGGGTATCTTACCACTATATAGATTGAGTGAGATACACTATAGACTAGATTAGATACACTAAAAGTGGAGTTTGACTCCCTATAGCTGAGCCATGATGTAGAAATGGAGGATTGAGATTACTATTGAGTGGAGAGAGATAGCTTATGGAAGGGGGATGGAGGCTTTATAGGATAGATGGTTTTAGGGGTGGTTGGGTCTAACAAAGGGAAAATTAGGACAATGAACATAGATACATATAGAGAGATAGAAATAGAGATGCGATACTATGAGCATATTTTTCTAGATTTACATCTAGATATTCCACTCTATGCTACCCATTTAGCCACATAGGGTAGATCATGTAGGCAGGCGTGCATAGGGGTAACCAATATAGGGAGAGTATCCCATGGGAGGGATCAGAGGAGGGATGAAAATAAAGGAGGAGATGTAGGATGGGATGGCAGTAAAGGTGGTGGTGGAGCTCTAGGGAGCATTTATTTGAGCAAGATTCATTTGACTGAGTAACTCTTTTTTGTTATATTTATTGTATTGTCTAGAGAGCCATAGACTTGTATATAGATACTTATGATGTATACTTTAAGTACTTTATATATATATATATATTCATGATTATGAGTTGTGATGTTCATATAGATTTTAATTATGGATTACAAATGTTCATGGATTATGTTATCATGGATGCTTTTATTTAGATTATGGATTTAACTTAATTAGATGATGTGATAGATTATGGCTTTTACATATTATGGATTTAATTTAAAATGTTTATGGATTATGATTATTATGGATGTGAATTAGATCATGTATTATGGATTTATGGATTTTATACGATGTGATTATGGGTTTAGATTATGGATTTGATGGAATTAATTGTGATGAAATATTAAAATGTTTATGGATAATGTTTACTATATTGTGGATGTGGATTAGATTATGGATTATGTGATTATATTAAAATGTTTATGGGATGTTTAAAATGTTTGTAGATCATGATTATGTTATTATGGATGTGAATTGGATTAATTTAGTTATGTGATGTTATTATATTAAAATATTTATTATGGATCCTGATTAGTTTATTATGGATGTGAATACTGATTAGATTAGAATATGGATTATGGATTAACATAAAAATGTTAATGGATTATTCTTACTATGGATATGAATTATGGATTACATATTTTAGGTTATGAGATTTATAGATCTTGGGATTACTAGATTAGGACATTCTTATGCTTTGATAAATGTGGCAAGTCTATTTTTAAGTAATTAATTAGCACAAATTTGATTTAAAAAGGGTTTTATTGCTCTTTATTGGATCTTACCATAATCCAAGAAAATTTATTGAAATAGATGCAAGTGCATCTCTATCTGAATATTAATAAATACCCTAATAACCTAGGTTAGCTAAATTCTAGATCTATTGGTTTGAGATAAATTTTAACTAGAGAGTTTCTTTAGGAATATGATAAAAATAAATTATTTTAAAAAGAAGATACTTTTCACCTTGTATACCCAAAACTAAATTGGACCCTAGGATCCTTTTGTGCCAATCCATGTAGACTAATCAATATGGGAAGTCTACTAAATTAAAGAAAGTTGATCAATGTGAGAAGCTTTCTTGGGATATTTTATGCATGATAGACATCCTTCAAAGGAGTGGTATATATTTTGAGAGATGATTTTCAAAGTACCTATCCTTCAAGGGATCAATATGCACTTTTTGATATATATATGTATATATATATATTTTAGATTTTATAACTATCCTTCAGGGGATCAGTCTATTATTATTGCTTGTTTTTATAAATGTTTTTTTTTGCTTTTATTTTGATCCCCATGTTATTGTTTCTTTATGGATTGGCCTTAGGAATCCTATAATAATTTTCCAAATCTTTGTTTCATAAGATAATAATTTTATTCCTAAAATAAATTAGTGATAGGGAGGGATTTATGGAAATAATGACTTTGGGCACTATCCCATTATAGGGAGAGCCTTTCCAATTAGAGCATGTTATCAATAGAGCTGAGGTATTCATATTCAAGGTAAAAATGGGTAATGCTACTAGATAACCACATGTTTCTACATATCATTATTTGGTATAAGAATGATAGGTATATGGTTTTATTGAATCAAACCAAAAGAAATAAACTAGGTGGACCAAGGTGATTAAGACTTATTAAAAGTGGAAAGGATGTAAATATAATGCATTAAGTGGTTCTTGTTTTGATTTTATATCAAGAGAGGCCAAACGATATACCCTAGATCCATGTTTATGAGTGATAATATATGGTTCAAGCTAATTTGGAGTAAATTTTCCTCATTTAATTTTTTCCAATTAGTGACATGTTCATTTTCTTTTAAAACAAGGTCACCAATATTAAATTCACTTTATTTTATATATTTATTATAGGCATATTTTATTCATTCTTGATATACATGGAGATGGTCAAGGGCAGTTGATCGATGCTCATCCAAGAGTTTGAGCTAGGTTAATCATTCTTGATGGAAGTCATACTTATAAATAATATATTTAAGGGAGATGTGAAGGGAAGGAATTTGAACCTTTAGAGGAAGTACAACTTTAGAACCATAGACTAGAGAGAAAGGAGTAGCACATGTAGGGGTTCAAATACTAGTTTGATAGGCCCATAAGGCAAAGGGGACATGGAGATGCCATTTCTTTCCTAATTCATTAATGAATTTAGTGAGGAATTTGATAAGAGTTTTATTGGATGACTCAGCCTATCCATTTGTTTGAGGGTAATAAGGTGAGACAAATGTTAGCTTAATGTTAAAATAATCATAGAGCTCTTGAACCTTTTTGTTTTTAAAATATTTTCCATTATCTGTGATGATCTTATGAGGAACACCAAAGAGACACATAATATGTTGTCTAATAAATTCCACAATTTTGTTTGCCTTAGTTAAGATAAAAGGAATATCCTCCACCCACTTAGTAAAATAATCAGTGGTGGTGATGATAAATCTATGGTGCAAGGAAGATTTAGGATTAATCTGACCTATAAGATCAAGCCCCCACTAGGAGAATGGCCACAAGTCCTATGTTACCTATAATGTTTGACTAGGAACATGTGATAGGTTGGCATGCTATTGAAATTTTATGCATTTCTTAATGTATTCACTATAATATTGATTTAAAGTGGGATAATAATATCCCAATCATAAGAATATCTTAGTGATGGTGTGACCACTAAAATATCCACCACATGTCCCATCATGAGCTTCTTTGATAGTGAGGGTAACTTCATGATTCTGAAGACAATGAAGAAGGATACTATTGAAACCATGATTATAGATAACTTCCCTTAGTATGACCAAATGCATGATATGATGTTGAAAATATCACTTACCATTTTTAGATAGATCTGAAGCAATAATTCCCCTTGATAAGTAATCAAATATCTACATGTACCATAGATCCAATGGATTTTACCTTGTACTATGGATAGAAATAAGATCACTTTTGGTAAAAGAAGGTTGATTAACCTTATGGATAAGGACAAATAACATAGATTCCTGAGATGAAGATGGGATAAATGAGGCCAATGAATCTATGGTATCCACAAACTTATTAGTTGATCAAGGAGTGTCTTGGATAACATAATTCTTAGAAGTAGCTAGTAATTGATCAACCAAGGTCTTATACTTTTTAAGGGTAACATTATTACATTAATATATACCCTTAATTATATTGACCATAAGCTAGAAATCACCATATATATATAAGTGTTTTAATACTAAAAGTTAAAATAGTTTGGAAACCTATGATCAAAGCCTTGTATTCTACCATATTATTAGTGCAGTCAAAATCAGGCTTAAAAGATAGATGTATAGGTGTCCCCCTAGGAGGGATTAGGATAATTCTAGTTTCCCCATAATGCTTGCACTTGGATCCATAAAATAATAGAGTCATTTAATATTATGGATATACTTGAGACATGGAGGCTATGGATTCATCTAAGAATTCATAATTAACTAGATGATTATCAACAAGAGGTACCTCAACAAGCTGATCAATAATGATTTAACCTTTAACTATTTTTTTATGGATAAAATCAAGATCAAATTCTACCAAAAACATAAGATATTTGGCCATTTAATTATTTTAATAAGGGTTTAAATGCATAAGCTTTAGGGAATACATGTTTGTGATCACATAAGTTTTATGATCGAGCAAATAATTTATAAGATTATAAGCTACAAAGATTGGACCTAGGTATAACTTATCTATGTGAGAATAATGTGTCTCATAGTCAATAAGTATGTGATTTATGTAGTAAACCACCATCTCTTTATGTTGATCATCATGATTGGTAAGCATGGATCCTAGGGCATGATCCATAGTGGAAATATACAAAAAGAATGGTTGTCCTTATTTTGGGGGAATGAAAATTGGTGGTGAAATAAGGTATCTCTTTAGAGCATCGAATGCCACCTGATAAATATATTCCCAATTAAAACAAATATCTTTCCTTAGGAGGTGATGGAATGGTTAACATTGATTGGATAACTAGGAGATAAAATGATGAATAGACTATAACTTACCTTATAAACTATGAAGTTGCTTAATATTAGATGGGGGTGGAATTTATAAAATGGTTTTGATCTTAGTAGGGCCAACTTCTATCCCTCAAATAGAGATGATAAAGCCTAAAAACTTACCCATCAAAACTCCAAAAATGCATTTCTTAGAATTTAAATGGACATGAAATTAGATTAAGTGAGCAAAGATTACCCTTAGGATCAAAATATTGTCTTTTCATAGTTTTGATAAACTGAGGAGATCATCAACATTATCCTCAATAATTTTATGGATGATATCATGGAAGATATAACTCATGGATCTTTCATAGGTGGCTCCTACATTATTTAGGATAAAATGCATAATTTGATAACAAAAGGTCCTCCAAGGAGTAACAAATGAAGTCTTATGTTGATCTTTTGGTACAATAAGGATGTGATTATATCTAGAGAAACCATCCATAAGTGAAATTTTTTTTTCCCTAATTATTAAATCCACTAATTGGTAAATATTAGGGAGAGGGAAATCATCTTGAGGATAAGCGAGATTAAGGTCGCAAAATTTAGTACAAAGGTGTAGTCCCCCTATGGGTTTTGTGATAGGGATGATATTATATATCCATTAAGGGTAGTCAATAGGCTAGATAAAGTTAATGGATAAGAGATGTTGTAATTGTTCTTTAACTAAGAGTAAAATGTAAGGGTACATTTTTCAAATCTTTTACTTTATAGGTTTGGCATCAAGAAATATGATAATGTTATGGATGACAATAGAAGGGTTGATACTAGGCATGCCACTATAAGACCAAGTGAATGCTTTACTATGATCTATTAGAAACATAGTAAAATCTTGGTGCTCCTAAGGATCTAAATATTTACTAACCTTAACTATTTGTGAAGTCTCATGAGATCCTATGTTAATGTCTATGGTGGCCTCATTTAATAGACTAGACATTTTATATAGAAGATATTTGTGTATATGGGAGTTATCTGTGCCTAAATGAGTTAAGATCAACTCATCATCTTATCACTAAAGAATAGGAATGGTGGGAAAATATTGAACTATCATGTTTGGGTAGGATATAGGAATGGTTTTAACCTCCCCATCATGAGGATAAATGAATGGTTCTATAGTGATGGCATTGGCTAAAAAAAAGTTTGAGGGAATGGATACGATGTCACCTATCAAAGAAGGGGTGATAGATGGTGAGGATGGTATGTCATCTTCAATAATAGGTATAAGAGTAACTTATAAGGTAGTTTTGGGGTTATTTTTAAAATTGAGGTCATGTTTTTCATGGGGTTTCCTAAAATCTCCTAATATAACCTTATGTGGACCTTGTTCGTAACATCCTATGCCAAAACTATTCCAAACACATCATTGTAGGTATGTTTTGCAAAGTGGGGTTTATCTAGGAATGCAAAGTTTGAGGTAAATAGTTTAGCATGGGTTTGGTCACCAAGACCTGAATAAGGTTGATTAATTCCATCATAGATCAAATGAGTATAGAGGAAAGTTGGATTGAAGGGAATACTATCTCTAAGATTAGGATAATATGCATGCTACTTATCTGGATGCCCATATTCTTGGGGAGTAGGGAGAATATTGAGTGTCAATAACTGATACTCTCTAATTGACAGCTACTAAAATATGGAATTAATGGACTCCTTGCCAATCCTTGGTGCAAGGATTATTGTACTAGAATATGCCTCATTAGACAATGATGGGGTGGAATTTTGTAATAAAATTAAAACATCATTTGGTCAGAAGGTAAGGTTACAAGTTTTAAATGGATAGGGATCAGATGGGAAATTATGGATCTTACCTTCATGTTCAAATTTTATACATCGATGCAAGGTGGAAGGGATGAAACACATGACAAGTATCCAGGGACATCCCAATAGGATGTTGTATTAAAATTCCCCTATTATTATGTAAAATAATTTAGGTAGAGTACGTATACCTACTTGGATGGGAAGGACAACATCATAGGGGACACAATATCATTGAATGCTCATAAAATAGTTAGGGATTAGGCTACAACCATTTCAGGTAATTATAGTTGTTTAAATGCATGAGAAGAGATGATATTTATATTGGTACCATTATCAACCATTACTCATTTGATTTGAGTCTGATCAATTTAGGTAGTGATAAATAATAGGGGATCCTAGTCATCAGGGTGTAATGATGATATTTATGAATCATGGAATGTTATGGATAATGGATTTTAAAGTGATGTGATGAAATTCAATAGAGGTTAGGGGTTCATCAACTTGTATCTTGATAACTTGCATGGCTTCTATCATAACCTCATAATGCTGCAGAGAATTTTGGACAAGTTCATATAAAGACATCTTGATTAGAAGCTGATGAAGCTACTTTATAACATATATCTATATTAATTATAAAGCATTATTATTTTATGATTTTCCTAAAATAGAAATTTTAGGTTTTAGAACATACATTTTAGGACTATTTATGGTGATATTTTGGGAATTCATAATAGTCACTTTGGATTTATTATGATTGTGAGTCTTATGACCCTGAGTTTGGGATCATGTGGCTATGTGGATCACATCTATCTAAAAAAAGGGGGAATTTTCATGTTATCATACTCATCCACATATAGAGGGTTCAAGAGGGGTTAATATTGATCTCTATCATAGATTTTATCTTCCTTTGAAGCTCATAATAATACTATTGGTAATATACTAATCCCTGAGATGGATGTAACCCTAGTAGTTTGAATATGGGAATAGTCATGATCCAACTATTCCATTAAAAGATCATCTTCCTCTAACAATATTTAGACCAAAACTTTTAGCATGTTACAACTTTTAGTATCATGAATTTATATTTAATGATATGCATACTTCTTATTTTCCCATACCACACTGGTCTTTGAACATCAGGGTTAATGGGTTTTATGGGTAGTAGAGTGTCAAGGAAGGTTTGGATAAGTTGATTGAGGATTTTAGAATAAGATACCTTCAATGGATCTTCAATAAGATTTTGGATTCTCCAAGGCATTAGGATGGAAGTTAATTTTGACTTTGAACCTTGATCTTTTGAACTAGTTGTTTGAATATTCCCTATGGAAGGTAATTTGAGCTTAGGATAATCACTCAAACCTAAACCTTATGGATAATAGGGGTTAAAATTATTATGTATAAGAATTATCATGATGGTAAGATCCATTTTTGATGGTAAATACTCTTTAGTAAAGGATTATATGATGGTGGATTTTAGTCTTGCCAAAGGATGGGTTCCTAATATAGATGTTTTAGTTTGAATAGGTGGTAGAGGTGCCTTCCCTTTTTAAATTTGATTAGGGGTAACATGGATATCCTATTTAGGGACTTCAATCCTAATGGAAGGATGTTCTAAGTACTTTCCTCATGGGGCCCTAGGGTTTTTATTTTTGACACTTATTGCCTTCCTCTTAATTTATCTAATATTTAGATTTTCTTAAGATATGAGAGGAACTAGTCTTGAGTTGGTTTGAGGCAACATAATGGTTTTCTTAGGGGATAATAAGCTAGAGGGGATGGGTTAGATACATTTAGGTATTTATATGACATGAGAAATAGTATGTGTATCTTTTAGAATTTCTAAACAAGCCTTTTCATTGATAGCTCCTTTCTTCTTTATTTTTAGTCAATCATCTGTAATGTTTTTAGATAATGTTTCCTCAAGTGGATCCCAAATAATGAGATCTAAAAGGCTTGAGTGATTTTTTGGGATAAATTCACTTAATTTATATGGTTGGAAGGTGTCTCTTGTGAGGATAATGGATCGTATTGATCACATGGGTCTTGTGGTCTAATGTGGATCCTAAATTAGCCTACATAGAATTAGATGTCGAGGTGTGATTAGGGAATGACTACCTAAAGATGTATATAGACTGATTAGGGGGTACATTAGGGTTATCTAGTTATATCTCCCCTTGATCAATAAGGTTCTATATTAGACCCTTAAAATAGTGACACCTATTGACGTCATGACCTATTATGTGATGGAAGTTGCAAAAGTCATTTTCCTTAAACTAGTTAGGCTTAGGTTGAGAGTCATCAAGAGGTCTCATCGAAGGAAGTTCAATGATATATGACTTTGACATCTTGTCCAAGATAGACACTTAATATTATCTTAAAGGTGTATATTATCATAGAGGAAAGTTTGTTAATGGTTTTTGAGATTGTGCTTGAGAGGTAGATGGCATAGATTGACTTTTTGCTTATAAGGATATTGATTTTAAGACTATGAAATTAACAACTCCTTTCGTATTATTATTAGTCCCTTTAGAGGGATCATGTTTGAAGTTTTTATTATGTAATTTTACTTTCCCTTCTTTCAATGCTCTAGTTTCTAATCTGTGGGTCATCAAAAAGGCCTCATCAAAGGTTTTGAAGGATGGCACCCGTAATGTTGATGAGATATGTTTAGCACATAATCTCAAAAATAATTTAATTATTTTAGGTTGAAATAGGGAAAAGGTGAGTTGGTTTATGAGATACCTCCATCTCGCTATAAAATCAACAATAGATTTGTCATTGAACCATCGAATGGCATAGAGTTTGATGATAGTTATTTTTCTTGCAATGTTGACAGAAAAGTGTTCTAAGAATATTTGGGCTAGCTACCCAAAAGAGAATAGGGAATGCTGAGGGATCAAACTATACTAGTCTAAGGATAGTCTAACCAGTGACATGGGAAAGGTTATAAGGAGAAGAGCATCATAATGATATATAAGATAACAAGCATGTCTAAATGATCGAACGTGATTTTGTAGATCCTCCTTATTTTGAAACTTTGTAAACTTCAGAAGCTCCCACTATGAAGGGTATGGTCTAATGGGGATAATTGGTTTGATAAGTTTGTTATAGATTTAATAATAAGTGAGCATATTTTTCTACCTAGAGGTAGAGGATTTTAAATTGTCCATCCTATTGATAAGGATACTCATAAGGTCTGGTTGGGTATTATATTAAGGAACACCTCCTAGGAGATTCTATTGTAGATGTTGGTAAATAAGAAGTGAAGTGAAAAAGGGTTAGGATAAAGGGTAACCAATTAATGTGCTCATAATTGGTTGGGATGATGTCACATATTATGGGGCTTATAAGGGTATATAAATGGACCCAAGATATTTTATGGGAGATATGTAATGGGTGGTCAAAGGGATATATTTTTGAGGAGGTTGACTTACAGGGGCTTGATACAAAGGTTGAGTTTGGGATTTAAAAGTACACTAGTTTGGATAGGTAGAACAGTTACTAGGATTGAGATAACTAAATTATGGGGTGCTATGGTAAGAGGTGGAGTAGACATCGATTGAGGTGTGATGATGTTATGAGCATGGGAACTAGTTAGGTATGGACCACCAAACACTATTGGAGGTGGATTACTTATAGGTTATGTAGTGTTAGTATTAGAACTTATTAGGGGAGGATTGTTGTGGGAGGATACCATAGATATAGCGAACCATTTACCTTACTCTAAAGGCATGCCAAAATAATTCCCCTAAAATTATGTATGGGGGAAAGTGGAATGCCCATAACTCAGGTAATAAGGTAATGAATAAGTGTGATTGGATTACTATCTAATATGGTGGAAAATTTAGGATCTCCCTAAGTATAATACTAGGGAATACCCTCCCCCATGGACTCAAAGGAGGTAGGAGGACTAGGGGAGTTATCCATAGATGAGTATGATTATATGGGTTCAATTTGCTTTAAAAACTTCTATCATGTCAAAACCATGTAGCGATGAAGGAAAAATCAAGAAAAAGAAAACAAAAAACACCTGATAGTCTTTTTGATTATCTCATTTTTAGTGAAAAATAAAAGCACACATGCTACAAGACTAGGGTTAATTTTAAGATGACCTAGTGGAAAACCTATTGGTAATATTTAGTGAATCTATAAAAATTTGATTCATTGGTGTGGTGAATCCTCTATGGGTGATGTCAAATCCTCTATTGACTATTTTTTCCATATAATGGTTTGGTTTTACCACAAGACAAACACTAAATGATTGCATTGAAATGATATGCAAAATTTTCATGCTAGATATTTGCATTGAATGGTTGGACTAAATGGTTAGAGTAAATGGTAGGGATGGATGGCTAGGTTGAATGGCTGGGTCAAAAAACTAAGTCAAATGCCTGAGATGAATGACTTTTGGAGTGTTAAGTGCTGAACGGTAATGCCAAGACACATTGATGGGTGACCTGTATGGCTAGTCTACTATGTGATTGTCTAGTTACCTCTCTTATTCTATAAATACTCACCCCTTACCCTCATTTTTAACATTTTTTAGAAGATATTTCTCATCCCCCTTTACCCCCACCAGTATGAATTCCCTAGACATGGAAAAAAATTTATTTTCAAGAACCTGCTATGCCCAAATAATTTGAGGTTCATGCAGTATCTGGATGCATAACAAGATTGGATTTTAGAATGTAGCTTTAGTGGCCTAATATACATGCCCCAATATGAAATAAACACTATGCTACTAAAAATGCTTATGTATTCTGTGACCATAATGATAAGATCTTCACCATGAATGTGGACTCTAGAATGATTGCCTTTGGTGCCTCATCAGAAGATATTCACAATTTGATAGGTCTTTCATTTCATAATGCAACCCTAGTGAGTACAAAAACAATGCTGACAGGTGACGACAAGAAGTTTTTGGCAATAAATTTTGTTTTACACATTGGTCGAACTGGTAAGTAATTATAATTTTTATAATATTCAAAATTCAAAATTTTAGATTTAAATTCATCATTTTCTCTTTCATTTTAGATAGTCAAAAGAGGGGCCTCCATGTTAAAGACATTACTAACCATTTATTTAAAGAAATGGTTGAATATTTCCAAGCTAGAATAGTATTTTAGGGAAGACTAGTAAATATTACCTATTGGGAACTTGTTTAAATTATTCATACTCTTTTAAAATTGAGATATGACTAATGATCTTTTATTTCCACTAGGATAAGGCTTGAATTAATTTTTTTTTGTTTTATTTCTTGTTCCCCCTAACATAATAACAATATATTAATCTTTTACAATCAACACTTAGTAAGAAACAAGGAAATGAATTTCAAAAAACGTATAATAATTATTGCATCTTATGATAAACATGTGAAAAGTACTTAAAAATAATTAGATAAAGTAAAACATGAATACATTGAATAATAGTCACTAGAAACAAATTAAAAAATTATATTAAATTAAAATTCCAAAACTCAAAACTAATAGTTTGGTAGTTGAAACAATCCTACATAAACTTGATCATCACCAGTGACATTTGCATCTGTCATGTCAGTGCCATATTTAGTCTCATTATTTACATCCTCTTTATTTATTTCTATATTGTTGATGCCTCTTCTTTCAATTAGATAACTCCACGTTGCCATAACATTTTCATAAAGAAACATGTCCATTGCATAATGTGAAACATATAATCTCAAATAGGTTTCTAAATTTTTATCTAATCTTTTTCAAAGTTTTAACTTTATGAATGATAATGTTCTGAATACTCTTTCATCTTCCACTGAGGCCAAAATAATTTTTTGAAAAAGCTCATATAATCAGAAATATTCACTTAGACTTTCCTATAGTATACTATTAGGATAAAGTGTTTTAAAAAACCTTGTAATTACTGCATTATCTGTTGGTTCCCTTAGAAGATGATATTGTTCAAACATTGTAATTATAAAATGAGTTGACTAGGATGTCAATAAATCCTTTTCAAAAATACCTTTTATTTGTACTCCATTCACCTCTATAGATTTACCAAATGCTTTACAAGATAGCCATGTATTTGTGAAATAAATTGCTAATAATCTTTTGATTGTTATTACTATTCCAAAAAATAGGATTCAAAATTTCCATGGCCTTCAAAAAATCACCCCTTTGAAAATGTTATCCGATATCCGTAGATAAGTTTTAGGAAACTCTACTTAGTTTCATCCAAGTTTTAGAAATAACAGTGTCATATAGAATATGTGTTATAGGTAGTTCTTCAAATTTAGCTCTCATAAGATCAAGGCTTTTGTAGAAAGTGTGAATTGGTATTTCCTTTCCATTAAAAATGACATAAATATGATTATTGATATTCAAATTCAAATAACTATCAGGGTTCTTTAAATATTTCAAATATTACCAACTACTAAAAATAGGGTCTTGAAACTTTTCATTCAAAGTGTATAATATATCTAGAGATTGACATACTCATTTTCTCAGCCGTATGAAGTCAAAAATATAAATGGATCTCTCTTGAGCACATTTAATTAAATAATTCATTTCCTTTAGCATTGGAATAGTTCCACATAATGTCAATAGTGTTTACAAAACTATTAAATGGTACACCAAATCTTTTGCCTTGTCAATTTCTCTATGATATTTATACATAAAACCTACTAATGATGGATATTCTTCAAAAATTTGGCATGAAGGTTCATACATATAAATACACCTTATATCAATATATTTCAATAGTTTTTTACCATCAGTCACTCCTATTGCAAATTTTTGAAACTCTAAAAATCTTTTTAGACTGCTTAACATATAAGCATGTAGGTCACAAATGGGCTCCTCCACTTTTGCCACATTACCAAATTTTCTAACCATTTTATATGAAAGATTAATACTATGATCCATGCAATGAATTAGAATCATATATGGGGAAATTTTTGTTTACATCCAAACACACAAACCATTTCTATGCCCTTGCATAACTGATGCACCATCAACCCCAACATACACTAGCTTCATAGCTATTGCATAATATCTATTCCAGCTTTATTTTTCAAATTTGATACAACTAATTTGTGAAGTTTTTTTGCATTGAAATTTTCTACCATTTTATGAACTATTAGTAGATGAGATTGCCTTGAATAGTTCTCAAAAGTATACGCATGCTTGTAAACCTAGGCTATGTTGTCAATTGTTGTGACCTCATTAATGGACAATAAGATAAACAATTAATTTTGAATTTTTGTTTCAAATATTCCTTCTCAACCAATGATAAACATTTTGCCGTTTCCCAAGCACTACTATCAAACCAATGGGATTGTGGAATATCCAAAAATCCATTATGTTGAAATAAAATCTTAAAATCTAAAAAATTTGAAATAGGTCTGCCTTTTTTTAGAATATGGTATACAATAGAGAAATGTATATATTTCACCTTTAGATAGGACTACATGACTTTTCCAAAATTTGCTTAAATTGTTCCCCCTTTATTCACAATATTTTTTGATGTTTTTTATCATTTTCATACTCATGTGCATATCTTACATGCATGCATTATTTTGCATTTTTTCACTTTTGTGTTCTTGTTATTAGTCCATCTGGGTGCTTCACTATCTCATATACTTTTCCATAATGTTTCTCAATCATGTCCAATTTCAATTACATTATGTGTTCTTTTCCTAGTTTTTAGCTACATATTATACATCTACATTTTATTGGAATATCATCAACATTTTTAGGCTCTACAAGTTCTATGAAGGGAAATTTTGTTGTCCAATCTACCTTAAAGGACATTAAAATTATCCATCTACTTCTCTTCCTTCATGAGTATTTATGAGTGGAGGTTTCAGCTAAACTTTGTGTTTGGCAAGAACCAACAATCTCTTATGCCAATTGAGTGTCATTATCATTGTCATAAAAAACCATAGGAACATCTTCAAATGGTGGCATGTCATCATCAAACAAATATTTAGGGGGTGATATGTCATTTTTCTTGATTCTTTATAGTGAGATAACAATGGGGATTTATGCATGTAAAATTGTTTTAATATTATTGAATAGTTGAAGTCAAATTTATGACAAACTAAAAAAATAATAAATACATGGATTTTGAGTGCATTATGATTATGTGGATTTTTTGATTAGCTCTTTAAAATAAGATAATATGGATGATTTTCTTGATAATTGGCTTATCCTTTTACTATTCCCACTAGATGCCATTATGGTTAGAGATGGAACACTTCAGTTCTGTCACCTAATTTTATCATCCAGTTAAAGAGTAGATGCTGCAAATTAGTTTTATCATCCATTTATTTTTATAAGATTTTTAGATTTGGATTTCAATACTCCCATTTGGCACTATTATTCATTATAAGTATTTTGGTTCTACCATTCAATACTCTCAATTATTACTATCATTTGGTGTTTGCCATTTGGTGCCATCATTTGGCTCTATCATTTGGTAGAAGCATTTTACATCTAGCATTCGATCCTCTTGATCAACATTATCATTTCAGATCTATCATTCAATGCTCCCATTTGGCTCTACCATTCAATACTCCTGCTCAGTTCTATCATTTGATACTCCCATTTGGATCTATCATTTGGATATGTTATTCAGTTATATTGTTCAACATTTCCATTTGATGATATTATTTAGCACTATTGTGGGTCTAGTGCTGTTATTTTTTATTGTCATTCAATTCCTACATTCAACACTATCATTCAATTTTGTGGTCCTCTAATTTTAGTTTTGCTTATTTTCTTGGTTGGTATTGGTGGGAAATTGTACTATATATATGATGATGAATTGAAGTGGGATATTATATATTATTATAAAGGGTTGGCAATCCAACCCCAAAAATAATTTATATCCCTAAAATTTTGGTGATCTGGTCCCATCTGCCAACCCTAAAAATCACCAAAACTAAAATCTAAAATCCAAAAATTGAAATATTCATGAATTAACAAATATTCGATGATAAAATTTAATGTATATAATACATACCTAAAAAGGTTTTTAATTTTTATGGAATTAACTTAAAATTTTGATAAGAAAAAAAAAGAAGGTTACCAAAGGTCCTAAGAAATGATAATCTAGAGATGGTTTTAGGTTTGTTTAGGCTCAAAATATCTCTATAATGGAATCGATACATGGTTTGATATTGGGGCCTACCCTCTCACTTCACACACTTTAGCATAAGGGTGTCAGGTGATTAACCAATATATATCAAATAACCAAGTTTTATACTCAATCAACGTACTGAGTTAGTCCTCCCCTTGGTAGTGAAATCCAAGTAGGATAACTGGGATGAAGGTTATCACTAGGTGATGAAATCCTAGTCAATTTACTTATGTCAATGTTTGATGATTTTATTATGTAAGTGGTTTGGTATGTGTGTGTAAGAAGTGATTGATACAATAAATTTACCCACCTATATTACTCTATATGAATTACCTAAGCAAGTAATAATGGATGCAGTTTTTTTTAACCTTTGGAAAGGAAAATAGATTTTGGATTTTCTTTTGAATGAAGATAAAAATTAAGAGAAAGGGAGAAGAATGGATTAATTCACAATGAATTATCAAAATAAAAATGAGATCTTATGGGTCCCACTAGGCATGCCAAAATGTTATAGTAGTTTTTTATTTTTCCTTTAATTTAATTAACTTACTAAAAACTTAATGAAATACAAGGTTTGTGATGAATACCTGAAGATATAAATATGGTTGTGCATCACTTAAATCTAGTGACTAAGATAAATTCTTTTTGGCTTAGAAGAATAACCTACACATAAATAAACAACTTAGACAAAAATGAATTAATAGATAGATTGGTGAGCTTCTTGGTTAGGAACTAGTCCAGAGAAGTTGTGAACTTTTTCAAGTGGATGTTGGTTCATCATTTTCACAATTAAGTGGATATTTAACACTTGAAATTATAAAATATAAATATGTGATAACAATAATAATTATGATTTAATCTTCATTTAAGCTATCAATGTAATCAAAGAATTCATCCCAATAAGCCATTGTAGTTTTCACATCCTCTTATATAACATCAAGTTGGTCAATAGTGGCTTTAATTGAGGGAGAGTAAATAATGAAACAAAGTGATAAATTGAAGGCTATGTCACTTTGATTAGTGAAAAGGGGTTGGGATACTATACATAGATCAATGATATTAATGACACCATGCATAATGCCAAGTAGAGTCATCTACATAATAAGGCCATATTTAAAAATATAGAAAATTAGATTGATTAGAGATAGGGTTCTAAGATTAAATGTCTTGGGTTTTAAAAACCAAGTAGAATAGATTGATGTTGATATTTTAGGATTGGTATTGATTCTATAAGATTAGTTTCTATTCAAATGAATCATCATCGATTCTATCTTAAACTATACTCAAATAAAAATAGAGATTTAAAGGGTGATAGAGGATACCAAAAGGAAAAAAAAGGATATAGGTTTTATTCTAAGGGATAGATAAGAATATGAAAGTAAATATACTAATAAGAAATAAAATAATAAAAACAAAATACTTACCTTGTACCTGGTTTAGGTAGAATGAATTTCTTTCCTCTGGGTGCAAGTAGTTCTTTAAGGTCATGATGATGGATGCAGATTGTACATAGTAGAATTTTGGTAGAGTGGTGTTAGGATCTTCTCAATTATAAAAAAATACAATCAACATTTCAATGTTCATAGCTTCTATTCCTTGAGTTAAAGGATTGGATGGGTATAAATAGATCGATGCCGATCTAAAGAATCAACATTTATCAGGGGAGAATCAATAATGATTTACCCATTTTAGTACCAAATAGTTTTATCCACATTGGTTCATTCCAATCATGAGTAATTATAGGTTTACATGCATGAGGTTTATAAATACAAGGTTACATATGGGTAAAGTGGTTAAAAGGTTAAGATTCCCTATGTTGTAAATAGATTTAGGTGGTTAGGGAGGTGAAAAGGTAATTTGTAAAAACAAATTAATGGGTGGCTAATGGTAATCAAATTAAACTTTAGGATTTGGATGTTTTAGGATATTAAAAAAAAAGGTCCTACGACATCAAATAAATTGTATATAATATACAAAATTATAGTGTCCACATAATAATTAATAGTATTAGTTTTAGACCCTTGATCCTGACTACAACTGTTAGTCACCCTTTTCTTATTTTGATAAATATTATGTTAAGGGAATGTATTTTTGTATATTACCATGTCCATTTTTAGAATTTAATTCATTATTCAACTCTATTTCCCCTCTTTCAAGCATATCTTATATAATATTTTATAGTTGTACACATTTGTGAATGGAATTCCCTTTGATGTGATGATATTCACAATACTCATGATCCTTATACCAATATTGTTTAAGTTGAGACTCATCAAAAGGTTTAGTGTTTGACCATCCAATCATATTTGCAGATATATGTTTATAGAACACATTTTCAATAGGTTCTCCCAATTTGGAAAATGGATGTCAATTAAAATGCCCTTTTAAAGGATGCTATCTTGTAAAGTAATTGGTTATAATTGAGCTTCCCTCTACATTGGTGGTGCTTGAACTGTTTGAACATATTGTGCCTCTATGACTCCATTACCCACCATATTCTTGTTATGGTTTAACTACTTGGGTTTATCTGCCACATTTGATAGATTGGACTTTGAAGCTTGGTTCTCATTTTGATTCTGATTTTAACTTTGATTTTGATTAGAATATTGACTTGGAGTCTGATTTGAAGAATAATTTTTAATCAATCATCTTCCTATCAATGTTCTCTCTATTTGAACCCCTTTTGTGATAACATCATCAAAAGTTTATAAACATTGTAATATGATATTGAGAGCAAGCTCATAATTTAGATTCTGCATGAAGATATTGGTGAACTCAATATATGGTAGTGTATGTGGATATCTAGTAGTTATTACATGCCATCTTTGAAGATAAGCGGTAAAATTTCTACCACATTTTGATTGATATCACATAAATTGACTGTAGTTAGTTCATGTTATATATTATATGAATTTTTTTTTGACAAACTTCTTAGATAAGTCATCAAAAGTTGGAACAAAAATATGTGGCAGATGTGTGAATCACTCTAATATAGGTCCATCTAAACTCCATGAGAATAGATGAAGTAAGATGTTTCCACAATAATTGACCTCTTGAAAATTCACAAAGAATAATCTTAAATTATCTCTTGGATTTCCTTTTACTTTATATTTATCAAATTTCAAAATATCAAAATGAAATGGCAAAGGTACAATGAAAATACTAGAATCAATGGGTATGGACATATGTGATCGATCTTGTATTTTATATTCTGATTTTTGGACTGTTGTCCTAATATAGTCTCTTTAATTGATTGTAATTCCTAAATGAGAAAAGTATTTTAGGAAGTGGGTTGAATATTATAGAACTGAGCATGATATTATGGATTTGATGGAATTTGGTATTGATTTTGATTATAATAATTAATGATAACCCATCATTGTAGTGGAGGATATTGGAATTGATTGTAATTAGACAGTGGAATGGAAATATGCTATTATATAAGAATACGTTTTTAATTTTATCTTAGGAATTATTGTTAATTAATTGGACATGTTGTGTATTAGATAGGAATTTATGAACATTATAAGGACCTTTAGACATATTAGATTAAATAGTTTGTGAACTTGATGGAATATTTTATGGCTCAATGGGAATATGTTGTAAAGAAATTTGCTCATATGACTTCACAAGACTAGACTTGTGCAATTCTTGAGGGGAATTAGGAAATGTTTGAAGTTCTTCTAGAATAGGTTTTGAAGACTCTACAAGTACATTTTGTTTAGGATCCATGAACATTTTGACATGTATAAGTAAATTAACTATGGGCTCCTTTTATTGCTATTCAATTTAAGACTCATTAATCAGATTAAGTATGTACGAAGGCTATTAAGTACTTATTTAGTTTGTTTTAATTTTATGACGAGAATAGGGGATACTATGGATATTGAGTCAAGTAATTCATTCCATTTTCTCAAATTTTATATATTTGTTGAGGGTTGAACCTTTTTAAGATTATGGTCAGGTGAATGTATACCATTGATATAATATATAATTATAACATGGTTAAGATTAGGATGTGCTACTTCTGCTCTATGGATACAATCTATAGAAATAAATAGTGACTTTCGTTCCAATTTCTAATAGATGTGAAAGATTATAGTCTCTATCAATATGTAATTGGTGCTCAAACTGGGTTCTTGGTGCATCATAAAGAGGTATCTCTTCTTCTTCATATTGTAATTGATTAACTTCTATGTCCTATTGATTGTGAGGATAATCATCCTCATACAATGGTTGGTCATTTTGGTGTTGAATAAAGGGATTAGTTTGATTTTGGATCCAATCATCCTCATAAATGACATTATAAGCCATATCACTTTGAGTGTAACTGTAGACACCTAAAAAGTGTCTAACCCTTGGTCACTTTCCCCCTTAGTCCATTTCTAACCCATTCCTAACCCATTCCTAATAATTAAAATAATTAATTTATTTTGAATTAACCCCCCTCCTTAGACACCTCACCCATGACACCTCGCCTGGGACACCTCACCTTGGACTAATTCTCCTCCTATGACTCACTCAAGATCTATTCCTAATTCTTCTAACCTCCTAACAAACTCTCGTGCGTATTTAGCCCAACCCTCGGCATTCTCCAATGAATAGGGCACTTGGCGGATGAAAAATGGGCTTGGTGGCTCTTTTTACCCGTTCTAACCCTGCCAACATCGGCCAAGTGTCGACCGACGCTGGTGGAATCATCGACGTCGGTTATACTTAACCAATTTTTCAAACTCTTTTGAGGATCTGAATGAGAAATCAGTGAATCTCTAAAAGTGAATCAAAAATCCTAATCTTGGACTATCCGTCAATCTGCGAAATCTCTCAGTCAAGCCTCTCACTTTCTCTCTCAGGTGCAGCAACTGTTTCAGGTTTTCCATCAGCAACAGGTTCTCCATACAAGCTACATCAACAGCAGGTATGGGAATCATCAGTACCACATCTTCACAAGGCACAGGTAAGTATACTATCTGTGTTTTTATTCTCTTTTCAGTTATTTCTTTCAAGCAATATCTCCCTAGACTAGACTGTTAATCAACCCAAACCCGAATCTTGATTTGTCCACCTCCCTATTTCTCTCGTCCTCTCTCGGATCATACATTCTACCCATTTAACCTGACCATTCAACCAAGCCCAAAAATTTGTCCACAGACCAAAACCCTAATCAGACTCTGTCCACAGACTATTCAAATAAACCCAGACCCTGACCAAACTCAGTCCACAAACCACAGACTTAACCAGACTTTGTCTAAAGACCTTTGCCCTGACCGACGCCGGTCACTACCCCAACCGACGTCGGCATATTAACCGACGTCGGCACCTTGACCAACCGACGCCGGTAGACTTACCGACGCCAGTGACTGTTATCAATCCGACAGCTTCTCTCAAGTAAGTCTTTACTTCTCTTTTTCATTCCATTTCTTTATCATCTCGGTTCTTCATTATTCAGCTATTTATCAGACATTTCTTTCTGTTGATTAGTGGGTTTATATCCCTTAAGGAAGTTTTCATACTTTTGGGATCAAGCTTTCGCTTGACAACCCCACACCTTTCCAAAACCTTCTAGTCTCTATTCCCCCTACTCTTGCACCAATAAATACAAGAGTAACCGTTTACCCATCAACAAGCGTAGCCACGCCTCAACCATCCTTGACGGCTCCTATCCAACTTGTGCCTACCAACCCCATAACACAAGTACCCTTGGCCCCAACTTTCGCTCCCATAACCAGCTATCCATATGTTACGTCTATGCAACCATCCACGTCATACGCCCCTCTAAATATCTTTCAAGTGCCTTATAATCTAGGGGGTGCTCTACCTACGAATCCGTCAGCAGATATCATCAAAATGCTGATGGATAAAATGTCTAGCTTAGAGACTTCCGTTTCTGGCTCACGCAATGCTCTCTCATATGAGCAAATTTGCAATGAGCCTATTCATCCTTTTGTTCCAATTAGACCATACCCCAGCTAGTGGGAGCTTCCCAAATTTTCTCGCTTTCAAAGCAAGGAAGACCCACAACAACACTTACGAGCATTTAGACATGCCTGTTACCTTATCGCCCATGACGACGCATTGGTCTTACACACATTTCCTATGTCCCTTTCTGGCACTGCAATCGACTGGTACAGCTCCATTGCCACCCATTCTCTCTTCTCATTTACACAACTGGCTCAGCTCTTTCTTGACCATTTCTCCATTAATATCACTAAAAAGGTTTCGATCACAGACCTTTACACTATCCGTCAATTTGAGGACAAATCAGTAGCTGACTTCGTTGCTCGTTGGAGAGGTCTCATCAATCATCTCTCCTTTTCCTTACCTCAAACTGAACTTATTGAACTATTCTCCCGAGCTTGCGCCAAACACATTTCTTCCACTTTAAGGGTTCAGACCTTCCGTACCTTTGACGAAGCCTTCACGATGGCCTGTAAACTTGAATTACGTGCCATCGAGGAGAACAAAGTCAAGTTGTGGAGCAAGAACCCCAACTCCAAGACTAATGACTCTTCTTCTTCTAAGCCTTCATCGTCAAATCCTAAGTCTAAAACTTCAGCTAACGCTGTGGCCGTTAGACCTTCATCCTCTTCATCTAATCAACCTGAGCCATCAACATCTCAGAGCGCCACCCGTCAATTCTAGCAAAGATACGTGCAAAGACAATATACTCCTCTTGGAGAATCTTACGCATCTATACTGGAAAAGCTTGTTAAACAGGGGATTCTCAACCTTCCCCAAATTTGACCACCACCACAATTTGATCCCTCACGCACCATCCCTGCGTGGTATAGGGAAAATGACTTCTGCAATTTCTATCGTGTCAAAGGTCATGACATAGGAAACTATAAAACCTTCAAAAACATAGTCCAGGATATGCTTGAAAAGGGAGAGCTCATTCTAGATAATCCTAGTGCACCTCCAAACCAGGGCATTGACATATTCAAGCAACCATTCCCCAACCATCCACCAACCCAAAATAATGTCCAAACCTTAATTGACAACACGCATGAACATGATATTTGAACGGTCAATACGGTCTCACCTTTCATCCCCAACCAATCTCAAGAGGTTAACCCATCTACCAGTGCATCACGTATGGACGAACCTCTTTCCCCGGTTAGTTCTCCATCAACCTCTCTCATCCTGGAGGACACCTCAACCTTATCGGTGCCACCGGTCTCACCATCTTCCTTTCTTCTGCCTATGGAGGACCTGACCTTACCTACTCCTCGACCACAAGTGGAGGGCACCATAATTCCTGCCCTTTACCCACTTGAGGAGTCACACTCTCCCATTCCTTCTCCACCAAGAGAAGAACCTGACTCTCCATCTTCCTCAACCAACGATAATCCAATTATAACTCCCACACACTTTGGGTCCAAAACTATTACCACACCTAACACATCTTCTCCAGGATCTGAACCTCATCCAACATCCTTCCAACCATTTTCCCGACTAGTGGAGAAATTAGAACTTCTCCCTTCAAGGAAAGTGGAACATCGGGGATTGTGGGAACATCTTAAAGTTCTTCAACATTCTCGTGCCCTTTCATCTCATGCTGCCAATTCTCCCAAGGCAGAATCATCCAAGACTCCAAACAAAGACCAAATCCCCACTTCTAAACCTGAATCTACCCAATCCAAACCAATCAAGCCACTTGGCATTCGCCCTCTCTCTACCCTCACTCACCCGCAAGTGAAGGTGGACTTGAACCAAACCTTGACCAAAAGTAGTCTTCCAACCAAGTCAAAGAAGACTGACCGACCACAGCAGCGAACCCCTCCTCCACCCTCAACTTTGCCCTCTATCTTGGGTCCTCATCCTTCTACCCTACTCGGCGTGCTTCCTACTCTGACTCTTAACCAACACAAATTGCCTCCATTACTTCCTTTGCCAACAACAAGTCAACTCCTTCTCAAAAATTTGGCACCACTCACAAAGAAATTGCCATCTTCACCTGTCACCGTACCACCAACTCAAAAGGTGGTATGAAAACCTTCTTCAGCATCCCCAAAGCAGAATTCACCAGCGCGTCATGCATCAACAAGCGTGGACCCCTTAGAAGGTTCATATGCTTTGATATTACGCCAAATTTTGCAAACTTCTAGCATTACCCTTCCTTCCATTAAGCCATTCCAACCTCTCGAGTCAAAACCGTCTTAGTTCGATGATACAAAGATTTGTTTATACCATCGCACACCACGACACGATACCGAGACTTGTTGTGCTCTCAAGGCAGTCATTCGATGCTATATGGAGAAAGACACTCTTCTCCTTGAGGACACTCTTGACTAACCCTCGACACCTTCCCATCCAACCTCATCAACCATATCAACATCTCACCAACAGACCATATCTCCTTCTTCACCTACCATCTTTGAAATCAACACCATTCATGTAACCACTAGGTCACAGAAGGACAAGGAAAAAGAAAAAGCCACTATTCCTTGGACCTATCCTTTTGTCTAGGCACCTCAACCACCAAAACCCAAAATTTCCATCTTAGGTGCATCCCAACCCACTTCTTCAGAGGCAATCACAAAATCTATGATAAAACAACTTCACCAAACGCTTGTGAAGATGACCCTATATGACCTTATTCAAAGCTCCCCCCAACATCGCCAGGCTCTAATCAAAGCCCTATAGGCAGCTGAGGTTCAACCTGAAGACCCTCAACCACTTGCTGCCCTAGTCCATTCTTTATCCCCCATCGCCTCCATCACTTTCAATAATTCTGAGATTCCTACCTCTACCGAGGAAGATCATGACGCTTCCCTTTTCATCACAGCCTACGTTGGTCGAACCCATATTAAATGAGTTATGATCGATGGGGGCGCTAGCATTAATATCATTTCCTCCCACGCCTTTGGCCAATTGGCCCTTCCAAAGAATTGCGTATCAAAAACTGACGCAATCCTTAGATCATTTAATGACACAACCGCTAACACTATCGGCACTGTTGTCCTCCACATCCACGTCGGTCCACACACAATCCCGAAGCTCTTCTACATCATCGAGGGAGAGTTATAATACAACATCCTTCTAGGGCGACCCTGGATCCGTGCCATGGCTTGCGTCCCTTCAACACTTCACCGTTGTGTCAAATTTGAACACGACAAACAAGTCCATGTCATTCCTACCGACCCATCCCCATTCAAGACTTGTAACATGACCTATAGCCCAAACGATGTTCTTATCCCGCTCAAGGAATCAACCTGAACATCATCTCCATCCGCAGAAGCGTCAACTAGTATGCAAATAGCGGTTGCCACCATATCATCTTCTCAATTACCAACCAAGGACCCTATGGACGACATCTTCCAAAGACTTTCACTAGGAGAATATCATCTCCTTACTCTAGACATGTTCCAAACTCCTCAAGAGTATGGACAACTTCATCAACACCCAAACTATGACTGTCGGATCGGAATGGTCATTCCTTATGGTCCTCCTAGCCTTCGCACCAATCTCATTTATGGGGGGCTGGATCAAGCCCCTACTGAATCAAATCCTTCTTCCTCACCTCAAATCTTCACATCCAATTTCTCCTTTCTTAGCAATCCCACCTTTGCACATACCTATCTTTATAGGTGTGCATGGAAGGGTTTCAGCTTTGGACGTTACGAACAAGGCTCCCATCAGCCTGTTGAAACACCCAATGATGACAATGCAAAGAAACGGTATGGACTGGGTTTCCAAGAACCCACTGAGGCTTCCACAAACCTTTCCCCTGAACTAAACATCGACCAATTTCTTCTAGACTCGCCTATTCTTCCATCCTCACCTACGGAGTCGGTGGTTTCCATCCCTCCTAGTTTTTTTTTGCATAAACACCATCCGCTTGGAACCCCTAACCTATCAACTCAACAGGGTTCCCAAGTCTCTTCCTCTCATTTATCAACCATCAACACAGTCCACTACATAGATGACGATGCCATTCTTACATATATGGGTGCTGACGATTCTTTCATTCAGCGCTCCCTCCCTTCTGAAACACAGGTTATGTTAAATGAATCAACCATTGACATTAACCTTTCATCTTCTGATGTTCCTCAAGTCTTAAAGATTGGTCAGTCTTTAGACACTCAGGAGCAGGCCGACTATACCACATTTCTCTCAGACAATCGCAAAGCCTTTGCCTGGACCTACGCTGACATGCCTGGCATCGACCCTAACATTGCCACTCATAACATTGTCATAAACCTAGAGGCTAAGCTTGTTAGGCAAAAGCTTCACAAAATGCATCCACATGTTGCACTTCTTGTCAAAGAAGAGCTTCAACACCTTCTTTCAGTCTCCTTCATCCAACCCATCGATTATTCGTAGTGGGTCTCTAACATTGTTCCTATCACCAAGGTGACTGGGGGGATCCGGATCTGCACAGACTATCGTGACCTTAACCTAGCTTGTCCCAAAGAGGACTTTCCTCTTCCAAACATTGACCAACTTGTTGATCTTACGGCTGGCCATGAGATGTTATCACTCATGGATGGATTTTTAGGATACAACCAAATCTTGATTGCGCTGGAAGATCAGCACAAAACCACCTTCATTACCCCTTGGGGAACTTTCTGCTATCGAGTCATGCCCTTTGGTCTGAAAAATGTAGGCGCCACATATCAGCGTGCCATGACTTACATCTTTCACGATCTCCTCCAAAAAATCATGGAGGATTATGTCGATGACCTGCTTGGCAAATCCAAGCTTTGTCATGACCATTTGACTATCCTCAAAATCATTTTCTCTCACCTTCTTCATTACCAAGTCCGTCTTAACCCCAAGAAATGTGTCTTTAGGGTCCTCTCAGGAAAGCTCCTTGGATTCATTGTCTCTTTTCGTGGCATCGAGATAGATCCTGCCAAAATTTGTGCTATTCTTGAAATGCCACCTCCATCTAACCTTAAGCAACTCCGCAGCCTATAAGGAAAGCTCCAATCCATCTGCCATTTCATTTTGTAGCTTTCTGACCATTGCCAACCCTTTCATCACCTCCTCAAGAAGGACGTCTCCTTTAAATGGGATAAGGATTGCCAAGAGGCCTTTGAAGCCCTTAAAAGCTATTTGGTCTCTCCACCAGTCCTTATTCCACCAAAAGATGACCAACCCTTCTACCTCTACATCTCTACAACCAATCATTCGTTAGGTGCCATGATCGCGCATCGAGACGAGCAACACCGTGAGCAAGCAGTCTATTACATAAGCCAAACACTTATCGACTATGAAACTTAGTATACTCATACCGAGAAACTCTATTTGGCATTAGTCTTTGCCACTACCAAGCTCTGTCACTATCTTCTCAATCACAAAACCTTTGTCGTCACCCACACTGATCCCCTCAAATACATGCATTCCAAACCATATCAAAACCAGCGTATGGCTCGTTGGCTCATGCTTCTTGCTGAATTTGACTTAGAATTTGTCCAGCAAAAATCTATCAAAGGGAAAATAATCACTGACCAACTAGCAGATGCTCCTCTTCCTGAGAATCAACCTTCTCAGTGCGAGTTTCCCGATGAATCTATCGCCACTCTCTCGACTGATGACACATTCTACCAAATGACAATGTTTTTCGACGGCTCTAAATGTCAACTCGATGGGGGTGCGGGGGTCATCCTCATTCCACATGGAAGTGAACCCATGCCCTTGTCTTTCAAACTTGACTTTGAATGTACCAATAATATGGCCGAATACGAAGCCTTAATTTTGGGACTTCAAACCGCCCTTTCTTTAAACATCAAGACTATCAGCATCTTTGGTGATTCTCAACTTGTCGTCAATTAAATCAATGGTTCATATCTTTGTAAAAATGAAATTTTACAAAGGTACAAGCACCGTGTTGACACTCTTCTAGCATCTTTCGACCATCACTTATTGCAGACTGTTCCTCGATCGACGAATAAGTTTGTTAACACCATGGCTTCCCTTGCCTCTCATATTCCTTCTTCATCATTGTCCTCATCAAGAATTTATGTCATGGTACATCGTGTGCCATTACCTTCATACATTTCCACTAACATCAATCTCGTCCACACCATAGACTCTAGTTCACAAGATGTTTGGTATAAACAACTTGAGGACTACTTGACTCATTCTCTCATTCCTCCCAACCTCTCTAGTAATGCGCGACGGGCTTTTATCAAGTGCACCGCTCGCTATACCATGCTAGGGGGCCTTCTCTATAAAAGAGGTTTTGACGGCCTTCTTCTTCATTGTTGAAACTCCACTGAAGCTTCTCATGCTGTTAAACAAGCCCATGATGGGATTTGTGGTGGACACTTCAGTGGTAACTCGGTTTCCAAGCGCATCCTTCGCCTGGGTTATTATTGGCCCACTCTTCATCAAGACTGTAGCGATTATGTTCGGCATTGCATCAAGTGTCAACATCATGCTAATTTGCTTCATCTCCCCAGTCACACCTTACAAGTTGCTCAGGATTTCTGGCCTTTTTCACAATGGGGCTTAGATCTCATCAGTGAGATTAATCTTCATTCGTCTCTTCGTCATCAATCCATCATCACTGCCACTGAGTATTTCACCAAGTGGGTGGAAGCTATTCCTCTTGTCTCCACAAAAGCCGACAATATTGTTGACTTCATCAACACCCATATCATCTGTCGTTTCAGTGTACCTCACAAAATCATCACCGACAATGGCAAGTCCTTTAAAAACAAGACCATCCAAAAACTCTGCGATTCATTTGGCATCAAACTCAGCTTTTCTTCGCCTTACTACCCACAAGCAAATGGGTAGGCTGAGGCTTCTAACAAAATCCTAACCAAAATTCTCATGAAGGTGGTCAATGACACTGGAAGGGATTGGCACGTTCAAATACCCTTCACTTTGTGGGCCTACCGCACTAGCATCCAAACCTCTACGGGTGCTACCCCTTTCTCTCTAGTGTATGGAATAGAGGCTGTCTTACCTCTCGAAGTACAGATCCCGTCTCTTCATATTTCACTCCATGACTTTCTTTCTAATGATGACTTTTGTCAAGATCGATTAGCTCAACTTGAGTTACTCGATGAGCGTCGTCTCGCTGCCCTCAATCGTCTACATGTCTATCAAAATCGCATCAAACGTGCCTATAATAAAACTCTGAGAGAACGAGATTTCAATATCGGAGACCTCATCCTCAAAGAAAACCAACATGTGACCAATATGGAACAGAGTAAACGACGCAAATTTGCTCCTAATTGGCTCAGACCTTATATCATCACGCACAAGTATGGATTAGGAACTTATCGTCTGTCTTCTCTTGAAGGCCAACCAGAACCTGAGCCTCTTAATGCTTTGCATCTATGACCATTCTACTGTTAGTCGAGTACTCATCCACTTGACATTTAACTTGAGCTCGTCCCTTGAGCAATCCTTGTCATTTTAATCCTTAATTTATTTCACCCTTTTTCCCTTAACAAAATCCTCTACAACCCTTTTATGACGTATGGATGCTTCGTCCTAATAAAAGGGAGCCCTTGATCTTCTATAAGTCTTGTCCATGACCCAATATTCTATCAAAACTAAATAAATTGATGTCAAAATATCAAGGTCACAAAATCAAATTAAAAAGCAGACTGCTCCCTTGAAGGACAGTTGCACTATCATTGCTGTAACTAATAGACTGCTCCCTCGAAGGACAGCTATTCAAAACCCCCTAAATCTATAAAGCAAAGTATAGACCACTCCCTTGAAGGATGGCTATGCCTAAATCTTGCTATAAACAACACTTGCTCAAAAGCTTCCCGCATTGATCAGCTTCACAAATGACCACCAAACAAATGACATCTTTATGTGGACTTCCCACATTGATCAGTCCGCTCTCTCCAAAAAAAAAAAAAAAAAAAAAAAAAAAACGGGTCATGGACTTGACTTATAGTTGTCTCAGGGTCTCCTATAAAAAAGGGCAAGGTTATCCATACTCTAAAAATGGGTTACCCTTTTCCTCCTATCCTATCACCTACTCAAGGGACTTCGAGCTCACTTTAATATCAAAGGGGATTCGATTACCGCTCTAACATAACTATGGTCAATGACACAACGCATGAATGGGGCTCGTGGTTCTAAAAACCCCTGTCTATGTTGTCTTTCTGGTCCTTGTCAATAAAATAACACTTATGCCTTTTTACTTTCTGCCTATACTTTAGTCACATTCAACCCCATCATTTGTCAAAACGACTTAAACCGACTCTTTTTAAACCATCCACATAGCCTAATCATTATGGTTTCCATTGACATCAAACATATGGAAACTATCGACCTGACACAATTTATGTTAAGCATAAACCAATACTTGTTGAAGCATAAATAGACCTCAATTCATTTTTAGCAAACCTCCATCACGAATATGGATAGTTGCTAGGGATGAAAAACCCCGACCTATGTTACAGAATACACCATTTGGAAAAGGCTGTAGCATCATCTTCTCCTTATCATCTCAAGCATGTACCCTTAGACATATGGGAAATGCTATATCTTTATCATGACCAATAATCCACCACTTCAATCTTTTTCCTCCCTTCTTGGGAGAACTACATCGGCCTGAGGCCCTAACGACAAGGGCTATGTAGGCAGCACTCAGTTGACATGGGGTCTTCTGGGGTTAGCTCGGCCATTTTCTTCGTCACTTTTTTCCATCTCCTTCTCTTGTCACCTGTCAATTACAGCACAGTCAATAACATATTCACATAATCATTAGTATACTCTCATTTTCATAAGTCATTAGTCATCAATTTCATTCATCATAACTCATTAAACATTCGCATCATATAATCCACAAGTTAAACATTCAATATCACATCTATCATCATCTAATCTAAAGTCATCATCATATAACCATTTCATAAACATTGTCATCATCACATTCATTTTCATCAAGCATCATCATCATATAATCATTAAACATTAGCCTCATCATAAAACATCATCGCATTAATCATTAGCATCATCATAACATAATCATCATAATCATCATAAATATCACATCAAAACATGCATCATGAAACACATGAAAAATGCTGTAAACATTTAACATCTATGACATCTCCATAACACATCAATAGCCAAAATCTCAGCATATATATATCAAAAATAAGTTTTATACAAAAAGACACAATCTGTGTCTGTCTCTCTCTCTCATCATACATCTCTCGTCTTCGGCTCACAGGCCGGTATATACATCAAAAATAATACAACTCTAGGGCTGCCCTCAAGGCTGTGGCTATGGTGGTGGTGGCGGTGGCCGAGAAGAGGCTGTATCCTCTCCTCCCTCTAATCTCTGCCATCTGTGCAACCCTGAAGCTGTTGCTCATGACATCGATCTCTGTCGGCTCCACTCAGCCCTCATCTCCGAGTATCGCTGTATCTGAGGGAACCGCCTGATGGCCCTCTCATAATACGTGATCTCATCCAGTGCATAAGTGTATCTAACCATAGATACAGTCTGTGGTGGACCCATCTGCCCTGCTCCTATGGCCTTTCCTAACCCCTGTGGCTATGGCTGACCTCGTTGCACTGATACTGATGGTCCTGCCCCCTGTGAAAATGACAGCTGTTGCAATGGGCCCTGCCCTCCAAAACTTTGCCCTGCCACTGCCTATGCCTGGGCTGCTGCCAGTTGTCCTTATAATAGAGTGATCTACCCTGTCAGTGCTGCTACTTGACCTGTCATCTCTGTCAGCTACCCTATAACCCCTACTAGCTGCCCCTGCAAAACTGAGACCTGAGCCTGAGCTGCGTCTCTCTCCTCCCATGCAGTGTCGCTCTCCTCGCGGGTTGTATCCCGCTCCCTCGTGATAGCCTATAGATCTGGCTGGGGACCCACCTGTATGCCTCGATACTACCCTTCCCACCATGCCGTGTAGGCCTCTGTGCACCCTGGGTTGGCTATCCCAAGTCCTGCCGACACCTCCTAAAAATTAGGCTCCTCTGTCTCCTCTGGCAGTGGGAGCGGCGCTTCTATGTCATCTCACCTATACTGTGGAAAAGTGGGAGGCACATCTTGTAGCAGCCCGTACTGGTACTGCACTCTCTCTGTAGGGATCCTCTTGAGCTCGCCAACTCGTCTGCCTTTGACCCAGCGCCTACTCTGAACTCCAACCAGCTGCTCTCCCTGGTCTCTGAATGCTGGATAAACCACGTATGGTCTCCAGATGATGTCTATAGGAATCAGGGCCTCCAATACCCCTCTGTAGTGGTCAATGTCTCTGACCACTCCATCCACCCGTGTCTGCGCCATAACCTCGTGCCATCGCCTAAATCCAACTCTGAAGCTGGCCTAAATCGCCACTGGGAGGCCGAGAGGACGGGTAACCACTATGTGCTCGTAAGCCCAACAATGTAGCAGGTGGCCCACACATAGACTGTATCGCCACTGCCAGCTGATACCCCACAGCTCTCTGTATACCTGGACCAAAAACACGGGTGCCCAGGTGAACACTATTCACTGCTCTATCATCTCCAGCAAAACTCTGGTCATAGCAACCGAAAACTTACCGCCCTCTGCATCAGGCAATGCATACACTGTGATGCCGATCATCATCAGAATGGCCAGCCAATGTGCATCCTCATCCACCGCGTACAACGGCTCATATGCAAAACTTGCTGAGTGGTAGCTCATCTCCATGATGTGCTCTCCAAATAGCGTAACCATGTGAATGTCATGCGCCTCTCTCGAGCACGCATACAGGTCTGCTCCGTGCATCGGGAGCCACAAAATCTGGTACACATCCTCAACCGTGACCGTCATCTCGCCCGTAGGCAGGTTGAAGGTGTTGGTGGCATGGTCCCACTGCTCGATCAAAGCCACCATAAGGCTCACATCCCTCACCACTCTACAGTAGTGTCTCAGCCTGCCTAGCTTGACTGCGCTCATCTGCAACCACTCCTCGATTGACATGCCTCCGCGTATCCACATCAGTAGAGTCGGGAGGCAATCTCACAGCATCAGAGTTTGCCTCACTTGCATCCACAGATAATTTCATGTTAAAATTGTTCCTACTTTTCCTATTTTATCAACTATTCAGACTATCTAAGCCTATCCTGACACCCGAGAAGCCCTTGGCGTAGCTTCAACCTCTCGACTTGACCATTTTTTAGAACCATTTCTGGCCAGGCAGCCACTGACATCGGTTAGCTTGCCAGCGACGGCACTTACCTAACCGATGTCAGTCACTTAGTGACCGACATCGGTAGGTCAGTGACCGACGCCGATAGCTGGTCGGCTGACGCTGGCTGGGTCACCGACGTCGGCGACTGGTTTGGCCCTAGGGCCGAATGGGGCGAGCCCTAATTTTTAGGGCTTCCCCAATTTAACCCCCTACACCCCCCAAAACCCTCCTAAATGACTCCTAAGCTCTCCTAGACAACCTACCCACCTTCCTATCTACCCTCCCCCTTAATTTATGTCTAAAACAACAAAAATTTCAAAAACAAATTCAAAACCAAAATGAATCAAATTGAGGTTCAAAGACTCTCCTACCTCATCCTGATGTCACTGGCGTGGTGGCACAATGGGTGCCGCTAGTGGTGGACCTCCCGCAGGTCCTCTACTCCCCTCTGCCATCTCTTCTGTCCCAATGGCTCTACATGCTCCTGCTGGCCCACACGCATCCCTGCAGCGTCTAATTGACTCTTTCTCTTCACCAATGCTCCTCTGCCACCTCGCACCACTCTTTGGTCAGCTCTGGGTCACTTTCAATCACTAAACTCCAGACAACTTTTTTTCTCTATCACCAAATGTCACAAATGACTTTTGGTGGGCCGCCAATCTAGTTTTGTCAGATTTGGCAGGCCGCCGACGTCGGCATTAGCGTGCCCTAACCCGTTGACATCGGCCAATTTTCGCCGACGTCGGTCTCTTTTGGACACTGACATTGGTTATATAACCGACGTCGGTGGCATTAAAAACTTCAAACCTCTTCTAAAATAACCAAAATCATGTCCCTAATCAAGTCAAGTCCTTCAGACCATGTCATTTTGGCCCCTTGGGGCACACTTGGATCACTTTTGCATCCATCCATCGACCACCAGACATTGGAGATCATGCCCATCTCCTAAAACCGCGACCACTTCCAAAGCGACTTTGCCTTGGTTGTTTTTGCATGTATGCTACCTCACGACTGGTTATCAAAATTGTGCACACACTTTTGCCCTTCACGAGTATAGGATCGCAAGCCAGTTGATCCGCACTACTTGTGACTTTTTCGTGTTTTTGGGAGCACTTCCTATGCCTGGGATACCTAGAACACGATGACCATTGGAGCTTTAACCTCGATTGAATAATCCAATCAGCTACGACTAATGTTGGGGCCCGGTTCTTTTAATTTTGGCACTCCTTGACCTTTGACCTACGACAATTTGACCTGACCATCCTTGTGAAGTGGTGTCCATGCAATCATAACTTTTACAGTGTTCTCACTCTATCTTGCACCTTTTTTCATCCACTCTTTGTCAAATCAGTACCCGATTCCCAGTTCCCTTCTCTCGACTCCTGCTTTGAGGGGGGATACCTCATCCATAATCGGGACAACCAACTCTCTCCTATTTTTGTCTTGCAGTTCGCTTTAAATAATCAACAAGACAAAAAGGGGCAAATGTAGACACCTAAAAAGTGTCTAACCCTTGGTCACTTTCCCCCTTAGTCCATTTCTAACCCATTCCTAACCCATTCCTAATAATTAAAATAATTAATTTATTTTGAATTAACCCCCCTCCTTGGACACCTCACCCATGACACCTCGCCTGGGACACCTCACCTTGGACTAATTCTCCTCCTATGACTCACTCAAGATCTATTCCTAATTCTTCTAACCTCCTAAAAAACTCTCGTGCGTATTTAGCCCAACCCTCGGCATTCTCCAACGGATAGGGCACTTGGCAGATGAAAAATGGGCTTGGTGGCTCTTTTTACCCGTTCTAACCCCACCGACGTCAGCCAAGTGTCGACCGACGCTGGCGGAATCACCGACGTCGGTTATACTTAACCAATTTTTCAAACTCTTTTGAGGATCTGAATGAGGAATCAGCGAATCTCTAAAAGCGAATCAGGAATCCTAATCTTGGACTATCCGTCAATCTGTGAAATCTCTCAGTCAAGCCTCTCACTTTCTCTCTCAGGTGCAACAACTATTTCAGGTTCTCCATCAGCAACAGGTTCTCCATACAAGCTACATCAACAACAGGTACGGGAATCATCAGTACCACATCTTCACAAGGCACAGGTAAGTATACTGTCTATGTTTTTATTCTCTTTTCAGTTATTTCTTTCAAGCAATATCTCCCTAGACTAGACTGTTAATCAACCCAGACCCGAATCTTGATTTGTCCACCTCCCTATTTCTCCCATCCTCTCTCAGATCATACATTCTACGCATTTAACCCGACTCTCAGACTCAGACCCCAGACCATTCAACCAAGCCCAAAACTTTGTCCACAGACCAAAACCCTGATCAGACTCTGTCCATAAACTATTCAAATAAACCCAGACCCTGACCAAACTCAGTCCACAAACCACAGACTTAACCAGACTTCGTCTAAAGACCTTTGCCCCGAATGACGCCGGTCACTACCCCAACCGACGTCGGCATATTAACCGATGTCGGCACCTTGACCAATCGACACCGGTAGACTTACCGACGCCAGCGACTGTTATCAATCCGACAGCTTCTCTCAAGTAAGTCTTTACTTCTCTTTTTCATTCCATTTCTTTATCATTTCGGTTCTTCATTATTCAACTATTTATCAGACATTTCTTTCTATTGATTAGTGGGTTTATATCCCTTAAGGAAGTTTTCATACTTCTGGGATCAAGCTTTCGCTTGACAACCCACCATCTATCCATTTAACGCCTTCTTTTGTCCAAGCTTCTTTTCTTTACAGGTGTCATTCCTCCACAGCCAAAGAGGAGTACTCACAGCGTCTGGATTACGGTGCGCAGACTATATCCAGGTACACAAGCCTTGACCATTCTTTCTTTAGTTTCTTAATCCTTTGAAATTGAAAACAAAATTTGAATAGAAACAGTAACTATGTATTATTGGAATCACATGTTGAAATTGACTTGGATAATGAAGATGTATTTTGGGAAAAGACAATAGGAAACTCTTTATAAATGAAAATATTTCATATATATTTGACCAAAATAATGAACAATAGAATGATACGATTTCATGCAAGAAAATATGTCATGCCCAAAATTTTTGACCCAAACCCATGTAATTTTTTGTTAAGTCAATTAAATGATACTTACTTATGGATTAATAGTTATGAAGTTTTAAAAACATCATCAAGGAGTGTGTCACATATAATTATACAAGGAATTAGGTAATTTATTTATCTAAGTTAATGGATACATAATAAATTCATTCAACATATAAAGAAGGTACTAAAACTGGTATATAAAATTTATTACAAGGGAGCCCTTAATCTTACACACCTCAATACCAAAACACACATGAACTTTGCACCATACTAATACAATAAAGAGGTAAGTTATTGAGTTAAGGTTCAAATCCAACTATATTTAATGATCTATAATACTAACACCAAGGGGACACAACACAAATTATGAAGACAAGTAAGATTGGTCAAAACTAAGTAAAATTGGATATTGCTCTACACTAGCCCACTCGTCTACTAGAAATATTTATATTTATATGTTTTTCTTAAACTTGAAATCCATATAATAAGGAGGATAAGATAATAAGGATGGTGTTGGATTAATAAGGTGAACTAAATCATTGTTTTTCCCAAAAAATAAGTGGCAAGCTAATACAACTAGGACATAAACACACGAAAAGGATCACAAATTACTTCTAATAATATTCCAAAAAAGGAAATTTTTTTTTTGAAGCCAAGAACCAATTTTATGAACTATATACATCTCATAAGAATCATAAAAATAGGGTGAATCAAATGTGAAAAAAACTACCAAACCAAACTAAATTGAACAATACAAAATTATCTTTTTTTTAAAAATGCTAATGAACTGGATTCCAAAAGGGCTTACCTAAAAATAGTAGACATTAGGTTAAACTAAATATGAAATTTCCTAGGGTAATATGAAGCTATAAATAATTAGAAACAACTTTAATTTATAAGGAATTTGACTTCTAGCAATTTATAAGATATCGAATCCTAAGCAAATTTGTAGGGAAAAAAATGAGATTCTCGCAATTGCCCTTTGGAATCGAAGTAATATTTTAACTCGGGAAAGATAAAAAAAATGTAATACCAAATAATAATTCTATTATCATGGTAAAATTTCTATTGAGACTTAGTTTTAGTTATATGCCATTCTAACTATTTACTTAACTCAAACTCTGAAGGGAAATTACCGATTTAGAACAACCAAAAATTCTTCACAACTTGAGAAAAATGGTGATGAATTAGATTATTTAAATTGATAAATTATTTTAATTAGAGATGTTAAGGAATTACTAAGGCAAGCCTTCACTTAATTCCAACAAATGGACATTGTCACTTGTCTGTGCTTACAAATGTTGAAGACCTTGATTTATGATTGTTTGACTAATCATATATAAGACATACATTCATTTTGATCAAAGTTGATTAATAATAATTTATTAAATTAATTTAATTATTACATTTCTAATATCAATAAAGATAACACAAGACCTTATGCCTATTTTAAATCCTTTTATAACATTTTATGCCTCTATTGTTATATTAATAATCATGAGTTTAAGTCTTGCCTAGATACATAAGCCTATAATTCTTCCTGGACTTATTTATCAAATTTGAATTCTTATTATTATGAAAGATTGAATTAATAATAATAAGTTGTTATAAATATATGACTATATCAATCGAACTTAACTACTTGAAAACTATTTTTTTGGTTTACAAGATTCTTAAGATATACCAATAGTTTAAATTAGATTCAAAAGACCAAGCAATTCTGAAATGAAAATTAAACAAAGAACTCTCTTTTTATATAAAAAATACACTATTTTTATAACAATATAAAAATGATAGTATTACAAATATATAAAATATTCCAACTACTTACATAACTACCAACACAATCTTTAACAATAAAATAATTTATTACATAATGTTTAGTACCTATATCTACCTACAAATTTACATCACAAAATATTTCTTAACATATAACTACATAAGAATTAATACATTTCAAAAAATCCATTAACATGATAACTCTTCTAACCCCAAAAAATAATAATATATCCTAGTAATTGAATTACCACCAGAAATCTTCATCTTGTACTAAAGATAGGCGACAAGTATCATCTTTACACTGCGAAAGTGATCTCTCCATCATAAATTCTCTTTTTCCAAAGTAATGATCAAGTTAATCAATGAATTAAGGAATAAAATTATACTTGAAGTGATCCTATATTCAAAACATTACATGATGAGAAGCAAATATTTTGCTTAATGACAACATAAATAAGCTTGTTAGCGTTCGAGTAACTCAACAACATCAAAATAAATATGCTCTCACTGCAATATCAAATATGACATAATACTATAGATTTTTGGACTAACTAGATCATGTTAAAGTAAATACTTTGTCTAGAAATTAACATAATGTTTTCAACATTATAGAAAAGACTTGCAACTCATATGTCATAATAATAATTTGATTACTTAGCACTACTCTAGATGTGATCTCCATACCATAATAGTCTCCCAATAAGAATAAATTTACAAAATTATTTCTCCTAATAAATTTCAAAGAATCTAGCTAAACATATATAAATTAATAAAAAAATAAGTTTTATTGTTTTTCTCAAAGAATTCACAGTTGCATTTTAAATGATAAAACCTCAACTTAAAATCCCAATAATACCAATGTGTGTGTGTGTGTGTGTGTGTGTGTGTATGAATAAAAATAAATATATATTTAGGTATAAAACTATCATAAAAGAATTTTATAAAAGAGAAGATATATATATATTTTTGTTTAACTCAATAACCCTTTTAGCTATGCCTTGGGTACAATGCAGGATGAGAGCTTACTCTAAAACGACTAACCTATTGGAATAGATCCATCTTTAAGTAATATTATAAAGATGTGATTTTATATTCTCATATATATGTATGTATGTATGAATTATTTTTATAAATATATTATGAGTATATACTCTATATATAAAAATATTCAGATAATTCATATATTTATAATTATATAAGTAATATTATCTAATATATATATATATATATATATATATATATATATATATATAAAATCTATTTTGTTTGTTTGTTTGACAACCACCATGGTCGGTGACACTTTGAGCCCTAGCCACCAGCCATGTGGCCGAGGGTATGGGGTGGGCCAACTAGCCCGACCCCTTCTCCCTCCTTTTCATGGGATGGGGTTGGGGTCAGCTCAGCTTCCACCCCTCTCATAACCCCAAATAATAATAATATATCTTGGTAATTGAATTACCACTGGAACTCTTCATCCTGTACTAAAGATAGGTGACAAGTATCATCTTTACATTGAGAAAGTGACCTCTCCATCATAAATTCTCTTTTTCCAAAGTAATGAACAAGTTAATCAATTAATTAAGTAATAAAAACATACTTGGAGTGATCCTATATTCAAAACATTACATGAGGAGAAGCATATATTTTGCTTAAGGACAACATAAATAAGCTTGTTAGCGTTCGAACAACTCAACAACATCAAATAATATGCTCTCACTGTAATATCAAATATGACATAATACTATAAATTTTGGACTAACTAGATCATGTTAAAGTGAATACCTTACTTTGTCTATTTATTAACATAATGTTTTCAACATTATAAAAGACTTACAACTCATATGTCACAATAATAATTTGATTACTTAACACTACTCTAGATGTGATCTCCATAACACAATAGTCTCCAAATAAGAATCCATTTACAAAATTATTTATCTTAATAAATGTCAAAGATTCTAGCTAAATATATATAAATTAAGAAAAAAATAAGTTTTATTGCCGTTCTCAAGGAATTCACGGTTGCATTTTAAATGATAAAACCTCAACTTAAAATCCCAATACTACCAATATATATATATGTGTGTGTGTATATATATGTATATATGATTAAAAATAAATATATATTTAGGTATAAAACTATCATAAAATAATTTTAGAAAAGAAAAGATATATATTTTTTCCCTTTAACTCAATAACCCTTTTAGTTATGCCTTGGGTACTATGCAAGATGAGAGCTTACTCTAAAATGACTAACCTATTGGAATAAATCTATCTTTACGTAATATTATAAAAATCTGATTTTATATTCTCATATATATATGTATGCATGTATGAATTATTTTTATAAATATATTATGAGTATATACTTGATATATAAAAATATTTAGATAATTAATATATTTATAATTATATATATATATATATGTATATATATATATCTTTACATATATATACATGTGTATATATATACATATATACACACACACATATATATATATATATATATATATATATATATATATGTATATATATATACATATATATATATGTATGTATATATATATATATATACATATATATATATATATATATATATATATATATACATATATATATATATATATGTATGTATATATATATATATATACATATATATATATATATATACATATATATATATATATATATATATATATATATATATATATATATATAGATATATATACATATATATACAAATATATATACATATATATCTACACACACATTCTTTTATATTATATTATATTTTTTTATTTTTTAATATTTTTATAAATATCAATTCTTTATATATATATATATATTTCAATATGTAAATAAATTTATAATGTATCTTCTGCCACATTTTTTTCATTATAATTATTTTTATAAATAAATTTATATGAAGAAAAAGTGCTCCAAAGTGTGGAAAACAAGGAAACGATTAATCAAAAAATTTATTTTCCAACCCAAAACTATAATAGAAAAGAATAGCTAACATTTTTTGGGGTAGTCCATAAAAGAGCAAATCTAAATCAAACCAACCATTTTACAGGCCACCATTCACCCAGGGTTTCAAATTTAACCAAAGTAAAAAAATCCATAAATATATATACAAAAAAATACTCTCACAACCCAGATTATGGTTTCAATCAACAATACAACAATCTCTACTCAATTAGATTCACAAGCAAAAAACTATCAAAAAATAAATCTACTATTTTTAAAAATTTGTTCATTACATTAGAAAATCTACTAAATTTTATAAGGATATTTCACTTTGTTGTTCATCATTGACTCCTCCTTCCTCTTCACTGGTTTTTCTTCTTTCTCCCCTTTGCAACACCAACCAACTATTCCCCAAAAGCCCCTATAACTACCTATGCCACCTTCATCATCCTCTTAATAGGGTTGGAAAATGAATTGGATGGTTGGATATAAGAATATAATAAGACCCTTATTGGTTTCCACATTAAATACCATAATAATAACTCCCCCTACTACGCGCTTTTTAGTTAATCCCCACAATAGCCAAGATTTTAATTTAATATTTATTTATTATTTCAAAGTACATTATTATTTATTTATTTATTTCTCATTATTTTTACCTGATAATAATATCCTTCCAAGTGCATTTTTAAATTCTCATTTAAATAATATTTGATTGAACAAATCTTTCCTCAACTCAAGTTCGTACCAAAAATGAAATTATTCAAAACTCCATGGTAGAGTGGGCATTAATGTGGGTCATAAATTCCCATACATATTTATTATTTTTAATATTGTACCCATTTTTATTTTATTGTTTTATTTATTTTTATTTATATTATTATTATTTTATCCATACAAATTATTATAATTATAATATGTCTAGAAACTTCTACTGATCTGAGCAACAATTTAGGTGACAATTCGGGTGACAGTTCCACCCCAATTGATGACGAAACTTTTGGGAGCCATAACTTTTGCACCGTAGCTCCAATTCACTCGCCGTTTGAACTGTTGGAAAGCTAAGAATGAGGATAAAATTGTGAGATGGCATGGATATTTTTTCAATGAATTTTGACCCCCAAAAACCCAATGAAAGTGCTCCAAATTTCAATTTTAGTAGTGCAGTCTAAAAATAGTAAGTTTCTAAAAATAGTAATTCCTCAAATTTTGTATTGTTTTAAATCTTAGAAGTTGAACCACTTGATCTCCCTCGATAATTGTGACCTTCCAAATTCTCCCCATGCTTTAAAAATGTGTATAAATTAAGAGGTAACATAAAATGTGAAGACAGACATCTCTTCCCAGAGATAAGCATATATTTGTATTGCGATCTTGAGTAATACTACATCTCTTCTCATAGAATTCATTGTTACTATAATTTTTATATGCTATTGAAATTTTTATCAACCAAAACTTTTGAGTTTTGGATCAGGAGTATTAGATCAGTTTGTCTTGAGAGTGTATGATCTCGAGGATGAGGTCAGGCTACAAGAAGCTTGGGTGGGAAAAAATAGAGCTTCCAAATTTTCCACCTGTTCACTCCAAACGACTTCAAATGGAGGATGACACCAAGACATCTAATCCTCTTAAGGAAATGGTGAATGAATCCTTCCAATGACAACAAGTGTAGATGCTACAATAATTTTCCCAAATTCTTCAAACACTTTCGATGGGAAATCCTGGCTCTGCGGCTCCACTTCCTAGCTCCTCATCCAGGGAACGTCCTTTCAGTGCCCCAACACCCTTCAAGGTTCAGGTAAATTTTTATATTCCTACATTTGAAGTAAAAATCAATGCTGATGCAGTAGAAAATTAGTTGAATCAACTATCTTCCTACTTCTATGTAAATAAGTTCACCGATGTAGAAAAAATTACTTTTGCTCTTTTGAAATCATCATTGCCTATGAAAAACTGGTGGGAAGTGTACAAAAAGAGGTTCAGTATAGATTACATTGGCCTTCAGGTGGAACCTACCTGGGATGATTTTATGGAAGTGGTGAAAGAAGAGTACTATCCCATCAGAGCATATGATGATATGTACATATAGTGGCAACAACTTCACCAAGGTAAGGACCAATCTGTTCAAGATTACACAGACACTTTTCATTCTTTGTCTGCAAGGTAGGGCATTCAAGAAAGTGAGAAACATAAGACTCTCAAATATCATGGTGGACTACAATGGTACATATGGGGGGAAATGGAACTCTTTAATTTAGAAACCCTCGGTGAGGCATACAAATTCATGGTGAAGATTGAACAGAAGCATGTCAGAAAGAATATGAAGAGTCAACCCTCAAAATGTAAAAGTGACAAGGAAGGTCAAACACGAGGCCAAAATTGGAAGTAAAAGGATTTTTAGGATAAGAAATCCTACAAGGGGAAGGCTATAAAATGGTGTGATTACCACAAAATTGGAACTCACTCCAAAGAAGAATGTTGAGCCATCAAGTCACTACTTTTTGAGTCAAAATACTCAACATCTACTACTCTGCCTCATACACAACCCATAGTCGAAGAGGACGAAGAATAAATTTTAGATGCTGAGCTTGACACCATCATCACTTCATCATAGACCTGTGAGGAAAGACTAGATGACAAGGAAAGATTATTTCACTCCAAATTATGGGTAAAAGGTAAGCCTCTGCATTTCATTCTTGATAGTGGGAGTCAAAAGAATTTAATCTCTGCTAAAGTTGTGAAAATTCCAAATATATCCATGAATCCTCATCCAAATCCCTATAGTATTAGATGGTTGAGCCCAGGGAGAGACCTCTATGTCACCCATTAGTGTCTTCTTTCATATGCTATAAAACCATTCCAAGATGAAGTCTTGTGTGATGTGGTCAATCTAGATGTTTGTGATGTACTCCTCGATTAGGCGTTCATGTATGAGTGACATGGCATCTATGAATCACAAACCTAAAGGATCAAACTCACTCTTGGAACATGGTGCTATAGGGTACCAGAGGTGCCACCTCCCACATCTGTCTCCCTGATCAGTGCTAAGTAATGAAAGAGATTGGTGGAGAAAACAAAGTAATTTCTTCTCATGGTGGTCAAACCAAAAAAATATAAGAAGGCCGATGTTGCAGTCCTGACTACACAATCAACACAATAACAAAATTAGATAGGATGAATCATAAGAGAATATGATGACTTATTCAAGTCACCCATAGGAGTTCCACTGCATTGCCAGGTAAAACATTATATCGATTTGATCTCAGGATCACCTTTGCCTAACAATCTTATGTATCACAGATCAGTTTTGGAGAATGATGAGATAAAAAGATAGATTCAAGAATTGATCCAAAAGGGTCACATCAGGCCAAGCTCTTCACCTTGTGGTAGCTGAATTATCTTGGCACCAAAGAAAGATTCAACATGGAGGCTTTACACTGACTACCGAGCCCTGAATAAAATCTTTGTGAAGAATCACTATCCTCTCCCCAGGATTGATGACGTGCTAGACCAGCTCTGTGGTGTGAAGTTCTTCACCAAAATTGATCTCAAATATGGTTATCACCAAATTCCCATCGATCCCACTGATGTCTGGAAGACTGCATTCAAATCTAAGGAGGGGATCTTTGAATGGTTGGTTATGCCTTTTGTCTTAACTAACACACCTGCAACCTTCATGAAGATGATGGATGACATCCTAAGACCCTTCACCAACTCATTTGTGGTTGTCTACTCAGATGACATACTCATCTATAGTAGAACATGGGAATAACATTTGAAACATATTTTTAAGGTGCTTCAAACTCTTTGGGAGCACAAGTTGTATGCAAATCTTAACAAATGCACATTCAGGATGACAATAATTCAGTACTTCAGGTACATTGTGAATGAGGAAGGGATCCATGTTGATCAAGAAAAGATTTGGGTTATTTGAGAATGACCCACACTAAGGACCCTCATAGATCTTTGCAGCTTTTTGGGTCTTGAAAATTTCTACTATAGGTTTGTTCTTGGATTTTCACATGTTGCTTGGTCACTAACCCAAGTGACTAAAGGAGGAGCTAAAGCTACATTTCAGTGGGGTGAAATACAACAAAGGCCATTTGAGAATTTGAAGAATAGACTCTGCTCAGCCCCTATTCTTGCCTTGTTAGATTTGCATCAACCTTTTGAGTTGATGACAAATGCATCTAAATATGCCATGGGAGCTGTCATCATGTAACATGGCCATCCTATTTCATATCACAATGAAAATTTCACTAATATAGTTAGGAAATATCCAACATATGAGAAGGATCTCTATGCCATTGTGTAAGCCTACAAAAAATGGAAACACTACATCATGGGGAAAGAAATGGCCATCCACACTGACCACAGGCCATTGGAATTCATCCAGATGCAAAACAAACTATGAAATGAGAGGCACCAAAAGTGGGCCACATATCTTCAACAATTCCACCTGATAATCAAACACAAAAAGGGGAGCTCAAATACAACTGTATATTGTCTAATTCACCCACCAATTATTGCACTCACAATAGTTCTTGACCTGTGTAGACATGAGACTGCCACTTGGGGTGCTCTATATGACATAGATCCTACCTTTGCTGATACATATCAAGTACTTCAAAAAGGTAAACATGTTTCTAATTTCTATTTGAAAGATAATTTCCTCTATCATATGGGGCACATCTTTGTTCTAGTTGTAGAGTAATAAAACTATTTTAATCTTTAAAACCCTAAGTCCATGTACACACATGAAACAACAAATACATCAAAAGTAAAATGGGGAAAAAATAGGTTAGGGGAAGTATGATTGCATGATCTAGAACCCCTGATGTCTTGCTTAGTACCTATATTAACCCTCAAGCTAGGGTCTTAGATCAAATTTAGTTCTCCCTTAAGGAATGTACATAATCAATGTAGATGATAAATGTAATAATGAAGTTTTGCCTAGGCCCCTCTTTGATCAAACATGCAAATCTATGTGTGATGCAAAATGCTGAGCTATACTATTGAATGATTTTTTATTTATGTACTATGCCAAAGTAGTAAGTTCCAGATATAAAATGCATTGTGAATTATTTTATATAGGAGACTCTTTATTTTAAATTTGGTAACTTTTATTCACATTTGGCCAACATTTGAAAGACAAACAAAAATTAAGGATGAAGCTAAGAAGGGCTTGGGAATCATTAAGCAAGGGAAATTGACCATTGGGACTCAAAATGTAATTAGACAAGAGCATTAGAAATAGGACACCCTAGGGTCCAACACTATAGTCCAATTTTGGTACTCTTGTCTTATAAGCTTGGGACTTGGGGGGATAGGATTGGCCTGGGAAATTTGACCTAGCTGAGGTGGAATGATCATTTGAAAAGCTTTGGATGATTGGGGATAAGCAAAAAAGGTGACTCAAGCATGAAACAAGACCAAGATAAGTAAAACAAAAGACATGGATAATGTGAATAAGGCTCGTATTCTCCATTTGGAGTCTCCTGTGAAAGGACTATGAAAAGACATGATATGTGTGGTTGCTTGACCAATTTAGGGTGTATACATTTACCCCCCTTTTATTCTAGTGATACAACAAAATGAAGTACTAGAGTAAAAAAAGAAAAGAAAATGTGTACCTAAACTTACCTACTTAGAGATAAATGTGTTGCAAAGGGTCCAACTCACTTCCTAGCCAAGGAAATGGATGGAGAGTCAAATAGAGCCTTGATAAAGAAAGAATCCTTGAAATAGATGCCCCCTATATTAAATTTGAAAGTGGAATCCATGTAACATAGAGAAGGAGGTAAATGCTTGCCCCCTATGTTAAATCTATTTGAAGATGAGGAATGCTCAGAGGCCCAAAAATAATGTATATCCTCTATCTCACATAAACTCATGTAATTTATAATGTGTGTATAGAAGTATATATGTTGTGAAGAGCAAAATATGTCATGCCCCCACTCTGAATATCTGAACTAGAATTGAGAAATGCTCAAAGGCCTAAAACCAATGTCTATCCTTTATCCCATATAAACTCATGTAGTCTGGGTCTGGGTAATCTAATGGACCAACCATTGTAGATTGTCATACGGTCCAAACTAGTGACAACCTAGGTATAACTAGGTGTAATCTAAAACTCTGGTCAATGTGCAAGAAGAAAATGACATATCTTTCCATTCCATCTATATAATCCTGAGTGATAAGGAACATGAACATACATGTCATGCCCCTAAATCTAGTATGCATTTATATAATCTAGTGATCTATATAATCACATATGAAATGACATATCCTACCATGTCTTATGTGTAAAACTAGAGACCAAAACACTATGCTCTATATTATGCATGTCATCTGCTATCTAATTTTGTAATTATGTCATGTTGTATGAAGCTATATGTGTGAAATGTGTAGTAATTTAAATGCCCCAAATCTAGTATCTGATTCTGAATCTATATCAAAGTCACTATGAAGCCATATAATCTAAACCATTATATCTAAATAGTTTGTGTACTTATAAGTTAAAATCACTATAGATCCATATGATCTAAACCACTATATCTAAATAGTCTGTGTATCTATAAACTGAAGTTATATCCCTCTAAATGTCTTGAGTAGTGTTGAGTGACCCATTCAATTTGAATCATTTTATATTTCAATTGATCTGAGCTAAATCTGAATACTGGATGTGTACGAACCATGGTGTATCCACCTATGAGAGTGGATGGACATATTAGGTAGATGTTAAAATAGGAATAGTAGGAATGATGCCCCCATTTTAAAGAGAGGGATGAAATTTGTTATAGATGAGGTTGAGCTAAAAGTGATGACTAGTGGTGTAAGTAGAAATAAGCTTGGCTTGTTGTGAATAGCTTGAGAGGTTATTTAATTGATTTGATGGAATTGTTTAAAGTGGAACAAGTTTTGATTGGTGATAATAAAGGTGTGTGTTTGAGTATAAAATAAATATATAGATGTGAATTCCATATTAGGAAAATGAATTATTAATAGAGAAAATCTTGTGTGATGTTAAAGGTATCATTATCATGATTCTATTGAAATAAATAGTTTGAAAAATAAAGATATAGAGTTCAAGTTATGGTCAAAAGAGTATTTTGTTTTGAATGAAAAAGTTGGTTGATATAAGAAATTGGAATGATTCTTGATTCATTTGTGCAATGACTAGGTTGAGATTTTGATCTCTTGGAGTGATAATATGTTAAGGAGATGAACACCTGTCATGACCCAATTCAAGTAGTTAAAAAGGTGAAACGCTTGATGTTTGTCTATTTTAAAGATTTTTTTTGGTGATTTTGATCTATTTAAAGTTTCATAGGAAAAATTTCACTAGTTCCAACACTCCTATCCTAAATCTAACACTGCCATCTAGGTTCTAGTGCTCTTATCTAGTTTGTAACACTCCTATCCAATGTTATCCTATACCTAATGCTATTGTCTTGGACACTTAAATTTTTCACTAATGTTACTTTGTTATTGATTTTTGTTCTATTTTAGCTTTTTATTTAGCATTATTGATTGAAATATATTATTTTTAGTGTTTTTAGGGTGAGGTACAGATGAGAGAGTTCTGTAAGGGCCAAGTGATAGAGAGATTGAGGCTATTACCATTATCTACAAATGAAAGAGATCTCTTGGATAAGGTAAGGTTAGGTCATGTGTGTGACCTAGGAATAGTGCAGTGGGATAGATATCTGATTACCACCTTATGTGAGAGGTGGAATGTAGATACATGTACTTTCTAGCTTCTTACAAGGGAGAATATTGTGACTCTAGAGGATGTGTATCACATTTTACATTTATTGGTTAGCGGATGACATGTGACATTGTAGGATGACATGGGTGCTAATGATATTAATCATGCATCCTTATATTTTGTTGGTGTGCCCTCAGGTTTACATTAAAAAGGGAGTGATAGTGATGTATTATTGCTAGTTATTGTGTAGTCTAATGTTTTGTGCTTGAAAAAGTGGTTAGTTGTGTTATTGGCATCATTTATTGCTATAGATGGGAGTGAAGTGTCTATTGGATATAGGATGCATAGGATTATGTGTAGTATTGAGGTATATGGCACTATATTCTTATGGGGAGGACCATGCTAGCCCACCTATACAAGGATCTATACAGGTTTACACATGAGGTATTGAGTGGTAGATTGAGTGAAGTGATGTTATTTCATTATTGGGCTTATGAGAACATAGTGGTTATGCAACTAATATGATTATTGAGGGAGAAATGGGTACCTCCATAGCCATTTGGGGAGTGGTGGATGAGTACATTATCTACTTGATCTCTTAGGATGGATCATGATAGGTGGGTGTTAGATAGACTAGTGGCTAGTGATGTTATATGAATGCCTTATAGAGGATTTTTTGGGTGGGTCAAGGATGGAGTGAAATTATTGTAGATGAGGGTTAGCTATTGGATACATGAACATTGGGTTTAATTGTACAAATGATTTCAATATGAGCACATGACTAGACAATTTGGGGTACCACAAGATGTGCCCCTGGTAGCATGAGTATGGGTGAGGAGTGTACAGGCACCAATGAGGGTAAGAGCTCATGTGAGGCCCATAGAGGTTGAGCTAGTACCATTACCTTTAGATGCATGGGATGTGGCTATAGACATTTCTAATGTGGATAATTTTGGATGTATAGATGCATATACTACATGATGGAAGAGGAATTAGTGGGATCTATTATACCCTATTGATGGAGGGGATGCTCTAGAGTATGAGGATCCTCAGTTGATCCAGATGATGGGAGGTAAACAAAAATTTCATTTGAATTGTGTACAAATTTGTGCTATTAGTTTGTTTTTTAAATTATAGATAATGTAGTGAACTAATTTGTGTGTAAGTGGGAGGTGCACAAGATGGGGCACATGCTAGGGTGGGGAGTGGAGATGATGATTACTGGGAGACCATCATTGAGTCTACACTGTAAGAGCTCACATAACATGTTCTTGATGATGCAGTGGAGGAAGGATTGATAGAGTGAGTGATAGTTACAACTAATATTCATGCTCATCTATTTTATATGGCTTTTATAGTGACAACTGCATGTGTTAGGGTAGTGGGAGAGAGATGAGCTAAGGGTTGAGATGAATAAGCATAGGATGCCCCCACTTGATTTTAGATCGATGAGTACAAGGATTATGGATGAGTACATGGATATTCAGAGGTAGTATGAAAAATTGCATTAGGATCATGGTTAGATATTGGAATGAGAAAATCATTTCAAGTGGCATTTAGGAGCTTGAGGAGGTGTGGGGCCATTGAGTGATAGAGTGGATTATGGGACTAGTAATGGTGGGGAGAGTGAGACTGAAAGTGAGGGAAAGATGCCCATTCATGATTGATTGTATTTGATATGATGTATATGTTTTTGAAAAATTGTTATATATATATATATATATATATATATATATATATATATATATATATATATGGATGTTGGTTTGGTTTTGGATTTAGGTGTATTATGCTATGGATTTTGGAATAGATTGGTATATTCATTACAAATGGTTGATTAGAAATAGTTGATTTGACATTGATGTTGAGGGTGCATATGTTTTGGTAAATGGTATTTGGGATATGTGATTTGATTTTTTATGATATGTTCAAGTGTGATGTTAAGTTTTATTTGTAATCATATGTGAGCAAAAAATTTGTTGGTTTTGTAATTGGTAAATTATTTTTATAAAGTGAATTGTTTTAATATTTGAAAAAATATGATATTTGTAAGGTCTAGAATTGGAAATTTTGGTTTGTCTAGGGATGGATATTTGGAACTAAGAATGTTAGTTGTTAGTTGAAGGGGATGTAAAAGACCACATTGTGTGTATCACTTCCTTGAGAGTGGATCAAGAATACAAAGGTTAGACCTTTGGCTCCATCATTTCCCCTTAAGTGAAACTATGGGATCATGCATGTATTAATGAATGTTTGGACTATGTGTCTAATCCCTATAAGTAGGTGGATCAAGAATACAAAGGTTGGCCCTTTGGCTCCATCATTTACACCTAAGTGAAACTTATAAACTAATACTAGTATGAATATGTGTCATATCACTCTATGTTATATCACTATCTAAACCCTAATGGCTAACTAAACAAATGCCCATACTGCTCATGCTATGTAAGAACATGCCCTATATCTGATGTTGTTTGTGATGGACTAACTATAGCTATACATGGAGACTTTACAAGATGCAACCATAATGGATGTGCAACTAAAACTATGTGCTATGAATGAGGATCATATAACTATAATTGTAGTGGATTGCTACATGAAATAACACCCTATGACCTCTACTATGATGCATATGATTGAGAAATATATCAAGCTATAACTTTAATCTATGATGGGGAATTTTATAACTTCAATCATAGTGAGTTTCTATGTGAAATGGGTCTCTAAAAGCTTGGACATAATGAATACTCTCTAGAGTAGTACTCTATGATGTGGGTTCATCTAATCTTAATCATAGTGGGTTGCTACATGAGATAGGACCTAGAAAATTTGGCCATAGTGAATACCTATTTGGAGTGGTACTCTACTATGATGCTTGTGACTATGTTGGATATGTATATGGAATTGTATTATGCAATCCTTGAACTATAGTTCTATATGTAGGTTACTCTCATTGTACTAGTTTCCAAACCTTTTGAATAGGTGGAATAAGATATCTCCTTTGAGGCTTTGTCCTAAAAGCTACATTATTCTCATGATGAGTAACTAATGATTCTGATGAAGGAATGTCCTAGGATAACTCAGTTGTGGAGTAATGAGGTCTAGGGATCCACGATGGAGGAAAACTTGATGCCCCCTATGTGAATTCTATGATGGCATTATTAACACATATATTAATGCAATCCTTGAGTCCATAACAATCATTATCTCTATCCACAAGTATGATGATAGTTATAAAAGGGAAAATGTGGTTATCTATATAAGAGATGTGGTTCTCATCAATGAGTAGAAGTTAATGTGATTAACCTCCTATCTAGTAGTACTGATAATATGACACATGGGATATCCTACTCTAAATCAAATTTTAGTGGTGCCTTACTATTTTTATTTATAGTGCATATTGTAGGTTGTACTCTGGAAACTAGCTCTCTATTCTTAACTAGTTATTTTTATTGTTGAGGTCTCCTATCTTATTTAGGACATGGTGGATGCTGTGTGCTAGGAGCTATAGATGGAGGTACTACTATGAAATCTAGAGTAATTCAATAAATTGAATCTACCTCAATTATTCCCAATTTATTTTCCAAGGCTATAACTATATAACATAACTGCCTTACAGAGGACTCTATCTGATATAATAGATGCTTGAGGAGAGGTTGGTAAAGCCCTTTTATAAAGATATGTTGAATCTCTAAATCTGATGGTTTGTAAATCAATCTTAATATGTGAGTCTTGAATTGTAAGATATAATCGCTAACTATATCTAAATTATTTTGATATAATGTGGCAAGTTTATCATATGTAACATGAGGTCCCATGTTTGCTATGCAATATCTTAGAAATTCCTCCTCTAAGTCATCATATGTGTGCAAGGAGCTAATGGGGAGTAGATGAAAGAACCAATTATGTGCTTCCCCCACTTATGTTTTCTGGAAAAACTTTAGTAGAATCAAAGGACTCACATGAGATGGAAAATCCTTTAGAAAGGCTTGAAGGTGTATGAATGGATCTCTAGTTCCATCAAAGTGAGTCAATGATGGTATCTAAAAATGCTTAGGTAATGAAGCTTTTACTAATGTCTTTGGTAGAGGGTTACCATGTAAATCATTGACATCTATCCAAGACTTATAATCCTTGTTTTCCAAGGTAAGGAGATGTAATGTTTGTTGTAATTCACGAACTTCATGCATCAAATAAAAAATCTCCTTGGATGGTATATTAGCATCTTGAAGTGGTTCATTTAATAAATAATTTTATCCATGTGAATGATATATTTAGAAATTGGATCATAGAGAGTGGGTGTGCTCACTTGAACCTTTTGAGGAATAATAACTTGGACCTTAGTAGAGGGATGTGGGATACCATTCTCTTTAGATGAAGAGTGAGAAACATGTGCTACTATAGTATGGGTTGGCTTGAGAGATTCATTGGTATGTTTATGTTTTAGTGAATCACATTCTAATTGAGTAGAGGACGTGATGTTATCATTAATATGTGCATCATTTGAAATAAAATCATGCATAAAAGTAGAAAAAAACATTTTCTAATGCATAATGTTTGAGAGGAGTTAGAAGCATGAGATGCATTTTCTTCTTCACTATGTACATAATAATCTTCATTATTCTATGAATTATCATAATCAAATTTTTTTTCATAGTCACTCTCATTTTCATATTCATTTGAATTTTCACTATCATACTCATTATCACTAGGGAGAGGTGTAAAAGAAGAATTTAATTCTTTTCTAATATGCAATAAATTATTATGTGAAGTTGGAATATTATGTACATATATGCTATCCATGGATGGAGTGTATGCATTATTTCCATTTTCAATATGAGAAGTAAGAGTAAGAGAGTTATCATTTAGATATTCTTTTGATAAAGTAGAGTTGAGAGCATGAGATGGATCATTTGAACTATGCATTGGCAGTTTAATTTTATTACATTTATATTGTTGTAATTTTAACATAGAAGTAGCAAAAGAGAGAGAGAGATTAGGTTCACATGGAATTAAATTATCACTAATAAGAGGTTAAATTGGAGGTGAATGAATAATTTGTTCATTTGGTGCATTGTGCATAGGAAAATGAAGTGAAAAGTATCTTTCCCATTTATCAAAATCATTTTTGTTAGAAAAGGGAATAAAAGAGATAGGTTTGAGAGAAGAAGATGAATCTACTTTTTCTTCACTATCACTTTAACATGTATCATCATATTCCTCATTAAAATAATAGTAATTATCTTCATTGTAAATGAAATCTTTTTCCATATTTTTAGCTAATGTGCAATTTTGCAAATTTGTCCATTCATTGTCATAATTATGAGAAAAATTTAGAAATTGATCTATGGGATGAGAGGGAAGAGGTGCCTTAGTGGCCATTTTAATTATTTCACCAAAGATAATATGTAAAATTAATATTAAGCAAATAAATGAAATAATAACTACTAATATAGAGATTTTGAAAATATTTTTTACACTACAAATAATTTGTAAAGATTCCAAAATATTTATCTAAAAAATGTAAGGAAGGCTTGGGGTTTGAGGACCTAGTTTGGAAATATAGGGTTTTGGGTTGGGGTTTTAGAGAAATTAATAAAATAATTTAAATTATAAAATAAATTTTAATAAGATAAATTCACAAAAAATTATATAAAAATCATAAATTTAAAATTTAAATTTTTGCACAAAGTATGAAGGAAAAACCCTAAGTGTACCTAAGGTTTTGAGATTTTGGGGGTTTTTATAATTTTAAAATTATCTAAATAATTTAAATTCTAAAATAAATTTGAATAAGATAAATTGTCAAAAATTTATATAAAAATAGAATTTTAAAGTTGAATTTTTGCACAAAATATGAAGAAAAAACCCTAAGTGTACATAGGGTTTTTAGATTTTGTTCAAAGTAAGTTGGGTTCACTAAATATTTTATTATTTTTGGGAAACTAGTATTTAGTTCCTAAATAATAAAGGGTTTGGAGTAAGGAGAAAAATATAATAAAATATAGTAAAATATAGATTTTGATCAAATTAATTACATAGGGAAGAGAATTAACCTATCTAGAAAAGTAGACTAAGATGACTATTTCAAGAATATAGATTTGTATTTTTTTGGGTGAAAGGATAGGATCACCAAAAACATGACACTTTGGGGTTTGATGCTATAGTCTAGGTCCTGCCACTATTATCTAAAATGGTAATAGAAATTTGAGTTTTTTGGGTTTTGTCTGTTGTCCCTATGTGAGCCTGTCTATGAAATTTGTAATCTTGAATCTTGATGGAGATCTTTGTATAGATTTTTTAATATTAAAAACCCTATTTCCATCTACACACATGAAACAACAAATAAATCAAAAGTAAAAGGGGTAATAATTGGGTTAAGGGAAGTATGATCATACGATCTAGAACTCTTGTTGTCTTGATCATTACGTACATTAACCCTAAAGTTAGGGTCTTAAATAAAATGTAGTAATCTCTTAGGAAACATGCATAAGCAATGTGCATGGGAGATGCAAGAATGAACTTTCACCTAGGCCCTTCCTTGATGAAACATGTAAATTTATGTGTGATGTGGAATGCTAAGCTATACTATTGACTAATTTTTTAGTTATGTACTATGCCAAAGTAGTAAGTGCCAGATATAAAATGCCTTGTGAAGTCATTTATATAGGATATTATTTGTTTTAAATTTGGGAACTTTTATTCACATTTGGCTGACATTAGAAAGATACACAAAACTTAAGGATGAATCTAAAAAAGGCTTGGGACTCATTAAGTGAGGGAACATGACCTTTAGGACTCAAAATGCAATTAAATAGGGGACACCCTAGATTCCAATGCTATAATACAATTCAATGACCCTATCCTATAGGCTTAGGACATGGGGGGATAGGATTGGCTTGGGAAATCTGACCTAGCTGAGGTGAAATGATCGTTTGAAAAGCTTGGGATGATTGGAGATAAGAAAAAAAGGCGACTCAAGCATGAAACAAGACCAAGATAAGTAAAAAAAAAAGACATGGCTAATATAAACAAGGATCATATTCTCCAATTAGAGTCTCCTATGAAAGGACTATGAAAATACATGATATGTGTGGTTTCTTGACCAATTTAGGGTGTATAGAAATACCTTAGATAGGACTAGGTCCTCCTCACAAACACATGCTATTTACATCATTATTTCGTTTGGGTTATTTGACTTTATTTCACATTACATTTAAAAATTATTTCCATTTTGTTTCTTAAATATCTCTTTAATTATTACCATTTATTCTATTGTTATTATTTTCCTTAGTAGATTTATGCATATTTGACCTTTATTTACTTTCCCTCTTTCTTGGGATGATCATTTACTTTCCCCCTCTTTTGGGATGACTATTTACTTTGACCTTTTTTAGGGATGACTAATAATTTCATTTAGTAGTTATCACTTAAATTTTAACCCTTTGAGGAGATGTCTTAACTCTCCTCATCTAAGTGGCACAATTAAAACACCTTTAGGCTGTGGGTGAGCCTAAGAATGAGGTAAATCTCTAGATAGGTCTAGCTCCCTTGATGTACAACATGTAGACCACTACTACACCTATGCTTGAGAGAGAAAAGTGAGAGAAAACTAAAATTAAAATATGCTAAAGGAGGTGATACATCAAATGTATTGATGATGCTACATGTCACACATGATATTAAGAGACTAACTAAACATACACTTGTCCAATCTAAATCTTCTCACATCAATGTTTCATTATGAGATTGTGATGAACGTTTAGGATAGGAACATTAGACAAGAGGCCTATGATGTAAATATTTTAATATAATAAATTAATAAACCTTTACACATCATAAAACACTTCACATGACCTACAAGAAGAAGCTTTCAAGCTACAAATATGTGAGAAAATGAGACAACAATGCTAAGGAAACAATAGTCATCACATAATCAATATCAATAATTAAAGTGAATGTACTATGATCTATCATAAAAGAGGTAAAAATCAATAATATTTATTGATCCAAGATATTCAAATGAGTAGGGCTTCACCATACTCAAGTGGAGCATAATTTACAAAGGCCAAAATGGCTAGTTCTTATAAAATTTGAGAGCGAAAGGATAAGAAAGAAGTAAAAAAAACCACAAAGACATTTTTAAAGATAAAAAAATAAATTAATTATTAATGAGAAGGTAATGTGAAACTAATCATGTAAATTCAGGAAGCACAAGTGTCACGTAAATTCAGGAAGCACAAGTGTCACCGAAAGTCATGAAACTCTTAAAATGTGGCATAGGAGTTCTCACTTTGCACAAAAAAAATACCTTCATCATTCACCCCTATTTGAACATCCAAAATTTGATTATATATAGGTATAATTATTTTAATAAGAGGTAAGTGTTATATAAATGATTTTTCATGTATTTTTTATATTCCTAATCATCTAGAAACATCCAAGAATGAGCTATCACTGCCTATACTCAAATAGAACTCCTTTTTTAATCACCTCTCACACTTGGATTTCAAAAAGGCATTAGTTTTCCATGAAAATTATAAAATTGGGGTGGATTAAATTTTTAAATACCCTCCATTTCCTTATAATCATTAGTTACACCTTAAAAAGACATCCTCCTAAAGTTTTAACACTCCTAACCATCTTGTTCACTATGCCATTTCTGACTGGCTGAGATGAAGAAATTATTGGGAAAACTTAGGAATTTTTATCAATATTTAAATGGAAATGGGGAGTTATATTAAGTCTCTACCTTCCTATCAAAGTTTATTTCATCTCTTGAAACCTCCTATAACTTGCATAATGTACAAAATAGTCAAAAAGAGAAATTTTATACTCTGTTTGTATAGACGGGTCAGCACAAAAAATTACGGGGGAAAGATATGAAGATTTATATATAGTATCCAATCAATTATCATGAAATTATGGTCCATTTATATGTATATCCTTCCTTTTTTCCCAATTGGGTCATTATTTAGGGTTTGGAAGGGTTTATGGGTGTTTTAGGCTCTTAGGCTTTGTTCATAAAGCCCTGAGGTTAGTAATACAAAAAAAATTATAAAAATTTAAGGTTAATGACCCTTTTAAACACATATTAACTTCTTATATACCCATTCAAAACCTTAAATGAGATGCAAGCACTTCAATTTAGCCTATCAAGCTTATTCCTCGATTTCCTGCATGCTTGAGATGGTCTAAAGCAAAAAAGGATTTCTTGATGATTTATTAGAAAAGTATAAGTTTAGAAACATATATAATACCAAAATAATAATGATACAATTAGTTATAAATCTCACTTATAGATAGAAGTGAAATTCTCCTCTTATTTGGATTTTAGGCATAACCATGCCTCATAAGCCTGTCTGCACTTTTGATAGCTTAGACCTCCTTGTAAGGATTCAAATTTATATGAGATTTATTTCATGTTTGTGTATATGTAATATATCCTTTCACACCTTATTTAAAGGTCCAATGTGATTATGGTCTACCATTTCACCTTCCTTCCTCAAGAATGCAATTTTTTCTCATAAAAAGAGTGCCCTCTATCTGAGATAAAATAGAGGGCACTCCCTTATTTTTTTAGATAATAGTGATTATTGTATGAGGTTATATAGGTTTTAAATAAATTATACAAAAAATTTCATCCCTTTTTATATTATTATACCCTCCAAAAACATTAAAATTGAAGACAAACTTATATAATTAGTGACTGTCTGTAGGGCCTATATCGTGAATTTGTGTATTGCCTTGCACAACCCTTTATCTACATTATTTTTATTGTATGAGAGTGTATTAATTATTTAAAAACCATAAAAAATGTGTTTCAATCCAATTAATTACCTCAAACTCTCACATACTCTTAATTTTCCTTTCTTAGTCAAGACCAAGTATAATTTTATGACTATGTTTTACTCCAATGAATTGCACCTGTAGGTTACCTTATATAGTTTAGCTTGAATTAAATAATTAGAGGCAAATTTGGAACCTAATAATATCATATTAATTTTTTTAAACCTCTTGTATCATCCTTATGCCCTTCTCACACTCACAATCCCCAAATTTACTCACAATCTGTCACAGTTATAACTAACTATGTTTTTGCTTTAGAGATGGGGCACTTGTAGGTTACTTGCATGGATTAGAATTTGAAGACATTAAATTATAATATTTTACACCTTATAAGATCATATATTAGTTATTTTAACTTATACTCACCTTACTTAGGCTAGACCATCACCTAGACAATGTGTTTTAGCTCATTGTATGTGTACTCCGCTGTAGGTGAATATTTTCTTGTGAAGGGACACCTGTAGGTGTAAGTTGGACTCAAAAACCTATTCCTCAATTATTTGTGGCACATATTTTAGACAAAATTTCCACTTCAACTATTTGGAACCATTCACACATGATGGCATAATCTAGTTTTGCAATTTTAGGTGAAAAGGACACTTTTGGCTCAAACCTATAGGTGGTCACTGCCTAAGTTTAGTGTATAAGTGGGAAAATTTAGGCCTCCCAAAACCAATTTATACTAATAATTTGTCCTCAAAACTTTTTATATTTATTTTACTAAGTGGATAATATAATCTATGGTCACCTAGATGTCACAAAACCCTTAATAACTTTGTTACATGGCCTTGACAAAAAGGCCTAGACCTCTATTTTGTACTTTTTGGGGCTTATTCCCTGAACATAGTCATTAGATATTTAGAATGTGATTATAAAATTTTCCTAGTATTCTATCATTTTAAGGGGATCTAAGCTATGGTCACCTAGATGTCACAAAACCCTTGATAACTTTGTCACATGGCCTTGACAAAAAGGCCCAAACCCCTATTTTGCACTTTTGGGGGCTTATTCCTTAAACATCATGATTGGATCCTTGAAAGGTGATTCTCAAAATTTCCTAGAAATATAACATCCAAATTATTAATGTTATGATCCTTTTAATGTGTTAAAACCTCAAAAAGGGTTTCATTACATGTTTTGACACCTCTATATAACATCTCAGACCCCTGTTAAGCCACCTATAGGTGGTTATTCCATAGTGCAGGCACTAGACATGAGTTTAGGTAGTGGAAAAAGGTGAAGACATTTAATTAATCCTTGGACCTTTTCAAACATTTAAAACATAAATATTCCATTATTAAAGACTTGAATCAAGGTCCTAAACTCTTATTTTAGCATTCTTGCTCTCTTATATGTGCTAATGGAGCGGTAGACAGGGCATATACATAAATCATACACATGGTGTTTGTGATTGTAACCATTTTACTTCCTTAAAATACTAACATTGATCCCCTTAAACTTTTGAATATTTAGATCAAGTCAAGATAGCTCTATTTTAATGTGACATTCTCTCTCCATGGCACTTGTATGTGCATGTTCATGGCAAACTATGTGTGCATGCATCAATGAATATCATTAAGTTATTTTGTGATACTTGGGGTGTAAAATATAACTTATCATACCAAAATTACATGAAAAAACCTTTTAGAGTCTCCATTTCTCTTATATAAGCATGATCAAAGCTCAAAAAACATGATTGTAACGGAGAGCAGGCATAAAGTTGACTATGAGTTGAAAATACTAGGTATAGAAGACAACATCTGATGTTGCAAGGTTAAAAATGAAATAGAGGTGGTATTTATGGCATTTGAACATGGAAAAAACCATATCCTACTCATATGAAGCCCTTGTAGAGAATACAATTTTTGGTAAGTAGTGAACTTGATTGCCATTCCACTTGGAACATCAACCTGCAAACTAAACTAATTATCCCATGAGATATTTCCAAACATGAAACTAAGAATGGAAATCATGAAAGGATGGACTCAACATCATTTGGAACCAATATTAGTAGCTAGATTGTATGGACTTGTCCAAACCAAGGCAAAAACTATAAGGTACACAAATTAGAAAGCAAATTGGATAGGTCAACTTCTTAGGAATGGTTCATAAAGAATAAGTAACCATTCCTCTCCAACCATACATTAAATGGAAAATGAATAAGTTTAGAAGACACCCCCAGGAGCATTTTTTCTAAAACCTCTCTTGCTGACTATATCAAATACAAACCTAAAGGTTATTCTTTCTTGATAAGCCTAGTAGAAGAAGAAAGAAGTGGTTTTATTCATTTCTTGAAGCTTCTAATCAAACTAATAAATAGAATAAGTATGTGGAAGAATAAGAGACACTACTGAAGTGTCCTCGGTTACATAAGTCTAAATTTTGTACACCTTATTAAATGTTATTTTTTCCTAAGAAAATTGCCCATTATTCTGAAGAACCTACCACTTTTTAGTTACAAATAGTTACTTTAGACTTTTTAGGATGCATGGGATGTGACATCACATTTTGACACCTTCAAATTTCTCGAATAGGTCATAAAACTCATTTAATGTTCCATTTTGACCCCCAAAATGACTTAAAAAGACATAAATATTGAAAATGACTGAGACCAAGGTTAATGTGTCATTAAATGACATAAAATGACCTATAACATGACTTATTACATAATAATAGACCCTTAAAACACTTAAAAATCAAGTTTTTACCTATAGGGGGCCCAATTTGACCTGTAGGGTTGAATTTGGTCAACATGTTACATCATTATTTCCTTTGGGTTCTTTGGTTTTATTTCACATTATGTTTAGTAATTTTTTCCATTTTGGTTATTATATATCTCTTTAATTATTACCATTTATTCTATTTTCATTATTTGCCTTAGTATATTTATGCATATTTGATCCTTATTTACTTTCCCCCTTTCTTGAGATGATCATTTACTTTCCCCCTCTTTGGGGATGACTATTTGCTTTCCCTCCTTTTTGGGTTGACTAATAATTTCATTAGTGCTTGTGATATATACCTCATAGGTTAGTATGAATTCTTATTGACATGGATTTCATAACATAGCCCCATCCCTTTCATATCACTATTTTACCTCCTTGTGATTAGATACAAGCATATTCATCATTATATCACTTATTACATGGACATATGTCTTATTATCCCCATGTTTCCCTTGTTTCCTTTCATTTGAGACACATACAGGTTAATTTTATGATTGTAAACTTAATTATGGGTAAGTCTAGGAGTCTTTAGACACCTTGGTATTTAGGTCCTTTTCTCTAGTAACCAAGTGTAAGATCTCTTGTGTTTTTCACCTATTTCATTCATGATTGGATTTTTGAATCCATATGGAGGAGGAATAGAAAAATAGAAAAGACTTAAAATCCAAATCATAAAATAAAAACAAAAGGCAATTATTAAAAGCCAAAAACATTATTAAAATTTATATCACACCAAAAGAGGTGATCTTTATATTTAGCACATCTCCTATCCTAGTCGAATCTCAAACTCCACAGTTAGCCTCATGATATATCTAAGGTTCGTTGGGGTGTAATAGGCCAATAAAATAGGGTATGAGGTCTAATTATATCATATACTTATATTTCTACCTACTTTCTCACATAAATAGCCAATATTTGAAGTAGATCGGTGAATTTATAAGGGAACACATTATGGGAAGGTAGGTCCATTTTAATTTTGATGTACATAGTCTTCATAAGATGATTTCTGTACTTCATTTGTTAGACCAAACTTTGTGTTTATTAGTTAGAGTGTCCCATGTCTTTTTTGTTGATAGTTTTTAGCTTCACTCACTTGTTTAACATGTCTCATTATTGATAAGGATGTTCACATCACCCATGTGGCACCTCACATCCCTTATTTTCATCATATTTTTTCTATATTCCCTTTATTGAATATTACTTTTAGATGATCACATCCTTGATCACCTTTTCCTTTTTACACCTCTTGGATTATATTTTGTGAGTTTCATTGTAATGCCTCAGATATGACCAAGCTTTCCTCACAAATATCCCTTCACATTTGCTTAACACATGATGTCATTATCATATTATTCATGACATTAGGTGGTTATGATTTATTACATTATATATGTGTCTATATTTTTTCACCTTCACCGTCTTACTAATTTTAAAACTAACATTGTTAATTTTGTCTAATAATGTCACGAATCCCATATAATTCTATTTAAATTATCCTTACTAATCCTCCTAGTCATTAGCTTAAGTCCCCACTAATTTCATATTCACATACTAACCTTACCCCTTCCCAAAAATTAATTAATTATTCTAATCATGTCTTATTTATCAACTAACCCCATTTATCTAATATTTGGGAATTTAAAATTCCCTCCCACCTACCCTAGCCTATGAGTAACCTCTCCTACTCCCCTAGATTCTCTAGAACCCCCTAATCACATGACTATTCATCTACTAACTATCAATAGACTTCCAAAGAGACTCTAGAAGCTTTTACCTATAGAACATTCCCTCCTCTAGAATCATCCAAGGGATTTTTAATTCCTTGAATAATTATCCACAATTGATCTTCTTACACCCAAATTTGAACTCTAACCATTGATGTCCATCACTTCTCTCTATTTAAATCCAACCACTCCTCCATGAGAATTTAAATAGAAAATTCATGAGCCTTCATGCTAAAATATTCTATCAAACTATCAACTTAGAGTTTTGATAAATTCATCAAGGATTCAAGGATATATGTTGTCCACAATTTGAGTCTATTTTAATCAATCCCACATCTATAATCTTTAGACCTTTTTGAATCTTGTTTAGAGCATTTAGCTTTAGATTTATAATGTTGGTATGAATGTTTAATTTATTTGGATTATAATATAATTGCTCTAAATTCATGAATAAGATAGTATATTTGAGTATTTTTGATATAATTTTCATATCATAATCTAATTTCTCAAAATTTCCATATTACACGTTGTATCTTAGAATAAACACTAAGTTTGAGTAGTCATCCTTAGACTTTTATTTTCATCTATCTATTATGTTATTATTTGATTTTTGTAGACTTCACTTATATTACATTGGACACTATACATGATTACATGTTTTCTTTATGAATGATTTGACATGCTTGTTTTACATCTTGAATTACATTTCATATTTCATTGTTTATGCTTTTTTCATGATTCATTTGACATAGTTATATTTTATTTAGATTTATATGCTTAATTTTTAGTCATCTATACTTTCTTTATGTTTGACTTGACATGCTTATCTTACATGATGTTCCATTTCACTTTCTTACATATCTTTATTAGAGTTTTATTTCATATATATTTCATTTACTTATAATGTTTTACATACTTCCCAACATGATTTAGTATGTTTTACATTCTTTTTTATCATTTATTTTTTTATATTCTTCCCAACGTGATCTAGTACGTTCTACATTCTCTTTTGTCATTCATGTTTTACATGATTCTCAATGTGATTTTGTATGTTCTACATTATATTTTTTCATTCATTTTTTACATGCTTCCAAACATGATTTGGTATGTTCTAAATTCATCATTTTGTCATTTACATGCTTGATATTTTGGTTCTAACCTATCATTAACAATACTAGATTTCCAATTTTTCTAATTAATTTAATCAATTTTGAAATTTATTTATTACTACTTATAATTTTAGTTACTTTCATTTTATTTTAGCATTAATTTTAGTATTTCATCTTTAGTTAGCTTGGATATTGTGTTGCTCTGTTATTTATTAAAACACCATCCCATGTTACAACTACATGAAATATGATGAGCTTCAAGTAGGTCATATGTATACACATAATATTTTTAATATTTAATACTTACTAACACTTTCTCTCTTACAATAACTTGTCAAGTTTCAATATCTCTGAGTGCACACCTTAAAGGGTACACTAGGAGATGGGTGACCAGACCATTGGTGCTTCACAAGATTATTATGGATTTGTATCATTCTTACCATTAGTTTAAATTATTTAGAGTGTCTATAAATTTTCCTCCTATGATGTCCCTCCAAAAATATTTAAATATTAAAAAATAGCTGAGTCTAAAATCCTATAACCTTGAAATATGGTTAAGTTTGAAATCCTAGAACCTTGAAATATGGCTAAGTCTGAAATCCAATAGGACACTCCATATTATAGAATTTACATTATAACTCCAAGACATTCAAAACCACTCTCAAACATATTGAAAGTATAAATATAAAATAAAAATTAAATTATAAGAAACTATATGCCCATGTCTAAATGAAATCTTGCTCACAATCCAAAAGAAAAATGGAAGGTATTATTATTCTGATCTATAAGATCCTATTAGAGGTACGCAAAGAGCATAGTAAGAAAATATTTGGGATTTAAAACAAATAGAATATTTTTGTTTCTAAGTCACCCAAATGGGGAGAGAATAAATGCAAAATATCCTCACAATACACTCAATTAGCAATAAAAAACAAAGAAAACTTGCACAAAATGAGAATTTTTTTGACAAATATGAAAGTGTTCTTTTTAAAACAAAAAAAATGTGAATTGAAATTATGATTTATTTGAAAATATGACTCCCCTTTTGGAATATGCAAGCAAACAAGGTGATTAGTTTTTCTTAGGGGTGTTTTAAAAGCCAAGGTAGTTGATTTTCTTAAGTTTTTTCAATTCTTAGATTTTCACATAGAAGCACATTCACCAAAATACAGAATAATTTTGTTGTTTTTAAGAACTTACACTTGTCAGGATCTTAGAACAATAAACATGCTCCGATGCCTACATAGTCAGGATCTTGCTCTACCAATAGAGCACATATGATTACTTCTTGTATTAACAACTAAACACAGAATTTAACCAGAATCAATAAGTAACTAGAAATATGAAACAACACAGGAATTGAGAGACAATACACAATTGTATTAATAATCACTCAGAAGAATATACAATAAGGAAGATGCCACTTCTTCCTTCACCTCAAAGGTTCGCCACACCTCAAGACCTTCTTCCCTCTCTCTCTTGGTCACAACAATCAACTCCAATACAAAATTGATGTTCACCTCTCCAACCAGTCAGCAACACGCTGCCAGTACACCAAGTACACAATCGTACTCCAAGTAGATCTTCTGCTCTCTACTACTACCTACAAATCACTAGACCTTACTCACCAATGTAGATATCTCTACACCCCTGAAGAACCCTTGTCCTTGCCTCACCAAGTCCTTATGATTCTTCAACCAATACCCTGATGGATCAGCTCCTAGACCTTGTAGACCTTGCAACTCTCCCTGATCATACACTCTCAGCACCCCTTTGGAACTAGGAGGAGCTAATCTAGCTCTCTCTAAAAGCTCTATGGCTTTCTAGCACACTTTTACAATACAACCCATGAGTCCATATATAGATCTCATGCTTACAATAATTAGACTAACCTAATTACAATAATTAGACACGCAACTCAAGACTAAGACTAGCCTTCAACATGCAAACAAATAGTCCAAAAATAGACTCTCTCGGATCAACATACAAACTGCCTGTTCACGCATAGGCTGCCGACGTCGGCTCCTCCATGACCGATGTCGGCCGACTGGTAACCTATGCCAGTTTCTTCCTCACTACCATATGACTGACGTCAGTTGATCAGACTGACGCCGGTTTCCCTGTAACTGATTTTGTAACTCCCCGCAACTCTGCATCCTCCATAACTTCTCCTGTTTGCATCTTGGTGAAGCTTTTAGCTCCACAACCTAACAACACTGAACATAGAAAATAAGATAGAGATGTTTTCACCAATTAAACAAGTGATTTCACCAGTTATAAACATAATTTCACTAAATATATGACAAGTTCATTAAACTAATAGATAATTTTTCCAAATAGATAAATAGTTTCATTATTTATATGAACCTCTGAAGAGGTAAGATAGAACATAAAAAACTAGTCATGGATGATTTCACCAATTATCAAGGATGATTTCATAAATTATAAAAATAATTTTGCTAAAGACAACAATTTTTCTAATGAACAGAGTATTAAACCTGAACAATTTCTCCAAAATGCAGAGCAATTTCACTGAAGAATAAATTTGCATAAAAATAGAGAAGAGATTAGAAAAGATACAAAAAATTTCATTGATTATAGGGATGATTTATTTTATTAACAAAAAAATCAAATAAATTTAAATAATTTTGGGAATAGATTCACCAATTAACAGATAAAAATATACTACAAAAATTTAAACATAAAATAGCCAAAATATCAAGATTATCTATAAATCAAGATTAGTCTAAAGGCTTGAATGAAAGGTGTGGGTTACGAGGTCCCATCAGGAATGCCATATGCATTGTTAGATTTTAGATATTAAATATTTTCAAATTTTTTTGGTTAAGACAAGTAAAGTGATAACAAATACTAAAGACACACCTCTAACCTCATTGATCAACAAAATACCAAAGAGACTACAAATGCATAAAGTTTCACACCATGTAAACCTCCTTTGTAGCTTTATCATTGTTGGGATATGGCTTCGATGTATATTTTAAATGGTATTTGTTAATGCAAATTTATATGAATCATGAATACTTTGAACAAAGAGTGTATATTAGTGAACAAGTTTAACTTGATAAAATACCAGGGCTTTGTTAATCACTTGAACATGAGACTAGTGGTATAATTATATTATTTATAACAAAAACAATTTGATGAAGACCCCACATACATAAAATATTTTTAATATTTAATAATTACTAACACTTTCTCTCTTTCAATAACTTGTCGAGTTTCAATCTCTCTGAGTTCATGCCTTAAAGGGTGCATCAGGAAAGGGGTGGGTAGACCATTCATACTTTAAAAGATTGTTATGGCTTTGTATCATTCCTACCATTAATATAACTTATTTAAAGTGTATATAAATTTGAATCCTATTATCCCTCCATAAAATCTTGAAATCCTTAAATATGGCTAAGTTTGAAATCCTATAACCTTGAAATATGGTTAAGTCTAAAATCCAATAAGATCCTCCAAAATCTAGAATTTTCATTATATCTCTTAGAGTTCTAAAACCACTCTCAAACATCCCAAAAGTATAAATATAAAATATAAATTAAGTTATAAGAAACTATATATCCATGTCTAAATGTTAACTTATATTTATACTTCCTATTTTACCACATTTCATGCCATTATCCAACTCCCTAAGCAATAAACCCTACCTAAGAAAAACCCTCTTCTTACCATCCTCCAAACATAGTCAAATAGGCTGACCCAGTTCTAGGAAATGAGCATGTTATGGGACTATGTTGGGCCAACCAACTTAGTCTGGGACCTAAATACTTTATTTCTTAAGGAACTGGGTCAACTGGGCCGACTATGTTGGTCAAAAATTTGAAAGAGTTTAGGGTTAGATCCAACTATATAAAAACATCCTTCATGCCATTTTCATTAGAGAAAGATAAAGATATTCATTTTTTTGAGCATCTACTTATCCACCATTCTTCTTGAGGAGCCATTGCTTAGGGTTTCATACTTCCTTTAGAGAGAATAATCTTGTCTTCTGGGAAAAGTCTTGTGGATGTATAGAAGAAGTTATGTAGCCTAGATCTAACCTATATTTTTTATCCTTATAAACCAAAATAACCTCTTTCAAAGCACTATTATCTAAGGGAGAGATTAAGGCTTGATGGGTTTGTCTTCAAGGTAAGTATTCCTAATTCTTACTCCTTTTTATTTGTAGATATGTTTGCATGTGTTAGTTTATGAATACATTTATATCTCCATGCATTAGGATTACCTCTAAATTGGCTTGAGTATATTTATTATTTGCATGTTTAATTTTATGTTTATTATCCCCATTTGTGTTACATGCTTTGATGGGCACTAGATTTTTTTTACTTTACTTTGTATTTACTTTATTAGAAACCATATGACCTAGCTAGGGTTATTTTGTGGTATTGCTTGACTAGAGGATTTAGAACCCTCTCTAGTGATATTGTGTGGTAAGAGACTCCTTAGTCAGGTAAAAAATATCTATATTGTTCATGACCTCGATTGTCTAAATGTACCAATAAATAAAAGGGTTAGTGTGATTTATCTTCTCTGAGCTAAGATTAATTTTGTAGATCAGCTTCAATTTCCCTTGTCATAAATACCCTTCATCTTGAAATCAAGATGAATGATTGCTAAAGGGTCCTCAAGTGTGCACACAAATCAAGCACATGGATTAATTATGTAATAATTTCATCTTAATCAAGATGAAGGCTGGAGGATGGACTTTAAAAATATCCAAGATTAATGAAAAAAAGCCCTTCATCTCAATCAAGATGAAGGGTGGAACATCCTCTCTAAGAGAGACTATGGATCTCAAATGTGGGCCATTCATGTTTTTTCAAAGATGAAGGGTGGAGAATAATCCCATTTTATTGCTAATTATTTTCATAATTATTGTGGTCTTAAGTATATCCTTAATATCTCAAGATTCCTTTTTACATGAAGATGTCCACTTGGAGGGAAAAGAATAATTAATTAAATATATCAAAAGACCTATTTAATTAGTACAATGTGTGGAATTGATCATTAGAATTAAATTGAGATAGAGGAAATAATTAGACAAATAATGATAGTTGATCAGAGAAATGATAATTGACTAGTGAATAGAGAATTGAATAGTGAATTTATTATAATGTGTGAAATTATAAGAAGTCATTCCATTGTGTAATTTGACACAAGTGATAAGATTGGAGTGCCTATAGTAACCAATGATTCCATATATACAAAATAGACTTCATCACCAACAACCAAGTTAATCACTTCATCTATGAAAGGAGTTATAAATGGATCATTGACATAAGCATCATTCAATTCTTAGTAATCCCCATAGACTCACATCTCTCATGTCTTCTTAGATTGTACTAGCATGGGACTAACCCAATTTGATTTTTTAACTATATATATGATTCCATCTAATTTATTTCCACTTTTAACTTCATTTTCATATTGGGTTTCAACCTATAAGATCATATTTTAATTGGCCATGTACACTTTGTTAGCATGGGCATAGAACTTGTCATTATTTTTAATTAAAGAGAAAATAAATATAATGGTGTTAAAAATAAGTCAAAGAGTCAATGATAAGAAGAGAAGCTGTATAATTTGAAAAGCCACTTGAGATATAAAGTAATGAAGTTAGGCTAGGAATAAGGCAATCAAGAAATTAACAAGTATATGAATGAGAACTAAATAGTTTTGTCATTTTCTATTAGAAATTGAGTTGTTTTATCATTCATCTTACTTTATCTTGCTTAATTAGTTTTTATTATTGAATATTTATCTTCATTTAATTCTCATAATTAGTTTTTATCTTTATAAATTTATTTTTATATTGGCTTCATTAAACTATAGTTAACAATGGTGTGGTTACTCAATATTTGAGCCCAAATCTCCTATTGTCTTATTTGAGTTAAAATTTGAGGAGATGCATAGTTTTATAGTTGGTAACTAGGTAGTGGAATGGGTTGAATATTATTCTTAGACATTGAGTTATTCATATTCCATGGATGGGCTAATCATAATGGTTGAAAAATATACATTATAAGGACATTTACAAGAAATATTGGTTGGGAGCAAAATTTGGTTGGAGAATATGGCCTACAAAATAAGGGAGTTGTAGAGAGTGTAGTGCATATGATACCACACTTGCAACATGGCCAAATGTGCATGAATTTTGATGAGAATAATAATCAACATATATTCAAATTAGAAGCACTAATATGGGCCTCCTTGATAAGGGTTAGTAGGAGCTCGATTATGTCTTGGATTTGACCATCAAAACCATCCTAGAATACTACTTGTAAACCATCCTATTCAAGTAAAACATAGCCAAATATATTATTCACTTTAATTTCTTCATCTAGGAATTATATTTAAGGAATAATACTTTCTATAACTATGGATTTACATGTCAATTTTAAATATGATGGAAAATAAGAATTTTATCATATTCCTATTGAGCACCCAAAAATTTGACCAAGCTAGATGATGTAACAGTTTTTAGGGTCATAATTTTGAATATTCTATGGATGGAATATTTCAAAAACATGAAAAACACATCTTATACACATTTTATCAGCAAGTGAAGGGCTAGGTAGTGATGTTATATCAAGACATGCATAAAATAATTACATGGTTAGAGGACAAATTCATCCATGTGATCATAAAAATGATCTATTACAATTTTATGTGTACTCCTAATTTAAAAAACTAATGATTAAATTACAATTTAGGTTCATAATGTTGGGGTAATTCTCAAATCATGGATTTGTTTCTATATTGGGTTTAATTTAGGGTTTGATGTAATTGAAAATGTATTGAATTTACATAAATTTTAAGTGTAAGAGGGTGAAAAATTGGATACATTTTGATACTCATGTTATATCACAAGTAAATTTCTTAGGATATTTTTATTCTTGTATAAATTATGGAGCATTTTGTAAGAGTTCAAAAACAAGCGAAGTTGTCTACTACTTTGTAAAGTTATAACATGCAATTTTAGGTTGTAAAGATAGTTAAATTATAAGGGAATGGAGTTATGGAATGAGAATCCAAGGATATTAGTTTGGAGTAGGTATATTACCATAATTTTATCATAATAAAACAAAATTATAAAAAAATTATTAAATAAGGCCTTTCATTTAAGTGTCTTGAAATGAGACACCTATTTTATTCTAGGTGACTTTTAGCATGGGCATATAAATTGGAATTATTTGTAATAAAAGATAAAATTAATGTAATGGTGTAAAAAATATTTAAAAATTCACATGAGAAGATGAGAATTTATAAAATTTTAAATGGCACTTTGAGCTATAAAGGAATGAAGCTAGGCTAGGAAGAAGGCAAGGAAGAAATCAGAAAGTGTATGAATAGGAATTGAATAATTTGGTCATTTGTCAATATAAATTGAGTTGTTTTATCATTCATATTTATTCATCTTGATTATTTAGATCTTATTCTTGAATATTTATCTTCATTTTAATTCTTGTCATTATTTTTTAGCTTTTTAAATTTGGTTTTATATTGACTTTATTAAACTACAGTTAAAACACTCCTTTAGCTCAATATGCGTCTCACCTACTGAAGGGTCTACACCTTTAAATTTTGAGAATTTGGTGAGAAACACATCTTCATAATATCTCAATAACTGAATTACCTTTGATATATGCTCTTGTGTTTAATAGTCACCAATGGCTACCAATTTTGGTATTGATTATGTATTAATGTTCTCTATGTTATTATGCATTGGTTCTTGGAATATTTTCCTTGTTTCTCATTGAATGGATTCCATAACTTTCCTTTGACCTATTTTTTCTATGGTATTCAGGTTTCAAAACTAATCCTCTTCTATATTTTAATTTTTCTTTCTTTTAAGTTCTTCTATGTCCATTTATGGTTTGAAGAATCCTTTCAAATCCATGTCTTTTTATCTTTCACTATAAATTCCTCTAGATTATTCAAAATTATATTAAAATATTTCAATATAAATTCATCTTTATCATTATTAGAATGGTACTCTATATTTGTGTGAAGACTTGTGCTTGTCTCACTCTACAATTTCTATTTATATGCAACGAGTATATCTTCTTCTCACCCATGACAAAATAATTTTTTAAATTTCTATAGAGTGCTATGTACCATCATATTTTAATATTCAAATAAAAATGTTTAAATGAATTCATGTTGAATTTTTGTCTATTTTAGAGTCTCATGTTTGCATTCTTGATGCATGTACCAAGATATGGGTAGATGAGCTAAGATTTTTTGAAAAACATGCACTCAATGACTTGGTTTCACTTGTTATGTTGTCTATACTTCAATGCAATTATGAACATGTATACCTGGATAAATTACCTCCTAAAATAATGGAAAATTTTATAGATATAACTTGAAACTTAAATTCTTGATCATATAATTTCACACTCTTCTTCCCAATGAAGTTTTTTAGGTCAATGAAGAGCCCACCAACTCACAAAACCCCTTCTAATGCATAACTTAATCCATTGACTCATATGTTTATATGTGGGACATGATTTTCCATAATGTGAAGAAACTATGCTAGATATCCCATATAAAAATATTAAGGAAACTATCTTTATGTGGCAAAAACCTTCATATGGGTCTTATTTTGTGATCTCCACACACCCAAGTTATCATATGAGCATTTGAATCCCCACTTATTGAGTAAGTTGATTCCCATATAAAAATTTATTCATTATTTGGTTCAATATAATCTCTATCCATAGGTGTTAATTGATAGAGTTGATCAACTTATGATTTTTTAGGATAATGGCCAAAAGGAAACTTACATTCTTCCATTTTAAACTGTCAGTAGGTGCTAAGCATCTAGACTAGTTTATCCTAAGACCATTATAATTTTTGTAGCTCTGGTATATTTTTTCCATGTTATGAAAAGTAGGTAAAATCTCTAATTAAAAATGCTTCAAGTAATGACCTTGTAATTATTTTGAACCAACTATCATCCTTGTATTCATATAGTGATGATGGTTCATTTGGTATCATATATGACTTGTGATTAGCTTTATTCAAAGGTATGATAATGTTAACATCCCCATGGTTTTCCTCCATTTTATTTTCAACCATGTTTATGGTCATATGACCATCATAATCTAATTTTTTCTGATTAGTGTAGGAAAGTGCATCTCATATGTTTTCATGTCAATTGCTTCAAAATCCCCATGTAGACTTAAGTCAACCACCATTATTTCTACATCATCAAGTATTCCAATCAATTTAACCCAACCATAACCTACAAAAATAAGAGTAATGATATTTTAACTTAGATCCAACCTTTCAATATCTTCCTAAGTTGATCTAGGAATAATTTTCATAATGCTAACAAAATTAAAAATAACATTAGGGACTTCATATCCTTCAAGCTCAATATTCATTTTGGCATCCACATCTGATGGCTTCTTGGTCTTGACATACTAAACTACTCACCCTAATTTATGATGTCCTCATTGTGTGAAATAAAAAAAATTATGCAATAAATTTGTGATGTTTTTATAAATGTATTCATTTGAAAAATTACTTAACAGTTTCAAATTATATATTAGAGCTATGACTACTCCATCTTGTTACAATATCTAGACAATTTGTTAGTACATTTAAGCATCTACTATGATAAGATCCACTTCACTATAATTTTTATTTTTTATTGTATATAATAGCTAGGCTACTTCATTCATTAAGAATATTCTCTCTTGGAGGGTCTTGACCCTATCCTCTCACACTTTTCTAATCACAATTTATTCAGGCATTTAAAGAGGTGGAAGAATATTTTTTGGATTTATTTATAGTCATAACCTAGATAAAATTTTGGTTTTTAGGGTGAAAATATATCATGTTCACATTTCACACTATATTATCCTTCTTTTATTTCTCAAGAATAAGGAAATCCTAAGTGTTATGTTATCCTAAAATCCTATAATATGTACAAAACATTTCCCTTTATAGATTGCAAGGAAAATTATGTGCAATGTGATTCATTTATCCATAAAAGTAATATGTAATAATTTACTTTTTATTTCTATTCCCTTGCCTTCAATTTTGATTACCTCCTTGAAAACACACTTGACAACCTCCCACCCTTGATATTGTCCATAATATCCTCCATATTTCTTATGAGGAGAAAATATTTCCCAATGTAGTTTTTTTTAATATTGATGCAAGGGCCTATCCTTATTGGTAATACAAATAATGAGGTGTCAACTATTATTAATACTATGATGACTAAATATTCCACCTTTTTTGATACTGAGGAGACTTAGCAGTCCATTTAGTTATAGGTTTTGTAGTTGGGGGAACCCATCCACCTTGTACTACAATATCGATGTCTAGAGTTAATACATTAGGTTTTATAACTATATAATATTGTAAAACCACTATGAAAACATTTCTAGTGATATCCTCTTGAGTTATTGAAAATACCTAAAATTATTCTCATCATGGTTGTGATATTTATAGGATGTAAATAATACACTTCATGATTATTTCACAAATTATTGTAATATGTGACACTTCATAGTTGCATGTCCTATAGTGTGATATACTTCATAGATATTTTTTTCATTTTTCAAAATTAATTTTGGTAGTACCCCTCTTTTCCACATTCAATGCACCATACCAACATTTTTTATCTTTCCTTCTTGTAACTCATCCATCATGTGTAATATTGAATCTAACTTAGCATCATTTTGTGTGATGTTAGGAGGGTATTATCCACAATATTATATTTAATACACTATAATTCTAGTGGATCTTGCATTAGATTTTATGGTAAACTAATATTGGCCTATGGAAAACTAAACCTTGGTTCACATGCATTCTACAAACTAACTTTATCTAAGTCTTAAAATTGAAAATTTACTCGGTTCATCACATCCAAAATCTAATAATCATAATCCCATATAGATTCTCCTAGTTTTGTCTCATCTCCTCCAAATATTTAATTGTCTAACTTGCATGTTTCTATATTTTGAATTATCCTATCAATTTTTCCTTGACCTATGAAAGAGTCATGGTTTCATGATTATTTTTAAATATGAAATTTAGATCTTGATCAATCAAGGCTCATATGAGTTCACACTTTTTATCATTGTCATCTATTACACCCTTAACCTACCACTTATTTCACATGTCAAAAAATGTTGCTTTGGGTCAGTGGACCCCTCATATGGCATCAAAGTAATAAAATACCCTAAAGGAAATGGCATATTTCCTAAAATAGTGATAAATATGGATGGTTTAATTGAATAAGGTTTTATTGGTGTTTGTAAACTTGTTACAAACTTTCTTGGAGTACTAATAATGTTATAATCAATAGTTGGACTACCTCCACATCCAATTTTCTTCTTATTTCCACCTAATTTTTTGTAGCTTATTCAAACCACTTCCTAGGTATAGATACTTCACCAACTACTTTTTGAGTGAATGAACCATTAAAATAGGCACAAGGGATGTATCCCATTAGAGTGAATGAACCATGTCTAGAGTATCTACCATATCCATTCCTAAACTTAAACTAACTCTGTGCCTTGTCATTGCTTCTTGGAAATACTACCCTTCTTCCTACACATATAATCATTATCTCTATAACTAGTACCTAAATCTATTATTAATTTATCCTAACTACATTGTTATTGTATCCATATAATTTTTTCAAAATTTATCAATTATTGATTCTTTCTCTCTTACAAGAACCCATTAAGTCTCAATCTCTCTGAGTGTATGCCTTAAGGGGTACATTAGAAAAGTGGTGGGTAGACCATTGGTGCTTTGTCAAATTCTTATCCCTATACTACCACTTTATATATATATAAAAATCTCTTAAAAACATTCCCCTAATCTTTTCCTCCTCTTTTACACCCTCCTCTAGTCATTTTATGCCTTCATTATCCCTTACCTAGCCTAAAACCCTTTCCAATAGTTTACAATAAAATGTCATCCCCATCGAACCTATACTCTAATTGAAAAAAATCATTTAGGGTCTAGGTATTCCCCTAGCCAACCTAGACCAAGACCTAATTAATTTTTGTCAATAATGATATACAGTTGATTGGGCTGACCTTATCAACTAAAATTTCAAAAAGGACTAGGGTTAGATTTATCTATATGAACACATTCAGTTCATCATTTATAAAGAGAAGAGAAGAAGAAGAGATATATATTACACATCTAATTATCCACCATTATACTTGAGGAACATAACTTAGGGTTTCATATTTTCTTTGGAGAGATATGGATCTTGTCTCGTGGAGATGTATTTTATATGCATTGATAGATTTTTCAGCCTAGAGATGATTTATTCTTGTCATCCTTACACATCAAAACAACCTCTTATGAAGCACCTTGGCCAAGGAAGAGATTGAGGCTCGATGGGTTCTTATTTAAAGGTTAGTATTAATAATTTTTTTTCTCCTTTGTAAGAGTAGATAGATATGCATTTTCACTTCTTTCCCATGCATTATGATTCCATATACATTGATGTGAGTATATGTCTTATATGCATGTTTACTTTTTATGTTGTTTACCCCCACTTTATACCATAAGCTTTGGTGTCCACTATATTATACTTTACTTGTTATTAGTTTAGTGAATATGAAAACATAGGATGTAGTTAGGGTTATTACATAGATTTTATTGACTAGAGGATTTGGAACCCTCCTTAGTGATATTATTATGGTAATTAATCCCTTGTCTAGGTTTAATAGATCCATCTTGGTCATGACCTCAAATATTTAATCTATCGACAATTAGAAGTGTAAGTAAAATTTATCTTCTCCGAGCTAGGATTGATATATAGATCAATTGCATTTCCCTTTGCATATATTATGGAAAATTTGATGTGAATCTAAACTTGGCAGGTTTTCTATCATGCCATAATTTCATCAGCAACAGGTTCTGGATCAAGTAGTTCGACACAATATTCTTCTTCAATTCTAGATTAGCATACACTATCGAATAGGTCAAATATACCTATTAATTATTTTTACCAACATATAAGTCAATGAACACTATCAAATAGGTTTGCCTTGTTCATTCTTCTTATTTATCATACAGAGTTTTTTAGAAATTGGTCAAACTAGTCAACCTAGTTTGTAGAATTTGAAAGTAGCAACTAAAGCATTACAACATAAAAAATTAAAATATAAATCATCTTCAATACCACCAAGGTTAATTTATTTTATCTCTCTATAATTTTAGTACTTCTTTAAGTTCTATTTTTCATAAATTGGTTGTCTCTAAAACTATAACCCTATAGCTATCTAGGTTAACCTGGTCAACTTAGTTTTGTAGTTTGTCTTCTATCTGAGAGACATAGTCAACCTGTTCAACTTTGTTCTTAAATACCTTGATTTTATAAAATATTAGTGACCCAATTGAATCTATTCTATATGGTTTTCATAAAATTTTACTTGAACTAACTCTATACTATTCTTAATTAAGGAATTAACATTTATTTGCTAGTAATTAATTCACATTTTTTTTTCTATTGTTTGCATTCTTAGAGTAGCTCAAATAATCTAAATAGGTGGTTTTTAAAAATTACCATTTTAGTTACATAGTTATACTCTTTTTCACACACTACCATATCATTGAAAATTAAAAAAGCATTTAAACATTTATCTTCTCAAGTCCTACCTACTTAGATTTTATCACCAAGGGGGAAGCTGACTTGGTTTTCTGGCCAAGTATAAACACATGGTTAATGGTATATATTTTCAAAGCACCCAAGACCATTATCACTATAGGATTATGAAGTGAGGGGGTAGGCCCCAATACCAAGCCAATTCTATTGCCAATATAGATCCATTTTTGCCTAAATGTCTTGAATCCAACTTTATACTACTTTTTAGTTTCCTATTTTAGCCAACTTTCCTATAACATTAAAACCAAAAATTTCTAATAATCTAATAACACTTAGGGTGACCAACTAGTTATCATTTACTTCTTAATTGATTGCTTACTCTTTAATCATTATGTATTATATTAAAAAATTTGCATTGGCTAGCATTGGTTCAAGGTTTGTGTTGTGTGCCCTAATTGGATCAATCACATTGATCTAATTTTTTGTGTATTTTATTTCATTTTTTATTCACACTATCTTATAAAAAATTTCCCCTATTTTAGAACACTATCATCTTGGTCAATAGTCTCTTATAGATTATTTTTTACCCTATTGTAGTGCATAGTTGATCTACATGACTGTGTCTTCTTATCCTCTTGTTTAGTTATTTGTTTAGCCACACACAATTGACCTAAAGGACTATGTATCCTTATCAACTTTTTTATCTTTCATGTCTGTAATACACAATCATCTTGAAAAACTCTATATTCTTATTTGTTTATTTGGTAATAATACACAGTTGATTGATTCAACTCTATATCCTATTTTCTAAATTTTTCTTTGCATTATCTTTCTTAGCATTTTTATCTCATCATGAACTTCCTATTTAAGGAAAACATAGAGTTGAACTCAATATATATTATGAATTTTACCAATCTTAATAGGTTTCCCTATAAATAGCTGGTGGCTCCCATTTTAGACAAAAGTAATGTGCATGTAGCCACTTGAACTACCAATTTCAAGACTCCTCCTCATGGATCCTTAGTTTGTAACACTCTGTTCTCCTTAAAAGATTATCCTGAATTAGAACATACTCTAGAAATGCTTTTCTTCACTAATGAATTTATTCAACATCAAGGAAACTACCCTTCTATTATTTATAACCTTATGATAAGTGTTCAAGAAGAAGAACCCCATTCACCTTACCTCACATTCTCACATGTATATGGGGGAAATAGCTTCATTTATTCGCAACCACATCCTTCTCTTTTTACCCCTTCTCATACTATTACCTCTTATTCCTTGATTTCTTCTACCTCTATTCTAAGTATATCTATTAACATGGTAGGTTAAACATATAGTGGGACTTTTCCAAGACCCATTCTTCTCAATCCCTTCACTAATGCATCATTTTCTACCAATGATAATCATGCCACTAGTGCTTATTATTCTAATCCTTATACTAGTTCATCTTTCATAACACATGCTAATCATGCCTTTGGTACATCCTTCTATACCAATGCCTCTCAAACCACTAGTTTCATATATACCACTAATCATAGTGTTACCCAAGCCATTAATACCAATTCTAATGCTTTGCATGTTGTGCACACTATTAGACGGTGGACCTTGATCTTATTAGAATGTTTGGTTCCTAACAGGGGGGTGTGGGGGGAAAATGACCCCCACTCACCCCCCCGCCACCCCCCCCATTATGGTAACTATGGGGGTCCATGGGGGGTGACAACCTACATATAAGCCCCCTCTAATGGGGGTTTGGGGATAGTTCCCCTGAAGCAAAATTTTGTTAAAAGTGCATTATAAAATATTATAATTTTGTATTAAATCAAGACCATTCACTATTAGGTTGCAGATCTAATAGTAAAAATTATGTTTTTGTATTTTTACCCTATATGTAACCCTCATTTTGATATGAGGTTATTTTAATTATGGTGACATACTATATATGAATGAAGAGGATATTTTAATGGATGTATTTTACGTTTTATCCCTTCATTTTAATGCACTGATTAAAAATAAGAACTAGCTATTTTTATGTAGATGTAGCCCATATTAGGTGAACCATGTTAAATCTATGTCTATATTATATTATGTTTTCTACATTTTATTTCCATCTTTAATTCATTAATATTTCTCTATGTTTTGTATTCTTAATAATTGATATCAGAGTTGAAGGTTATTTGGCAGATAAATGCGTAGGGAAAGAGGGTTCCTGGTTTAAGTGGGAGTAATGGTAGAAGAAGAAAAGTTTAAGGTTGAGAATTTCAATGGCCAAAACTACTAGCTATGGAAGATGTAAATGGAGGAATGTTTATATCAAAAGGATATTTTCCTACCATTGGGTGGAATAGTAAAGAAGTTGATGACTATGAAGGATGAAGATTGGGAGGTTTTTGATAGAAAGACACTAAGAACAATATGACTGTGCGTAGTAGCATCAATGGCTTTAAATATTTCAAAAAAAAGACAATAGTGGATGTGATAAAGGAATTGGATAGAGTGTATGAAAAACCCTCAACCTTCAATAAGGTATTTATTATAAAGCATTTATTTAATCTAGAAATGTCAGAAGGTGGGTCTATTTCTGATCATTTGAATGAATTTAACACTGTCACAAATCAATTAAGCTCTATAGGAGTAAATTTTGATGATGAATTTAGGGATATTTTGATTTTGTGTTCATTTCCAAAAATATGGAATGGCTTGGTCATGGTTTTGATTAATTCTATCTTTGATTTAAGCACTTTAGAGTTTGATGATGTTATTAGTGTTATTCTTAGTGAGGAAATGTGATAGAAAAGCATAGGTGAGACATCAGGTAATGCTTTGACTATGGAGAATAGGGGAAGATAAAAAGAAAGAGGAAAGGGCTCAACTAATCATGGTAAGTCTAAGAAGGGTAGATCTAAATCCAAAGAAACATTGGTGTACTAGCTTTATGGTAAGAAAGGACACTTGAAGAAAGATTGTGGGTTTTGAAAAGGAAAACAAGGATACAGACAACAAGATAAAAATCAATAATTAAATGTAGTAGGTGATGTGTTACATGATGCTTTAATCTTTTATTTAGATAAAAATAATTATTATTAGGTGTTAGATTTAGGGGCTTCATTTCATCCTACACCCCATAATAAATATTTTCAAGACTATGTTCAAGGTGATTTTGGAAAGGTTTATTTGGGTGATGGTGAACCTTATAAAATTGGATGAAAGGGTAAGTTATATATAAAATTAAAAAATATAAATAAATTGTTTCTAAAAGAGGTGATGCATGCTCTTGAGTTGAGAAGGAATCTAATTTCAACATGGTAGTTAGGAAGTCAATGATGCATAATTACATTTGTAGAAAATTCATGGAAGGTCACTAAAGGATCACTGGTGATAGTTAAAGGAGAGAAGGTAGGTACATTATATTTATCTAATGGTACTATTGAATCTTCTATTGCTTTATCTTCTATAGAAATAGATGTAAAATTATGTCACCATAGACTTGGGCACATGAGTAAGAAGGGTATGCAAGTTCTCCACTCAAAGAATTTGTTGTTAGATTTGATGAAGGTGGATTTGGAATTTTGTGAGCATTGTGTGTACAAAAAATAGAAGAGAGGCAAATTTCTCAGAGCTGGGAAGACAAAGAAGGATGAAAAGTTAGAGCTTGTGCATATAGATGTATGGGGACTAACTCAGGTATCATTCCTTGGTAGCTCTTCTTATTATGTTACTTTTATTGATGATGCAACTAGAAAAACTTGGGTTTATTCCATATAATTTTTTTTGATGTTTTTGATACTTTTAAGAAATGGAATGCTTCAGTTGAGAATGAGATAGGAAATAAGTTGAAGTGTGTCAGATTAGACAATGGAGGTGAATATTACAATAAGGAATTTTATAACTATTGTTCATCCCATGGGATTCATAGAGAGAATATAGTTCCAAGAACACCATAACAAAATGGTGTGTCAAAAAAGATGAATGGGACAATCATGGAGCGTGTAAGGAACATGAGATTACATGCAGGTTTTCCCTTATAGTTTTGGATAGATGCTATGGATATTACTATAATAAGAGGGACTTCAATTCATTTAGATGGTGGCATTCTATAATAAGAATAGATAGGTAAAAAAGTATATTATTCCTTCTTAAAAACTTTTGGTTGTGAAGCATTTGTCTATATTGATTAGGAAAATAGAACCAAGATTGAAGCAAAATCCAAGAAATGTAATTTTATTAGATATGGAGTTAATGATTTTGGTTACCATTTATGGGATTTTAAAAATCACAAAATCATAGAGATTTGATCTTTAATGAGGTCATGTACAAATATTAGTTACAGGGAAAGGAAAAATAAAATACAAATATAGAATATGTAGTACTTGATGAAATCATAGGAAATGAAACTCCAAAAGTGCCAAAAAATAGAATGTTTAACAACAACGACAAGTACCTCAAACTCTTGAAATTGTAGTTATAAGATCTACCAAATTAAGTAGATTCCCTTGATGATAATCTCCTTCACTTTACTATTTATTATTATTTGATGGTGATGAGCCAGAAAACTATGAAGAAGCAATGCAGGTAGAAACCAGAAAGAAGTGGGAGAAAGGCATGGAAGAGGAGATGACTCCTTGGTACATAACCAAACATGGGATTTGGTTCAGTTTCCTATAGATAAAATATAATTGTAGAATAAATAGGTTTATAGGTTGAAGGAAGAAGATGGAGACAAAAAGAGGTACAAGGATATACCTGTTGTAAAGAGGTTTGCACAAAAGAAAGGTATTGATTTTGACAAAATATTTTTTCTAGTTGTAAAAATGACTTTCATAAGAACTATTTTAAGTTTGGTAGTAGTATAATATTTTCATCTTGAATAGTTAGATGTGAATACTAATTTCCTTCATGGTGATTTCGAGGAGGAAATATATATGGAATAACCATAAGGATATGAAATAAAAGGTTAGGATAAAATGGTGTGCACATTGAAAAAGAGTTTGTATAGTCTAAAGAAAGCTCCAAGGTAGTCGTATTTGAAATTTGACATGTTTATGATAGAATAAGGTTATAGTAAATGTCATTATGACCATTGCATCTATTTTAAGAGATTAGATAATGGTAGTTATATTATATTTTTATTATATGTAGATGACATGATTGTTATAGGGTCTAACATGTAGGATATATATGATCTCAAAATAAAATTAGAAAATTCTTTTACAATTAAGGATTTGGGTGCTTCAAATCAAATCCTTAGTATGAGAATAACAAGAGACATGAAAAATAGGAAATTGACATTATATTAGGAAGTGTACATCAAGAAGGTGTTAGTTAGGTTCAATATGCAAGATGTAAAACCTATAAGTACACATTTGGGAGGGCACTTTAAATTAAGCAAGGAACAATGCCCAAAATGTAGGAATAAATAAATTAAATGTCTAAATTTCCATATACTTTAGTAGTTGGAAGTTTAATGTATTCTATGGTGTGCACAAGACCAAATATTTAGCATGTAGTGGGAGTTGTTAGCAGGTTTATGAATAATGTAGGAAGAGATAAATGGGACGTAGTCAAGAAAATTCTCAGGTACTTGAGAGGGACCATTGATAAATGATTGTGTTATGAAGATTCAAATGTTACCTTACAAGGATATGTTGATGTAGACATAGCTAGAGATTTAAATGGTATTAGGAGCACCATAGGTTATTTTTCACTATTGGTGATACAAAAGTTAGTTGGATTTAAAAATTACAGAAGATAGTTACTTTGTTAACTATAAAGGCAGAGTATGTTGCAACTATAGAAGATACCAATGAGATGATATGGATGCAATGGTTCATGGAAGAGTTGAGGAATAAGCAGGAAGATTTTAGGTTGTACAATGATAGATAAAGTGAAATTCATTTAGCAAAGAACTCAACATTCCACTCAAGAACCAAAGATATACAACTCAGGTATCAATTCATTTGTTTAGTTTTGGAGGATGGTCAACTAAAGTTGGAAAAGATCCATAAAAGTTAGAATCCTATAGATATGGTAACAAAAGTAATCACAAATGAGAAGTTGGAGAGTTATTCAGTTTCAATAGGTCTTCAGGGATTATAAGGAAGATGGGAAACATGCAAGGGTCAAAATTCAAAGAAAAGTCCAAGGAAGAGTTATAGTGGTGTAGTTACAGTGGTCAGTCTCCAAGTGGGATATTGTTGGATGGTGGAACCTGATCTTATTATAATGCCCAATTCTCGATAGGAGGGGTGTGGGGGGGAAACACCCCCTCTATGGTTTCTATGGGGGTCATTTTATTAAAAATGCATTGTAAAATATTGTAATTTTGTAGTAAATATAGACCATTCACTATTAAGTTGCAGATCTAACGGTAGAAATTATTTTTATGCATTTTTTCCCTATATGTAACCCTCATTTTGATATGAGGTTATTGTAATTATAATGGAATGATGTATGTGAGTGAAGAGAAGATTGTAGTAGATGTATTGTAGGTTCTATCCCTTCATTTTATTGGACTAAATAAAGAGAATAACTATCTGTTTTTGTGTGGATGTAGCCCATTTTTAGTGAACCACATTAAATCTATGTCTATCTTATATTGTGTTTTCTGTATTTTATTTCCATCTTTAATTCATTAATATTTCTCTATGTTCTATATTCCTAACACACACTAATCAAGACACCACTCAAACCCATCAATGTTTGTTAAAAACTCTTAACAAAATGAATGCTTTACAAGATAATAATGCCAACCAAATGATGCAAATGAATAATTAACTTATTCATATCCAAAATAACCCTAAACATGTTCCATGGGGAGAGCACACTCAAAATTCCCCCCACCCCCCTTAGGTATTCCCATGGAAATCTTATTCCCCAACCACCTCTTGTTAACAAAATGACTAAAAATCTTCAAAATGAACCTCTTACACCTAAAATTGATAACATAGATATAGGAAGTATCACCCCTACCATTAGTTAATGGGACAATTGATCCTAACTTACACTTAAAAAAATTTGGAAAGCTATATAAATATTGGGTCAAGTTAAATAATTTTTCTACTACTAAGCTCTTTGTGAAAACCATCTCTAAATACACTTTAGATTGGTAAAACCAAATCAAGTCTCATTTCATCACTAGTTTGGGAGATCTAGTTAATTCTCTAGTATAAGAGTTTTAAACTAGTGACCTCCTTAAAAATATCTTGGCTCATTTTATTAATTATAAGTAACTTGAGATAGAAACGGCACAAGATTTCATCAAACAGTGGAAGACCTTGTCTAATAAGTGTGAATACAACATGGAAGATGATAACCTCTTTCATCTATTCACCAATTTTCTTTATCATATGTTGTAATATTAGGTTATGAATCTCTCTCCACAAACTTTGGAAGAGGATCTCAACCAAACCAAGTGCCAGGATTTTCTCATGCATCAGTTCGAGCCATCACAACCTCCTATGGGCAACCGCATACTCATCAAAAATAAAAATCATGTTACTAATGATGGTGTCACTAATTCTTATGATACTATTCATAATATTAAAGCTATTTATCCCAACCCTACTCTAGAATAATCTTCCCATTTAAACCACACCCCTTATCCTTAATTTATCCTATAAATAACATAAATGTTCATAATCCATTATCCTTAGCAAAACTCCAAAAGTATCTACCAAGGGCTCTTCCATGAGAGCTTTATTTGACTCGCCATATAAAATCATGGTATAATCCAAATTAATTATATTGTTTTCATGTAGTTGGGGTCACTCTCATGAGACTTGTAGGCAATTACATAACCTATCTATGGATTTCTTCCTTGGTCCAAATTTTGATCATGATTCCCTCATTCATAAATGTCAACAAACCTATGACATTGCCTTCAAAGATCAGAAAAAATGTAAAAATCAAGATTTAAACTAGGCTAATTCTCCTCTAGCCATTTGCAAAGATCCTCTTCCAAATCATCATGATAATAATGATAAGCCTACTCCTTCGACCAATAATGTTGAAATACTTATAGAACTAACTCTATAATAAAATATGGTCAACATGACTTATATGTGAAGGGTAGTTGCCTTAATTTACTCTCATCCTACCCATAAGCACCAAACATCTCACACCTTCTATGTTATCCAAGATTCTTCCCCAACTCACCTAACATACTTGGGGTAAAAGGACCTTATCTCTTTTGATGAAAAAATTCCAATTACTTCATTGGATAACAAATCTCATACCATTTATATAATTATTCCAACTTCTTTACCCATCTCCAATAATATTCAACCTTTTAATACCACTTCTTTAAATCTATCACAATATAAACCTACACTAAATAACACATCCTCTCATGATAATCAACTAATTTTACCCCAATTAAACCTCCCACATCTTATCAACACAAATTTACATGTACATCTAATCCTCCTTCTAAGGAGATCCTACAAAATTATGCATCTCTATCTAGAAGTCCACTCATGGGTTATGATGAATGGGACCCTATCATAGATCTTGTCAATCTCCCATCTCAAATTCTCTTTCTCAAAATCATGAAGACTTCTTTATGTCATCACAACTACCTTATGAAACTCCTATTTAAAATAAATATCCCCCTTCCTCCCCTAGAAAATCATGAAGCTACATTATTTGGGTTAGAATATAACATCTTAAAATAATGCAAAGAGATGCATATACACGTTGATGAAAAAATTGACACTTCTCTTTTTAAAATTTCCTATTACTTCTAGGATTCTAGATGAGATTATGATTCATACAAATGATGCTCTGCTCTTTATAATCATCCAAATAAATGACATCCATGTCAAGTGTGCCTTAATTGATGAGGGTTTAGGTAATTATGTTTCCTTTATTGACTTCATTAAAACCCTCGGTTACTCCAAGTGTATTCTTAAGTCCACATGTAGCACATGTCAAGGTTATGACCTAAGGAAAATGAATCCCTTAGGTTGTGTGTGGCTCCTTATTACTCTCCCACATATCACTATTCGAGTGAAGGTTATGATCTTCAATTTTCCCCTCTCCTATAATATCTTGCTTGGTAGGCCATGAACTCATCACATGAGGGCTATTGCATCTTCTACCTAGTAATGTGTCAAGTTTCCTCATAATGGTGCAATCTATAGGATTTAAGGTGACACTAACCCTTAGAATTTTGAACAATTCCAAGATTGTGGTATATTCAAAATTCAAGCTCTTGAACCCTTGCCAAGTGTTCCATTTCAAAAATCTCAAGGTTGTAATTTCCCTATCAACTCTATGTGAGGTTACTATGGTCACCCCAAACTCATTAGGAATATACCACCTAACCTCTTAGATTATAATGATTATGATCCCAATGAGAAATAAACCTCAAGATAGAAAATTATGATCTCTCTCTTCATCTCATTTCCTAGCTTCCACCATATTTAAAGTCATGTTCACATCAACTACCTAGTGAAAATATACCCATAGTCTTAACTAATACTCGACACTCTATTTATCACACCATATATGATTATAATGTCATACCTAATTACATTATTGATCTTCATACACCTGACTATGATGATGGTTATAATTTTTATGACCCATTTCTAGGAGGTCTTGTTCAGGTTAGAGATGCTAAGATCTTTCATTATCATTCTTCTTTATTTCAATCTTTCTATTTATTTTATCACATTTTATATTATATATTTCCTAATTTTGGAATTATTCCTCTTTTTCATAGGTTAGTGAATGTTCATTTGCATTGACACACCTTTAGTTTATTATTAACCTCTTAAGAGCATGCTTATGGATCATACTATGACTGGTCCCTATCACTTTGCTAGATATCAAGATATTTATAGTTGGCTTCCCCCTAAGATGCTTGTTATAGTCTTTAAACCCTCTATGCATCTTAATCCTCCCTTAGCTAAGTGTAGACTAGATCCTATTCTCACTCTACCTTTAACTAAATCTCTTTTTGTTTGTAAATTTATTTCTCCTTCAGCCGAGCCTCATCTGGTCTCTCTACCAGCCCCATCTCCCCTTAGTGATGGCCTACTTATTTTACTTCCACTTGCTTCTCTACCCACCCAATGGGTTGATCAATCATACTATGTCAATCATAGAGTTTCTGATCATTAGACTAGAGATTGAAAATTATAATAATATTCCCTTGTTCTTACTTCTACTCCCTATGTTAGTACACCCACAAAGTCTACTATCAAGTGCATCTATTACTTCCACAACATAGATAATCATTCCTCTAACCATTTATTTTTGATAATATATTGACACCTTGTGTCATTATATTTTTCAACCTATAGATAAGGTTATGCCTCTATCTAAGATATTACCTGAGTATATTCCAAAATATGGAGAGGTATATTGTCTATGGCACCAATGTTGTACCCATCACACTAATCAGTTTTGCATCTTCCAGTAACATCTCTAAGATGAGCTTATGATCAATCTTGTGCCTAATATCCCTCATACCATAGGTTACCATGTGAGAAGGCTCCCCCTTCTTCCCTTTTAATTCCTCCACCCATGGTCCCTTATCCACATGTGGCCCCTCCACCTATGGTCCCTCCACCTGTGGATCTTCCTTCACATGTGGTCCCTTATCCATTCATGGCTCCTTCATGTCCCATAGATTATATTCATATTCCTTTTCCTAAGTATCTTGTGCATGATGGCCCTCATGAGCATAATACTTTAGTCATGCCTACATTTTATATTAAGGAGATTCAATGTGAGGTATTTTCCCAACTTTCACTGAAGATCAATGAGACCCTCATTATAGTTAAATTCCAGCTTCACAAAGATCTATCAGATGTTATGGACAATGTTTGTGGACAAATTTAATAGTATTTATGAACATATCATGGTGTTATTTCACTTTATTATTCATTTTAGACTGGGCATGTGCTCTAAGTTTATATTTATCTACTTTATACAATTTGAACCTTTGTCAAATTTTGGTTCAGTTAACTATCTTATATGGATATTCATATTTCACATTACATGTTGTCTATGTTTTCATTTTCTTTCCTTCTCATCTCTCATGGATTCTTTTCATGGTTACATGCTTTTTTATATGATTTAATTTCCATTGATGTATTTTTATTTTCTTAGGATTGTTTGTTACCTTATCTCCATAACAAAGATAATAATTATTATGACTTTGTTATACAAACCTTACTCCCTTTAGTATTATTTATTTAACATATGATTAGTTAGAAAACAATTCATCTCATTATAATTTCATTTTACTGGTCCATCTTGGATATCCCTCTATTCTCATTATTTCTTTTCTCAAACTAAGCATACACATGGTTGAAACTTGAGATAACATACTAGGTCCTAGGTAAGCCTAAGTGTTTTAATTATTTGTGTCTTTGGATAATTAGCCTCCCTTAACCAAATTATAAAATCTCATTCATGTGTATACCTTTGCATCTCATTTTGGTTATTCCAAGTCCATATGGAGGAGGAATCTTAAAAGCCATAAAAGTTTAAGAGCCAAATCATCTTTAAAAAACTCAATGATATAAAAGACAACATTCAATATTTCAAAATTCAAATCACACTAAAATATGTGATTCAAAACACATCTATTTTTTCTAATTGAAGCTAAAACTCCATAGTTGGCCTCATGATAGAGTCTAGGTCAATTGGGGTATGGTAGGCTAGTAGATTGGGAAAGGAAAATAAAAAACCTTTGTGTTACCTACTTTCTCACACAAGTACCCAATCTTCATAATAGATTGAAAACTCTATAAGAGGTCCTAAGGAAGGGGGAACATGTTATGGGAAGGTAGGTCCATTTTACTTTCCTTATTTAAACAATCAACATGACTTGATCTTAGTACCTCACTTATTTACATAGTTATCTTTGTGTGTATTGTGAACATGGTATCCTTTGTATATTAATTGTCACTAGTCACTTAGTGTCTTTTTTATTTTCTTAGTATGCCTCATGTTTCCTAAGGTCTTCTCATAGATGCCTATGTTGTGCTTTTTACATTCCCTCTTTCATTTACAATCATCTTAATATTTTCCATTGATAAATATTATTTTGTTCACTGATCACTCCCCTTAGGGATTCTATTTGTGAGTTGCAGTATAAGACCAGGCTTTCCTTACAAATTACCAAATTAATATTACAAGCATTCCTTTTAACATATTTTCCCAATCATTTCCATCTCATTGGTGATACCTTTGTGATTTGTATTTTAAGACCATGGATAGGACTAGGCCTTCCTAACAAAGTTCCAAAATACTCAAGTCATAATGAAATTACATGTGCCAAATTTGAGATAAGTAGTGATTGATCATGAGTTACACATCATTGACATGCTTCTCATCTCGATATAGTATGTTTTATACTTAGTTCATTGATATTTCAATTTTCTCTTTTTATTTTCCTATTGCATGTAAGAATACAAACATTTTTATTAAGTTTTTAATATTTCCCAACTTGAATTAGTGTGATCAATTTAAGTTCATTTTTCCAATTTTGTTTCTCTTTTATACTTCCCAACGTGATTTAGTATAATTGATTAACCTTTTTTTTTTTTTGTTTTTTTATACCATTTAGTGTTTCTTGTGCCTTCGATTTTATTACATTATTTTCATACTTCTCAATGTGATATAGTGTGATTTTACTCGTTTTAATTTGGTGAAGATGTTTTTCATGATTTGAAAACATTTTATTATCCTTTTTACCATATTTGGTTTATTATACTTAATCATCTTTTGTTATTACACATTTCCCACTGTGATATAGTGTGTAATACATTTGTTTTGATTACTTATACTTTTCCATGTCATATTTGCCTTTTTTTTTAACCATGCATGTGTATCATATAATGATAGAAAATAAAACACCCCACATATATTTCCTATAACATAAACAACAATACATAAATACATGTGCTAGAAAGAAATATATCCATGTATTAACATCCACAACAAAATCTAAATCATGAGATCAAATCCAACTACCAAAATCAATATCTATATATATAATGTGTTTTATACAATATAATTTACAAAATACCAAATACATAGATCTAGATCTATGGTTGGGCTCCATCATGCCTATCCTATAGAATAACCATATTGACCATAGATGCTTGGGACTATCCCCTTTGAATGGTATGATATAATGAGGTAGGTTTGGATATCAAACCTACTACCTATTTGAGTAAGTTGGCCACTTGGGCCTATACCTATCCAAGCCAGACCATGATATACATATCCACTCTCTCTCCTGAGCCAAGGCCTACCAGGACTATGCCTATCCCTCTCCCACACATTTTGATGGTTACAATATATCCTCGCATGTCTACAACTACCTCATTTCCTCCCTCACTAGTCTAATATATCCTACTTAGGTTAGGGAAGATGGTACCATAAGAATATCTAGAGTGGTGGGGTTGTATGGTGCCAGCACCGCATCCAAAATATCATGATGTACAACCACAATTAAGGTTCCCCATATGACCTCCTCTTTTGATAAATATACAAAACCAAAACTAGATAGATATTAGATCACATATATATCTAAAAATATATATATTTACTATAACCATATGTAGCTAATATTCCATATCAAAACTTAAATCAAAATTACAACATTTCTCACTAGTCTCAATATCACCAACCACCATCTCCTTGTCTGTTCACTTGTCAAGCATGAGCTCTCTATTTTTTATCCCCCAAGTTTCTCCTCTATGGCTTGCCTATGCACCAATGTAAATATATGTGTCACCACTCACACATTCTAAAACCCTCTCCTAAGAGGTGTCTTGATAGACCAATTATGTCCTAGAATTAATGCTAAGTCATATCACATTGTTGCCCTCACCTATTCCCACTTTCACTAGTGATGCCTCTATCTATGGTGTGTCTAAGGTGTTCATTGCTACTATAATGCCTATTTTGGTGCCTACTATGTCAATACATCCACATCCATATCATCCCCTCCCCCAACCACTTGCTACCTTGCTTGACCAGTCCATGGTCTAACATGCTATAGCCTAATCATAGGTATCTCCACTAGTGCTCCTCCTCCTCATCCTCCTCTCCCCCTTGGCTCTCTATCATGTCATTCATAATAAGAATGAAATAATAGAGGGGACACTAGGTGTGGGAGTTTGATCTACCCTGGTAAGTTTTCCATTAGATGTGGCTCTACCCATGAGATATAATGAAACATGATTTACACTCATGCTAGCCCTATCACAATGGTTGACCAAATAGGACATATAGTATCAATGTGCATTTAAGGATTCCACATGATCTCCCCTTATGTGATAGTATACAACACTATCACATGGGGCACAACCTAAGCTACATGGTCCTTATTCCATCTTTTCACTTGAGGTAACCTTTCATTGACCACATGGGATAACCTAGCTAGTCAATACATAGGAAACCTATCATATATCCAAACACTTAGAAAAATAATAGGCCTCATAGTCTTCTACCCTCTAAAAAACATCCCATATATATCATGCATGAGAAAAACCTAAATAATATTCCCAAATTCATAAAGTGCTCCCTGATCTAAAATAGATTGACACAACGCTATCACATATAGTGGTACCTTATCATCCAACTTGTGACACAAAACTCATGATATCACAAGTCCAATCATGGCCTTATAGATGCATAAAATATCAAAAATATATACATTAAAAAAACTAACCTTCAATACTAGGTATATCCTATCTGATCACGTCACCCATTGGGCTAGTGCTTGCCTATCCTATAGATCATATAATGTCCCTATGATCATCAATGTCACTCTTATCAATAGTCTCAGCAATGCATGGACATTGTATATCATGATACCCACCTCAATAGTACCCACATACACCACCCATCAAAAAACATTGGTCAAATATTCCTATGCTCCAAGGAATATGACAACAAGATCAACACTAAATGGGATGCACATCATATCCATGATGCCTCTAAAGCCTAGTGTGACCAATTTCACTTTGTTCATTTCAATTAATCACTCAAGTAGATTTGATATCCATGATGCATCTATAAATCACCAATAACTCTTGCATATCTACAAAATTTAAACAACAAATGATGTATCAAATCTCCATGCCATAAATAATCAAAATACATTCTTAAAATATAAAAAGTCAGCCACTTTTGATTTAGTTTATCAATTTTCTACAAAACTGACCCATTTAATACTAAATCAGCCTTATACTTTATTTTTGTTACTATATAAACATTTTCACATCAATATTACATCGACCTTCTTAAAAAAACTATATTGGTCATGTCATATATAGTCAGCCTTACCCCTTAACAACTAAGTTGGATTATGATATGAAGTTGACCCCATTTTAGCATACTAAATCAACCCACTAATACACAGTCAACCTTATCATCCTCCCTCACCTTATGGACTAAGTCAACTCTATTTATACATAATGTTAACTTTTTTCCCATTTGCCATAAATGCTTTGATCATTTATTGGTTTGACCCCTTCCTACCCAGTATCCCATTTTACCCCTAGTTTACCTAAAATTTTCCTAAGGTTTATTTTGGTGCCTAGATTTTGCCTACTAGTCAATTTTATATTTTTAAATTAATTTAAAATAAAAATATTCAAAAATTTGAAATTTCCAATTGCTTACCTATGTTGCACTCATTATGGTCACTATGCATCCTCCCCATCTCAGTTGTTATATCCTCACCATGATAGATGTATGGTATCCAACTAGGTCTCTTAGATATCTATTTTATTAGAATAGTAAAAATAAAAAATGAATTATTTTTTACCCTATTTATATTTACCATTTAAAATTTATTTACTATTTAAGTATTTACCATTAGATTCTATCTTTTGATCATATCTTTATTTGTACTAGTTCCTTTTACAAACAATAAAATGCTATAGATTCTTGACATTATAGAGAATCTTTTCACTTGATGCATGAGGGAATCTAAAATCATAATATGATATTAGTCATTATAAAATGACATATATCTTCTCTTATAGTGGATTCTAAAGGGATTGCCTCAACTAATTTTTAAAAATAATTAGTAGATGTGGTGATGAATTTGTGACCTTTGGATGATAATATATTTATCTTACCTACCAAATCAAATTCATAAAGGGAAATGGCCAAGGTTATATAATAGGTTATAAATCTTGTGAATGTGCATCACTAGCATTGCCCAAATTATTTTGCATGTTCTTGAAATTTTTAGTCGATTGTAAGACAATATTAACCCATTTTTAACAACTTATATGACATGGATTTTAGGATAAAATGGCCTCCACATTCACTAAGATGTACTTATTGTAAATATAATTTGCCTCTTATTGCTTAGGCATCAAATTATTTGACTATTAAATGATAGTTAAAGTATATCCCCTCTGGTGATAACATACCAAATTACATCACTTTACAATTCACATTTGTCATTACATGAAAGCTTATACAAAGTGATAAATTTATATAGAAAATTATAAATATCATTTTACCATTCTGAATTATCAGCACTTTGTGTAGTATAAAATATTACAAAGCTATCCAATTTCATATTTGTAATGGAAGGTTGTTATAAACATTATAATGTTAATATGGACTTATCATCGATAATATATATAGAAATAAGAGAAGTTTCATTGGAATAGCATCTATATTATGATTATGTTGGGGTATCAAGTTACACCCTTGGAGAGGGTTCTTTAGGCTCTCTCCAATTGAGCTACACTATGGGAATAACCCTAGGCTATGGGTCACCTATGGTGGGGCTGGACCTCCAGAGAAGTCTAACTTCCTCTTGATGGATCACCTATACTATTGTTTAAACTAATAAAAGGGTTATAAAATGGGAAAGGGCTCCTAATAATGTTAACCAAGAGACTCACGAAATTTAAATAAGAACTCACATAAGCATGAATTAAACATTGAGGAAGCATAAGACAATGCTAGCTCACATAATCTTAGAAAACTTAGCTTATTGCATAAGTGTGTCATAAACTAGGTTCAATAAGTAATGAATGAATGCAAAGAGGAGTTATAAGACTCACTAAGAGCTTTCATCAATGATATAAATAACACTAACTTAGACCTACAACTAACTTGAAGACACCTAGAAATGGGCAAGAAAGAAGGACAATGGGCATGGAAGATTCTCCTTCATAATGCCATCATACACAAGATTTGCTACAAAAAATTCTAAGGGGAGAGATAGGTAAATAAATTCTTTATTTATTCAAGAGGTATTTCATACAAATTTTGATAGGGTCTATCCTTCTCAAATGAGAGTCTCTGCTCATCCAAAAATGAGAGAATTTCTTATCAAAAGTCTAAGAGAGATGTTGTAAATGGGAAAGAATAAAAGATATTGGAGAAATGGGAGGAGAGAGGGAGAGTACACCATCCAATAGAAATAAACAAAATTCCACCACATTTCAATAAATTCTCAACCATATTTTTATCAAATCAAGACATAATCTATCATAAACAAAATAACCTTCATTTGTCCTGATAGCCTTTGAGCTCTTTGAAAAACATACTAGAAGACAAAAAAGTGTTTTGGACATCGAGTCATCATCTTGATAAAAATGAAAACACTTATATCTCTCCTAAAAATCCATTAAATTCTCCAACTACTTCCTCTAACCACTAGATCTCCATCTTGAGACTCTACGCCATCTTCTACTTGGCTTGCTTATAAGGACAAAATCTTTATGTCCATCAACCTGATTAAACCATGATTATGTTTTCTTTAGTTTATTAAATGTTCCTAATGAATTTTGGATGATATGACTATCATATTTATTCCTTGGCATGTTATTTACTATAACCCCTGAACACATATCTACCATAGATGAAAACCAATCCCATTTATTGGTTTTCCTATAGTATTAATGTCGATGAAATGAAGACCACCAAGTGTTTAATCTTGCTTCAACAATAGTTTCCACCCTTTTTTATGTATTAGTTATAAATATATACTCTACCTCTATGGATATATAATGTTGATGCTTGATCCCTAAAACATGCATTATGGTTCAACATGGATCATATTTGAACTTGACTCTTATGCATTACTTGCCTAGGTTGAAAACAACTTCGTCAACCTCCATTGGAACTCTCTTTGGCCCACATTTGTTCATTTTCCATTGAATTATTGATTTATTAATATCAAATTTAGACACTTGATGGCCTTGTGTTTGATCTAATCTCTATCAACCTATTAACCTTACTCACACCATTGATCTTTCTCTATACAAATAAATGTGAGCCATATATCGTTTGCTAGTTTAACTTGCTTAAGACACTTATCACCTACACATTTGATCTTAGGATACACTAAAATTTTGACTCATTTTTCACCATTAGATATGATTTATATGATTGTACATGCACCATCAATCTACTTGGACCCATTGATTCTATCTTTGCTCGTGCACTGTTGGATCTACTTTATACGATTAAATGTGCACCATAGATCTATTTGGGCTCACTAACATCACTAATCACCCACTCGCTATTAGATTTGATCTTATTTTCCAAAATTTAGACACTTTTTATCCATGCATTCATCCTTGGAACATTTGAATTTAAATAGCTATTTTCCATAGCTTTAACTTGATGTCCTCGAACATGTCTCATTCTACAAGTCTAACTTTGAAGCTTTATATCTTGAGATAGAAAAGACATCAAGATATGAAATTTGTAGAGAATGATTTGGGCATGAACATCTTCATGTCCATGTGATCTTTTGGCCTTGACTAATTTCCTAAGTGTATTTATCAAATGTACAACTAGACTAGCCTAATTTTTTCTCCATGATGTGTTGATGATAATCTATCTCTTATATGCTTGTGAAAAAACTTTCAAGGATCAAAATGAGTTTTTAAGGCCTATGAAAACTCGTTCCATGATCTTGACTGCATTGATCACCATGAGAACTTGCTTTCTCAAAATTTGACAAACTACACTTTAAGTTTACTTAAAGTGTTTTAAAAGCTTTATAAGCTACATATGATCTTTGGACCACTCATTCCAACTATAAATCTATTAATCTCATCCATTCAGGTAGAAGCTTTGTGTGTGGTCCAAATTTTTGGCCAACATCTTGGGTGACTCATAGGGAAGCATGCCTTCTATGCTTGAGAATCCAGACTAGTTGCCTCATCTATTCCATTGGGCATGGAGCCTCTTCTCTAGTTCGACATATTTATCTGAAGCTAAAACTATATGCCAACCCTTGGGTAACTCCTCTTGAAACAAACAAGGACCAAAAGGAATTAAAAAAAACAAAGTGCCTAAGGGACTTATTGAATGGAAATATAGAACAAAAGGGAAACTATCCTAAATAAAGCAAAGACAAGTAACCTAAGGAAATAGGTAAAACAAGACAAAAGGGAAGTAAACTACTACTTGTGCTAGTCACTTATTGAAACAAATCAAACCTAGAATAACTAACCTAAAATAAGATGCTTCCCTCCAAGATCAAATGGAAATCTATTTTTTGCACCTTGGAACTTTGAAATATGCCTGATTTTTCTTGATAGATCTCTTTTATATCTAAGATAATTTTCATGTTCATGTCTTCTTAGGGAAGAAATTGGTTCCTCTACTACTAATTTGAGGTGCATGAGTTTTAGATGTGAGTCCAATACCCATTCATACTCCTCCCAAATTTGTGTATTTTTTAAGAACAACTTCAATTCTTCTTCTTTCATGAACTATTAATCATGAACATATACACCAACTTGATCTATCTTCTTTGACATATCTATAAGGTTGAAATCTAAGGGAGATGGATCTGATCTTATGACTTATTGGGGTCATTTTAGATCATTCTCATCTTCCAAAAGTATATATATGTCTGAAGTTAAAGAGAAAAGCTGATAACCATGTTTGAAAAGTTCAAACATGTCATCTCCTGACAGAATAACTACTTCTTTCTTGATGAAACAACTTTCCTCAACCTACAATGGACTAAATTTAAGTAAGGAATAACCTAAATTTAAGACAACAAATAAATCTAAAGATTTGTTCTCATGAAGTTACAGTTCAATTGGTGTTTCTTCAAGCTGAATGTCAAAAAAAGCATATCAACCCCTTGACCACAATCATGAGGTTGTAGTCTATTTTTGATAGCTTAGTTTGGTCAATCAACACTGCTTCATCTTCAACATCAAGTTGATGATTGAACATATTATTAAAGCTAGCTTGTTTTCACCTTTTTTTACTACTTGGTACTTATGTTATACCACTTTTGTAATCTCTTATCCTTCATGATGAATGACAACTCTTGAGTCATCAAAGGACTCATAGGAAACACCTTCAACTTATATAATTGGAGTGTCTTCCTCTTGATCATCAATAACCTCCTCATCATGTACTTTTCTTGCACTTGCATCTCAACCTTTTCCTTAGCTTTTTATTGTAATTATTCCATATTTGCATCATTATAGAAGATTGAAACATGTTTTTCCTTGCCAAGAGGTGTCCCAATCATGATTTCTTCTTCTTGGTCATTCAATTCACTTTCATTTTCTATTTCCTTAGCTACATCTTCTTGATTGCCTAACAAAGGAGAGGATATATATCAAAGAGTGGTATAGTATACCCTTGAAAATATTTAGTAAGATGATAAAGGTCCAAATAAGTTACTATAGATACCTAATTTTTTTTATGGAGCTGCTCTTTATGGATCACCTTCACCTCCTCTCTCTATTGATTTGATTATTGAATGGATTTCCATGATAGAAAGGATCTTGGATTTTGAGGGGAAATGCATGGAGGTTGAATGATCTCTTGCTTGATCTTGACTTCAGCATCTTGGCTTATGCCTAATTATTCTTCCATCTTTATTGATTATTGAATCTGATTACAAGTCATAACCTTATGTTTAGAAACCTCTACTTCTGTACTTATTTTGTTATGATTGATAAAGAATAAGTTTGTTGTTGTGTTGCTTTTGTAGCTATTATTGAATGTTGGAGATGATGATTGGCAAAATCAACCTTAAAATCATGAACCAATTGGTTAGATATATCTCCCTACAAAACTAAAAATGAATAATCCTATATGTTCTATTGAGAAACATGGAGATTAGTCTCCTCAACACATACTTGTTCATCCTTATAAGTCCTCTCTTGGATAGACTTCTAGGTAAGAAAGTTAGGCAAGGTCTGAATGGAATCTTGAGGACTATGGTAAACATTGGTTTGGCATTCATGAAGATAAATGGGTAACTCTATGGGAACATGATGATGATTGTGGTGATCTTGTGGTTCCTTGTAAACTACTAACCTCTCTTTAGTGTTTACTATTAGACCACTAATGTCTAGAATATCATAACTAAACTTTGAGTGACCTTGCCTTATGAAAGAGGAACATACCTCTTTAGCTTACTACAAATTAGCCCTCATGATCTGAATTTCATGCTTGGAGATATCCTAACTATATATTTTCTTGGCGTCTATGCTTATCATCTCTTTTTCATAGCCAAAGATATTTTTCTTGAATCTTGAGATGAATTGATATGGGACTTGACTGGGTTGATCAGGAGGATACAAATATTCATGAGGGCTATTATAATATTGGTATGAGATTTGATACTATTGATAAAGCTCTATACATGGTTGGTGATGCTCACCATAAGGTTGATAGAGATCATGGTAGGGATAATATGGGTTATGAGGAAGGTAAGAGCCATGCTCTTGATAATAAGGATCATGAGAAACTTGATAAGGCTCATCATAGATTTGATATAACTCTTGGTAAGGATGATTAGGCTTATATGGATCATGAGTATCATGCTAGAACTGCTGATAAGTAGGTGAATGACAGGGATATCCATCATAGTTGTTCATATCAACTTCATATGTCAAATTAGATGAAAAAAATAATCAAAATATTTAATGAGACATACTTGGCCTACTTACAACTAGAAGCTTTTATTTAGAGTTGCCATTGGTGCTAACTTGCTTACTTCTAAAAGCTAATTAGAGGAAAGACACACCAATAATATTTCCACTCTTTTGGATCTTGGTCCCACTAGGCATGCCAAAAGATATTGGGGAATCAATTTTCACCCATGAAGAGGGTTATTTAGGCTCTCTCCAATTGAGGTACACTATGGGAACAACCCCAGGCTGTGGGTCACCTATGGTGGGGTTAGACCTTTAGAAAAGGTTGACTTCCTATTGATGGATCACCTATACTAATGTTTGCATTGTGAAAAGGGTGTTAAAAGGGGAAAGGTATCCTAAGAAATTTAACTAGGTGATGCACCAAATTTAAATGAGAACTCACATAAGTATGAAGTAAACACTGAGGAAGCCTAAGATAATGCTAGCTCACACAATCTCATAAAACTTAGCTAGTTGCATAAGTGTTTCATAAAATATGTTCAAGAAGTATTGAATGAAGGCAAAGAGGAGTTTTAAGATTCATTGAGAACTTACATAAATGATAAAAATAACACTAACTTAGACCTAAAACTTACTTGAAGACACCTAGAAATGTTAAAGAAGGACAATGGGCATGGAAGATTGTCCTTCACAATGCCATCATGCACGAGCTTTGCTACACATAATTCAGAGGGGAGAGATAGGTAAATAAATTATTTATTGCTTTAATAGGTCTTTCATACAAATTTTGATATGGTTTATCCTTATCAAAAGAGATTCTCTTCTCTTCCAAAAATGAGAGAGAATTTCTTATCAAAATTTTGAGGGAGAGATTACAAATGGGAAAGAATAAGAGATATAACAAAAAGGGAAGGAGAGAGGGAAAACACACCATTTAAGATTAATAAATTAAATTACACCACCTTTAAATTAATTCTCAACCACATTTTGATCAAATATTGACATAATCTATCATAGACAAATTAACATTCATTTGTCTTGATAGCCTTCAAACTCTTTGAAAAACGTATGAGAAGACAAAAATGAGTTTTGGATGATGAGTCATGCTCTTAATAAGAATTAAAACCATTATATCTCTCCTAAAAATCCATTAAATGATCTAAATACTTCCTCTAACCACCATATCTCCATCTTGGGACTCTACGCCATCTTCTACTTGGCTTGCTTATAAGTATAAAATCTTTATGTCCATCAACTTGACTAAACCATGACTATGTCTACTTTAGGTGGTTGAATGTTCCTACTAAATTATGGATGATATGAATATCATATTTATGCCTTTGTTTTCTCTTTACTACAACCCCTAGACACATATCTACTATAGATGAAAACCAATCCCATTTATTGGTTTTCCTATAGTCTTAATGTCGATGAAATGAAACTCACCAGGTGTTTGATCTCATTTTGACAATAGTTTTCACCCTTTTGTATTTATTAGGTATAAAAGACCTATTTTGATTACATGGATATCTAATGGTGATGATCTATCCCAAAAATGTCCATTCTGGTTCAACTTAGATCATCTTTGAACTCAGCTCTTATGTATTTGCTTAGCTAGGTCAAAAATAATTTCATCGACCCCCACCAGAAGTTTCCTGGGCCCACATTTGTTTATTTATCATTTAATTATTGATTAGGGACTATATAATTTAGAAAATTTGTATCCTCATGCTTAATATGGTCTCTATTGACCTATTGACCTTGTTTGCATGGTTAATCTTTCTCTATATGAATAAACATGAGCCATAGATCTTCTACCAGTTTAACATGCTTAAGATACTTGTCACTCATGTATTTGATCTTAAGATTCACTAAAATTTTGACCCATTTCTAATTTTTAAAACTAATTTATACAATTTCATGTGCACCATCGATCTTCTTGGACCCATTGATTTTGTCTTTGCCTACACACCATTAGATCTGCTTTGTAAGATTAAACATGTACCATAGATCTGTTTGGGCCCACTTATATCATTGATCACCTACTCACCATTAGATTTAATCTTAGATTCCTATATTTGGACACTTTTTATCCATACATTTATCCTTAGAACATTTCAATTTAAATGGCTATTTTTCATGGCTTTAACGTGATGTCCCCATGCACGTCTCACTCTATAAATCGAAATTTGAAGCTTTATATCTTGAGATAGAAAATATTTCAAGATGTGAAATTTGTAGAGCATGATTTAGGAATGAATTTATTCATATCCATGTGATATTTTACATTTAATAATTTCCTAAGTGAGTTTATAAAATGTGTAACTAGATTGTCCTATTTTTTTTGCATGATGTGTTGATGACGGTCTAGATCTTCTATACTTATGCAAGAACTTTCAAAGCTCAAAATGAGTTTTTGAGGCCTATGAAAACTCATTCCATGATACTAAATTACAAGCTACATGTGATATTTGGACCACTCATTCCATCCAGAACTCTATTTAATTCATCTATTTAGGTAGAAGATTTATATGTGGGTCAAATTTGGCCAACACATTATTTTAGCGAGGTATGATTTCAATTGTAAATTTATCAAAATATATCATTAAAATTTTTATAACATCTCTTTATAGGATTAACCTTTCTTCATTTATATGATAAACGTATAGAACTTGGTTGACTATAAGTTAAGAGTCATTATATAATTCAACATATTTTATCTATATTATACGAGTAGTGTACAATCCTAAAATTAATGCCTCATATTATATTATGTTATTTTACATGATAATCATAAGAGGAATGTAAATGGTATGGTGTGCACATAAGGAGCGACTAAAAATATTTCTACCCTAATGCCCAAGGTACATTTAGATCCATAAAAGTACATAGTACAAGTATCATTATCAATGTGGTGTACAATAAAATCATCTCAAAAATTATTATTGATAGGTGTTGTGTCAAGTACTAGTGCTATCATTAATTGATGTAAAATTACTTGTCCTTTCATATTTTTTGAGATATTAAATTTATTTCAATTTCTATAAGTAACATTACCCACTTAGCTATACATCTTGACAAATATGGTTTCATCATAAGGTACTTGATTGGATCCAATTTTGCGATGACATGTGTCTCATTGTTAAGCATATAATTTCAATTTTTTTACATGGAAAAGACAATGGCCAAACACATTTTTTCCATTGCATTAATTTTTTTTAATAATATAAAAGCATATAGCTAATGTAATAAACTACAAATTCTCTATGATCAACATTGTATTGTGTCACCAAATCTCCTAATGCATGTTCTGTGGTAAAAATGTACATCAATAGAGGCTTGTCAAGAATTGGAGGCATCATGATTGGGGGATCAAGAATATATTATTTTATCTCATCAATACTCTTTAGACATCATTTATCCTATTTAAACTTCATATATTTTTTTAAATTAATCCATAAATTATCTTATTGCTTGAATTCTCCATTTTAAGAACTTTAATTTATATAATCCTTTGGGCTAGATAATTTCAATGATAGCTTTGATATTTTTGGGATCAACTTATATACTACATTGAGATATGATATAACCTAGTCTTTTTCTTGAGAAAACACTAAACACATATTTTCTTAGACAACATATGTTATCATTTCATAAACGTTCAAATATCTATTACAAATATATAGCATGATCTTGTCTATATTTTGATTTTTTAATTAATTCATCAACGTAATCTTCAAAAATTTCATGTATGAGGTCATGAAAGATATGTGTCATGACCATTTGATAGGTAACTATAACATTATTCAATCTAAAGGGCACAACCACATAATAGAATTACCCCCTCGGTGTTTTAAAAAACATTTTGTTTTCATCATCTAGATTTATTTTTATTTGGTTATACCCCAAAAATCCATACATAAATGAGATCATATCATAGTCATATATGGAGTCTACAATCATATCAATGTTAGGTAATGTAAAATTATCCTTAGGGAAAACATTTTTTAGATATTGATTTTTTTTTAAAAATCCCAATTTGTCTATTAGGCTTAGCGATTGGGATAATAATAGAAATCCAAGTTGAGTAATCAATGGGTCTGATAATCAACACATTTGGTATATTTTGAATCTCAAGTTTAACTAACAAGGATGATTTTGAATCCATCTTCCTAATTTTATATTTAATTAGTTTGGGATTAGGGTAAGAACAATGTTTTGTAATGTTATCAAATGATCTATACTTAGCATATTGGAATAATACCAAGTGAATAACTCAAGGAAATCATGTAATATTTCTCTAAAGTATTTTCCTTCCTCAACCTTGAACATTAATACAAGAAGTATCAGTCATGGGTATTTATTGGTGCCTTAATTAAATTTGTCTGTCTTCATTTAATAGTGCTAAGTGATATTTTGCATAGGCCATGCCAAGGATTATGTCAAGGTCATCTAATTGGGCATTATCATGTGAAAATTCACACTCTCTAAAATATGTGTGGGTTTATTATAGAAGGGAACCTTTTCTGATGATATAAGGAAGGGAGATGAATATATGCCCCAAATTTTTTTGAAGAGAGACTCATAATTATGAAATTAATACAATGCCCAAATTTATAGTGAGATAATATCATCAATGAGCTCAAAATATACTAACTCTAGTGTTGCAACATGATCAAATTTTTGTTCAAGGTTAGGTTTTGATTAAAGAAATGAATACAAATACTAGCTTTATTTTTATTAATTATTAATATATCAATGATTTAATTTGAAAGGGATATTTGAATTATTATTATATCCTAGACCTTGTTTGTTTATATGATCGGATGGAGATATCAAGTTAATAGTGACTTGTAATTATTTTCCTAGTCCTTGTTTAGTGTATTCTAATTTTTTCATATGTTTTAATACAAAACCATATTGCTTTAGTTCTAATTTTTTTGCTGAAGGGGTGGTAAACTTAGTAGGTGTTGGTGCTTTTATGTCTATTTTAAAAAAGGGGACCCTTGCTATTGTGGAGAATAATGTAATTATGTTCAATCCTAATCATTTAGATTACATTGTGGAGGTTAAAATGTATCTATAGAATATATATGATCCACATCACTATTATATTATAGTATATGATCTAATTATGTATGTGGTGCTATATAAACCATTAAAGGTTGCATCGTATGTTTTTTTACCTTAGTTTTTATATGTGAACCTAAAAAATTATAAAAATTTGAATTGATTTATATGGTATAAACTATAACAAAGATACATGAATCTAAATGTAAATGAAGAATATGATTTGAAAAATTTCACTAACCATAAATAGAAATGAACTAATGGATTTAGATACTTATGATGTCATTTTTCTATGCAGGTTTGAGACTAAATGCAAGTGATAGAAGGGATATAATTAGACTATGATTTAATTAGATTAGGAAATAGGTGTCTAAAACTACTCAAATTGAACTTACCAGACTTATTGAGAGGTTTTTAAACATGAAAAAATATCCATATCTCCTAAAAGGATACTTGCACGAACAAATCTCCCCAAGGTCTTGGTTACCAAGTCTTCATACATAGAGTAGTGCAGTCAGCTCATTGTGACCATACCATATCACGGGTCTTCAGTGAACATTTTAGACAAATCATAATGCATTATAAACATGGAACTTGTTATTATAGATTATGTTTTGTGATTATGTGTCACCTTAGTCTTGTACACTTGGCAAACTCAAACCTTAGATGTTCTTCCTAGTTATACACATGCCTTGCTTATACAAACCTCTCATTTATTCTATCTTATACCCCTTAGCCTATCTCTAGTTTGACTAGCATTATATTAATTACACATAAATCCCATCTTTCCTAGAATGACAAACATGTATTTATATTACACCTCTACAAGTTTTGAGACCTTGAACACTAATGTCTAGGATAGATAGTACATTGATGTTACTGTAATACCCTAATTCCAGTACCCTAAAGTCATCCAATTTTAAAATGAAATATATTACAATGGTCAACTTAAGTGTTTTAATGTAATTTATCTCCAAATAGGATTGGTATAAATACAATATCAACCCTCATTCATTCCTCACCTAGAAATTAGACCAAAATAGCACTCAAAAAGCATTCAAGTTACCAAAAGCTTTCTTTTTTTGCCCTATTTTGATATATGTCAAAGGAAAAACCTAGTTATATGTCTAAAGTACTAAAGGAGTAGTCATAAGATCATATTTTTCAAGTTACAAGCTATTAATTTCTATACTTGATTTACACACATTGCATGATTCACACAGAAGTTGACATGTAGGGGAGAACTACACGAGTCTAAGGCCCTCTTCTAGAGTATTGGCTATGTAAGAAATTTCATTTAATAGTGGGGTCATTATAGGTTAGCTCAACACCATGTGCCCACTAACCCATTTCCCCCAAGGTCACATTGAATATGGAAAGCTAGGGTTTTTCCATTTCACTAGGAGTGATAATCCATGAACTAGATTTGAATTCACCAGAGTGAAGGTAAAAAAAAAATAGAAATATCTAGGTGGTCACATCTTATTTGAATATATATTTTTTACATTATAGTAGCATAAAACTTAGACACTAACATAAATGTAACCATCCCAAGCTGACACAAGTGTCAAGAGAGCCAGAGGCACCTAATCCAAAATTTGATGATCGATTCAAAACTATCTTTCTACCTACATTCTTCCTTTACTAGATCTAGACCTAAATTAGCATTATAACTAGTTAAGTACTCTCTTTAATATCATTTTTATATCTAACATAGTTTTATTTTTTTTAAATTACCTATCTTAGTTTTATAAATTCAACATATGGTACATCTAAGTTTATCACATTAATTGGCTTATTATAGATCTATTTTTCACCCTTTTACCCTATCATTTATATATCCTTAACCCCATCTACTTGAGTAGGATTACACTATCCAAATTAGGGCTAAAAATTTGGTGAATCTAATCTATGTGAATGTAATTTTTTTTTCTGATTTCTAAGGTTTTAAACTAGTTAGGGCTTTATATTATTGTTCTTTTTCATTTCTATTGGTACTTTTTTACATGCAACCTATGCATAACCCTTGATTGGAGGGTGTGTTTATTAAACATATTAAACTTCCCCATAGCCTATCTAAGATGTATTAAAAAAATGAGGCATCTCATATCTTGGATCATGATGATACCCATGTTGATAGTGAAAAAAATCTTGATAGGGTTATCATAGAAGAATATTATGATAATGAAAATATGGAAACAAATGACAATGACCAAGTGCATGCAATTATGATGTTTCATTAAAACATTTGAAAAAACCCTAAAGATATTGATATATTCTTAAAAACTATACTTTAAATTAAAAATGAAAAAACTTTAGTGGATAAATCCCTTCCCTTGAGCACATACAACTTAATACTTCTAATGGGGGCACAAAGTATGTGTTCCAACCTTTGTTACCTGAAACTACTATTGATACATCCATTATTAACTTACCCATTATTTCAATAGAAATACTAATTTCGATGCCTATTACTACTCAAAACATGTTTCCAACCCCTTTAGTGACTACTCAAATTATTAATCAAAATCCCACTAGACCTATAGATTAATCACTCCTTTAAGTCATAAAGACCTTGCAAGATAAGGTTACAAACATTGAATAAAAGACTTCAAAGTCTTCACATGCTATAGATTCAAAAGATGTGTTGCATAACCCTCTTGTACTTGAGATATATTTACACCTTTTCTAACTATATTTGTTTCACCTAAATTCACATTTTATGAAGGCAAAGGTGATCCTAAAAAACATATTTGAACCTTCTATACAACATGCCTTGATTATGCTTCAAGTGATAAAATTTTGACCAAATAATTTCCAAGGAACCTCAAGGACTATGCTTTAAGGTGGTTGTATGACTTACCTCTCTAATACATCAAAGATTTCAAACCTTTTACATATCAGGTTTTGGCACATTTTTCTATTAACATTACCAAAAAGGTTTCCTATGCTCAAACTATAAAGATCAAATAAGGAACTAATGAACAAGCCAATGAATATGTCTTGAGATATAAGACAATGCTATTCAAAATGACCAATCCTATGGTAGAAAAAGAGTTGAAATACATATTTAAGAAAATTTTTCTTACTCCTTTACATTATTCCATTGTTTTCAAAAAGTTTTAATCTTTCAATGACTTATGCCATGTTGTACAGGATTGTGAGACAAAGTTTATTTCATTAAATAATCTCAAGTATGTAGAAAACACACCATATACATCTACATATAGTAAAAAGTCTATAATTAAACCAATTTATAAGGTAAAAACTCTTGATCCTAAAAAAGGAAACAACCACCATGGTTAACATAGTTGTAAAATACCCTAATCAACTTGTGCTATCTAATGTACTAAGGAGACAATTTACACATTTACCTGAGCTTTTTGCTTCATTATTCCCATAGTTACTATAGTGTTATTTTATATCTCTCCCTTTATAGATGTTGATGTAAATATAATTATACCTAAAGGATATGATTAAAATGATTATTTCTACTATCACCAAGGCCCTGGGTATTCTATGAACAAATGTTTAACCTTAAAGCATAATATCCAGGACCTTATCGATGACCAAGATATTACATTTGATGATACTCCAAATGAATCAGGTTCACAACTTGGTGATCACCATAAACATAAATTATTTAATAATCATTTTCAATACCCTTCTAAGAAGGAAAATTTTAAATGACATATAATGCACATCCTTATCCATCATATTATGAACACTCACTAGATGGGGTCATTGGTACTTGTTATCTAATTTTGACCCCTAGGTCAAAATAGGATCCTTATAGTAAAAAATGTGAACCTTATATGATTTAGGAGGTCCTAGTTGAGTCCAAAATACCTTATTAGCATTTATTAATCTAAATTTGGAAAGATTAAGGTAAGTTTATTTTATGTGTTTTGGTATATTTGGGTCACCTAAGTCAAAAAGGGTAAAAAGGGTCATTTGTGGTGATTTTGAAAATGTTTCATAGGTGATTCAGGTTGACTAATGTCATTTTATGTTTCACACAACTTTTCACAATGTTTCATGAAGTTTTGTAATTTTGAAGACCATTTGCTAACTTGAAGGTGTTGAAAATGCATATAAATGTGATTTTGTCTAACATTTATATGTGAAAAAGCTCCCTAAGTGAAAAAATCATAAAATACCCATTATAAAGAGATTGGATCAGTTAATAAAATTACAAACCTATTAACTTGTCAGATATATTTAGTTTCTTGGAGTTAAATGCCACTTTGAAGAGTTAGAGGAAGTTATACAAACATATTGAAGTCATGTGCAAGTGAAAACATTGAATATGTGTCTTTTCATCTACTAAAATTTATAAAAAATCTTGAAAGGAAGTTTTAGATCCAAAATTTTTAGAAAATCACTTCTCTCTCTCATATTCCCCCTTCACAAGCTAATGAAGGCCAACTTCAACTAGATGGCACAAGAAATACGATTAGATTTGGAAGATAAAATTTTGGGAACCATATGGGAATATAATTTTTGTAATTTTTCATTAGATTTGTGCTATTATATTTATTAATAATTACTAAGATCCTAGATTGCTTTTTTATGAAGCAAATCCCCATAGGATGAGTTTGGATTAACTTTAGTAAAAAGTGTGAATTCATGTCTAATTTAAATTAGTTGGATTGTATTATAGTATTTATTTATATTCATCACATACCTTCATTCAACATGGTGTCATGTTTGGAGGGCCTTTTGTCAAACAAAGCCTCCTTTATGAGCAACTTGAAGTGACTATCATGTTTTTTGAGTTTCTAAGTTCTCTAGGTGGTTAAGTTAATTTGAAAGTTTTTTCATGGTACTATAACACCCTATATATCCATTCATGATCTCTTGATTAGATAAATACTCTATACGAGTTCAAACTAGTCACATAGCTCTTCACTCCTTGAGACTATTTTTTGTGTTTGCATTCAACAAGGTATTTTGATGAATTTTATATTTTTAAAGGAGTTTGAGATTGTTTTTTTACTTTATATGTGTTGATTTAATAATTATAATGGTATTTGAGTCTTAGCATTTCTTGCTACACCCTCTAAGGCTTTTAAAATTCAAACTTGTAGACATCTTCACCTTGTGCAGCCTATAGGTTTGCAATTCCAAGTAAATCCATATTTTCAATGTTTAGTAAAGGTTTCTCAATTATGAATCATTCTAGTCTAGTTTGAAAATAGTAGTGGATCAATGATTAACTTCCAAGCACTTAGAGCAAAGATTGACAAACAAAATACCATGCCTAAAATGTCTACTTACATGAATGTGACTATGTGAACAAGTGATGATAGAGGTTGTGAGATTTTTTTTGAGAATCTAATGAATTGAAATGAAGTGATAATGAAATATTGATGAGGGTTTGATCACTATAAGTGACCATATGAAAATAGTGATCAAGATCTAATTCAAAGTCACCATATAGTCATATTTCTTGACAATGAACTACAATCAAGATGAGAGGTTTTTCCTTGAAAACATATATTCATGAACTTGGAGTCTAAGGATAGTGAAAGAGTGTCACACCCTCATGTAACATAGTGTTAGAACCTCTAAAAGTTTTGTTGTAGTGGAAAAGACCAAAAGTAGAGTCAAAACTACCAAAAACACCACCTATAGCCTCATAGTTTGGAATTGATCTTAAATAATGATGTTGTTAAGAGCAAGGGTTTGAAGACTTTGTAAAATTTTCATAACATCAATCACTAAAAAATATAGCCTTCAATAAGTTTTAAAATTGTCTTGAATACCTAAAAAGACTTGTAACACTCAAACTAACCTAAAAACATCACCTATAACTGCCTGTGAAGAGATTTCACCTTTAGACAATGATGTGGGAAAATTCTAAAGATTCAGTGTAATGAATAAGATTTAGGACTTCAATAAAAACTAAGATGAGTCATTAGCAAGCTTGAAAATGATAAGAAAAGTCCTATAGTTCATTAGTATTGGGAATGTACTTCAAAAAATTAGGTAGTATTCAGAGATTTAAGGATTCAAAAAAGTCAAGGAAGATATTTAGTTATCAATATTCATTCAAGAGTTGAAGAAGATTTCAATGTTAACAAGGTTCATAGAACATCAAAGCTCTCAGACTACTTCCATATAAACCTACAGGCTTACTAAGATGGAATAGGATATTTCAATACTTAAAAGGAGTGATAGAGATCCTTGAAAGGATTTGAGAGTTATTTTAGGAGATTATTAGGTTTCCTAAGTCCTTGAATATAAAAGAGACCTCAACAAAGAATGGAAACCCTACATACTCAACACATTGCATATATATGCCTATTATCTCTTGAAGTTTGTGTTTGATGTAAAGGTCTTAAAGTATGTATGGTGAATAGAGGGAAGTAAGGAAAAATTATTGATGATGATTTCATAGTGTGATACTCTACATTATCTATCTCATCTCAAATAATAATAAGCCAAAAACATGGCAACCATGTTCACTCCTGCATAGTCCTAAGTACCTACACAGACTAGTTTGAGTAGTCAACCCTAAGGGGAGATGGTAAGGCTATTTAAGGTTGATATATACTTGAAAATAATTTATAATATGATATGAAATATGTTAAATCATTCCATATAAGCTTAAAAACTAGAAAGATTATAACTCATACCTTTGTTCATACCCATACACAATATAAAATGCATACACAGGCCTAGACTTGTTTTGACAGTCAGGACTTAAATAAAGATAGTGAAGTGTAAGTGGAGTTGGATGAGGAATTTAAAACCTTGAGGAGAAATTCAAGAACCTATATAGATATTCCATTAATTCACATGCATTTTATTGTGAATGAAAGAGGAGAATACAATGAACTAGGGTATGATAATCAATTTGGCATAAGAACCCTAGATTAGATACATTGAAGATGTAAAGATATTTGATGAAATAAAGTGGTTATAAACCTATTGGAATATTCAAGGAACACCTCATAGACTCATGAAGGTCATTTTAGGCCAAATCAAACCTAAAACACATACCAATAAGCCTCATTTTCTCTCAAACCTCTCAGAAAGCTCATTTTCAGTTGATAGGTCATCTTGTTTTACTTGGTAAATGATAGGATGTTGTTATAATTATAATTTAACCAATCAATATATTGGTGTCATTTTCAACTAGGGTAGTGTATAATGACTATTCACAATGAGATCATTTGATATTGTAGTTGTATAATTCACTATTTGGGGGGGTTTACTTCTATTGTGCTTTTTAAATCTTAAAAATAGAAAAAAAAACTCTAACTCTAGTTTGCAGGAAAGTAAATCTAAAATGTTAGTTAATTAAAGATATCTTATTAGGATTCACACCATCAACATCCAAAACTTAAACATCTGGCATAAGATATATAATATCCTCACTCAACTTGCCCGACTGGGTAGGACAACATGATGTTTAAAATCTAAAAAAGTTTAGTGTCACTTAAACAACTTCTAATAAATTCTAAAAATGAGATGAATTAACAAAATTAATCTAATTAAAATACACACTCTTTCTTAAAATAAATCTATTTATATTGAATTAAAATATCTCTTGCATGTAAATGAAACACACTTGTATTAAAGGAAATTCACACTTGATTTTAGAAAAGGAAATCACATTTGCTTTTGAAAATGAAATTCACACTTGCATTTAAAAAAAATCACTCTTTTCTTGGAATGGAAATCAATTTGCATTAAAATAAATCACTATTTTGGTCAGTAAATTACAATCTGCAATGAATGAAATATATCTAAATTAAGAAATACTTTTAAGTTATTAAACTAAAAAGTATTGATTTATCTTGATCCTTAGAGAGAAGTGGGCCCTTGCTCCTTACTCAACACATGAATTTATTTACTCATAAATAAAAGGAAATATTGATCTATATTGAATTCAAAATAACATATACAAATATGAAATGCTAAACTCTATTTCTAACTTCTTCTAACTTTCTTCAACTTTAACAAATTTTCTAACTAGGAACTCCTTAGAATGAGGAGATGTGTATTTAAACATATCTCAACATCTATTCATAGAGTACAAAATGTCAGGAATATGAAACACCAAAAGCATACAATTGATTACCAAACCAAGCAACTTAATATGCAGAATTAACCAGAATCAACAAGTAACTAGAATTCAGAAATAACACAAAATATGAGAGACAATACACAACTTGTATTAAAACTCTTGAAGAAAAGAATACAATAAAGAAGATGCCACTTCTTCTCCACCACCTCTTCAGAGGCTTCCCACACCTCAAGTGAACAGTAATTCTCTCCTCTAAGCTCTCTCTCTTAGGTCCCAACACACAACTCAAACACAGAGTTGGTGTTCACCTTATACCCGTGCTCCACGCACACCACAAGTGCTCCATGCACTCCACAAGTACACAACCATACTTCAAGTAGATCTCCCCTGAACCTGCAACAACCTGCACCTCAATAGACCTTACTTATGGAAGGATCTCCCTTGCCTTCCTCTTTGCTCTATCTGAGTACACACCTGTACTCCAAGTAGATCCTACCTGATTCTGCTCCCTGTTGTGTTGCTGTCCTATCTGATCTTGCACACCTAAAAATCAACTTGGTTCTGCACACCTGTGAACCTTGACCTTGCACACACATACACCTGCAGATCAATGATCTTACTTACCATGTAGATCTCCTATAAAGGCCATGTTCACCTGATGACCAAGATCATACATACATGAAGAACCCTGCTGATTCTCCAATCCAGCACCCACACACCTGGTACTGTGGCACTAGGAGGAACACACCATTGCTCTACCTCTCTCTGAAGGAGCTGTTTGCTCTCTTACTCCCTTGCACAAGTTTCCAATACAACCATGAGTCTATTATATAGATCTCATCCAAACAATAATTAGACATCTAATTACAATAATTAGATCCGCAGCTCTCAGTCTAAAAATAGCTCTCATCATGCAAACACTTGGTTCATCAACTAACTGCCCGTAATATACTCACAGTCAAACCACACAGGCGACTGATGTCGGTCCCTATCTACCTGGGGGTGCCGACGCCGACTGATCTCTGACTGACGTCGGTTGCCTTCTTGTCTAATCCTGTCGATGTCGGTTGGCCAGACCGACGCCAGTGTCTGTGACACTCTGCAACTCTTCTGCAACCTCCTCCATGTCTGCATTAGTGAAGCTTTTAGCTCCACAACCTAATAATCTCCCACTTGGAGATAAACAGCTACACTATACCTGTACCTATACCCTGTCTAATCTATTTTCTAGTTTGTATCCCTCTTCAAGCTCAATCCTGAAGACAACCCACCACACAACCTATGATGTACCTCCTATCATCTGAGTACCCTGCCGCATCCGCATCTACAAATCTATGTAGTGAAGTCCTAACCCTAAATAGCATGAATCCCTATTGCTGGTCCCTCTCAAATACCTAAGAACCCACTTCTCTGGATTGGATCCTAACTCTCTGACAGCTCCCACTGCATGGGAATACTCAGGTCTATACCAGACCTCATGTGATTTTAGACACTGTACCTGTCCAGCCCTTAGTGTGCTCTGGCTCTGCATCCTGAACCTCACCAACACCTGATTCACATCAGCTCCCACTGGAGACAAAATCAACTTGTGATCTCCATGTCTCCCATGCCAAAGAATTTCGCTGCTCCAAACTCCTCATGACATGCCACTGAACTAACCTTACCCTTAGCTCAACAAAATCTTGTATGTCTGAACCTGTACCAAGTTCATCATCCACATACAACAACAAGATAATGTTACGACCATCATCCACCTGGTAAGACAAACACAATGGTTATACTGACATTGACTAAAGCCCTGCTTTGTCATCCACCTGGTACCACCTGTCAGTCCTGTCCCACTGTCCTGTAGTGCCCTCAAGACCATATGCTTGGTCTTCCATCTCACGTGTCCATTCACTCTATTCTTCAACTAAGGAATCCATTCATCTCTATGCTTTCGCACTGGCTGGCAACACTACCAAAACTCTTGTTTGGTTCTGCATCATATCCCTGCCATGCTCCCACCTGTTTCCTAGATCCTTCTTGCTCTACAATCAACAACGAGTATAAAGAAGAGGAACAATGAATTTGAGGGCCTACTTACATCTTCAATCCTCCGTATGGGTGTTTGAGACTCCTTGACAGCGTGCTATCCACCCAAAATCTGTTATAGTGACCGACCTCGGTCACTCCACAGTCTGCATTCGACCGACGTCAGTTCCCATGCGTCTGTCCCTGACTACCGACCCTATCGACATCGGTGTCCCTATTGCCAACATCGGTCCTCCTGAATAACATCGGTCTTACTTATTGTCGACATCGGTCCTCATGACTGACGTCGATCTTACCCTGCCCGACATCACCGACTTTGGTCTGCACATGACCGACATCGACACCTATCTGTTCGATGCTAGTTCCTCCTGACCGATGCCGGTACCTGTGTTCACCTGTGAGTGATGAATTTTTACCCGTGAGATCCTTTGAATCAAAACCCATGTCCAAACTGCTCTGCTCAGAAGTATCCAGCACCATCCACTAGTTTCTATCTGCCATCTCCTGCATAAACACCAAGGCTTTCCAGTTCTTAAGCCTGTCAAATATATCTGTCTTTCACTTAATAACATGCATCTCCTTCCTGCTCATGTGACCAAGCCTACGAAGCCACATCTCTGCAATAGAAGAAGAATTAGTAATATAAACAAGTAGATAAAGAGTACCTATTTTCTTACCACCAGCTAATTCAAGTGCATCCGCTATGAGAGTTCTTGTGCATCTCTTATCACCCAATCTTTCTAAAGAAATTAGCCATATCTCCAAACCTGGGACCTGCATGACCTTCATCAACACCTGTGTGTTGGCTGCCTACAATTTCAGCTTCACTTCCCCTTTGCCAATTCTTTGGCAAGGCTCACCAGCTCCTCTCCCTGGGGCTGCATGGAAAGAGGCAACCGAATCTTTTATCCAAGATTCAACTTTATCCAAGAAACCTCCCAGAGCATCCTGTGCAACAACACCTGCTACATCTGCTTCTTCAGTTTCTTCATGCTGATCTGCTACCAACCAACAATAATCTTTTACCTGCTCTTTCTTTCCATGGGACCGTAAGTGACCATCTGAGCTTTTCAACTCCTCCATTCTTAGCTTACTTTCATCTGCCATTGCTCTACTCCCACTCAATCAGAAACCCCTGAGAGTGACCTATAACCAAACACAAACCCTGCTTCCTAAAACCTTAGCTCTGATACCACTTGTCAGGAATATGAAACACCAAAAGCATACAATTGATTACCAAACCAAGCAACTTAATATGTGGAATTAACCAGAATCAACAAGTAACTAGAATGCAAAAATAACACAGAATATGAGAGACAATACACAACTTGTATTAAAACTCTTGAGGAAAAGAATACAATAAAGAAGATGCCACTTCTTCTCCACCACCTCTTCAGAGGCTTCCCACACCTCAAGTGAACAGTAATTCTCTCCTCTAAGCTCTCTCTCTTAGGTCCCAACACACAGCTCAAACACAGAGTTGGTGTTCACCTTATACCCATGCTCCACGCACACCACAAGTGCTCCATGCACTCCACAAGTACACAACTGTGCTTCAAGTAGATCTCTCCTGAACCTGTAACAACCTGCACCTCAATAGACCTTACTTATGGAAGGATCTCCCTTGCCTTCCTCTTTGCTCTATCCGATTACACACCTGTACTCCAAGTAGATCCTGCCTAATTTTGCTCCCTGTTGTGTTGTTGTCCTATCTGATCTTGCACACCTGCAAATCAACTTGGTTCTGCACACCTGTGAACCTTGACCTTACACACACATACACCTGCAGATCAACGATCTTAATTACCATGCAGATCTCCTATAAAGGCCATGCTCACCTGATGACCAAGATCATACATACATGAAGAACCCTGCTAATTCTCCAATCCAGCACCCACACACCTGGTACTGTGGCACTAGGAGGAACACACCATTCCTCTACCTCTCTCTGAAGGAGCTATTTTATCTCTTACTCCCTAGCACAAGTTTCCAATAGAACCATGAGTCTATTATATAGATCTCATCCAAACAATAATTAGACATCTAATTACAATAATTAGATCCACAGCTCTTAGTCTAAAAATAGCTCTCATCATGCAAACACTTGGTTCATCAACTAACTGCCCGTAATATACTTGCAGTCAAACCACACAGGTGACCGACGTCGGTCCCTATCTACCTGGGAGTGTCGACGCTGGCCGATATCTGATCGACATCGGTTGCCTTCTTGTCTAATCCTACCGACGTCGGTTGGCCAGACCGATGCTGGTGTCTGTGACACTTCGCAACTCTTCTGCAACCTCCTCCATGTCTGCATCAGTGAAGCTTTTAGCTCCACAACCTAACACAAAATATTGGTGATATTAATGCCCAAATCTATTTATTCAAAATATATAAAATCTAAGAGTTAGATCCCATTATTATAGGAAGGTGTTAAAACTAACTCAACTAACTATAGATAGGAAATAACTAATCTAAACTTAAGATACTTATCTAGTTTTACAAAATAAAGATACAAATATATCTAGACTATTTTAATCCATTACCATGAATGGTAATGTATAAAATAATACATATAAATATATAAATTTTATTTATAGATATATATAGAATTACTATTCTAAATAGTAGGATCCAATTGGTCTTTAGAGCACATTCAAGTATCTTCAGAGCATCCTGTACAGGTCTTCGAAACACTATATACAGGTCTTTAGAGCATCCTATGTATGTCTTTGAATCACACCTAGATTATCTTAAAAGTATTTCTAGAGTGTCTTTGGAGTGTCTTCAGAGTGTTATATCTTTAAATCTTGCTTGCCAAATCCTCAAAATTGTAGCCAAAAGAGTTGCCAAAATTGTGTGTTACCTTATCAAAATTACCCCATCATTGGGATGTGTTACTGTACTCAAAATTGTGATATTTATCCGAGTTAGACATAATAACAAGGTAAATAATTAGTAATAAATTATATATAAACAAATAATAAATTGAATTCATATCCTACTTAGATCAGACTTTAACTATTAAATGCAATACAATATATAACCAAAGGCAACACTTTATAAACAATTTATATAGCTATGATGAAATATATGAAATGATCATCAGTATGGTTAGAAGGATTTTAATGGGACATAGTGATCCTAGGGGAAGTTAGACACCCTAATTTATTTCAAGTTTTTGAAATTGGTTGGAAGATTCATACTCCCAACTTTATGAATCATCGCTAAGAGTTCAAAGTACTTTCAGGCTACCTAGGAGAGCTATAATGACCAGTTTGTAGAGATGGACTTAAAAATCACATAAATTACAAAAACTTATCCTTAAACATCATGTATTTTTTGAATACTCCAATGAGGTTATTCACATGTACTTGAGCTATATAGAATGTTGTACAGATTGCCATAAATCCTTTATTTTGTGTGTTTTTGATGTTTTATAGGGATTTTAGAGAGATGGATAATTTAAAATAATTTAATAAGGTCATATTAGACTTATTTAATCTCATAAAATTAATAAATTTACTCATTAATCCTTTAAAGTGATTTAACAAACTCCATTTTGCAAGGCAGTCCAAACATGCTTATGAGGGGCTTATTTTTGGCCATTTCATGGTTTGGCTATAAGCACAATGTTTTAGAAGCTAAAAATTTACATGGAGGTTTATTTTGGCATGGGAAAATTTAATCACACACTTAACATAGGTTTTATAATTTAAGGATGATTTTAGAGCCAAAATCTATTTTCTAGGTCTAGAGGCCTAATTAGGCATAATTAGTAGAAGAGATAGGCAGAAAAAGTAGACTTCCACTTAGATTTAGCTCATGAAATTTGACATGGAAATATAAGGTCGTATATGGTCCTATAAAATTAATTTATTTTTTCAATATAATTTTTACAATTTCCACACAAGGAAAAAATAGGAAAAAAGGCTATAAGGAATGAGGCCTAATTGGGGCTTTTGGTAGAGAGTGACCTATTAGGGATAGTTTGAGACCTCAAAATTGATTTTTTTAGGTATAATATGATTTAAATAGGCCATATATTAAATTTATAGTATCTAAAGTATTTGAAACCAAGTTTTGACACTTGTGTGCAAAGTAGGGCTAATGAGATGAAGAGCCTTCTAGACACCTTGCAAGAGAAAGTGGTGTTGTGTCAAAGATAACTTTTTGGGGTCATATAAGAGGTTTCAAGAGTAGATAAAACATGTAGGATAAACTGATCTAACCACCAATAATTCTACTTGTTCTTCAACATGTCAATAAGAAAGAGAGTTTCAAGAAGCTAGACAAAGTGTCAAGCATGCATTTCAACCTCCCATGCCACTTGGAGAGGTGGAACATCTAAAGATGAGATACACATGGATTTTTAATTTTTATATGAATATTACCTAACTCCACTTATTATTTTAACTCACATGACACTTGTCTATCTTATATTTCTTACACACTTCTCTTCTCTCACACTTATACTATATATTGAGCCACTTTGGCTTAGAAATGTATCCTCCACCTGGGTATGTAAAATCCCTGATCATTTTTTCTACCTCTAATCAATAAAACATCTGATTTTTACCTCATTTTATGAATATATATATATATATATATATATAGTGTTTAATCTCTAAATGGTTGATCTTATCAAGTGTAGATGTATATCACTTTCTTTGTGTCCTATTTATCTTGCATCATATGGTTGTTCCTCTATTGTAGGTTGTATTTGGTGTCATCAGGACTCTATTATGGGGTTTGAAGTGGAATTATTCTTCCCTATTAACCTTACAATGAATTACCCTTCTACAAATCATTGATGTAATAGGCTCATTCGAGGATGTGTGTATGTTTTTGTTGTCTTGTAGGTCTTAGTGTATTGTGCAATGTGTGGTAGTGGTCAATAAAGTTTGGTGCATCACCACTATAGTTATGTTTATTTCATGTTATTTCTTCCCTTTTCTGAACAATCAAGTGATAGAGTAGTGAAATTGAGCCTAAGTGATTCATGAATGGGAGTTAGCCCTTTAATTTAAATGTTTACTTCTATTTTAGATAACCCATAGGTCTAGGGATAATCCCATGTTTAACCAAATTTGAAGAGGTCTAAACAACCTTATCCTAGGGTGAAAAATTTGGTTATAACAATTATAGCATGCTTGGTGGGACTTAAGTCCAAAAGAGTGGAAGGATTTTTGATGTGTTCTTCTACCTATTAGCTTTTGGGAAGTGTTCAAGCAAACACCAATGGTGACTCCAAATACAATTAGCTGGTTATAAGTTGCCCAAGTAATTATTATAAAATATTGTGTTTCATTTGACTAATGAAATTGGTATGGATGGATATGAATATAATCCCTACCATACACCTCTCCACTAACCTTATCATGACCCATACTATGTTCTTCAACAACCTTATCATGGTTGTTATCATCCCTATGAGCCATGGAAGCCCTATGGTTAGCTTATTCCTTATTTATATGATCATGATGTTGTTGATCATCCTTATTAATATTAATATGAAGAAGGATATCAAGAAAAATATGTGATTAAGAATTTTGAAGAAGTCCAAGCTCTTAAGAGGCAGCTTCTTAGAGGCAACCTTCTTCAAGTCTCTCCCTCCCCTCCTCAAGAATCCATTTATGTTCCATATATTTTTTATTATACTAAATATGAAATCATTCACTATCCTCAAGAGGAGCCTTCAAGATATACAATCCAATCCTCAAAAGAGTCTGCTAGCTTCAAAGTTCTAACTTGGAACCAAGTAGTGAATTCTTGGGGAAATAAAGATGAAAAGAGTGAGGACCAAGAAGTTGATGTCAAGAAAGAAAACCTTGTGTTTGTTCAAACCCCATTGAAATTTCCCCAAAAAACTATAAATTATCCATCTTATAGGTCTATCCAAGAATATTTTCAATGTAAAAAGAAGGCTTTAGTTGAGAGCGTAGAAGATAAAGTTATAGCTATTGAAGAGCCTCAAGAACGCTATGAGAAAGGTGAGATGATTATTAAATAAAATGAAATGAATAGATCTCAATTGAATATTCTCTCTCTCCAATAATTATGTTAGTGTAATGCTTTTTCCCACTGGGTTTTTCCTACATGGTCGTATGGCCATTCTAAGCTGCCTTAAGTTAGTTATAAAGGGTCCATAAAATAATTATCCTTTATTGTAATTATTTAATTAGGAAAATTAGAGGCTTCCTTATGTTGCCTTAATTTTATCTATATTTACCCCACTTTTCCTTTTTTAAGGTTAATTAATAATTCAATCGCATCATTTTGGATTTCATAGCTTATTACAAATATCATGTGTTTTCTGGAGATCTCACGTTGTCGCACAGGATTCAACTTGATTACGAAAAAATTGTTCAGAGATCTTGGTAAAATATTTCATGGTACTAGAGTTATCCTAATAGTATCATGCATAATAATCCTTTTTATGATCCTCTTGCATTCACCTTTGTTGCTTTTCTTCTGGCTTGGCCACCATTTTTGACCTTGGAAGCATTTTTTCAAATTTGCTTCAAAACTCTATCAAAATATCTTTGAAAAAAAATCTATAAGAATATATTTTGTGGGTTTTCTAAGATCTAAAATGGGTTATTATTATATTTTTGATAAACCTTATATATTTTCTTAAAATTCAATTTATTTTACTATCCACCATTTTTGACCTTGGAGACATTTTTCTCATTTTGACTCAAAACTCATGTCAAAACTCCTCAGATCAAAAATCCATATATGTATATTTTTTGAGTTTTTTGAGGTCTCAAATCGGTTGTCTTTATTTTTTTGAGAAAGTTCATGGATTTTTCTAAAAATCTAATTTTTTTCAACTGGTATAATGGCCATATAGATTTCAAGCCTCCCAAACCAATTCAAGTTTTGCAAATGCCATTACTTGAGTAATCAAACTTCTTCAGCATGATTACTTCCCTTCAAGACCAAATCAGGTTCTTAAATGTGTATTACTTGCTTGCTAGACCCATTTAGATTTTCTAAGGTCAACTACTTATTACTCATTACTTGTTTTATAAGTAATAAGTTGTAGCTGTCAAGAAACCTGATTTACACTGGGCTATACCCATTTTGGTTTTCCAAGGTATATTACTTATTACTTGTTTTATAAGTAATAAATTGTGTAGGTTGAAAAACCTAACTTATACTGGCTAAACCCAATCAATTTTTCCAAGGTAGATTACTTATTACTCATTACTTGTTTTATAAGTAATAAGTTGCAATTGTCTAGAAATTTGAAATAATCGAGGAGAAGTAATCATATTTCTCAAGGTCAACTACTTATAACTTTTTATAAGTAAAGTAGTTGCCAAAACCTGAAGTAGTGTAGTTGGAAGGACTCAGATTCAAGTAGCTGGAAGAACCTAAATTACACTAGGAGACCCATTCGGGTTTTCAAAGGGATTCTACTCATTACTTTTTATAAGTAATGTAACTATAAGAACCCATCAAACAATTGCACAAACCCATGTAACTTTCAAGGAGGCATTAAATTCCAAGTGAAAGGTAATGAAGAAAAAGAGTAAAGTTATTTATTTTTTTGGATTTTTGGATGAAAAAACACGAGTTTGAAAAAAATCCATTTTTGGAAAGGGTCCATGAATATGTGGGAGTAAGAACCAGTAAGTGCTATAACTTTCAATTCGTATCTCCTTTTTCAGTGCCAATTTTTTTGAAAGTGCATATTTTCTCAAGCTCTACACATTGGTGATATTATTTAAAGACTTTTGTAAAATTAATTTTTCACATTGTGTAATAGCTTAAAAATCTCTTCAAACCTTTATACCTTTCCTCTTTGATGCATTATCAGTAGGGCCTGACATTACCTCTCATACTTTCTCACACTGATTACTTATAGATGCATTCTCATCTATGTTCGATGTCTAAGACTGAGTGTGTGTGCATTGTAACTTTATGGGGGGTATTCTTAACAGTTCAGGGGGTACTTATACTATGTGATTTATATTTTTTACTTTCATTTAAATTTTTTAATTTGTCTCATTCTAATTTTCACTAATGGATCTAAACATCAAACCACTCACACTATTTAACTATCTAGAATGGAAGTCTAAAATACAATTAAATTTTAGAGGTAAAGGAGTTTATCAGATTACTATGGGTGAGGAAATTGAGCCATCTATAGATGCAAAAAAGGTTAAGTGGTAAAATATATGTGATGAGGCCTATGGGTTTCTATGCTTGTCAGTGTCTCTTGACCTCCTATTTCATGTTCAATCTACAAAAACTCTGAATGAAGTCTAGATAATCCTGGACAAGATTTTTGGAGTGCAAGACATCATGGGTGGTCATGAGCTAGAGAATGAGCTCATCACATTAATCCCAAGTGACTATGACACCCTACAAGACTTCTTTACAAGTTCAAATTACTGAGACTATAGTTGAAGTAATGTGGCATTGAGAAAATTGATGACCAGTTGATTTTATTTGTACTTGCAAAACTAAGTCATGACTATTCAGTTTTCATCTCTACATTTCATGTTACCAAACATGCACTTAGATCCAATTTAAAAATTCCATAATTTGATGATTTTGTTTCTAATCTAACTCAGGAGAAGGATAAGTTGATTCAAATGGGTGCATTGAAGTATTCAAAATCACATGCCTTGATTTTCGATCAAGACAAGAAGAAACCTTCTAGCAGTGGTAAATAGGAGAAGAAACAATCTAAACCTAATCATGAGCACAAAAAGAACAAAAAATTATATGCCAAGCCTAATATATCATCAACTAAGTCCTCCTAAAGTGGGAAACCTAAGAAGGAGAAACTCATATGTAACTTTTGTAAGAAACTTGGGCATGATGGATCTCAGTGCATGAAAAAGAAGATTGACACCTTGACTAAGATGCTTGAGAAGAACAACATCAGTGTTCCTAAATATTCATCTTAGAACACATCAACACAAGATTATACAAAGGTAAAAGATAACAAAAGGGTAAAAATAAGGGCAAGGCACTTGTTACAGTAGATTCTCAACCTTTGACTTGGGTTATTGAATCAGGTGCTTCCTATCACATGGCTTCCTCAAAAGATCTATTTTTAAAAATAGAGCCATGTTCTGTGCCTTTGACTCTCATGGGTGATGACAATTTGGTATAAGTCAATGGTAAAGGATTAGTATAAGTAAGTGATGGGACCTTTAATGATATTCTATGTGTTCCTTCACTATCCACCAATCTTTTATTAGTATATCAAATCACTTACATAGGTGAAGGAAAGTGAGTTGAGTTTACACCTAATTTAGTGGTGATCAAGGAGCTACATAGTGACACCATAGTGGCTTATGGGAAGGCCAATCATTAGTCTAGGATATATCCCTTCTCATAATTTTCCCCAAATTAGCCCTCAACTACACTATTTACTCATATAGATGGAGTGAACAAACTATGGCATGAACGGTTTAGCCATTTAAGCTACTATTACCTGGAACAACTTAGTCATTAGGACATTGTTTTAAGATTGCCTAAAGTAAAATTCTTAGATGGCCTATGCAATGGATAAATTATTGGTAAGCATTTAGAAGATAAATATGACAAAGGCAAAGCAAGGAGAGCTATACAGAAGTTAGAAATAATCCACATTGACTTAGCAGGTCCATATCCAAAACCTTCATTTAATAGGACAAGATACATGCTCACATTCATCGATGAATTTTTGAGGTACACTAAGATGTTTTTTCTCAAAAATAAGTCTGAGGTCTTTGATCACTTTAAGGACTTCAAGGAACTTATGGAGAATTAATCAGAATGTTCCATCAAAATATTAAGGACTAACAGTGGTGGAGAGTATGTCAAAAACAAGTTTGAGTAGTTTTGCACATCAGATGGGATTTAGATACAACACATAGTTCCATATAGTCCTCAAAATAATGGTGTGTCCAAATGAAAGAACCATACCTTGAAATAAATGGCAAATGACATTCTTCAATCAAAGTCTCTTATTCCTCAATATTGAACTAAAGCAATCAAATGTGTGTGTTATATTAAGAACCCACACAAAGCCTTGAAGATAATCACTCTTTTTAAAGCTTGGGATGGTCATAAGCCCATAGTAGATCACTTTCAAGTGTTTGGATCACCAATAATGGCCCATATTCCAAAGAATAAATGCAAGGAAATGAACCCTCAGAGTAAGTCTTACATCTTTGTGGGGTATACAAAGGGTGTTAAGGGATATAGACTTCTCCATCCTAAAACTCATGAGTTGTTCATTGAAAGGAGTGTCAAGTTTTGTAAGGGTCCACTTGAACATAATTATGGTACTCCAAACTCTTCAAAAGTCTCACTGGACATTGATTCCACTTCTGATAGTGATGTAGATTGACCTTAATATCCTCTTGATGATGAGGATGACTCTTCTTCTTCTTCTTCAAATTCAAGTGATGAGAGTAGTGATGAGGATTATTCTCCTCCATCTCACACTCACACTATAAATTATGAGGACTCACCTCATGATTCTCCAATCTCATACAATTTTGGTCATATTTGGGATAAATAAACACTTCAAAGTGTTGGGAAATGGGTTGGAAATCCATTGGAAAAAATGCAGACATGATCATAGTTTTAGGTGACATCACATGCCTACTTGGCCATTGCCTTAGATCCACAAACCTTTCATGAGGCATCTGGAATTATAGAATGGGATTATTCTATACAAGAAGAGTACATTTCCCTAATTAAGAACAAAGCATGGGACTTGGTCCCTCTTCCTAAAGGAAGAAAATTGGTTTGGTGCAAATGGGTTAATTAGACAAAGTATGGTGTAGATGGGTCAGTCAATAAGTACAAAGCTCATCTAGTTACAAAGGGGTTTTATCAAGTTCATGGCATAAACTACACTAATACATTTTCTCTTATAGTCAAGATGACATCTATAAGACTCACTCTATCCATCATAGCTACACATTAGTGGGATGTTCACCAATGGATGCAAAGAGTGATTTTATACATGGTGACCTCAAGGAAGAGATATATATGAATCAAACACAAGGATTTTTAGAAGATACCTCCTTAGTTTTTAGACTCAATAAATCTATCTACAAACTCAAACATGCCCCTTAGGCATAGTATGCCAAGATGGACTCTTTTTTCCTTAGAGTCTAGTTCACTAGATGCCACTCAGATATGAATGTCTACATCTTGCGATAGGATGATTCTCTATTGATCCTAGTTCTCTATGTGGATGACTTATTGATTATAGGGAGCTCACAATCATCCATATCAATAGTGAAAACTACACTTTTGAATAGATTTTCAATGATAGACATTGGATTATTGCACTAATTTCTTAGGATTGAAATCATTCAATCAAATTCTAGGATAACTTTATCATAATGTAAGTATTCTCTTGATTTGATTACAAGGTTTAACATGGCTGATTTTAAGCCAACTCCTACTCCCTTCTTGTCTGGTGTGAAGCTTGAGGCTGATTGTCCTACACCACTTGTTGATGCAACTCCATATCAAAAACTCATGGGTAGTCTTATCTATTTCACACACACTAGACCTGACATATCCTATGTAGTTGGATTGGTCTCTCAGTTTATGTAATATCCACATGAGTTGCAATAGAAAGTAGTAAAGTAGATTCTTCACTACATTTAGGGTTTGCACAAGTATAGGATACACTATAGATAAGGAATATAGGTTGATTTGATTGGATACATAGATATAGATTGGGCTAGAGCTATTTAGAGTCAAAAGTTCACTTGAAGATATAGTTTCTCACTTAGTTTGGGTCTAATAAGTTGGTCAAGAAAGAAGCAACATGAAATTACTTTATCAACCATAGAGGTAGAATATAGAAGGGTTGTCAATTCCACCACTGAAGCAACCTAGCTTCAGGGGATTCTCACTTAGTTTGGTGTCTAGTTTTATAAGCCAAAAATCATCTACTATGAAAACCAAAGTACTATCCAAATTTGTAGGAATCTGGTTCTCCATCAAAATACCAAACACATAGAGATTCACATGTATTTCATTAAGGATCTTATAAATGAGCAAGTCATTAATCTTTGATACTATCTAACATTGAAGTAGATTGCAGATATTCTAACCAAGCCTTTCATAGAGAGTAAATTTGTTCATCTATGAGCTCTCATTGGGGTTAGGGCTGTTCCACCTTCTTCTTCCTCCTATGGAGGTTCATCACTATGTACTTGGGTACCTCATCATGCTTTCAATGTTGGGACCCAATTCTCATCTCACCTAAGTGATGCTTAAGGGGGGTCTTAGTGTATTAGTTTTTCCCACTGCATTTTGCCTACACGGTCATATGGCCATTCTAAGCTTCTTTAGGTTAGTTATAAAGGGTCCATTAGATAATTATCTTTTATTGTAATTATTTAATTATGAAAATTAGAGGGTTCTTTATGTTTCCCTAATTTTATCCATATGTACCCCACCTTTCCTTTTGGAAGGTTAATGAATAATTCAATCACATCATTTTAGATTTCATAACTTATTACAAAGATCATGTGTTTTTTGAAGATATCACACCACCACATAGGATTCAAATTTATTGCATGAAAACTATTGAGAGATCTTGGCAAACTCTTTCAAATTATTTCAAAAGTCTCTCATTTCCAAGACCCAAAATGTAAGAGTACTCCCTCCATCCCCATTCCTATTCATGAAACATACATTACACCTCATACTCCCTCTATAACCCATAAAATTATTCATCACCTTCCCACCTAATCCTTTCTTCAAGGATAATCCATCCTATGGGAGATTGGTGAAGAAGATCAAGCTCGAGTTACGATTGATCAAGGTGATGAAACAAGTGTCTATAATAAAGAGTTCATAATATGGACTCCCTTGGTGAAGAAAAGAATAAGTCAACCTTATTGATTGAAGAAAGAGAATATATAGATCATGTTGTATCTATTCACCAATATCTTGATCAAGACATGAGAGAAGAGGTGCTTGAGAAGGACATGCCATCAGGTGAGTTGGTTGATACTCATGTGTATGAGCAAGAGCTTGAATCTAAAAATATAATAAAATAAGAAGCTATTGATGACCCCATGAAACAATATGACTTGTGTCAAATATTCAATGAGATATGTGGAGAATTTGAGGCCTTTTAAAATCCTACACTTTCTTCTATTAAAGTTGAAGATATTATTGAAGATGCTTTGATTCTTGAAGGACAACATGATAATATTCAAAACACCAAGATAGAGGATAATCCTATAGGTCAAGAAGTGATTATGAATGAGATAAGCATAAACATCAAGAAAGTTAATGAAAAGGTTTTTTAAGTGAAAGAATATTTCACCTTCATAGGTGACATGTTTGTAGCTGTCATCATTGCATTTGAAGATATGCCAAAGAGAGTGGTAATCATGAAGGAGTTGATAACATTAGAAATAAATATCAAAAGGAAACATGATTAATGCACTCATTCATCTCATGGAGATAAGGATCATGTAATTTTCCCATTTGATCCAAGAAGAGAAGTTTTTTTTCAGGTTAGTTTGTATATAGTTTAGGTTTCTTAAGTTCTTGTTTTATTCCCTAGGTGCTTGTTAAGACATGTGTGTGTCTACCTTTCTTTGATTTTGCGTGTGTGTCTAAATTTTATGTGTTTTTAAGGTTATAATTTGTCTTTTTGTTCAATTTTCAAGGTCTGATCTTGTTGTCTCAAAGTGAAATTAACTCCATATCCCAATGGAAGGATAAAGTTATTACTCTAGTCAGCATAGCATGCATACTACCCCTATGAGTCACCAATTTGTTATCCAATTTTTACCCCTAGGTCAAAATAAGATCTCTATAGTCAGAAAATTTAACCTTGTATTATTTAAGAGGCCCTATTTGATTTTAAAATACCTTATTATCATTTATTAAGGTAAATTTGGAAGGATTAAGGTAAACCTCTTTTATGTGTTTTGGTTTATTTGGGTCTCCTAAGTCAAAAAGGGTAAAAATGTCACTTAAGGTGCCCTATAAAATGTTTCATAGGATATTATGTGTCTATTAATGTCACTTTATGTGTAAAACACCTCTTCAAAATGTTTCATGAAGTTTTGTAAATTTTGAAGACCATTTGGTAACTTGAAGGTGTTAAATGCATATAAAAGTGATTCAAATAATTAAGTAGTATTAAAATATTCAAGGTTTCAAAAAAATAAATGAATATATTTTATTATCAATATTCATTAAATATTTTAAGAGTATTTTAATCCTAATAGGTTTCATATAACATCAAAGCCCTCAGACTGGTTCCATACAAACCTACAGACTTACTAAGCTGATATGAGATATTTCAAGCCTTAAAAGGAGTAACAGAGGTCATTTAATGGATTTTAAATTTATTTCAGGAGATTATTTAGTGTCTCAAGTCCTTTAATATCAAATATTCCTCAAAAAATAATATAAACCCTACATACTCAACACATTACATACGTAGGCCTATTATCTCTTAAAATTTGTGTTTGATGGAAAGGTATTAAAGTATATATGGTGACTGAAGGGAAGTAAGGTAAAATTATTTATGATTATTACATATTTTTATATCACTACATTATATATCTCATCTCAAATAATAATAAGATAAAAACATGGCAACCCTATTCACTCCTACATAGTCCTAAGTACCCACATGGACAGGTCTAAGTGGTCAACCCTAAGGGGAGATGGTAAGGCTATTTGAGGTTGAGATAGACTTGGAAAGCCTGAATAATTTTATATGAAACATGTTAAATCATTCCATATAATATTTAAACCTTTAAAGATTATAACTTAGACCTCTATTCAGACCCATGCATAATATAAAATGCACATACCAGCCTAAACTTGTTTTGACAGTCAGGTCTTGAAGAAAGGTGATGAATTGTAAGTGGAGTTTTATGAGGAATTAAAAACCTTAAGGATATATTGGATAACCTATTAAAAAATTCCATGAAGTCACGTGCATATGATAGTAAATGAAAGAGGAGACTATAGTGAACTAGGGTATGTCAGTCAATTTGGCACAAGAACCCTAAACTAGAGCCATTAAATATGTATGGAGATTTGATGAAATAAAGTGGTTGTAAACCTATTATAATATGTCAAAGAACACCTCATATACATCATGAAGGTCATTATAGGTCAAATCAAAACCAAAACATGTACCAACAAACCTCATTTTCTCTCAAACCTTTGAGATTGCTTATTTCTAACTGATAGTTCATCTTGCTTTGCTTGTTACGATCAAGAGGATTTGCATGGAAATTGTGCTTATATGGTAATTTATCCACCCTAATTTAATTAAAATTTGTGAAAATGGTTAGAGGATTCATATGTCCAACTTTATGAATCATTGTGAAGAGTTCAAAGTACTTTCAGGCTACCTAGGAGAGCTATTATGACTAGTTTGTAGAGATGGACTTAAAAAGCACATAAAATTATACAACCTTATCCTAAAAAATCTTATAATTTTTTTATTACTCCAAGGAGGTTCTTCACATGTACTTGATTTGTACAAAATGTTGTACAGATTATAAAAAATCCCTTATTTTATGTGTTTTTTAATTTACAAGGATTTTGGAGATATGGATACTTTACAATAATTAGAAGAGGTCATATGTGTCTTATTTCATATCCTAAAATCAATATATTTGATTAGTAACTCATATAAGTGAATGAAAAAACTCCACTTTGCAAGGTAGTCCATATGGGCTTATGAAGGGCTTGTTTTTGGTCATTTCATTGTTTGGCTATAAAAAATAATTTTAAAGAAGCTCAAACTTGACATGGAAGTTTTTTTCGGCATGGGTAAAGTGAATCACACACTTCCAAAATTTTACATAAGTTTAGGAGGAGTTTAGATCCAAAATCTATTTTTTAGGCCTAAAGGCCTAATTAGCAGAAGAAATAGGCAGAAAAAGGATACTTCCACTTGGCTTCAACTCATGAAATTTGACATAGAACTATAAGGTTAAATAGGTTCCTATAATATGAATTTATTTTGTCAAGATAATCTACACAATTCCCACACAAGGATAAAAATAGGAAAAATAGACTACAAGGAATGAGGCCTAATTAGGGATTTTGGTAGAGAGCGACCTATTAGGGATAGTTTGAGACCTCAAAATGGATTGTTTTAGGTCCTATAAACAAGTAAATTTGTCCACCAATGGATTTGAATCAAACTATTAGACCAATTATTAATAATCATTGAACATTTAACCTAAAAATTTCTATTAGTCTCAAATTTGGCTTCATAACCTTGCATTATATCAATTTGGCCTATTAAATCAATTAAACAAGGTAAATACACACATTAAATTAATCAAAATCAAATAAATGACCAAATGCCTAAAAATAATTAATTGACTTGCACATCTTAATCAAAATCAATTAACAAGTTAAATCACTTTCAAATCCTAATTAAGTTCACTCATGATCTAATAAATCAATTACTAAAAAGGAAATTCATGAGCATCTTAGAACGTTCTAGAATACACTCATTACTTTTGTGAGTTGTCACTTTTGAAAAATATCTAAAAGAATATTCTAGGAATATGCCAAACTAAATCAAAGTTAATAAAATGAACCATGATCAGATTTAACCCATTCCAAAAGATTTGAAATCCTATAAAATTAAGCCTAGAGCTCTTCATTTAGTGAGCTCAATCAAAGTAGAGTTATAATAGAGGATTAGATTTATGAAGCTAAAATCCTAGTGTTATAATTTTAAATTTGAGTAAAGCCATATCAATCAAGCCAAGTATTCAACAATGTTTCATAGAGGATATGATGTTAGCCATATGTTATTTATGAAGACTTCTTATGCATAAACTAAGCAAGACAAATGAAGAAATTATTTAGATCTCTCAAGGAAGGTAAATATTATTGTTCTTTAAATTTTAGTTATGCTTTCAATTGTTGTTTATTCTTAAGCTCCCCCTAATATCTAGGATTAGAGATTTTAGTATGTTAGTTTGTTGATTTCATGGTTTTATGGACTAACACTTGATCTAACCTCCTCTCTTTGTCAAATTCCTTGATCACAAATGGCATGCTCAGTGGGACACGATTGCGCACCCCACATATGTGAACAAAAATGGATTTTAAAATAGCTCTTATTTTTAATCCTTTTTTTTTTTGAATTTTTGATATAATTTTATTACTAATTTCTTTTTAATTCTCTAAAAAATTCATTAAAATATAATTTGTATTTTAGAAGTTATGCCTCTTTTAGTGACTGTTACTTTTTATTTTTTAATTTTATGGTAAAAAATATTAATATAGAGATAATTTTTTTTTAATTTACTTTTTTGACCTAAATTTTTTCAAAGAGGTGAAACATATACCTATAAATAAACTCCAAAATTTTTGTGACAAATAGATGTATATTTTAAAAGTTATGACTAAAATACTGACTGTAGGTTTTTATGATTTGTGTTCGATTTTATTTGTTTTAACCTTCTAACTTGTTGTTTGCATGTTTTATAGGTTTATTTTATTTTATTTTATTTTAGTTTTTTATTTATATTTTTGATAACATTTTCCTAACCTAACGTGTTTTATTTTTTGAGGTTTTACCTTTAGGTCGACAAATTTTACCCTTCAAAGTTACTTGTGTCATTTGATAAATAAGCTTCAAGGCTAAACAAAGTTCTAACCTTTTCTTTATAGGAAATATTTGAAGAAAAACATTTAAATATAAATAAGTCTTTTCACACTTCATTTAGATGTCTAAAATGAACTAGGAATCCTTCATTTTGGTGTTTAAAGAAACATTTTTAGGGTGTTTTATTGGTTAAGTTTTATTGGTTTCTTTCAAAGTTCACAACTTAAAGCCAAGGGGATAAAAGAACACCATCACACATTTCATTTAGTTTTATAACATTGAATACAATTCAAAGTTTTTGCAAGTTGTTTTTATATATTTTTAGTCTAAACTTGTTTGAGTAAATAAGGAGTTGTGCATGTATGCTCTCCCATCCATCCCCTTTAGAGAACTTTTGGGATCAAAAGTGTCAACTTATTTTTGGGTGGTTTGCAATTATTTCCATTTGCACATCTTAAATCCAAGGGGTTAGTAATGAATCTAATCAAACACTTTCATTTTATTACAACAAAATTAACTTCACTTTAAATATTTACAAACTTGCTTGTTGATTGTGTGTTTTAACAAAAAGACACATGTGTGTATGTTCTCCCATCTGTCCCCTTTATGGAAATTTTAGCATCAAAAATGTCATCTCATCACACTTTAAGACTAGTCCAAGGCATATAAATAATTTCATTTAAAGCACTCCCCAAAAACTCATAATAGTATTGGGTGATCTTGAGGCAACCATAAAGTCTTTCTATTTTAGTCATTTATTTTATTTCATCTTGACTTGTGAGGGGGATTTCATTACCTCCCACAAGTTATATAGGGAAGCTTTGATCTAGGTATTCATCTCCAAACATTGACTTCATTACCCCCAATAGGATCAGAGGTTTGAGTGGTTGAACTACCTTTTAGTGTTGGGGTTAAGCACCAGGACGTATCTACACATTGGACATCGCACTACACTAAGAAAGTGATGGATGTAGTGGTTGTAAAAAGGGTAAGACATTTAAAAAATAAACCAAGTGCTATAGACACCCAATTAAAGTGTGCTTCTTTTGCATTATTTGGCATGAAATTTATTGTGTAATTTATCTATTTAGAACATTCATACAATAATTAGTTTAGTCAACCCCACATTGCCATAACCTTGCTAGGATTTAGGCTAAAACTTATATTATTCAAACCATGTCATTTGATGAGTCATGAGTCCACATCACTCCATTATTTGAGAAGGCTTTACACCATTTATATGACACTTTTATTTAACTTATAAATCATTCCCTTTTTGTGTCAAAACATTGGGAGTAACACTTGATTGAGGAGGGCACCGTTATGCTACCCAAATAATTTAAAAATCTTTTGACTTTGAAGTCTTGAAACATAAACCATTTTAGACATCATCTTTTGAGAGTGATAACATTGTTAGGCTACCCATTTTGTTTCAAAAGACTTGTCTTGTTTCATCTTGTTTCTCCATTATCATTTGCTTACAACCAATCACTTGAGCCTTATTGAAATTTGGATTAACGTGGTCATGTTTTTTAAATATTTCTAGCTCTTTGTCATCAAATTCATAGTTTATCCTTAATTGAGTTCTTGATTAACTATTACAAGTTCATATTCAAATATTGGTTGATTTCAATTTAAAACTCTATTCATAGGGTTGATATTGAGATATTTCTCATTTGGATTATGTAACTTGGGTTAATTCATCACTCAAATTCAAAAAATTATATTATTTTGTGATTTTATTTTGGTAAAATTAGTTTATCTTCAAACATCTCTTGTTTAACATCTTATACCAATAAGATCATGTTTTATGCCTAGAATCATGTACCTTGTTTATGTTAAATTGTTCTAATTTTGTTATATTAATCAATCATCATTTTTAAGTTGATATTTTGCCATCATTTAGCCACTAGTCCTTGCATATCCTTTTTGAGCCTAACTTTTGACTCCGTGTTTGGATAAAAGACCTAGCAAATTTTCCCTTTCGTAGCTTAGACCTACTTGGAACATGTTTCAACATTAGAGTTGGGTAGTTTGATTTTTAGGTCATTTTACATGACCTTTGCATGTATCAAAAACTTAACATTTATCATTTTATTCTACACTATTTTTATCAAGTCTTTGCATGGACTTTTTGGAGATTTAGATCCACCTTTAACCAAGTTAGATCACATTTGAACCCTTTGTCTTTCCAAAAGGCATAACTTTTCTAGATTTTATAGAAATCTAATCCCTTCTATTTTTGTGAAATATTTGTCATTTAATTTTAACATGGTTCACTCTACACGTAGTGGAACTATGTACAATTCTGGATATGGAAATCCTTTCACATAAGGGGAGTTTGTGGAAAACCCTACTGAAGACAATGTAATTTGGGAAATAGATTCTTATCCACCCCAAAACATTCAACTAGGGGGACAAAGTCAAGATCCTTTGGCTAACTATATGGTTATTACACCTCCATATACAGAACAAGATCAAGAGATAATGATCCAATACTTAATTAGCATACCATTAGTTGTAGAAAGTACTAAACAACAACCTTATCACATCATAACATTACCAATGTATGATCCAAATAGAAACACAGAGGTAGGGTATGAAAACTTAAAAAATTTAAAAAGAGAGCCTTCTAATATGTTTTACAATCAGACTCATGAATAAGTATCTTCTAGAAATCCTAATGCCATTATACTAATACCTTATCAAAATCCCCTTGTTCTTATCTAATAAAGAGGTCCCATGGACAACCACTTAGATCAAATGCATCAAGCATAACAGACATATCTCAATTTAACACATAACTTCACTAATATGGCCTTATAAAATGCACCTATTATTAACCTAGCTCCTCGAATAGGATTTTTAACAGAGTTGATAGGTTAGGGTTTAAACCTATTTATGCAACAACCTTTAGTATAAACCATGCTAAATACACTAATTATAGAGGAAATATCTTTAGTTTCTACATAAGATACTGATCAAAACATAGGGGATAATGTGAAAGCAATGTCCAATTTAAACCAAAGTAGTGTTAGCAAATAAAACATCAATCAATCACAAAATGTGCCTTCAGTTAACACCGTTAGTGGTTTTCAAAATCAAGGAGTAGGAGCTTCCACGTCCCAACCTCAACCAACTACTTCTAATCCTCAACTAGCCACTTCTTTAAGTGCACAACCACTAGGATTAAGTAGCCAACCAACAATCAATGCCACATTATAGCAAAACATGTCGAATCCTACTCCTCCCCAAAATTTGACAAGTAGTATTCCAAAATAACATGAACAATCAAGTATCTCTATGCAACAGAGGGCAAACACATTACTACCTCAACAAGGGAAACAAATGTTCTACTTCACCAGGTAGAAATGAACATACCTCTTCCCTTGCAAGCTAATACACCAATCTAAAATTAAATGATGCCTAATCAATAACCTATTCATATTGGTCAATGATAGGTACTAAATCTCTAACATGCATCCACTTCTCAATAGGTATTCGCAAAACAAAGAGGTTCAAATGTTCCTCAAGTAACTTCTAGGTAACAATTACCTTTTCTATAGAATATACCATAGGTTCAGAGATAGGGTCTTAGCTTACAAGTTCCCACTCAATAACAAGGTTCAAATAGTTGATAACAAGTCCTTATTCAACCACAATAGGAATAGTATAGTTACAACCCTCCATCCTAGCCCCAATATACACAAAATTATTCATACATATCCAAACCCATATAGAATTTCACACCACCATAGGCATAATTTCAATAATTGTACCCTAATCCATGCATGTGCATTCTTGGACCATATCACCTAGCCATTCCTATGCCATACAATGCCATCATAAAAATTGTGCCTATTTTGTTTGAATTGGATATTAAACTAGTCAAATTCCTTCATTATGAGGTGAAATACTATGAACTAAAACCATTTTGGGACTATGTGGGTTGTGTTTGATTCATGTTGAGGTCAACTCATTCCCCCTTTAGTCACACTCTCACTATTTTTTGAGTAACTTCAGCCATACTCTTGTTATTTTATGAGAAACTTCAACCACACTCTCTCCATTTTACAAGCAAATTTAAACACACTCTCATCATTTTATGAGGAACTTCAGCCACACTGACCATTTTGTGAGCATCATTTCAAGTTATCATGCTCTCACCATTTTGTGAGCATCATTTCAAGTTATCATGCTCTCGCCATTTTGTGAGCATCATTTCAAGTTATAACGCTCTCACCATTTTGCAAGCATCATTTCAATTTATCATGCTCTCATCATTTTGTGAGGATCATTTCAAGTTATAATGCTATCATCATTTTGCAAGCTTAGACTGTTTTAGTGTCTCATCATTCTCAATTGAGTTGAGATGCTTTGAAAATTCCAAAAACATTTCAAAATTGTTTATAAAAACCAAAAAACATTGGCCATTTATTTTCCATAAGGATTTTGGGAAACTTCACTAAGTCACAAACAAACCACTTGTTACTTAGTTTCCTCATCCTTTTTGGCCTTTTATCCTACACTATCACCATTTTGTGAGTTCATCCTTATTCTTCTATCACATCCATCATGTTTTTTATTAATCATCACTTTCTTCCCATTTCTTGGGAGAACTACATTTAGACTAAAGTTTTATTATATCATCATATCCATGGAACTATCTAGGTAGTGTCCACTTGCCTAGCACATATGGAGACAACTCAACCACCCCCTTCCTTTTATTCTATTCTCCCATCTTGTTTGTTTGTTCATTTGTCACCTAGTCTCAAGGGGAAATGTTCATCATGTTATTTATACTAACATAGGGAATAACACTTGTTTTTTCTTTGTTTATCTATTTTTTTATTTGTTTATGTGCTTGCTTTTTTGCTTTTATCACTGTGGTCTTGATTCAATTTATGTGTGTTCATTAGGTGACTCCTTTCACATTATTATTGAATCTATCCATATTAAAATGTCTACATTATCATCATGGTTTTTATCATTGGTGCAATTATTTTCCATTGAGTATTAGATATCAGGAGTTAGTCTTTATGCATATTTTTGCCAAGAACCCATGGTGTTTTATCATGAGGGCTACCATCAAATGTTAAAACAAAAATCAGATTTGAGAGGTATACACCATCAATGTAGGATCACCATCTCTACGACACTGACATCAAAAACAATCCCAATTCAATACCCAATAATATCCCAAACAGAGTAATTAAGTAATAAAAGAATTTCAACCTTTGTTAGTTCAAATGAGCATCTCCCTACTAGTAGGTTGTCCTAATTCATCTTTATCGTCTATATCAACTTATCAATACTTAACCATTAATCATGTTTTTCATAATTAGGGTATAATGCATCAGTATTATACACCATCCCATATGCATTCTCAATGATTATATCACTTTCTAGGGTAAATCATTATGTTATCACCATTTTCTTATTTTATTTGTCTATCTTAACTAGGGCAACTCAATCTTCTCAATGATTATATTGACTACTACAACAAATCATTATGTTATCATACCACATTACCACTATTAGGGTACAATGCTTATAACTACCTTTGGGTGAACCATTATACACCATCCCACTTACATTTCTTAGTGATTTTACCCAACTTTGGGTGAATCATTATGTTGTCACCCCATCATCTTCATTTGTTTGATCCCCTCATTTCACTTCTTTCTTTCGAGGGACTATTTGCTGACCCTCTTGCCAACCACTCCCTTTAGGGGAAAACTATAGTTTAATCATTACCATTGCAGTCATAAGCATAAATAACCATTTTATTCTTTGAAAATACATTACTATGCTTATAGCTTGTAACATCTTCCCAAATAGGGGTAAACTATAGATATGTAAATTTGGCCACCAATGGCCTTACATCAAACTATTAGCCAATTATTACTAATCATTAAACATTTAACCTAATAATTTCTATTATTCTCAAATTTAGCTTCATAACCTTGCATTAAATCAATTTGGCCTATTAAATCAATTAAAGACAAATACACACATTGAATTAATCAAAATCAAACAAATGACCAAATGTATAAAAAGAATTAATTGACTTGCACATCCTAATCAAAATCAATTATCAAGTTAAATCAATTTCAAATCCTAATTAAGTCCACCCATGAGCTAATAAAGCAATTAAATCAATTACTAAAAATAAAATTCAAGAGAATCTTAGAATATTCTAGAATACACTCGTTACCTTTGTGAGTTGTCACTTTTGGAAAATATCTAAAATAATATTCTAGGAATATGTCAAACTCAACCAAATTTAATAAACTCAACCATGGTTAGATTTAACCCATTCTAAGGGATTTGAAAGCCTATAAAAGCAATCCTAGAGCTCTTCATTTATGGAGATCAATAAAATTAGAGTTATAATGTAGGAATAGATTCATGAAGCTAAAAACCTAGTGTTATAATGTTGAATTTGAGCCAAGCCAAGTATTGAACAATGTTTTATAGATGAGATGTTGTTAGCCATATGTCATTGATGAAGACTTATTATGCATAAATCAAGAAATCCAAATGAATAAATCATTTATATCTCTAAAGGAATGTAAATATTGTTGTTATTTGCATTTTAGTTGGGTTTTTAATTGTTTTTTGTTCATTAGGCTCCCCCTAAGATCTAGGCTTAGAGATGTTAGTATGTTAGTGTCTTGATTTCATGGTTTTATAGACCAACACTTGACCTAACCTCCTCTCTTTTTAAAATTCCTTTATCATAGGTATAATATGATTTAAATATGCCATACATGAATTTTAGATGAGATAGAGTAACTAAAACCAAGTTTTAACACTTGTGTGCAAAATAAGCTGAAGGATATGAAGAGCCTTCTATACACTCTACAAGAGAAAGAGGTGATATGTCAAACATAACCTATTGGGATCAGCTAAGAGGTGTCAATATTAGATAAAACATGTGGGATAAATTTACATGACCACCAATAAGTCCACTTGTCCTTCAACATGTCAAGAAGAAAGAGAGTTTCAAGAAGCTAGTCAAGGTATCAAGCATGCATTTCAACCTCCCATGCCACTTGGAGAGATGAAGAATATAAAGAGGAGATACACATTGATTTTCAAGTCTATTATTAATATTCTCTAACTCCTCTTATTTTTTAACTCACATGACTCTTGTCTATCTTTTTTTCTCTTACACACTTCTCTTCTCTCACACTTGTGTTATATATTGAGCCACTTCGGCTTAGAAATATATCCTACACCTAGGTATGGAAAAGATCATTTTTTATACCTCTAATAAATAAAAAAAAGTAATTGTTACCTCATTCTATGGATACATACAATATTTAAGCTCTAAATAGTTGATCTTATCAAATGTAGATGTATATCACCTTGTTTGTGTCTAATTTATCTTGCCTCATGTGGTTGTTTCTCTATTGTAGGTTGTAGTTGGTGTCCTCACAGGTCTCTTGTGGGTTTTTAAGTGGAATTATTCTTCCCTCTTATCCTTACAATAACTTACTCTTATATAAAGCATTGAATATGTTCATTTTTAGATGTGTGTATGTTCATATTGTCTTATAGGTCTTAGTGTATTGTGTAATGTGTGGTAGTGGTCAACAAAGTTTGGCGCATCACCACTATAGTTAGGTATATTTCATGTTATTTCTTATCTTTTCTAAAAAAAAAAGTGATATAGTAGTGAAATTGAGCCTAACTGATTCATCAAGGGGAGCTAGCCCTTCAATCTAGAGGTTGACCTCTATTATAGACAACCCACAGGTCTAGGGGTAATCCCATGTTTAACCAAATTTGGATAGGTCTGAACAATCTTCTCTTAGGGTGAAAAATTTGGTTATAATGGTACTCACACGAGACATATAACTCCTATGGTTTATAAACCTACCATTTCCTTTGATGATAGTGAAATTAAGAATGATGACTCTGATATTCATTCTCTATTTATTTGAGCATACCTTGATAAAAACCTCATATAAAGTGTTATTATTGATAATGGTGCAATCAAAAATGTTTTTACCATTACATTACTTATGATTTTGGGTTATACTCATCATGATTTACACTTCTCTACTATATCAGTACAAGCATTCAATGGGACCTCCTAGAAGGTTCCTTGAGATATTGATCTACTTTTATAGGTTGGTCCCACACATGTGGTTACTAATTTATTAGTTATAACTTATACAAGTGTCTTTGACATGTTTTTTTGGCTAACCTTGGATGTGTACTCTTAAATTAGTACCTTTTATAGTGCATGGGTGTATTAAGTATATTCATGCCAATCAAGTAATTATAGTTTTTGGTATTCCATATGAGCATCTTATTTAAGAAGCTAAATTCATACCCATGCAGTTAATTATTAATCTTATTAAGGCTAAAACACTAAAAAAGGGTAAGTAACAAGCAATCCCCTTTACTAGGCAACCAATACTTGAGAGACATTTACATCATGGATATATAATGGGTTAAATGGAATCATCATCTTTTATGTACCATATTCAGATATATAGAGAACCTAAACATGTTCCTACAATTGTTATTACAAAGAAACCACATAGTACATAGAGATGGGCTCCAAGAACCCTGATTCATTTTATTGGTACTTCATGACCCTAGAGTCATATTATACATATGATAATCATCAAAGATACTACAGTGATAAACATTACACCTATACATAATCTTTGGTAGTATCACTAGTTTCTTGTACTAGGTTTTGAGTGGGGAGAAACTTATGGTCACCCTTTGAATGAGTTCATAGGATGATCTTGTCTCTTCCAAAAATACCAAAAACATGAAAAAAATATTTAAAAATCCAAGAACTTATTTGGCACCTACATGTTCTATTGGCTCTTTGGTATCTATGTGTTACTTCCATGATGAGGGTTAACATATCATTTACTCCTAAACACACATATACATGCATGCATAAATATATGATACACTTATGGGTGTTAGGATTTAACTCCACTCACATCACCAAGATGTTGGGGGAATCCATATTATATGATCATGATACACATAGGCTATATGATTTGATGATTACTATACATTATCATGTTTAAGCCTACATATGTACTTACACATGCGTATTATCCATCATTATACATTACACAAGGTAATTGATATGCTATGTAGTTGACATTTTTTTCTAACACATTCAATCCATGGGCCACTATGACATGTTTATGATAGTTTCTTATTCTTTTTATTTACATACTTGCTTGAGTGTTTTGATTTGCTATTGTCTTGCATTTTTGAGCATTTGAATATGCTACATTGTATGTAGACCTTGTGCCCATGGGTTTCCTTCTTGGACATTTAAATATTTCATTTCTTATTGTATGAACATTTTAATATGTATGATCATTCATTGAGTTTGTGAACATTTGACAAAGTCATATCCATTCAATTTTTTGGAATTTGAAAATGCCCCTTCTTTGCGATCTCCTTGGATAATTGTTTTCTAACTTGATTTTGAGTGATCTTGTGTGTGTGATTATTTTATTATTGATCTTGTACTATTACTCTCTATAAAATTCCATGATCTTTATCATGAATATTAGGCCTATATGTGATCACATTGGTTCTATGCACTTCAATGATACATTTACCTAGACATGTTCTTTCTATATGTTCCATGGTTACACTCACAAACTTATATTTGTCATACAATTTTAAGGTGAAGTAACTTATAGGTACTATTTTCCCCTTACCTAAAAGGGGGGAATATTAGTGAGGGCATGCATGGGAAGCATGTTTTCCACACTTTTCATAGTTATTAGATATTAGTGGGGGCATGTCATATGGACATGGCTTCCACACATTTAAAGTTTATAGATTATAGTAGGGGCATGATTTAGAAACACATTCTACACATTTATTCAATATTCAATTCTTATACCCATTTGTAGAGTCAATGGAGGCATTTTATATGGCCATGGATTCAACACATTAATAGTTTCAGATTTAGTGGGAGCATATTTTGAAAGCATGGTCTCCACACCTACTCAGTATTCAACATATATATTTTATGGTGGGAGCATGTTTTGGAAACATTTAATCTAAATTGGCACTTATATAATTTTCATATTTCTCCATATATAGTGGGGGCATGCTTTGGAAGCATGTCCTCAACACTTATATAATTTTCCAAATTAGCTAAAATACACAGTTATATGATTATGATATGAATTTGTGGTAGAATTATATACATAATACCATTTTTACACATAATTTTAGTATGAAACATGTGCCTAAAACAAAATCTAAATCAATATTAGATTCTAAAACTATTGCACATATTAATACCCTATGGAATTTTATAGACATTAGCAAGCCAATCTAATACAATAGTTGGTTCACCTTTTGGTATTGTTGATGTGATCAAATCACTCAATATTTATATTTTTTTAGTTTGGACTTGATCATCCAAACTCACCAAGTTATAAGTATCATTGGGTTGCACGATTGAGCAAATCTTAACTGCTAGGTGGCAAATCACTTTTGTTCCAAAGTTTGGGGCATGTGTCTTCTGTCTTATCTCTTTATTTATATTTATTTGGATATATGCACTTTAAATATTTTTATATATTTATCTAATCTTAGTTTTAGAGTGTTACAATGATACATCTTTTGAAAAAATATCCTTTTCAATAGGCAAGGCTATTATATCGACACACATGTCTACTCCTAAACCTTATCTTTCAATGTCAATCTATTTAAATACTTTTGACTAAAATTATATTCACTAACTATACAATGTAACATTATCTTAGTTTCAAGTTAGTTACCAGAAAAACACTCAAAATTCAACTCCAATAAAGCACTTAAATTCAACTCAAGCAAAGACAAGTTGTGCATACACACCCAGGTACTTATTCATTTCTTTTAAAATAGCAATTTCATTACTAGTTTAAAGGGGGGAATGTAGATGATATTTTGTGATTATGTAGCACCTAAGTATTGTGCACTTTAAAAAATTAAACTCCTAGTTGTTCCTCTTAGTTCTAAACATGCCTTACTTATATAAGAACCACATATGCTTTATCTTGTAACCCTTGGCCTATCTTTTAGTCCAACCAATCTTATATTGATGAAAAAAACATTTAATATTTCTCAAAATGCTTAAAATATACTTATTTTACACCTCTATAAGTTTTGATCATGTGACTTCTCACATTTTCCATAGACATTAAGGTCTAGGGCAAACAAGAGTGTCAACATTACTATCCTACATTGAAACAAGTGTCCAATGCCCTAAAGTCATCTAATTTGAAAATGAAAAGTATTGTAATGGTCAGGCTAAGGTATTTAATGCCCATGAGTTTGAGGCCATATTATGGAATATTCACTCTATACGTAATGCCCTTTGACAGTGGGGTCATTATAGATCATCTTGACACCATGTTCTAACTAACCTGTTTTACCCCAAGGTCACATTAAAGATGGAAAGCTTGGATTTTTACATTTCATTAGGAGTGACAGTCCATGATCTAGATATGATTTCACCAGAGTGAAGGTGAAGTAAGACCTAAAAGTATTTAGGTGGTCGCATCTTATTCAAGTATATATTTCATACAAGATACTAGCATCAAACATAGACACTAGCATCGATACAATCATTCCATGCTAAAATAAGTGTCCAAAGAGATAAATGCACTAGATATAGAATTTGACAATTGAGTCATAATTATCTTCTTACCTAATTTTTACATGTACCAGATTTATACCTATTGTTTTATTATTTTCAAAATAATGGGGTTTTATTCCTAATTAAATAAATAGGTCTGAGCAAAATAAATTGAAAATACTAATTTATGTAAATAGATTTGTATTTTTTCCTTTTCTAAATATAATAATAATTAAGATAAAAATTAGCTTATTTTGAATGATGCATACTGAGACAAGGTCCGATACTAGATGAACAAGACTAGGAAATTATTAAAAATTAAATACTGAGTTTATTTTATGGATTGGATAGGAGCACCAAAAGTGGGACACTATATTATACAGTGCTATAAACATTTTTTGGTGCTATTATCTAGGTGGTCTAAGCTTTTTGGGTTCTATTTGATAGGCCTATGTTACCCTATTAGTGAAATATCAAATCCTAGAAGCCTATAGAGCTTGTTGTGCATCTATTTTTAATCTTCAAAGCCCTAAGATCTCTTGATGCTTGAAATTGAATGGAAACTTGGAAAATATAGAGAAGGGGTTAGTGTGTAAAGGATACACTAGATGCACTTCACACATTGTGTGTGGACACACTGCCTACATACCAATAATCTGAAAAGGGATCAAGATAATGTAGTTCTCCCATAAAGTGCTTGGTAAAATTATGTATGATAAATTTAACTAGATACAAAACTAGATGTACTTCAGATGGCTAGGGACTAGTGTAGATGTTTGTATAAGCTTGAAATGATCTTTTAAGGTTGTATGTTAAGAGTAGGGAAGAGTGCATGAGTGTACTTGCTTGTATTCTTATTTTTTTGTAAATGAGTGTCAACCCTTCTAAATGGACTTTGAATGGAATTTTATAGGGAAATTAATGATCATGGCTTAAATTAATTTGAGATAGGTTGATAAGAAAAAGGATAAGGATCTGAAATAATCTAATCGTTAGGACCAATTTTGCATTTGGACAATACCACCAAAATTAGGACACCCTATGTTTTAGTGCTTCTATCCAAATTAGGTGATGTTGTCTAGAAGGAATGATACATGGGGGGATGTATCTAAGCCTAAAATAGATACTTAGGTATATAAGGGTTGAGTCTAAAATGTTGTGGGATAACTAGGAATCAGCGAAAGAATAACCTAGAAGGTTGTGTAAGCAAGTAGGAAGACCTATGGATTGGGTGCCATTAGCCATGTTTAAGTCATCCAATTTTGCATTTTATATGCCTAAATCCCCCCCCCCCCCCCCTTTATTCTAGTGATGTAACAAATAGAAATAATAGGATAAAGAAAATTAAGAAGCATACTTGAACTTACCTATAATAGAGAATCTCATGAAGTTGGGTGATGTTAGATGTGCAAGAGAGAGAATGATGTGAAGTGTGAATCTCTTCTAATGCTATATTATGTTGGATGATGTTGGGTATATGTTGAATTAAGAGTAATATCATGAATGGAGTTGAGTGCTCAATTCCATAGAAAGTGGCTCCATTATTGCCAACTAAGTGAAGTTAATGAATCATGTATGTGTTAATCGATGTCTAGACTATGTGTCCAATCCCTCTAAATAGGTGGCTTAAGAATACAAAGGCTAACCTTTAGTTCCATTATTTCCCCCATGAAGTGAAGCTATGAAGTGATACTAGTATAGAATAGATGTCATATGAGATGGCTCATGGAGCCCATAGATGCTCTAAAAATCTAACAATGTGGCATGGATAGCCTAATTATATGATGGAAACTAGGCCACTCTTGGCCATTTCAAAAGATAGATGTTACGCTTGTATGAAATCCACTCAAAAAATATGTACTAGGCTTATATAAAAGCCAACTTGGGAACTTGGGTACTCAAAAAGTTGAAATTATATGAAAGTTTAACTTGAAAGTGATACCAACCACCTACAGATGGAGTAAGGTACACAACTGCTAAGAATGCCTAGATAATAAACTAAACTTGAAAATAAAAGAATACCAATGTGCCATGCATATTGCCCCCAATCATTGGTGTCTAGAAAATGGATTTATATCTCAAATTTATATCATTTTACTAATCTAAAACTAAAAGTGGGAATCACCATGCCATGCATGATAACCCCTATATCTAGATTCTCTAAGAAAATTGTATTGAACTACTAATTTTGACTAATTTGGATGTGTAAATACTATATTTGAACTAAAATTTTTGCCTATTTATAAAAAAATTGAGTGTTTTTATATCTAGATAGGAACACCAAAATGAGGACACCCCTATGTTTGGTGTTACAATCCATTTTTGGCATTATTGTCTTGTGCTAAAACTAGTTAGTGATCTAGAACTGTCACTATTTTTATCTTTTTTTATGACTGGTTTGACCTCTAGATTCTAAAGTGGGTGATTTTGTTGGGGATCAACCAACAATTTGATTAAACTTATGAAAGCAATAAATGTGGAATTAAATTAGAATGATAAGTAACTAGAATGACAAATAGCAAAGAACAAGAGATACAAGAAACCACCCTGAAAACTTGTATTAAACTCTTTACAGAAGGAATACAATTGAAGAAACTTATTTCTTCCACACCTCTCTCAGATGTACAGATCTCTCTCTAGATCTCTTTCCCTCAAGAGCTCTCTCTCTCTCAAGTAAAATCAACTCCAACAACCTGGATTGATTCACATATACAATTCTGTACTGTTCTTTCTCAACATACAATACAATAAGCTAAGAAGATCTAATTCTACATATAGAATTATGAGACTTGAGCATGCATTTACAACAAATAGTTAAGCCTCTTAAACAAGGGCTCTAAAAATAGTCTTACTAATAATAGAGACACGGACTTAAGACTATGACTTAATCTCATCATGCAAACACTCGGTTCTGTCCTCAAAAATAGCTCTCTAGATGCACAAGTAACCGACATCGGTTCCTGCCTGCTTGCCTGTGACCGATGTTAGCCAATCCCTACCGATGCTGGTGTCTCTTGAACTACTCCTAATCGACATCAGTCACTCCTGACCGACGCCAGTGATTATGTAACTACTGCAACCTTGCAAAGCGCTCCTTGGTGAAGCTTTTAGGCTCCACACCTTAACAATCTCCCACTTGGAGATAAACAGCTACACAAGTACCTATACAACAACATCTTCTAGCTCCTCCATCTTCAACTCAATCATGAAGACCAACAAAATTTGAATGAAGATTCAACTTCTCCTTTGTAACTGGCTTGGTTAACATATCAGCAGGATTCTTGTTTGTATGGATCTTCTCCAGCTTCAACTCACCATCCTCCAATACTTGTCTTATGAAGTGGTACCTAAGCTGTATGTGCTTTATTCTTGAATGAAAGGCTAAATTCTTAGCCAAATGAATTGCACTCTGACTATCACTGTATAATCTGCAACTCTCTTGCTCCTTTCCAAGCTCTTCCATGAATTGTGTCATCCATATCATCTCTTTGCTAGCCTCTGTAACTGCAATATACTCTGATTCTGTAGTTGACAAGGCAACAACCTTCTGCAACTTTGATATCCAGCTAACCACCGTTCCACCAATAGTGAAAACATAACCTGTGGTGCTTCTTCTGCCATCCAAATCATCTACCATATCTGAATCTACATAACCATGTAGAGAAGTATCTGAACCTCCATAACATAATTGCCTATTGCTGGTTCCTCTTAGATATCTAAGGATCCACTGAACTGCTTTCAAGTGCTCCTTCCTTGGATTGGCCGTATACTTACTTAAAAATCCCACTGCTTGGGCAATATCCAATCTAGTACACACCATTGCATACATTAAACTCCCTACTACGGAAGAATATGGAACTCTATTCATGTACTCTACCTCATCATGTGAATTAGGACATTGATCTTTACACAACTTAAAATGTCTAGCCAAAGGTGTTCTTACTAGTTTAGCATCCTGCATATTGAACTGTTTCAACACCTTGTTCACATAATCCTCTTGAGACAAAATCAACCTGTGATTTTTCCTTTCTCTCTTGATGCTCATGCCAAGGATTTTCTTTGCTGCTCCCAAATCCTTCATGGCAAATGTTTGAGCTAATTTCACCTTAAGCTCAGAGATATCCTGCATGTGTGATCCTACAACCATCATATCATCTACATACAACAATATAATAATATATCTACCATTATCCAATCTCTTAAAATACACACAATGGTCAGATTGACACCTACTGTAGCTATGCTCAGTCATAAACCTGTCAAATCTCAAATACCACTGTCTAGGAGCTTGCTTGAGGCCATACAAGCTTTTCTTCAATCTGCACACTAACTTCTCCTTACCTTTGACCTCAAATCCTTCTGGTTGTTCCATATATATTTCTTCATCCAAATCTCCATGAAGAAATGTTGTCTTAACATCTAGCTGCTCAAGATGCAAATCCTCAATAGTAACTAAAGATAATACAGTCCGTATAGAAGTCATTTTAACAAGAGAAAAAATCTCACCAAAATCAATACCTGGCTTTTGTGCAAATCCTTTCACTACCAACCTGGCCTTATATCTCATCTATCCATTCTCACCTTCTTTCAATCTGTAGGTCCATCTATTCTTTAGTGTCCTCTCACCACCTGGCAACTCAACCAAATCCCATGTTTGGTTCTCTTTCAAGGACTCCATCTCCTCAACCATGCCATGCTCCCACTGATCCTTGGACTCCACATGTATTGCTTCTTCAAAACTCTCTGGTTATCGACCATCAGTTAGCAATAAATAGAATAATTAAGGGGAATATCGAATTGGAGGCTTACTTACCCTTTTTGACCTCTTGATGGGCATCTGAGACTCATCCACAACACGCTGTCCACCCAAATTCTCTAACAGTGACCGACCTCGGTCACCTCTAGGCCTGTTACTGCCCGATGTTGGTTCTACCTGACCAACGTCGGTGCCTATCCTGCCGACGTCGGTCTCTGTATGACCGACATCGGTTTTTGTTATGTTGATGCCGGTTCCTTCTTGGCCGATGTCGATCTCTATGTTTTCCTGCAAGTGATTATTTCTTCTTCCCGCGAGCTCATTTTGGACCATCACCTCATCCAATTCTCCATTGCTCTGCCCAAATTGATTCAGCTTCTTTAGCTGATCACTATACATCACTTTTTCATTGAAAACAACATCACAGCTCCTAATTATCTTATTATTTCCTAGATTCCAAAACCTAAATCTGAAATCATCAGAGCCATAGCCAATAAATGTGCACCTCGTAGACTTAGCATCCAACTTCTTTCTATTTTCCTTATCAACGTGCACAAAGGCTTCACAACCAAAAACTTTGAGAAATGAGATATCTACCTTTTTACCTATCCATGCCTCTTCTAGAATTCCACCATCCAAAGCTGTAGAGGGTCCTTTGTTAATCAGGTACACTGCAGTATCAACAGCTTCTACCCAAATCTCTAAGGGCAAACCAGCATGCAATCTCATACACCTTGCACGCTCCATGATTGTTCTGTTCATCCTTTCAGCAACTCCATTCTGCTGAGGTGTCCTTAGAACCATCCTTTGCCTATGAATTCCATGCATATAACAATACCAGTTGAACTTATAACTGCATAACTCACCACCATTGTCAGATCTTAGGCACTTCAATCTTCTGCCTATTTCATTCTCAACCATAGCTTTCCAAATCTTAAAAGTCTCAAATACATCAGATTTATTCTTAATACAATAGATCCATACCTTTCTTATAGCATCATCTATGAACGTAACATAGTACTGTGATCCTCCAATAGAAGCAACCTGAGCCGATCCCCACACGTCTGTGTGAACAAGCTGTAACTTATGCTTCTTCTTTGTTGAACCAGTCTTGAGAAAACTCACTCTCTTCTGTTTTCCAAAAACACAGTGCTCACAAAAATCTAGATCTATGCTTTTCAAATATGAAAGCTTACCTTTAGACTTAAGAATTGACAATTCCCTTCTCACTCATGTGGTCAAGCCTTGAGTGCCACAATTTTGCATCCACATCTGAGGTAGATAATACAGAAGGAGAATTATTAGTAACATAATTAAATAAATAGAGAGTGCCTACTCTCTTACCTCTGGCCATAACAAGTGCACCCTTGGTCACCTTCCAAGATTCAACTGTGAGAGTTACTGTACAACCCTCATCCCCTAACTTTCCTGCAGAAATCAAATTCCTCTTCAAGCTAGGAACATGCATAACATCTCTCAACACCCATGTGTTGCCATTCTACATTTTCAGCTGCACTTTACCTTTGCCAATAATTTTACAAGGCTCATCATCCCCTAAATACACTATTCCAAAATCTCCATGGATATAGTCACTAAAATATTCTCTATTAGGGGTAGCATGAAAAGATGCACCAAAATCTAAAACCCAAGATTCTATATTATTATGCAAAGAAAATATTAAAGCATCTTGTGCAATACCTGCAACCTTTGCTTCTTCCTTTCCTTTGTTCTGATTGTCCTCCTTAGACTTTGACCAGCAATCTCTGCTTATGTGCCCCATCTTTCCACAATTCCAGCATTGTGGCTTTCTGCCATTTCTGGATTTGGATCTACCTCTCACCTTTGACTTAGACCTTGATCTCCCTTTCTTGCTCTTTTGTTTTTGCCTTCCCCTACTCTCAAAACTTAAAGCATTCCCAGATGTCTCTTCTATGCTTTTCCTGTGAATTTCCTCATTCAAGATAACACTAACAACATCCTCTACTTTTAAAATATTTGAAGCAGATGCAGTATTACTAACTGCCATTACTAAGCTATGCTAGCTTTCAGGTAAAGAACATAATATTAAAAGAGCTTTAATTTCATCATCAAACACTATATTGATTGAACTTAATTGATTTACAATTCCATGGAAATCATTCAGATGATTAGATATAGATCCACCTTCCTGCATATGCAAATTAAATAACTGCTTCATAATATATACCTTATTAGAAGCTGAGGATTTTTCATATAAATTTGCTAAAGTAGTCATCAACTCTACCATTGTTTTTTCCTGTGATAAATTAGATATCACAGTAGATGCAAGACTCAGTCTTATAGACCCCAGAGCCTTTCTATCAAGAACTTCCCATTCTTCATCATCCATGTCTGTGGGATTCTTTGCAATCCCACCTAACGATAAGTATAGATCTTTCTGATACAGATAATCCTCTATCTGCATTCTCCAATGTTGATAATTTTTACCATTAAACTTCTCCATTCTCAATTTACTTTCTTTTTCCATTGCTTCTCCCACTCAAATAGAAATCCGTATAGAAACCCTGTGAGTAACCTGTAATCAATACACACTACACAGATTTGAACCACCTGTTAGTGAACCTGAGCTCTGATACCACTTGGATATCAAGCTCTGAACCTACAACTAAGGCTTTGATGCCACTTGTTGGGGATCAAACAACAATTTGATTACACTTATGAAAGCAATAAACGTGGAATTAAATCAGAATGATAAGTAACTATAATGATAAATAGCAAAGAATAAGAGATACAAGAAACCACCCTGAAAACTTGTATTAAACTCTTTACAGAAGGAATAAAATTGAAGAAACTTCTTTCTTCCACACCTCTCTCAGATGTAGATATCTCTCTCTAGATCTCTTTCCCTCAAGAGCTCTCTCTCTCAAGTACAATCAACTCCAACAACCTGGATTGATTCACATATACAATTCTGTACTATTCTTTCTCAACATACAATACAATAAGCTAAGAAGATCTAATTCTACATATAGAATTAGGAGAATTGATCATGCGTTTAAAACCAATAGTTAATCCTCTTGAACAAGGGCTCTAAAAATAGTCTTACTAATAATAGAGATGTGGACTTAAGACTATGATTTAATCTCATCATGCAAACACTCGGTTTTGTCCTCAAAAATAGCTCTCTGGACGCACAGGTAACCGACATCAGTTCTTGCTTGCTTGCCTATGACCGATGTCGGCTGATCCCTACCGACGTCAGTGTCTCCTAAACTACTCCTAACTGACGTCAATCACTCTTGATCGACGCTGGTGACTGTGTAACTGCTACAACCTTGCAAAGCACTCCTTGGTGAAGCTTTTAGGCTCCACACCTTAACAGATTTGAATGTTACTATTTTGATTGTTAAGAGATTTTATCTCTATGACAAAACCCATATTTATTTCCCCCTCTTCTGAGGGTAGGAATGATGAACCTATAATGACTACCCTTAGAAGAAAGAGTCCTACAAGTGTGTTAAGCTATATAGATGTATGATATAATAGTGATATTTGAGAAGATATTTTTAGACATAACAATGTTTTTATTGATAGATTATTGGATCAATAGGGGTATGCTTAGATAGATATAATAATGTAAAAGCATTTGCAAAGTAATAAATGAGAATTAGAAATGTTACATGTTCATTGTTAGTTGTTAATTGGAGAGATGGAGCATGGTGTCCATCATAGCATCTAAGAAAACAATGGAAATGCATGATGCAGATCATGGCTGTAGACACCAAAATTGTGTCAACTCCCCTTGGTCCCTTACACATCTTATTAATTTAAAATAAACAACTTATTTTAAATTATGACATCACCTCAGCACCTCACCTGGGACACCTCGCCTTGGACACCTCACCCTAAGACCATTTCCTACCCTATGACTCACCCTATGACTAAGTCCTTCATATCATAACCACCTAAGACCTATTTTCACTCTTTCTAACTACCTAACCAATACTCATGCATAATAACCCCATATTTTGACTATTTTCTAATAGCAAATGCACATGGCAGATGGAGAATGGGTGAAAGGCTAAAAATAGACCTTTTACCCATTCTCTAGCTACTGACATCGATCAAGTGTCGACTGATGCCGATAGGATCGCTGACATTGGTTTCTTAAATCGAGTTCTAACCTTGAGCTAGGTCCCAAATCTAATCTCTCTCTCTCTCTCTCAAACTCTTGGACATGGATGTGCACACTTTGAGACCAAGCATCAAACTTTGACTAATGCTCACCTGGCTACAAAAACTCTGCATAAGTCACTCTAGATTGGATTGGAACATTGCACAAGGACCTCAACATCAGCCATAATAGGAATAAGTGTTTTCACACCCTTGGTTCTTTATCAAGAAGAGCTAAGTATTCTTCTATCTCCATTTCAGTGTTTAGAATACATTAGTAATTAGTTTCTATTTACTATTTCTGAATACAATCAATCCAACCTGACTTTATTTTTGGAAAGGGTGAAAAGCCTTCCTCCTATTCTTATCTATTTACATACCAACCCTTTGCCTTTGCCCCCTCTCAGACCCTATTTACTATCTTGCAACCCTGCACAGACCCAGACTCCTTCTAGACCCCTCTGTCAACCACATACATTCTCTGAAACTCGTCCAAGGCCCATTGCCCCTACCGACATCGGTAACATAACTAACATCAGCATATTGACCAATCGATGCCGACAAGACTACCAACATCGGTGACTGTGACAGGCTAACTATAGAAAATAGGTACACATTATCTTTATTTCTCTTTCTTAGTCTTTCGCCATTTCATTTTATACAACACTCTTTTTATCAAAAAGTGGACTATCATCCCTTAAGGAAGTTTTTATGCTTTCAAGACCGAGCGTTGCTTGGCAGTCCACCTTATCTTATTCTAACATTTTCTTTGTTTTAGTCTTATTATTATCTATAGGTGTCTTCCTCCACAGCCAAAGAGGAGCTCCTACAACATCTGGATACGGTGCGCAACTTAATCTGGGTAACGTACAAACCCCTGACCATTAACTTTAGTTTCTTTTGCTTCTAAATTTAAATAGAAAAAATGTAGAGAAACATTCTAGCATGCCTGGTGGGACCCTAGAGTATTCCTTAGGTTCATTCTTCTAAAAAGCAAACTTTCATATAGATGCATTAGGAAAAAAATCCTCTTCTTGCATCCTCTTCTTCTATCTCTTTATTTTGAAAAGACACCATTAGTACAAGTTAAAAAGAACTTCTTTCTTTTTCTTCTTATCACTCCTTCCCTGCATCTTAGAGTAGTGAAAATTCATACTCTTAACCTTTTCTCCAATTGTTTGCATCTGAACAAAACATTTCAATTTGGGTTAAAAACACTATTGCATTTCATTCCTGTTTGAATGCATATTTAGCCTTCTCACTTAGTAATTAAAAATGCATTATGAATAAATCATAGTGCACATATGTTACACAACCAGACCACATTCACATCAAATCAAACACCAAAACATACCTGAGACAAGGCCCGTCTAGGATTTCATCACCTAGTAGATACCTTACCCTTTCTGGCAATCCTACTTGGACTTCACAACCAAGAGGAGGACCCACTCTATTCTCTAGCAGAGTATAAACTATAGGCAAAGTATATATTGGCTAAGCGGCCCAGCTCGGCTCTGGGTTCGTGAAGTGAAGGAAGCAAGCCCCTAGCACCAGGGCATGTATAAAACCTAACATAGATTTTTGAGCACCAAAACATAACCTGAAACCAACCATAGACTTCCTCTTTAGGACCCATTCTAAAAGCCCAATTCCCAAACACATTCTTCTAAGGCATAAGCCACCATGACTCTAAAATTTATTCTTAGGAATTTAACATTTAGAGGTTGCTTTCCATCATCTATTTTGCTGTTCTTATCTATTTTTTTTGAGCTGGTAAGGTCACATCATTCTGAGTCCGAAAACAACTCAGAATTTCTCTTTTATTCCAAAAACTTTCAATTTTTTGAGTTTCTGGAAATACACAGATACCGACATCAGTTTTTTCACCGACATCAGCAACCCATTTTTATCGACATCAGTTCACCCATCGACGTCGGCAACATATCTCCACCGACATCAGTTTTTCCACCGACGTCGGTCACTGTCGACAAATTTTCTTTTAAAACAAGCTTAAAACCCAACTTTTTTGCTGTCAAACATAAATTCTAGTTTTTGAAACTGAAACACATAGTTTTTGGAACTTGAATCCATTTCATCTTGAATGGTTTTGACATGTAGTCAATCCAAATCTCTTGTTGACCACGCAAGACAACAACCACTTCCACCTTTGCCCTTCATACCAAGTCCCCTAATGGAGTATACTTCAGACACTGAGTGTACTCCTATCCAACCAACCCCTAATCAACCTCCAATTGTTCTCAAAGGAGATCAATACTTTGAGAGATTCCTTGACCTCAACATCAAGGCTCTCCAACACTATCTCACAAGAAGCCAAACGTGAGATCCTTTAGGTAACCCTATTTTTGGGATGCCAACTTCCTTAGTTGAAATGAAAATAATATCAACAGCCTCCATTACTCAACCAATGGTCACTCAAGCCATTGCCTCAACTAATAACCCAACCATGGCCAATGTTTAAGATTTGGCCTCCCCTTCTATTTCTGGACCTACCTCCATTGGGGTTTTTGTACCCCCTCAACCACAAATAATGCAAACAAGTTCAACACCTTTTCAAAACTTTCTTGTTTCTATCCCACCCACTCTTGCACTCATCAATACAAGAGTGACTACCTATCCTATAACTAGTGTTGCCACCACTCAACCTCTTTTGGTGGCATCTAGTCAAGTTGTGCCCTCTAACTTCATGGCACAACCTCCCTTGACCTCAACATCAATCCCTATGATGAACTACCAATATGTGGTGCCTATACAAACACAACCAAGTACGTCATACGCCCCTCCCAATGTCTTTCCAATACCTTACAACCTAGGGGGTGCACCACCTGCCAATCCATCAACTGATCTAATCAAGATGCAGATGGATAAGATGTCCAACCTTGAGACATCTATTTCTAGCTCAAGCAATGTTCTTTCATATGAACAAATATGCAACGAACCCATCCACCCTTCAGTGCCTATTAGACCATACCCTAACCAGTGGGAACTCCCAAAATTTACTCATTTTTAGAGTAAAGAGGACCCATAACAACATTTACGAGCATTTAGACATGATTGCTACCTCATAGCGTATGATGATGCATTATTACTTTGCACATTTCCCATGTCACTTTTTGGCACCGCCCTTGACTGGTATAGTTCTATTACCAATCATTCTCTCTTTACCTTCACTCAACTAGCTCAGCTATTCCTTGACCACTTCTCAATCAACACCACTAAGAAGGTCTCCATCACAGACCTATATTCTATTAGACAATTCGATGATGAGTCAATAGCTAACTTCGTTGCCTATTGGAGAGGTTTGATTAACCAACTCTCCTTTTCTTTACCTCAACCTGAGCTCATTGAGCTCTTTTCAAGAGCATGTGCCAAACACATCTCATCCACTTTGAGGGTTCAAACTTTCCACACATTTGACAAAGCTTTCACCATGGCTCGAAAGCTTGAACTCTAAGCAGTCGAAGAGGATAGAGTCAAATTGCATAATAAAAATACCAATGCAAAATATAATGACCCTTCTTCCAAATCTTCTTCTTCCTACTCCAAGTCCAAGGAATCAGCAAATGTTGTGGTACTTAGATCATCATCTTCTACCATAATAAACCAAACTGAGCCCTCCACATCACAAAGCATCACAAAACAATTCCAACAATGGTATATACAGCGTCAATACACTCCAATAGGAGAATCATATGCTTTCGTGTTAGATAAACTAGTAAAGCAGGGGGTCCTCAATCTCCCTCAAATCCGACCACCCCAATTTGACCCTTCAAAAGCCATCCCTACATGGTATAGGGAAAATCACTTTTGTAACTATCATCGTGTCAAGGGCCATGGCATGGACAATTGCAAAACCTTCAAAAACATTGTCCAAGACATGTTAGACAAGGGGGATCTTGTTTTGGATAACCCAAATATGCCGGCTAACCAAAACATAGACATGTTTAGGCAACCATTCCCTAACCATCCCCCAAGTCAAAATAACATTCAGACATGGCCGATGATCTTTAAGAGTGCAATATACACATGATCAACATAGTCTTTCTTATCATTCCTAACCAACCTCTTCCACAGTCTAAAGAGGTTAGTCAACCTATTTCTCCACCACAGGTAAAAGAGTCTATTTTACCCATATCACCTCCGTGACATCAAACACTTCCTCTACCCATTCCTCTACCTCATGAGGAACTCGTATTACCTATTTCTCTTGCCCCCACCTTCCCTCTTCTTCTACCATTGGAAGAAGTTACCATTCATACCCTAAGCCCTCATGTAGAAGGGGCCATCACCCCTCTAATTCACCCTTTAGAGGAGCCTTCCTCTCCTATTTGTCCTCCACTGATGGAGGATAATCCTCCATCCACCCCCCTTTCACACGTAGGAGAGTCTACTTTGATCTCTCCCATATTGGAGGATGCTTTGATGATACCAATGCTAGTGACCCAGCCCTCATCCTTATTATTACCAATGGAGGATCATACTTTTCCCACTCCTTGACTAGATGTGGAAGGCATGATTATCCTTGTGCTCTATGCTCTCGAAGAGCCACGTTCTCCAATCCCTTCTCCATCAAGAGGAGAACTTGTCACTTCACCCATTTCGGCTGAGGAAGGTCCGATAACAGTTTTCTCTCGCCTTTGGCCTGAGATCGTTGTGTCTAAAACGTTTCTACTCTCATGATCACCCAAATCCTCTAAAAGACCAACTGCAAGACCTCACATGACATCACCTAAACCATTCTTATGATTGGCAAAAAACTTAGGATTTCTCCATTCTAAGAATTTAAAACATGAGGCACTATGGGAGCGACTTAAGGCTCCTTATCTTACAAATCCCACTTTGACTGCCAACCCTTTCATGACAAATCACCCCAAAGTCTCTAACAAAGATCAGGCTTCTACTTCCAAATCTTTAGAAGCTCAACTGTCCACACCTAAACCCAAACCCTCACAAGCATCCATCATATCGAAACAAGTTAAATCTCTTGGTGTTCATCCTATATCAAACCTCACTCACCCACAAGTGAAGGTAGACTTTAACCTCACCTCGCATAATAGTGGTCCTCACACCAAGCTAAAGAAGGCTACTAAACCATGTCGGAGAACTCCTCCCCCACCTTCACCATTACCCTCTATTTTGGGTCCACACCCATCCACTTTAATAGGAGTGCTCCCAACTCCAACACCTAACAAAAAAAATTTGCCTCCATTACTCCCTCTACCCATCAAAAACATACTTCCTCCAAAAAATACAACACCTCTCACCACGAAAGTGCCATCTACGCATGTGGTCACACCACCAAACAAAAACATGGTATAAAAAACTCCTCCTACAACTCCTAAATAGAAGTTGTCAACCTCTACTACAGCAAAAAGAGTGTATACCCATTTGTGGGGTTTTATGCTTCATTGCTACATCAATTGTTGTAGTCTTTTAACATCATTCTCCCACCTATTAAGCCATACCAACCTCTTGGACCAAAACCATCTTCGTTTGATGACACTCAAATCTATGCGTATCATCGCACACTTGGGCATGACACTGAGCGTTGTTGCACTCTTAAAGTTATAATTCACCAACACCTGAAAAAGGACACCCTTCACATTAAGGACCCCTTTGAAAAATTATCAACACCATCTCATGCCTCTCAAACTTCCTCACCTAAATCGGGATCCCAACATAAGACTATGGTCCCTCTACCATCTTCTCCCCCTTTATTCGAAATCAACACTATTAATGTGGCCACTAGGTCACAAACCTTGAAGGATAAATAAAAAGAGAAGGTTTCTATCCCTTGGACATATCCATTCATCAAGCCTTCTCAACCACCAAAACCCAAGATTTCAATCTTGGGCACATCCCAACCAACATCTTTGAAGCCAATTCGTGACTCCATAGTGAAACAATTTCATCAAACCCCTGTGAAGGTATCTTTGTATGACCTAATACAAAAATCTCAACAACATCACCAAACCTTAATCAAAGCTTTACAGGGAGTGGAGGTCCAACCTAAAGACCCCCAACCATTGGTTGCTCTATTCAAAACATTACCCACCATTGCCTCCATCACCTTCAATGATTTTGAGATTCCAGACTACAACCTAGAAGATCAGGATCTCACCCTCTTAAACTAAGCCTGTCAGGCAAAAGATTCACAGGATGCATCCTCACATTGCACTCCTTATCAAAGAGGAGCTTCATCATCTTTTCTCTATCTCATTTATCCAACCCATTGATTATCCACAATGGGTGTCAAACATTGTCCCTATCACAAAAGCAACTGGGGGAATTCAACTTTATACTGACTATCATGACCTCAACCAAGCATCGACCAAGCATCAACCAACTTCACGTCCAACATCAACCAAAACGTGCCTACAACCAAAAGTCTAAAAGAGCGAGATTTCAAAATCAGAGATCTCATCCTTAAAGAAAACCAACACGTGACCAATATGGAAAGAAGCAAATGAGGCAAGTTTGCTCCTAATTGGCTCGGACCTTATATCACAATGCATAGGTATGGATCAGGGACTTATTGTCTATCTTCTCTTGAAGGTCGACCAGAACTTGAGCCCCTTAATGCCTTGCATTTGTGACCATTTTACTATTAATAAAGTAATCATTTCACTTGTGTTTAACTTGAGCTCATCCCTTGAGCAACCCCTGTCATCCTCATTCCTATTCCCTTCAACCCTTTTTTTTCCCACAAACATTAGTTAACCTTTTTTGAATTAATGCTTTGTCCTAATAAAAGGGAAACCCCTAAACCTCTATAGTCTTGTCCATGACTAAAAATTTAGTCAAAAAACAAAACAAACATAAAACTTGGATGCCTAACAAAGGTCATAAACTATAAATGTAGACTGCTCCCTCGAAGGACAGCTACATAATTACTATAATTAATAGACTGCTCCCTTGAAGGATAGCTATTCATAGACATTCAACTATACAAAGAAAAATATAGACCACTCCCTTGAAGGATGGATATGCCCACATTTATTAGCTTCAATATGACCACAAATCAAAACAACATCCCCAAGTAGGCTTCCCACATTGATCAGTCTACCAACCAAAAAAAAAAGTGACTGACAAACTATTAAGTCATGGACTTGCCTAAAGTCGTTCTCAGGGTCACCTATAAAAGGGGAAAAGTAATCTCTACTAAAAAGGGTTACACTATCCTCACATATCACATAATCAAACCTATTACCTCAGCATACTCAAGGGATTTTGAGCTCACTTAACATCAAGTGATTCGAGTACTTCTCTAACACAAACCAATGGTCAATGATGTAATGCATGAACGGGGATTTTGTTTGCAAAAACCTTATCTATGCTATCATTATGGTCCTTGTCAATGAAAGAGAAATGCGCCTTTCACTTCTTATACGCCTTTGTCACACACATCCAAATCATTTTATAACCAACCTAAACTAACCAAACCAAACTAAAACATTTTTTAAACCACTAACATAACCTCATGATTTGTTTAATACAAATTACCAATTTGTGTTATATGAATTATCATAGCCCATTCACATTAGTTTCTATGGAAAACAATACACATGGAAACTAACAACCAAACACAATTTATGTCAAGCATATATCGTCACTAATATGGAAACTTGATGAAGCATAAATATACTCATTTCATTTTTAGCATACACCATCACCAATATGGAAAATTTCTAGGAATGAAAAACCATATAACCAATGTTACAGAATACACCATCACATAATATGGAAAAGGTTGTAACATCATCATACTCATTTCATTTTTGGCATACACCATCACTAATATGGAAAATTTCTAGGGATGAAAAGCCAAATCACCAATGTTACAAAATACACCATCACACAATATGGAAAAGACTGTAACATCATCATACACTCAATATAACCAAACCACCTATCAACCTCTTTAACCCTTCTTCCCTTTTGGGGAGAACTACATTGGCCTAAGGCCCCTTACATGGGCTATGTAGGCAACACTCAGTTGACATGAAGTCTTTTGAGGTTAGCTCGGCCATTCATTCATTCATCTACCTGATGGACCAACCATATAACCTTTAACCATGACTTAACCTAGTCAAAACCAATCCATAACTGACCCTCTTCTTCCCTTTTGGGGAGAACTACATTGGCCTGAGGCCCCTTGCATGTGCTATGTAGGCAGCACTCAGCTGACATGAAGTCTTCTAAGGTTAGCTCAGCCATTTGTTCATTCATCTACATGATGGACCAACCATATAACCTTTAACCATGACTTAACCTAGTCAAAACCAATCCATAACCGACCCTCTTCTTCCATTTTGGGGAGAACTACATTGGACTGAGGCCCCTTGCATGGGCTATGTAGGTAGCCCTCAGTTGACATGAAGTCTTCTGAGGTTAGCTCGGCCATTCGTTCATTCATCTACCTGATGGACCAACCATATAACCTTTAACCATGACTTAACCTAGTCAAAACCAATCCATAATTGACCCTCTTCTTCCCTTTTGGGGAGAACTACATTGGCCTGAGGCCCTTAAAATAGGGGCTATGTAGGCAGCACTAAGTTGACATGAAGTCTTCTAAGGTTAGCTCGGCCATTCACCCATTCATCTCCCTAATGACATCGGCCATTCGTTTGTTCGTCTACCTGATGAACCAACCATATAACCTTTAACCATGACCTAACCTAGTCAAAACCAATCCATAACCTACCCTCTTCTTCCCTTTTGGGGAGAAATACATTGGCCTGAGGCCCTTGAAACAGGGGTTATGTAGGCAGCACTCAGTTGACATGAGGTCTTCTAAGGTTAGCTCAGCCATTTATTGGTTCATTTACCTAATGGACCAACTATCTATACCATCCCAAAATCATGCCCACACAACCAGCCCTGACATTGTAGAAGTTACCTTGGACTTCTCATGGGGCACATTGGAGATCACATACATCTCCCTTACCACAACAAACAACCCTTGATATCACTTACATCTCAGCTCGACTCGACTAACGACCTTGGAGATCGTGACTATCTCCTCAGACCATGACCACTTTTGAGACAAATTTGCATTGGTTATTTTGATTGCATATATGCTACCTCACAAATAGTTAGCAATTTATACGCAACCCACATTATGACCCTCACACCTATTGTCAGATCACACCCAAGTTGATCTCCAATATTTGTGACATTTTCATGTTTTCCAAGAGCACTTCTTGAGCCTGGGATACTTGGAACACGATGACCATTAGAGCTAAAACTTTGATCATTTAACCCAATCAGCTATAACCAGAAAGTTGGGGACTAGTTACTTCAATTTTAATGCTCCTCGACCTTATCTATGACAATTTGACCTACCTACCACATGAAGTGGTATACATGCAATCTCAACTATTGCAACGTTCACATTCCAACTTCACCATACCCATCCACTACCTATCAAACTGGCAACTAATTTTGAATTGCCCTCTCTCGATTCCCGCTTTTAGGGGGAATACCTCATCCCATACCTGGAGCAACTAACACCTTATTTTTGTCTTAAAGTTTGTCAAGAAAAACCAACAAGACAAAAAGGGGCAAATTTAGACACCAAAATTGTGTCGACTCCCCTTGGTCCCTTACACTTCTTACTAATTTAAAATAAACAACTTATTTTAAATTATGACTTCACCTCGACAACTCACCTAGGACACCTCACCTTGGACACCTCACCCTAAGACCATTTCCTACCCTATGACTCACCCTATGACTCACCCTATGACTAAGTCCTTCATATCATAACCACCTAAGACCTATTCTCAGTCCTCTCCAACCGCCTAACTAATACTCGTGCATAATAACCCTGTCTTTTGACCATTTTCCAACAGCAAATGCACATGGTAGATGGAAAATAGGTGAAAGGCTAAAAATAGACCTTTTACCCATTCTCTAGCCGCTAACATCGGTCAAGTGTCGACCGCTGCTAGCAAGATCACTGACGTCATTTTATTAAACTGAGTTCTAACCTTGAGCTAGGCCCCAAATCTAATCTCTCTCTCTCTCTCTCTCTCTCTCTCTCTCTCTCTCTCTCTCTCCCGAACTCTTAGATCTGGATGTACACACTCTGAGACCAAGCATTAGACTTTGACTAATGCTCACCTAGCTACAAAAACTCTGCATAAGTCACTCCAGATTGGATTGAAACATTGCACAGGGACCTCGACATTAGCCACAATAGGAATAAGTATTTTCACACCCTTGGTTCCTTATCAAAAAGAGCTAAGTATTCTTCTGTCTCCATTTCAATGTTTAGAATACATTAGTAATTAGTTTCTATTTACTATTTCTGAATACAATCAACCCGACCCAACTTTATTCTTGAAAAGGCTGAAAAGCCTTCCTCTTATTCTTATCTATTTACATACCAACCCTTTGCCTTTGCCCCCTCTCAGACCCTATTTACTGTCTTGTAACCCTGCACAGACCCAGACTCCTTCCAGACCCCTCTGTCGACCACAAACATTTTCTGAATCCTGTCCAAGGCCCATTTCCCCTACCAACATTGGTAACATAACTGACGTCGACATATTGACCAACCAATGCCGACAGGACTACCGACGTCGGTGACTGTGATAGACTGAATACAGAAAATAGGTACGCGTTATCTTTATTTCTCTTTCTTAGTCTTTCACCATTTCATTTTATACAACACTCTTTTTATCAATAAGTGGACTGTCATCCCTTAAGGAAGTTTTTACGCTTCCGAGACCGAACATTGCTTGGCAGTCCACCTTATTTTATTCTAACATTTTCTTTATTTTAGTATTATTCTTATCTACAGGTGTCTTACTCCACAACCAAAGAGGAGCTCCTACAATGTCTGGATACGGTGCACAACTTAATCCAGGTAACGTACAAACCCCTGACCATTAACTTTAGTTTTTTCTTCTTCTGAATGTAAATAGCAAAAACGTAGAGAAACAATGGCATTGCACACATTAAGAAGTAAACAAGAAATCAAGAAATAATCATATTGGGATGGTGAAGGGGTCATGCAAACAAGGGACATGTGCACATGTCACTCAAAATGGAATGCAAGCATAAAAGGCATGTTCAAATTCCACATACACATATAAGTGAAACAAGTAAAGTTGGCACAGGGGCCATAGGCACATGGAAGAGTAAAAGCAAAGGACATTGGCAAATGTCCTAAGGCATACACATGAATATAAGAAAAAGATGTTGGAAAATATCCTAAGGCATAAATAGGAGATAAGTAGGAACTAAAAATGAAATCACACAAGCTACATGAAGCAAGAGGAGAAAGTACGTAATAACTTGGAATGGTAGAATCACATCTAACTAATCAAAGCAAATGTGAAAGTATGTAAAAACATGTGTAGTAAAATACTAGGTATATGATAAGAAATACATAAGTGCTAGATACTATTGAAATGTTGATAACTTAATTTATGTAATATAGAAAGTAATTTACATCAGTTGAGACCTCAAATTATGTAGTGTAGGAATGAAATAACTTGGATGGTGTTGTCATGTATAATATTCCCCCAGTGGGTATGTATATCAATGTGTGTCTTGAATGTAGAAGTAGGAATTCCCCATCAATGGGTAGAGTGAAGCAATCAAGGATCTGTAAATCACTACACACACTCAAAAGAGATCAAGTGAAGCATGGTAATTTAGATAAATCAACATACAATATCATGAAACAACAAATGTAAGTCCTAGCATGATATTAGTAATGAAAATTATGGATGATGCATACAATCAAAATGTTTTTGGTAGTTTTGACATATTTGAATGTTTTTTATGGTTTGAAATTTTTGTATTGTTTTTGTATTTTGATATAAGCTATGTATAGGTAAAATTGGGAAGAAATGATACTAACTGATGAGACTCCCTATTATGGTGTCATGTATTGAATAAATAAATTGTGCGTGATCATGAGGCAAGATTGAATGTCTAAGATTTTGAAGCTGAAATCTATGTATGCTTTAACTACTCTAAAATATCTAAAGTGAAAATTGAATTTGGGGTCCCCCTATAACTCTAAGAAGTAGATGTAATTATAGGATTCTTAAAGACCCATCTAGAAGTAGAAGAAGCTCTTGAAATAGGTACTCTCTATGTAGCTACATGAGACCTTAATGTTACTATTCTAGGTGTGAATACTATAACTAGAAGCTATCTAGAATCTTGAAACTTTGAAGGTGTGTGAACCCTCTATACTGGTGATGGATTCTAAAACTATGGCTAGATCTAAAGTGAAAGTAGAACTAAAATTAGATGAGAAAATAAAATAGGTAGAACTAGATCTAGTATTTGTAAGTTGGTAGATGGATCTAAAGTGGGGATTGGTGACTCATAAAGAAATCCATCAAATATAATAACTTGATTAGTGTAAATTAATTTCATGCATCTATGAACTATAGAGGGCATTGTCTTGAGGTTTTTAATCCATGGTCATCCAAGTAATATGTCAAAAACTCCTACACTAAGAACTATAGTGAATGGTGTTGCCAAATATGTCAGACCAACCTATAGTGGAAGTACTATCTAACCTAATGAAATCTGTATATGCCCAGTAAAAATAATGATAACTATGTCTATCAGATTGATATCCTACTCTAAATAACCCAAATTTTGTAGTAGTGTCAAGGTGGACATGTTAAGGCTAGAGCCATTATTAATAAGCACACTATGAATAGGCTAATTATGAATATGTGCTCTTATAAAAAGTGCATTAAAGCCTATATTATGCTCCATAATATCTTGATCTAAAAAATATATAAGGTTTGGTTAAAACTATAGACTCATACACACCTATCATACCTCTTAAAACATGTGCCTTAATTGAAGGTGCTTGGTATGTAACTGATGTAGGATGTGCATGGTATGTATGGTGAATACCTGAGGTGTCCTCTTTTTCCTATTTATAATGTTATGGAAATGGATCTGAGAAGATTTTCAAAGCTTTATCTTATGTTGGCTTTGCCTTTGGAGGTTCAACTGAAGTGCCCAGATCAAGTAGATTATCATCTATCAGGTCTTGTATCTTATGTCTCAAATTAATGCATATATTTGTTGTGTGGCCTAGTGCCCTATGAAAATCATAAAATGCATGCTGATCATATCTCCATGGAAGAGGCTTCACTAGGTCAGCTTCTTAGATAAGAGGGAGAGTGATGATGTTACATTCAAATAACTATTGTAAAACTCTAGTTGAGAAAATGGTAGATTGGTGAATGTACAATGAGGAGGTGCTGATAAAACCACATGTTGAGGGGGCTCTGAAGCTACTTAACTATTGGTTGATTCTAATTCTTATTGTTATTTATTTTAAGCTTATATTGGACTTTGCTATTACTCTTGTTTGTTGTGTTTGAGATACTTGAGTACTTAAGTTTGCCCATTAAAATTATCTTGAATTCTCTTTCCTTAAGTGCATGAGACAATTCAGTGAAGGAAGAGAATTTTTTAAACATAATAGATTCATGCAATGCTGGTAGAAGGATCTATTTAAAGATGTTCTATAATTCTTGATCAGCCATGGGGCTAGTTAGCTTAGCTAGAATAGTATTGTATCTAAGAACATAATCTGTGAGGGGCTCATTAGAACTTTATTTCTATTGAGAAATATGTGCATAAGAAAACTTATCACCAATTTTGATACTAAAATTTTCTAGGAACATGTCTGCTAAAGGATTGAATGCCATGATCGACTGATTTGATAGTCTATAAAACCATTGTAAAGCATAATCCTTTAGACTCTATGGAAATAGCTTGGTAAGTAGCCAATCATTGGGTACATAATCCAAACATGCTACATGAAAATATCTCAAATATGTCTTTAGATCACCCTTACCATCATATAAAGTGAGCTTGGTTTGAACAAAACCTAATGGTAAGGGTGTAGAAGCAATGTGACATACCAATGGTGTATGCAGTAAATCAAAAGAATCCAATGTCTATTTAGTTCTATAGACACTTTGCTCAAGATGTTTCACCTTGGATTGAAGATATCTTATATCTTTCACAAGATCTTCCACATTAGGAGATTAGGATGTACTAGTTGTAGTTAGTGGCATATAAGAAGGTTGGGTTATTATAGGGGGTTGCTAAGACATAGTTGCCCCTATAGTGTCATTTTCAATTGGCTATTCTATTTTTTAAGATGATTGACCATTTTTCACTTTTTTTTGTTCTTATTTTATAATTATAAGCATGCCATCTTGCATATCTAGATGATTTTCTAAGAGTTCTTGAAGTTCTCTTTTATTAGTTTCATCAAAACTAGTATATTGGGCCATTGTAAAAGTAGGAAAAAAATTTATAATGTCTTTAAATGTTTTGTAATAAGTTTTAATAGGAAATGTGCTAGAAAAATAAAGTATTTAATATAAGAAATTCAAATTCCTAAAAATATCTAATTAAAATTTGTGCAAAAAGGATACAGAGCTCCCAAACATGTAAGGTGATACCTCAAGAAGCAAATAGGTGATAGTATATGCAACTAAGGATTTTTAAAAAATATTTATGCAAAATAATATAATTTTTTTAATTTAAAATTGATTTTATAAGTTTTATATGCAAATAAAAATTCATAAAATGATTGTAAAAGTCCCAAAAAATAACTGGGAACTAGTTGATGAAATCTAGGGATTTTGAATGAATTTTTAAAATTAATGTAATAATTTTAAGGATTTAGAGATTGTTTGTATAATTTTTATTGAAAGTTTTAGAAAAAAACATAAAATATTTCTAAAATTATAAATATAATTTTCCTAGTGTTTGGAATGTGTTTGTATGCAAGAGGGACCTAATATGTGCAAACTAGGGTTTTAACAAAATATGTGATATTTTTGTAATTTATTTTTAGATTTTTTATTTTTAAATGCAACAAAAATAAAGAAATTATGGAAAAAAAAAAAAATTATCCCTAGGGTTTTAAGGATTTTTGTGCAAAATTCAAAGTAAGTTGGGTTCACCAAATGTTTTATTATTTTCAAAATAATGGGGGTTTATTCCTAATTAAATAAACAAGTCTAAGCAAAGTAAATCAATAAATAATGTACAATAATTAATCTACTAATTTGTGTAAATAGATTTGTATTTTTATCATTTCCAAATATATTAATAAATAAGATAAATCTAACTTGGATTATTCTAAATGATCCAAATTGAGACATGGTCTTATATTAGAGGAACAAGACTGGGAAACTATCAGAAACTAGATCCCAAGGTTCATTTCTAGATTGGACAAGAGCGTCAAAAGTGGTACACCCTAATTTATAGTTCTATAGTCCTTTTTCAATGCTACTGTCTAGGTGGTCTGGAATTTTTAGGTTTTTTTTGGTAGGCCTATGTTACCCTATCAATGAAATATCAAAGCTTGGAAGCCTACAAAGCTCACTATGTATATATTTTTTATATTCAAATATCTAGGAGATATTTGTTCTTGAACTTGAAAGTAAACTTAGAAAATATAGAGAAGGGTTTAGTGTGTAAAGGATAAGCTGGATGTACTTAACACCTCATATGTGGGTACGCTACCTACATACCAATACTCTAAAGAGGGATCAAACTAATGTAGTTCTCCTATTGAAGTGTTTAGTGAAATTGTGTATGATAAATTCAACTAGATGATAAATTGGATGTACTTTAGATGGCTAATGATTGGTGAAATGGTTTGAATAAGCTTTAAATGATCTTGAAAGGTTGTATGTATAGAATAGGAAAGAGTGCTTGAGTGTACTTGCTTGTAATCTTGCTTCCTTTCTATAAATGAGTGCCAACCATTCTAAATAGACTTTGAATGACCTTTTATAGGGAAATTAATTATCGTGGGGTAAATGAATTTTCATTAGGTCATCAATAAAAAGGATAAGGATCCAAAAGAATCTGATTATTAGGACTAATTTTGCACTCAAACAATAATGCCAAAATTAGGACACCTTGGGTTTTAGTTCTCCTGTCCAAGTTAGGTACTATTGTCCAGAGGCAATGAGACATGGGGGGATAGATCTAGGCCTAAAAGAGCTACCTAGGTCTACAAGAGTTATGTCTAGAAGGCTATGGATGACTGGGAATGAATGAAAGAATAGCCTAGAAGGGTTGGGTAAGCAAATAAGAGGACCTATGGATTGAGTGTCATTAGCCATGCTTAAGTCATCAAATTTCATATTTTATATTTTATTCCTAATTAAATAAATAGGTATGAGCTAAGTAAATCAATAAATAATGTTCAATAATTAAGTTACTAATTTGTGTAAATAGATTTGTATTTTTGCCTTTTTTAAATATAGTAATAAATAAGAGAAATCTAACTTAGCTTATTATAAATGATCTAGACTAAGATAGGGTCTAATACTGGAGGAGCATGATTGAAAAACTATCAAAAACTAGATCTTGAGGTTCATTTCTAGATTGGATAGGAACATGAAAAGTGGGACACCCTATTGTTCAGTGTTGTAGTCCTTTTTCAACACTATTGTCTAGGTGGTTTGAGCTTTTTGGATTCTATTTGACATGCCTATGTTACCCTATCAGTGAAATATCAAAGCCTAGAATCCTAAAAAGCTCATTGTGTGTCTATTTTTAATCATTAAATCCATAAGATCTCTTTGTGCTTGAATGTGAATGGAATCTTGGAAAAGATAGAGAAGGGGTTAGTGTGTAAAGGATACACTAGATGCACTTCACACTCTATGTGTGGGCACATTACCTACATACCAATACTCCTAGGAGGGATCAAGCTAATGTAGTTTTCCCATTGAAGTGCTTGGTGGAATTATGTATGATAAATGCAACTAGATGCAAAAATAGATGTACTTTAGATGGTTAGTGATTGGTGCAAAGGTTTGAATAATCTTGAAATGATCTTGGAAGGCTGTATGTAGAGAATAAGGAAGAGTGCTTGAGTGTACTTTCTTGTATTCTTACTTCATTTTTATAAATGAGTGTCAATCCTTCTAAATGGACTTTGAATGGCCATTTATAGGGAAATTAATGATCGTGGGTTAAATGAATTCATATTAGGTCAACAAAAAAAAGGATAAGGATCTAAAAGAATATGATTGTTAGGACTAATTTTGCACTTGGACAACAACACCAAAATTAGGACACCTTGGGTTTCAGTGTTCTTATCCATGTTGGGCACTATTGTGCAAAGGGAATGAGACATGGGGGATAGATCTAGGCCTGAAAGAACTACCTAGGTCTACAAGGGTTAAGTGTAGAAGGCTATGGATGACTGGAAATTAGTGAAAGAATGGATTATAAAGGTTGGATAAGCAAGTAAGAAGACCTGTGGATTGGGTATCATTAGGCATGCTTAAGTCATCTAATTTCATATTTTATATTTTATTCCTAATTAATTAAATAGGTATGAGCAAAGTAAATTAGTAAATAATGTACAATAATTAAGATACTAATTTGTGTAAATAGATTTGTATTTTTGCCTTTTTTAAATATAGTAATAAATAAAAGAAATCTAACTTATCTTATTCTAAATGATTTGAACTGAGATAGGGTCTGATACTGAAGGAGAAGAATTGAGAAACTATCAAAAACTAGATCTTGAGGTTCATTTCTATATTGGATGGGAGAACCAAAAGTGGGACACCCTATTGTTTAGTGTTGTAGTCTTTTTCCAGCACTATTGTCTAGGTGGTTTGAGCTTTTTGGGCTCTATTTAGTAGGCCTGTATTACCCTGTTAGTGAAATATAGAAGCCTAAAAGCCTATAGAGCTCACTATGTGTCTATTTTTAATCTTAAAATCCCTAAGATCTCTTTGTGCTTGAATTTTAATGGAAACTTGGAAAAGATAGAGAAGGGGTTAGTGTGTAAAGTATACATTGGATGCACTTCACACTCTATGTGTGGGTATGATACCTACATACAAATACTTTGATGAGGGATCAAGATAATTTAGTTTTACCATTAAATTTATTGGTGTAATTATGTATGATAAATTCAACTAGATGTACTTCAGATGGTTAGGGACTAGTGCAAAGGTTTGAATAAGCTTGAAATGATATTGGAAGGTTGTATGTAGAGAATAGGGAAGAGTGATTGAGTGTACTTGTTTGTATTCTTGATTATTTTATATAAATGAGTGCCAACCATTGTAAATGTAATTTTAATGTCCTTTTATAAGGAAATTAATGATCATGGGTTAAATGAATTCATGTTAGGCTGACAAGAGAAAGGATAAGGATCCAAAAGAATCTAATTATTAGGACCAATTTTTTACTTAGATAATAGCACCAAAATTAAGACACCTTAGGTTTCAACACTCATATCCAAGTTGGGTGCTATTATCTAGAGGGAATGAGACCTAGGGTTATGGATTTGGGCATGAAAGAGATATTTGGGTCTATAAGGGTTAAGTCTGAAAGGCTATAAATGATTGGGAATCATCGAAAGAATACCCTAGAAGGGTTATGTAAGAAAGTAGGAAGACCTATGAATTGGGTGCCATTATCCATGCTTAAGTCATTCAATTTTGTATTTTATATGACTACACCTACATTAACATTGGAACTAGCTAAGTACTCTCTTTTATGTCATTTCTATATCTAGCATAGTTATACTTTCCATTAATAGCCTATCTTGGTTTTATAAATTTAACATATGGTACATTTGAGTTTAAAAAATTAATTAGCCTATTTTAGATCTAATTTTTACCCTTGTACCCTATAATTTATATATCCTTAACCCTATCTACCCAAGTAAGATTCCACTATCCAAATTAGGATTAAATAGTTGTCTAGTTAATAAATGTACAAATATAACATAGAAATTTTATTGATTCAGACACATCTATTACATACAAGGGATTTAACAATGTAATTTCAATAATAAATGAGATTCAAGTAATCAATATATAACACTAATATAATATTACATAAATTCTAAATTAATACAATCTAATAGATTGATAAAAATAGAAAAAGAGGGAAGAGCATGAAGAAAGATAAAGAGAAAGAAGAGCCTGATTTATGATGTAGACCAACCTAATTCCATTGTGAAGACAAATATCTAGATAAAATAGTAGTTATTTGAGCTAGAACTAGCACAACACTATCTAAGGATGGTGTAAGAGTCTGTGGGATCAACTAACGGAGCTAATGAGCAAAATAGGGTCACCATATACATGTGCAGACCAAATCTATTAAATGACAAAGCTCTCAGTAAAGATATTTAAATTAAAGGGATCAATTGGGATTCATAAAATACTAATGTGAGTTATATACATGGCTTATAAATAATCTTGATTTAGAAAATAACTAATAAATCAAGAAATATGCATGAAAATAAATGATTGATTTGCTTAACTAGGGATAACTAACCAGTCTAGTCTACTAATCTAATCTATTCTAAGGGATATAAAACTTATTTAAATGAAATATTTGATATTATATAGGCATACAGACTTGATGAGTTTCAAATTTTATTGCTAATGGGCTAGTTATAAACATTAAATGGGGAGGGTACACTTGAGATCAATTGGGAATGAATTCCTAGTCAGTTCGATCATGAAAACATCAGGAACCATGCTTGACTAGATTAGGAGTGAATGCTCATAAGAGAATGTAGTTGAGATTATATATAAATTCCCACATCTTGTGTAGCTAAAATCATTCCTCTTTAAGGAATTATTTTATCTTTTATACTTTTGTGCTCAATTCCAATGCACACGCCACCTCTTGGATAATGTTATTATTTAGTCATGTATTGAATTCTATCATTCTTTGATAATTTCTTAGTGGAGAACTGATCATAAATTATTTATACAAATAAAATTAGATGCATAATTTAATCATGGATTTTGATATTTTTGATGTCCATATGGGTAATCAAACTTAAGTTCATGCCTTGTTATCTACATAACCAATGTGTCCTTTGAAGTTTGGGTTATTTCCATGCATCTATTTTATGCTTTTCTACTTCTTAGAACAAGGGATTTAAGTATGTTGATGTTCTTATGCTATAGTGAAGTGATATTTCACCATGTGATGTCATTTTTCTCACCCAGAGCTCTGATGAGCTTCAAAATTATATGAACCACCCTAGGATTGTGAAACAATAGGATTTCACCATATGGCATCATTATAATCACCCACTTTCCTAGGGCTTACTTATTTGTATGGACATCTCTAGGATAGTGGGTCATTGGGATGGTTACACTGTTGGGGATCAACCAACAATGGATTACACTTGTGAAAGCAATGAATGCAGAAATAAATCAGATAGATAAGTAACTGAAATGATAAATAGCATAGAACAAGATATACAAGAAAACACCCTGAAAAACTTGTATTAAAAACTCTTTACAATAGGAATACAAATGAAGAACTTCGTTCTTCCACACCTCTCTCAGATGCACACAAGATCTCTCACTAGATCTCTATTCCTCAAGAGCTCTCTCTCAAGTACTGTCCTTCAAACATTCACAATGTTCTACTCATACTCTATTACACACACAATAGCTTAGAAGATCTCTCCTACATATAGAAATAGGAAACTTGAGCATGCTCTTACAACAAACAGTTAAGCCTCTTCAACAAGGGCTCTAAAAATAATATTTATAACAATAGAGATGCGAGCTTGAGTCTACAACTCAAACTCATCATGCAAACACTCGCTTCTATCCTCGGAAATCGCTTTCTGGACACACAGGTAACCGACGTCGGTTCCTGCCTGTTCGCCTGTGACCATCGCCGGCAGACCATACTGCCAACGTCGGCGCCTCTGCAACTGCAATTGACCGATGTCGGTCGCTCCTGACTGACGCCGGCGTCTGTGTAGACCCAAACCTATTTGTGTGCTCCTTGGTGAAGCTTTTAGCTCCACACTCCTAACAATCTCCCACTTGGAGATAAACCAGCTGCACCAGTACCTGTACAGCAACATCTTCTAGCTCCTCCATCTTCAACTCAATCATGAAGACCAACAGAAGTTTAATGAAGATTCAACTTCTCCTTAGTAACTGGCTTTGTTAGCATATCAGTAGGATTCTTTTCTGTATGGATCTTCTCCAGCTTCAACTCACCATCTTCCAATACCTGCCGTATGAAGTGGTACCTTAGCTGAATGTGCTTGGTTCTAGAATGAAAAGCTGAGTTCTTAGCCAAATGGATTGCACTCTGACTGTCACTATGCAATCTACAACTCCCATGATCCCTTCCAAGCTCTTCCATGAACCGTGTCATCCATATCATCTCCTTGCTAGCTTCTGTGGCTGCAATATATTTTGCTTCTGTAGTTAACAAAGCTACAACCTTCTGCAACTTAGATATCCAACTAACTGTCGTTCCATCGACAGTAAAAACATAACCTGTGGTGCTCCTCCTACCATCCAAATCCCCTGCCATATCTGAATCTACATAGCCATGTAGAGAAGTATCTGAACCTCCATAGCATAAGTGTCTACTGCTGGTTCCTCTCAGATATCTAAGGATCCATTGTACTCCTTTCCAATGCTCCTTTCCTGGATTGGCCATATACCTGCTTACTACTCCCACTACTTGGGCAATATCCGGTCTAGTACACACCATTGCATACATCAAAATTCCTACCGTGGAAGAATATGGAACCTTACTCATGTACTCTACCTCATCATGTGAATTGGGACATTGTTCTTTACTCAACTTGAAATGTCCAGCCAAAGGTGTGCTTACCGGTTTAGCATCCTGCATATTGAACCGTTTCAACACCTTGTCCACATAATCTTCTTGAGACAATATCAACCTGTGATTTTTCCTGTCTCTCTTAATGCTCATGCTAAGGATTTTCTTAGCTGCTCCCAAATCCTTCATAGCAAATGTTTAAGCTAACTTCACCTTAAGCTCAGAGATATCCTGCATGTGAGATCCTGCAACCAGCATATCATCTACATACAACAATAGAATAATGTATCTACCGTTATCAAATCTCTTAAAATATACACAATGGTCGGATTGACACCTACTGTAGCCATGCTCAGTCATAAACCTGTCAAATTTCAAGTACCATTGCCTAGGAGCTTGCTTGAGGCCATACAAGCTTTTCTTCAACCTGCACACTAGTTTCTCCTTACCCTTGACCTCAAAACCTTCTGGCTGTTCCATGTAAATTTCCTCATCCAAATCTCCATGAAGAAATGCTGTCTTAACATCTAGCTGCTCAAGATGCAAATCCTCAAAAGCAACCAAAGACAATACAACCCTTATAGAAGTCATCTTAACAACTGGAGAAAAAATCTCACCAAAGTCAATACCTGGCTTTTGTGCAAATCCTTTCACAACCAATCTGGCCTTATACCTCATCTGTCCATCCTCACCTTCCTTCAACCTGTAAGTCCATCTGTTCTTCAGTGTTCTCTTACCAGCTGGCAATTCAACCAAATCCCATGTTTGGTTCTCCCTTAAGGACTCCATCTCCTCAACCATGCCACGCTCCCACTTACTCCTGGACTCCACCTGTAAAGCTTCTTCAAAACTCTCTGGTTCTCCACCATCGGTTAGCAATAAATAATATAAAGAAGGAGAATATCTAATTGGAGGCTTACTTACCCTTTCAGACCTCCTGATTGGTGTCTTGGACTCGTTCTCAACAATCTGTCCACCCAAATTTTCTGACAGTGATCAACCTCGGCCACCTGTAGACCTGTTACTGGCCGACGCCGGTTCTTCCTGGCCAACGCCAGTGCCTGGTCTGCCAACATCAGTCTCTGTATGACCGACATCGGTTTCTGTACTGTTGACGCCAGTTCCAAACCTGCCGACGTCGGTCTCTGTGTTTTCCTATAAGTGATTATTTCTTTTTCTTGCGAGCTCATTTTGGACCATAACTTCGTCCAACTCATTATTGCTCTACCCAGCTTGATCTAGCTTCCTTATCTGATCACTGTACATCACTCTTTCATTTAAAACAACATCACGACTCCTAATTACCTTGTTAGTTCCTAGATTCCAAAATCTGAAACCAAAATCATCTGAGCCATAGCCTATAAATGTGCACCTCATAGACTTAGCATCAAGCTTCTTTCTATTTTCCTTATCTATGTGCACAAAGGCTTCACAACCAAAAATTTTGAGATATGAGAGATCTACCTTTTTACCTGTCCATGCCTCTTCTGGAATTCCACCATCCAGAGCTATAGAGGGTCCTCTGTTGATTAGGTACACTGCAGTGTCAACTGCTTCTGCCCAAAACTCTAAGGGCAACCCTGCATGCAATCTCATACATCTTGCATGCTCCATAATAGTTCTATTCATTCTTTCAGCAATACCATTCTGCTGAGGTGTCCTTGGAACCGTCCTTTATCTTCGGATTCCACGAGTGTAACAATACTAGTTAAACTTAAGACTGCAGAACTCACCGCCATTATCAGATCTCAAGCACTTTAATCTTCTGCCTGTTTCATTCTCAACCATGGCTTTCCAAATCTTAAAGGTCTCAAAAAACATCAGATTTCTTTTTAATACAGTAGATCCATACCTTTCTTGTGGCATCATCTATGAATGTAACATAGTACTGTGATCCGCCAATAGAGGCTACCTGAGCCGGTCCCCACACGTCTGTGTGAACAAGCTGCAACTTCTACCTTTTCTTAGTAGATCCAGTCTTTAGAAAACTAACCCTTTTCTGTTTTCCAAATACACAATGCTCACAAAATTCTAGATCCATACTTTTCAAATCTGAAAGCATACCTTTAGACTTAAGGATTGACATCCCCTTCTCACTCATGTGGCCAAGCCTTGAGTGCCACAATTTAGCATCCACATCTGAAGTAGATAAAACTGAAGGAGATTTGTTAGTAACACAATTACACAAATAGAGAGTACCTTCTCTCTTACCTCTGGCCATAACAAGTGCACCCTTGGTCACTTTCCAAGAATCTGCTGTGAGAGTTACTGTACAACCCTCATCACCTAGCTTACCTGCAGAAATCAAATTTCTCTTCAAACTAGGAACATGCATCACATCCCTCAACACCCATGTGTTTCCATTCTGCATCTTTAGCTGCACTTTACCTTTGCCAATAATCTTACAAGGCTCATCATCCCCTAAGTACACTATTCCAAAATCTCCATGGACATAGTCACTGAAATATTCTCTGTTAGGGGTAGCATGGAAAGATGCACCAGAATCTAATACCCAAGATTCTATATTATTATGCAAAGAGAAAATAAGAGCATCCTGTGTAATACCTGCAACCTTTGTCTCTTCCTTTTCTTCGTGCTGATTGTCCTCCTTAGGCTTTGACCAGCAATCTCTGCTTATGTGCCCCAACTTTCCACAGTTCCAGCATTGTGGCCTTCTTCCATTCCTGGATTTGGATGTGCCTCTTCCCTTAGACTTAGATCTTGATCTCCTCTTGCTCTTTTCTTTTTGCCTTCCTCTGCTCTCGAGATTTAAAGCGTTCCTGGATGTCCCAGATGTCTCTTCTGTGCTTTTCCTACGAATTTCTTCATTCAAAATAACACTAACCACATCCTCTACTTTTAAAATATTCAAAGCAGAAGCAGTATTAGAAACTGCCATTACCAAGCCATGCCAGCTTTCAGGCAAAGAACATAATATTAAAAGAGCCTTTATTTCATCTTCAAATACAATATTGACAGAACTTAACTGATTAACAATACCATGGAAATCATTCAGGTGATTAGAAACAGATCCACCTTCTTGCATATGCAAATTAAATAATTTCTTCATCAAATATACCTTATTTAAAGCGGAGGGTTTTTCATACAAATTTGCTAACGTGGTCATTAAATCTACCATAGTTTTTTCCTGTGACAAATTAGATATCACAGTGGAGGCCAGACTCAGTCTTATAGACCCAAGAGCCTTTCTGTCAAGAACTTCCCATTCTTCATCCTCCATGTCCTTGGGCTTCTTTGCTATCCCACCTAACAGTAAGTAAAGATCCTTCTGATACAGATAGTCCTCTATCTGCATTCTCCAGTGTTGATAGTTCTTGCCATTAAACTTTTCCATTCTCAACTTACTTTCTTCTACCATTGCTTCTCCCACTCAAACAGAAATCCCTATGAGCAACCTGTAATCCGAACACACTACACAGATCTGAACCACCTGTTAGTGAACCTGAGCTCTGATACCACTTGTTGGGGATCAACCAACAATGGATTACACTTGTGAAAGCAATGAATGCAGAAATAAATCAGATAGATAAGTAACTGAAATGATAAATAGCATAGAACAAGATATACAAGAAAACACCCTGAAAAACTTGTATTAAAAACTCTTTACAATAGGAATACAAATGAAGAACTTTGTTCTTCCACACCTCTCTCAGATGCACACAAGATCTCTCACTAGATCTCTATTCCTCAAGAGCTCTCTCTCAAGTACTGTCCTTCAAACATTCACAATGTTCTACTCATACTCTATTACACACACAATAGCTTAGAAGATCTCTCCTACATATAGAAATAGGAAACTTGAGCATGCTCTTACAACAAACAGTTAAGCCTCTTCAACAAGGGCTCTAAAAATAATATTGCTAACAATAGAGACGCGAGCTTGAGTCTACAACTCAAACTCATCATGCAAACACTCGCTTCTGTCCTTGGAAATCGCTTTCTGGACACACAGGTAACCGACGTCGGTTCCTGCCTGTTCGCCTGTGACCGTCGCCGGCCGACCATACTGCCGACGTCGGCGCCTCTGCAACTGCAATTTACCGACGTCGGTCGCTCCTGACCGACACTGGCGTCTGTGTAGACCCGAACCTGTTTGTGTGCTCCTTGGTGAAGCTTTTAGCTCCACACTCCTAACATACACATAGTAGCATCCCACTTATCTACTTGGTCAGAGGCTCTTTTCTTGTATAGATCTAGTTAGGATCAATTGGTCATTGAGATATTGAAACTTACAAACATCCCAATGATCCACTTGCATAGAGCTTTGATGATGTAGAGACTAATTGGGAACATGATTGAAAATCAACTAAGTCCCATGGAGTGCTGAAAAGATGCCATGTGTATCTGAGTCAATTTTTCAAATTCAGCTAAATTTTGAAAGCTTTTTAGAATAGGTGTGGGATGTTAGAAGCTGTGATACATTACCATGTGGCAATGTTCAAAGTTTAACCACCTATATAGAAAATAAATAAAATCCTATTCAACAACTTTAGATTTAAAAAGTAATAGTTAAGTATTTACTTAAAATAAAATGACTGTCTTTTGAAATGCAAATGAAAAGGCATGAAAACTTAGGCAAAAGAAAACCATTTCAAATTAACTTTTAATCATTTTAATAAAATAAAATAAGGTAAAAGATGAACCAAAGAAAACTAATAGTCAATTTAGATCAAATTAGAGAAAACATGGATAAAAATGGCTAAGGAAAAGTAGTATAAAACTCTAAAATAGTTAGGTAATTTGTAAGAAACCAAGGTGAAATAGTCTAAAAGGAAGACTTATCTATGTTTCAAAACACAAACATAAAATAAACTAAGACTTAATATATTCATTAAAATTTAAATATTTTAAACTATCAGAGACCTAAATGTGATTTTATATGCCAATTTTTTATGATACAATATTTAATCACTCAGGTTTGGATAAAATAATGAAACATATTCAGTTAACTCTTCACATCTAGCCAACATGCACTCCCAAGAAGGCAATTTTAAACAAGCAACCACCAAAACTCATTGAGTTATAAGACCAAAATCCAAAGCAAAAAGAGGATCCTTATTTTTAAATTGAAAATGAGGCATGTTATACAATCAATAATAAATGGTGACTCATGTTGGGAAATACTCATGATTATTTTGAGAATATAGAATCTCTAATTTTACAAGAAGAAAAATGCATTAGCTTCAAATAATCACCTAGAATAAAATATAATTCAAATTTAATAAATTCAATAAAAACAAGTGACATATTAAGCTAAGAATCTAACTAGATACCATTCATGTGTGTGATCAAATGATTAATTTATTTTATTTTGCATTCACATGTAGTAATTAATATTTACATAAGTCCATAACTACAGAGGGATAAAAATATTTTACATTTTAGCTTGGGGAAGGTGGCATGGGCATTGTTTTGATGTCAAACAAGCATTTATAGCCCCAAAAAATATACCTCTGATCCCTTCCAAGGCCTTGATTTATTATCAACCAAGCCATAAATCCTATGGTGGAGGTTACCAAGATCACCCTTTATATGAATAATGTTTTAATTTTACATTTTATCTCAATTATTTTAAAAGGATATTTTGCATTTTCTTCCATTCAGGGTTGAGGACCAAGCCATGGGTAAAAGGAAATCAATAATTTCATGACAAAAAGAAAATCAAAATTGAGGTTGTGCTACATTTTTCTTTGGATGTTTCATTAAGGGTATTAGATGGTTTTAGAAAAGATAATAGCTTTTATAAATTCACAAGTTCTATTCAAAATCATTGACCTTTGAAATTTAGGAAATAGACAAAGCAATCACACAGTTTCACACAAGATTTTCAAGTGAAATTATAATAAGGTTATTTGATCACCATTTATGTTGCCTTTATAACAATATTTTTTTCATTACTTTGACAAATAGGGAAATCTCAAGGAAAAATAGTTGGGACAAAACCCAATAATGAAAGTAGAAAACAAACAAAATTAAAACTAAAGCTAACAATAAGGGACATGAAGGAAAGAAAAAGAAAATAAAATAAGAAAGGGAAAATAAAATATTCATAAATGTTTTCAAGAAAATACATGATTGAATCACTTAGACACTTGAGTTTTTTTTATGATTTTGATAATGGTGAAGGAAACATATACTTGTGTCTATGTTGTCCCTTGAGATATAATACACTATCCCACAAATATTTATCAATGTTTTTTCAAAGTAAATTAAGCAAATTAATATTATGCATTTCAACCATGAATTTGTAGCTAATTTATAGAAATCACTTGGGATAGAGTGAATAAAATACTTCAATCCACGTATTATATTATAGTGAGGAGTAGGGTTGGGTATTCATACATACTAGATTAATTAGAGGATATGCTACACCCCTAACCTATTGCATGTATCATGATAGGAATAACTGACTTGTGGCTTACTTATGCCTCTTTAATGTTATATCACATTTATCTATTCTTTCATTGGGTTAGTATGTCACCCTATGGAGTAACCATGGCCTAGGCAGACTATATATAGGAGGTAGTGGGTAGTTGTTTAACATTATATTGTGAATTATGTTCTTATTGAAGCTTGTGGAGGTTACCCCCTCGAAGCAGATTGTTTTTATTCATATATTATATTATATTTCAATAATATTTAGATCTATTTTTTTTATTATCCTTTATTTTTTAAGTAATTTCATTACAAGTGGTATCAGATCTTCGATTTGGGCCATAATCAGGTCAAAGACCCTAGATCTTATAATTTGTCTATTTATAATAAATGGTTGCAAATGTATCTACAATTTTTTTATTAGAGGTGATAAATAATTCAAGTAAGCTTCTATTAAAATTTCATCTCAATTAGATATATTTCATAAAAGTTATTGCCATTTTAGGGTTTTTCATAAATTTACTCTATAGTGCGTAATTCAAGGAATTTTGTAGATTTGTTTAAATTTTTGAAAATAATAGAAAATTATAACTGGGGTATGTTATTTGTATTTTTTTATTTGATTCTGACATAAGTAAAAAACTTCTTGGTCAAATTTAGGTCAAAAGGGTCAATCAGGGTCAACATTATCAAGCCCTTTTATGACAGGACAACAAACTAGGGGCCAAGGAAAGGGTGATAAAACCCTGGGTAAAACTCCTCACAAGGAAGAGATGAAGTCAAAAGGGGGAGTCACTAGATCCTTTATACCATAGTTCTCTAAGATAAATCACAAAGTGAGCCAGCTTGACTACAATGTGTAAGGCATGCAAAGTGAGATGCAAGGCATATAATCTAATATAAAATCTATATAATCTAGTTTCGAAAATATCATGATGGCTTTAAAAACTAATTATTCTAATCATCTAGCTATCACTATTACATAACCCCACCAAGGTGGATCTCCCAACTAGCCTAATCTAAATACAAGTACCTTACCACAAGAAAACCTATTACCAAAGGTAGATATGCATAAATTTGATGGAAAGGATCCACTCAATTGGATCAACCAAATGGATATTTTTTTGATCTACATCAGATCCCATGTGGATATAAGGTTACCATGGAATCTTTTTATTTAGAACCTTAACAATTAATTTGGTATTGATGGTTGTGTTCTCAAAAGAAAAAGATGACTCTCAGTGTCACCTGGTCAGTTTTTATAGAGGAAATGTGATTACACTATATAAATAGTGTGATAGAGAATTACTTTAGCCAATTGGCAAAATTGTGACATACTAGTTTAGTCAAAGATTATATTCATAATTTTTAAAACCTATTTTTATGTTTGGAGATAATTTTTGATGAGAACTTTAATAATCTATTTTTTGGAGGCCTCAAGGACCACATTCAACATGAGGTACACATGTTTAATCCACTTAAGGTTTCTAATTCTATTATCATGGCACATGGGGCTAAGGAAAAATTCAAATCCAACAAGAAGTATCTATTCACTCACTGTATAGATCATAATATATCAACACCATCATTTCCTCCACCTACTAGATTGACCCCTCAATAAATTGAAGAGAACTGTGCAAAATGATTATGTTTTGGTTATGATAACAAGTGGAGCAAAACACGTAGATGTGCTAAGAATAAGTTAATCTACATTGAGGGATCCAATAAAAATAATGAAGAGGATGATGCCTCCAATGATGACGACGAAGAGATAGAGGAGGTGCTTTAATATTATAAACCTACAATCTCTTGTCATGTACTTTTAGGTATTAAGACTCCTAAAACTCTTAAGATGGTGGTTTTCCTCAAGAAATAGAAGGTGATGATGTTGATTAACTTAGGGAGTGCACATAATTTCATCAACCATAAGCTGAGCACTTGATTGAATTATTTTATTTACACAACACTAGAATATCAATTCATGATTATACATGGTGGCACAGTTAATTATTTAGGGAAATGCCATAGTATTAAGCTTGTTATGGGTAGGTACAATATAGATTCTCCTATGTTTGATATTTCCATGGATGGTTCAGATATTATTTTGGGAGTCATATGGATCATAACCTTGGGTAAAATTGAGATGAACTTCCAATAACTATTCATGTTCTTTCATTTTAAAGGTATAAAAATTTAACTGTGGGGGTTATAGGCAAAATCTCCATAATTGGTTAGTTTACATCAGATTAGAAAAATGCTAAAAAGGTGGTAGAAGGATATATAGCACAATTATGTTCTATAGAATTTCAACCCATAAAGTCATCTCCACATCTTGATCTACAGATGATTCTTGATGGCCACCCATATATTTTTAAGGCCATGCCAAAAGGACTACCACCAAAAAGAGAACATGAACATGCCATTCAACTACTTATAAGGAGTCAACCACCAAATATTAAACCATATAGATATCTATATGTGTAAAAGAGTGAAATTGAAAATATGGTCTATGAGATACTGGAGGTAGGGATAATCAGGCATAGCCAGAGAGAATATTCATTTTTAGTGGTCATGGTACATAATAAGGATGACACATGGAGGATGTGCCTAGATTAGAAGGAACTCAACAAGTACACCATCAAAGATAAGTTTCCTATTCTAACAATTAATGATTTACTTGATCAGTTACATGGTAATATTTATTTCATGAAATTGGATCTTTATTTAGGGTACCATCAAATTAGAATCAAGGATGAAGATGTTCATAAAACTACTTTTAGAAATCATAAGAGCCATTATGAGTTTTTGGTAATGCCCTTTGGTCTTACAAATACACTATCTACTTTTCAAATCTTGATGAACATTGTTTTTAGGACTTTTTAAGGAAGTTTATGCTCATTTTATTTGATGACATATTGATTTAATGTAACACATCAAAATAATACTTGCAACATTTGAAACAAGTTTTGATAGTTTTGGAAGAATATCAGCTTTATATGAAGCCATCCAAATATGATTTTAGATTACATGAGGTAGAGTAATTATGTCACATTGTATCCCATGAAGGTTTCAAATTTTATCCTCATAAGATCAAAGATATGATGGATTGGCCAATACCCAAAACTATCAAAAACCTTCAAGGATTCATGGGCCTAACACGTTACTACCAAATATTTGTGAAAAGTTATGCCAACATATCATCTCCACTCACTACATTGCTAAATAAGGATGCCTTCCACTGGAATGATGTAGCCACTAAAACATTTGAGCAACTAAAAGTAGCTATGTGTATCACTCTAGTTTTGGATACTCTAGAATTCTCAAAGGTGTTCATTGTTGAATGTGATGCGATCAAGTTGGGAGTAGTAATAATATAATAAGGAAGACCCATTACATTTAAGAGTCATGAATTTAAAGGTAAGAATCTCCAAAAACGTATCTATGAGAAAGAAATTATGTATATTCTTCATGCAATAAAACAATGGATGCCCTATTTGATTGGTAGACATTTTAAGGTGAAAACTGATAATGATAGTCTCCAATATTTTTTAGAGCAAAGATTATCATTAGAGGAACAAAAAAAGTGGGTAACAAAAATATTGGGTTATGATTTTGAAATCATATACAAGAAGGGTAAATATAATGTAGTAGAATATGAACTATCCAAGTATGATACATCCACAAAAGCATTACTTTATGCAATGTCCATGTTGTAGATAGATTGGGTAGATGAAGCTAGGTTAGAGTGGGGGTAGCATAATGATACACAAGTTCTAATTCTGAATATCAAGCAAGGTTATATAAACTATGAAAAAATTTAATGGAAAGGTAATTCCCTATGATATAAGGATAGGTATACTTGTGTAAAGATTTAGAGTTTAAACATAATATTTTTTCAAAGTTGCATGCATCTCCAATTGGGGGACACTATGGGTTCTTGAAAAATTATCATAAAATCAAGTGAGAAGTATTTTGGGAAGGAATCAATGGAGATGTAAAAAATTTTGTGGTATAATGCTTGATATTATAATAGAATAAAGGCGAGACAGTTAAGACCCCATGTATGTTACAACCCTTAGCAATTCCTAATCAAAGGTGGGAGAAGGTTGACATGGATTTCATCACAGGGTTGCCTTATTCTGAAGGTAAGAAATTTATCTTGGTAATTATTGATAAGATTAAAAAATATTCTCATTTTTGTGCCCTGTCACACCCATTTACAATAAGTATAGTAGTGACTACTTTTCTATAGGCATTTCTAAAATTATATGGAACCCCAAAAATAATTCGAAGTGATCATGATCCTATTTTCACTAGTAATTTTTAGACTAAATTATTTTAATATTTGGGTACTAAACTAGCTCATAGTTCATCTTACAACCCAAATATGATGGAAAAACATAATTGGTCAACAAATGTTTAGAGGGTTATCTCAATTTTTTTGTATTAAATAAGCAAGAACATTAGGTTAAATGGCTACCACTTGTAGAATGGTGGTATAACACATATTTACATACCTCTTTTAAAATGTCCCCATTTCTAGCACCATATGATTACCATTCACCTTCAATAACTTCTTCCTTAAGGGTGAAAACCAAGGTTCAAGATGTGATGGATTACATTCAACATCAATAAGAGGTTTTGGCTAGTTTGAGAGAATTTGGCATTGGCCTAATAGGATGAAGCAACAAACATATCAACACCATAGTGAGTGACATTTTGATGTGGGTGACTAGGTATTTGTATATTTTTAACCTTAAAAGTAGATGTCATTTAAACAAAAAAAGGACAAAAAACTTGATCCTAAGTATTATGGCCCTTATCAACTTTTTCCAAAAAATTGAAGGGTAGCTTACAAGCTAGAGTTGCTTCATTCATCTTATATACACCTAATATTTCATGTTTCTTATACAAAATGTTTTAGCCTAGACATAGCTACCAGACTAGATGAAATAAAGATGAGTCATTTTGGAACCATAGAAGATCTTATAAACATGTACTAAGTGGTTAAAAACTAGAGAGATTGAGGAATATCTGATGAAGCGGAAGAACTTGAGTATTGAGGATACAATTTTGGAGGGTGAATATTTTATACAACATCTAGAGTTGTTAAATGTCGAGGATAATGTTGGTTTAAAGGGAAAGGGCATGATACACCTCTAACCTATAGCATGTATCAAGATAGGAATCATTGACTTGTGTCTTATCCTTATTTGATGTTATATCACATTTCTTTATGCTTTCATTGGGTTAATAGGTCAGACTATGGAGTAATCATGGCCTAGGTAGACTATATATAGGAGGCAGTGGGTAGTTATTTATCATCATATTGTGAATCATCCTCTTATTGAAGATTGTGGAGGTTTGACCCTTGAAGTGGCTTGTCTTTTATTCATATATTCTACTATATTTTAGTCATATTGTGATCTATTACTGTTATTCTCCATTATTGTTGAATAGTTTCATTATAGGATCCAACCTAAAAGTGTCATGTTTTTCATGGTAAATGGATTCTTGTACAACATCCTCTATGTTTCCTTTGTTTCAAGTCCTTCCTATATTAGAGACCATCTAAATTTGTCATTAGTTTCCAAAGTGTGTGGAGATACAGGTTGGATTACATCATTTTTAGCTTGTATCTCCATAGGCATGGCTTATTCATTTAGACCATTGTGCTTATGATATTCTATTTATATCTTGACCATTTATATTACCCTAAAATGGGCACATGTTAGTATTAGGTAATCAAGGATGGTTATGGTGTCATCAAAGGAACTCATGAACTCCTTATCTTCATTTAACTTAGGCTCAAAAAGGAACTCTTCATCTTTTGGGCCTAAATGTTTTTGACTTCCCATTTTGGGCTTGACTTCCTCTGATGTTGGGAGGAATCTTTGTCTAAGGTCCATTGGTCCAAAGACAAATACAAACTCCGAAGAGAGATTATCAATTTCAAACTCTTCCAATTCATTTTACTCAAAGGGATATCCCCCTTCTTCTTTTTCTTCTTCTTATTGGTGCAGGTGATTTGGTTCATCATTGTCTTCTTCAAGTTCATCCTCTTTTAATGATGAGGGGGAAGCCAAACCACTGTAACAAAGTTGTTGACTATCTTGAACCATCTTTTCAAATGTAGGATTAGAAATAAATGGAAATAATTATTTAAATGGATAGCATGCATCCTCCTCATCCAATAATTCTAGCTCCTCCAATTATTATTCTAATTAACTATAAGAAGTGTCATATTGTTCATTTTGTGTAGGCAATTCTTCATTAATTTAATTTTAGGCCACTACGCCACCTTCTATAATTTTTGATTCTTTATATTCAAAGTCATCATAACCACTACTTTATCCTTCAAAGATTAGATTAGGATTGTGAAGTGGCATGTTCTTAGCACACATGATCATCTCAACATTAGTAGTGTAGCTAGGTTCATAGACTCCCAATGGTGCATTCAGGTGTGGATATTCATAGCTTGGATTATGCATTTCCTATTGATTGTATCCTACAATAAATGGTATTTGATTAGTAATAACACCCAAGGTTACCAAATCACTAAAAACATGAAGCAAAATACTGATTATACACATAATTAACTGAATTACATTCATTAAAAGAGTAACTAGGGCCCTTATTTTACATAGGGAGGCTTGGTTGGATGAAGGATTAAGATAATACTTCATTTCAAGGAACATATTGGCCTATGGACTGACTTCCAAGAATGTAATTTAAAGGATTTTGGGAATAAATGCCTTGTTATTCAAAAAAATAGGAAGGGTCAACACTAAATCCTTGAGATATTGATTATTGATCTACACTAAGAACATATTGACAAACTAAGACTAATTATGAAAGAGAAGATGGATTCATTTTAATTAACATCATAATCAAAGGATATAAAAGCATTGAGGTAAAATGCTCTAGATTCAATCTTTGATTGTAGGAAAGGATCCATTAACCTAATGTATAACTAATGAAATCTATGGTTGAATGCACTATTTGGTTCATTAGGATCTTTATGAATTGTGAAAATTTGATAAAACAAGATAGATAGGTGAATGGGTAAGCTGAAATAGTTAAATAACAAATTCTAAAAGATGGCCCAAGTGGTGATGCACCCTTCTAGTAGACCAAGGTGCTAAGAATAGGTTGTTTAATCTAGTGACAAGGGGAATAGGTGATAAAACACATTTTGATGTTTAATCTTCCTATTTTAACTTGGATTTTCACCCTTTGAGGAGATGTCTCAGCTCTCCTCATCCAAGTGGCATAATTGAAACACCTCTAGGATGTGGGTAGCCTAGGAATGAGGTGAATCTCTACATAGGGATAACTCCCTTGATGTACCACTTTTGGATCTCTACTACACCTATGCTTTTAAGGGAAAAGGGAGAGATAAAATTAAAATTAAACTATCCTAAAGGAGGTGATACACCAAAATAATTGATGACTACCAACCAACTTCATGTGACACATGAGACCAAGAGACTAGCTAGGCATACACTTATCTAATCTAAATCTTCTCACATTAGTATTTCATTATGAGGTTGTGATGAATGTTTAGGATATGAGGAATAAACAAGAAGCCTATAATGGCACTATTTTAATACACTAAATCACTCAACATTTACACATCAATAGAACACTTCACATGACCTATAAGAAGAAGCTTTCCAATTGTAAATAGGTGAGAGAATGAGATAATAATGCTAAGGAAACAACAATCATCACTAAGAAAGATTAATAATCCAAGTGAAAACACTATGAATAGTCATATAATAAGTAAAATTAGTAGTCTTATTGATCTATGGTATGAAAATGAGTAGGGATTTTCCATACTTAGGTGGAACATAGTTTACAAAGGCCAAAATGGCAAGTTCTTATAGAACTTGAGAGAGAGAAGAAGAGAAATAAGTCCAAAAGTCAAAAGAAAAACTATTAAGATAATAAAAGGAGTTACATGTGCATAATAATATAATTTGAAACTGATAATGAAAAGTTATAAACTAAAAGTGTTATCCCAAGACATGAAGCTCTTCAAATATGTAATAGGACTTCTCATTTTGCACAAGGAAATTGCCTTCATCATTCACCCCTATTTGAACATCCCAAAAATTAATATGTATAGGTATAATTATTTTACTAAGATTTAGGGGTTGTATACATGTCTCTTCATGCATTTTTTGCATTCCTAATCACCTGGGATCTTCTAGAAGTAAGCCACTACTACTTGTAGTTAAATAAACTTCTTTTTCAGTCATCCCTCACACTTGGAATAAAAATTGTCTTTATTTTCTAATTAAAATACATTAAATGGAGTGTATGAAACTTTTAAATACCATATATTTCCTTTTAATACTTATTTATACCATAAAAATCCATCCAATAGAAGTTGTCACACTTCTCACTATCTTGCTCACTTTGCTAGTTTTGACTGGTTGAGGTGAAGTTGATTATAAGAAAACTTAGGATTTTTTAAAATGCATGAAATAGAAATGGGGTGTTATTAAAAGTCTATATATTCCTCTCAAAGTTTATTTATTCTTTTTAAACCTCCTATAACCTGCATAATGCACAAAATAGTCAAGAAAACCCTATTTTGTATTCCATTCATATAATTTTATACAGTCCAAAAGTATGGGAGTATCTTGAGAGAGTATTATACAATTTTAAATCAACTTAATGGTAATTTTGGTCCATTTGGATAGCTCACAATCTTAATTTTCTTCATTAGGTCATTTCTAAGGGTTTGTAAGGGTTTTGAGTCATTTCCACTCTTAAGCTTTGTTCATAAAGATAAGATGTTGGAATTGAAAATAAATTAAACAAATATGATGTTGAGGACCCTTGATAACCTCTCCAAATTCCTTATATCTCCATTCAAAGTGTCAAGGTAGATATGAGCTTCCAAATTTGTCCACTCGAACTCTCTTTTCCATTTCCTACAGGCCTGAGTTGTCTCTGAGCCAAAAATGTATTCCTAATGATTTTTATACAATGTGGAAATTTTTAAACATCTAAAATTATCCTATGAAAATTATCCAGTAGTTTATAATTCATATATAATTATATAAGTATAAGTGACTTCCCATTTGGACACTAGGACAAAACCCTACCTAATAGGCTTGACTGTAACCTTTGTGACCCAAACCACCCTGTTAAATTTAATCCTTCTATGATTGGTTATTAATGTTTGTCTAGATGTTATAAATTTTTTGAAACCTTTCTTAAATTTTAAATCAGTCCTTATCTCACCTATTTACCCTCACTTCCTAGTACTACAGGGTTTATGCACAAAAGGAGTGCCCTCTGTCTGAGACAAAATAGAGGGCACTCCCCTATTTTCTTAAATAATGATGACTATTAGAGGAGATTATCCAACATATTAACATGATTTTTACCATGTTTTAATTCTTTTTTATGTCATATAACATTCAAACTCCTTCAAATTATGAGGTAGACTCCTAAAGAAGGGATTGTGTGCAAGATTTTAGAATGTAGATTGTGTAGTGCATTTAAAGAGAGATTTATGTTATAATTTCTTGATTTGAGGATCTCATGAGATATCAATGATATTTTCAATCCATTATAATAAATACATCATTCTAGCTCTTGATAAAACCCCTCAAGTCATGCCTTTTGTCTTATTTATCAAGGCATTTGGTTGTGTTTCATGTTTGGGTGATGCACCTATAGGGGATCCTATATGTTTTAAGCCTAGGATAATGTTTGAAAACTTTTTAGAGCTCCTTAGGATCATTTGTTATTTTTTATACCCATTTGATTAATTTTTATGCACTTTCAACACCTAAGCATTACTCCTTTATACTCACTACTTGAATTAGTCAAACACAATCAACTATGTTAGAATCAGTAAAATCCTATAGGTGAAGATTGTTGGGATAAATAACCGGAAGCAAACAATTGATTACTAAACCAAGCAACTTAATATGCAGAAATTAACCAGAATACACAAGTAACTAGAACACATAAATAACACATGATATGAGAGACAATACACAATTTGTATTAAAACTCTTGAAGAAAAGAATACAATAAAGAAGATGCCACTTCTTCTCCACCACCTCTTCAGAGGCTTCCCACACCTCAAGTGAATAGTACTTCTCTCCTCAAAGCTCTCTCTCCTAGGTCCCAACACCCAACTCAAACACTGAGTTGGTGTTCACCTTATACCTGTGCTCCACGCACACCACAAGTGCTCCACGCACTCTACAAGTACACAACCATACTTAAAGTAGATCTCCCCTGAACCTACAACAACCTGCACCTCAATAGACCTTACTTATGGAAGGAACTCCCTTGCCTTCCTCTTTGCTCTATCCGAGTACACACCTGTACTCCAAGTAGATCCTACCTGATTCTGCTCCCTGTTGTGTTGTTGTCCTATCTGATCTTGCACACCTGCAAATCAACCTGGTTCTGCACACCTGTGAACCTTGACCTTGCACACACATACACCTGCATATCAACGATCTTACTTACCATGCAGATCTCCTATAAAGGCCATGCTCACCCGATGACCAAGATCATACATACATGAAGAACCCTACTGATTCTCCAATCCAGCACCCACACACCTGGTACTGTGGCACTAGGAGGAATGCACCATTGCTCTACCTCTCTCTGAAGGAGCTATTTGCTCTCTTACTCCCTAGCACAAGTTTTTAATACAACCATGAGTCTATTATATAGATCTCATCCAAACAATAATTAGACATCTAATTACAATAATTAGATCTGTAGCTCTCAGTCTATAATTAGCTCTAATCATGCAAACACTTGGTTCGTCAACTGACTGCCCATAATAAACTCGCAGTCAAACCACAGAGGTGACCGACGTCGGTCCCTATCCACCTGGGGGTCGCCAACGCTGACTGATCTCTGACCGACATCGGTTACTTCCTATCTCCTACGTACCGTTGTCGGTTGGCCTGACCGACGCTGGTGTCTGTGACACTCTACAACTCCTCTGCAACCTCCTCCATGTCTACATCAGTGAAGCTTTTAGCTCCACAACCTAATAATCTCCCACTTGGAGATAAACAGCTGCACTGTACATGTACCTGTACCCCATCCAATTTGTTTCTTGGTTTGTATCCCTCTTCAAGCTCAATCCTGAAGACAACCCACCACACATCTCATGGTGTACCTCCTGTCATCCGAGTACCCCACCACATCCAAAACTACAAACACATGTAGTGAAGTCCTGACCCTATATGTATACCTACTGCTAGTCCCTCTCAAATACCTAAGAACCCACTTCCCTGAATTGGTTCCTAACTCTCTGACAGCTCCCACTGCATGGGAATACTCAGGTCTATACCAGACCTCATGTGATTTTGGACACTATACCTGTCCAGCCCTTAGTGTGCTCTGGCTCTCCATCCTAAACCTCACCAACACCTGATTCACATCAGCTCCCACTGGAAACAAAATCAGCCTGTGATCTCCATGTCTCCCATGCCAAAGAATTTTGTTGCTCCAAATTCTTCATAGCAAACCACTGAACTAGTCTTACCCTTAGCTCAGTAAAACCCTATATGTACAATCTTGCTAGCAAACATACCATCCACATACAGCAACAGAATGATGTCATGACTCATCATCCACCTGGTAAGGTAAACCACAATAGTTACCTGACATTGACTGAAGCCATGCCTCATCCTCCACCTATCAAAACCTGTACCACTGTCCTTCAGCTCCTCAAGACCATATGCCTTGGTCTTCCATCTCATTTGTCCGTTCTCTCTATTCTTCAACTAAGGTATCCATTCGTCTCTATGATTTCTTCCCACTAGTAACCCTACCAAATCTCTGCTTGGTTCTACAATCTCTCCATGCCATGCTCCCACTGTTTCCTGGATGCTTCCTGGTCTACAATCAGTAACAAGTATAAAGAAGAGGAACAATGAATTTGAGGCTTACTTATGTCTTCAGTCCTCCGTATGGGTGTTTGAGACTCCTTGATAGCTTGCTGTCCACCCAAAATTTGTTACAGTGACCGACCTCGGCTACCCCACAGTCTACATCCAACTGACGTCGGTTCCCATGCGTCTATCCCTGACTACCAACCCTGCCGACGTCGGTGTCCCTACTACTGACGTCGGTCCTCGTGACCGACGTCGGTCTTACATACTACTGATGTCAGTTTTCCTGCCGATGCCGGTACCTATGTTTCTTGTGAGTGATGACTTTTTACCTATGAGCTCCTTTGAATCAATCCCCATGTCCAAACTGCCCTGCTCAAAAGTATCCAGCCCCATCCACTGGTCTCTGTCTGCCATCTCCTCCAAGTACACCAAGGCTTTCCAGTTCTTAAGCCTGTCAAATATATCTGTCTTCTGCTTAAGAACATGCATCTCCTTCCTGCTCATGTGACCAAGCCTATGAAGCCACGTCTCCGCAATAAAAGAAGAATCAGTAATATAAACAAGTAGATAAAGAGTACCTATTTTCTTACCACTAGCTAATTCAAGTGCATCCACTGTGAGAGCTCTCATACATCTCTCATCACCCAACCTTTCTGAAGAAATTAGCCATATCTCCAAACCTGGGACCTGCATGACCTCCTTCAACACCCATGTGTTGGCTGCCTGTGATTTCAACTTCACTTCCCCTTTGCCAATTCTTTGGCAAGGCTCACCAGCTCCTCTCCCTAGGGCTGCATGGAAAGAGGAAACCGAATCTTTTACCCAAGATTCAACTTTATCCAAGAAACCTCCATAAGCATCCTGTGCAACAACCCCTGCAACATCTACCTCTTCAGTTCCTTCATGCTGATCTGCTACCAACCAACAATATTCTTTTACCTGCTCTTTCTTTCCATATGACCATTGGTAACCATCTATGATTTTCAACTCCTCCATTCTTAGCTTACTTTGATCTGCCATTGCTCTACTCCCACTCAATCAGAAACCCCTGAGAGTGACCTGTAACCAAACACAAAACCTGCTTCCTGCAACCTTAGCTCTGATACCACATGTTGGGATAAATAACCGGAAGCACATAATTGATTACTAAACCAAGCAACTTAATATGTGGAAATTAACCAGAATACACAAGTAACTAGAACACAGAAATAACACATGATATGAGAGACAATACACAACTTGTATTAAAACTCTTGAAGAAAAGAATACAATAAAGAAGATGCCACTTCTTCTCCACCACCTCTTCAGAGGATTCCCACACCTCAAGTGAACAATACTTCTCTCCTCAAAGCTCTCTCTCCTAGGTCCCAACACCAAACTCAAACACTGAGTTGCTGTTCACCTTATACCCATGCTCCATGCACACCACAAGTGCTCCACGCACTCTACAAGTACACAACCGTACTTAAAGTAGATCTCCCCTAAACCTGCAACAACTTGCACCTCAATAGACCTTACTTATGGAAGGAACTCCCTTGCCTTCTTCTTTGCTCTATCCGAGTACACACCTGTACTCCAAGTAGATCCTGCCTGATTCTACTCCCTGTTGTGTTTCTATCTTATCTAATCTTGCACACCTGCAAATCAACCTAGTTCTGCACACCTGTGAACCTTGACCTTGCACACACATACACCTACATATCAATGATATTACTTACCATGCAGATCTCCTATAAAGGCCGTGCTCACCTAATGACCAAGATCATACATACATGAAGAACCCTGCTGATTCTCCAATCCAGCACCCACACACCTGGTACTGTGGCACTAGGAGGAACGCACCATTGCTCTACCTCTCTCTGAAGGAGCTATTTGCTCTCTTACTCCCTAGCACAAGTTTCCAATACAACCATGAGTCTATTATATAGATCTCATCTAAATAATAATTAGACATCTAATTACAATAATTAGATCCGCAGCTCTCAGTCTATAATTAGCTCTAATCATGCAAACACTTGGTTCGTCAACTAACTGCCTGTAATAAACTCGCAATCAAACCACACAGGCGACCGACGTCAGTCCCTATCTGCCTGGGGGTCACTGATGCTAGCTGATCTCTGACTGACGTCGGTTGCTTCCTGTCTCCTACCTGCCGTTGTCGGTTGGCCTGACCGACGCCGGTGTCTGTGACACTCTGCAACTCCTCTACAACCTCCTCCATGTCTGCATCAGTGAAGCTTTTAGCTCCACAACCTAACAAAGATTACTTATTTTATAAGATACATGTCACTCTTGGGTCTCATGAGGAATTTTAATTCATCTACCATCATCCAACATTGATTATTCCATGTCTAAGCACTTTTTATAGATGATGTAGAAAATGACCCTTGGCTGTAGGTGCATAGTTCAAGAAGTAGACACTTGTAGGTGTATATGGGGGCATAAAACAGAATATATGAGCCTTTTTTGAAGATAATTTTCCTCATGGTATGTATTTACTCTTTATAATATCCTTAAAACATGATAATATGGTTTATTCACACATTGAGATGTTAAGGCCACTTTGTATCTTCAAACCTTATAAATGTTACTACCTTGAAAGAGTGCATAAAATTACAACTTAGAGACCTAAAAATTCTATCTTCTACTAATATTCTTCCATATAAACTTTTAAAAGTCACTATACTATATGGATACTACAATACATAGTGTCTTAGATGCATCAAGAGTCTTTGTAACCTTGTTACAAGATATCAACAAAACATCAAGTTACTCTATTTCGCACTTTTGGGGATTTGATCCTTGAACATTGTCATTTCATGTTATAGGGTGATATATAATTCAATTTGAAAATTTTACCCCTAAAATTGGTCTACCATGATCAACACCAACATTTTATGACTTCAAGGAAGGTTCTAACTTTTTCTAATCTCCTAGGTGACACCCCAACTCTTTGTTAACACATGTAGGTGGCCATTCTAATGTACAAGCAGACAATGGATGATATTATGAATAATATGCATGGTTTGTGGTTTCCCATGAGGCTTTAACATTTTAAAAATTAAAAACTATCAAAACCCTGCTTAGTTCAAATGCTTCTTTTCAACATGCTTGGTTTCCATGAAAACATGAAAACACCTATAGGTAGGTATTCTGAGTTGCACATAGACAGTAATCATAAAATGGTTCATATACCATAGGAGTTTGATTTCATGGTAAATTTATCTCATATCATGGTATATATATGAAAAATTATTGTGTTTTATATATTCAAAAATCTTACACACCTCATTTTCAACATTGAACCCTATTATATGACCTGTAGGTGCATGTTAATGTTAGGAGATAATGTAGAAAGAAAAGGTTTCCATCATGCTAATCATACACTATTTGATGAAATAACCTTGATCAAAAATGTGATAAATATGTGTAAATATCCATAGTAGTCTCTTTCACTCTCTTATGAATGTGCTCAAGCTTTAACACAACTCATTTAGCTGACTATATATGACACTCATGAAGCAAATGGCTAGATAATATGTCTCTTACTTGACACTCCATGGTTATTATTTTGAGGCTAAGTTTTAATGGATAAGGGATAAATAATAGATTATAAAAATTAATATAAACCTATCACCATCCCCTAAAATAACTACCAAAATGTGAAGATCTTGAACATGGTGGAAACATGTCTACTATCTTCAATTTAAACAGAGTCTGTAAACCTAAGAAGATTTGATCATGAAAACATGTTGAAAAACTAAAAAAAGAATGGAGATAATTATATTAGATAAAAAAAATCATGATTAATCAACCTTATAAATTTTATTTTATGAAACTATCCATACAAGAGCAAAACCTATAGGGTGTAGGAAATAGTGAGTAGAAAAACATAGTCAACTTGTTAGGGATGGTTCATAAATAATATTTTACAAATAATTGAAATATTATTATGTAAATTTAGATATCTAAGGTTAATTTCACCTCCAAAATTAATTTTTCCTGAAACATCTTCAACTGTCTGTACCAAGCGCAAACCCACTAACTGGTTGTGTATGTTTAGAAGGGCAAAGAAGGACCATAATGGTTTTGGACATTTTTTATCACTTAAAAATAATTTAAAGCACTAATATGAGTATGATTGAGATTAATCACAATTACATGACCTTTTACCATAGGTCACCTTCCACCATGGGCCATACAAGTGCCAAACTCTTCCTTTTTTAGTTGATTTCTTGATTTTTAGTTAGATAACCTAGAAGTTTTAGATAGGACTAATATTACTGATAGGGAATATAACCTATTTTATGTTTTAAGGAAAAATCATACACTTGGAGTGTTTTAAAAAATTTACACTTGCATTTATGACCCTTAAATGTCTCAAAAAGACATAAGGATTAAAATGACTAAGACCATGGCTAATATAGCATTAAATGACATCAAAAGACCTATAATACACCCTATTACATAATAGTGTACCCTTAAAACATCTAAAACCCCATTTTTTTACCTATAAGCATCCTAATTTGACCTATAAGGTCAAATTTGGTTAATAAATTTGTGACTCATAGGGGTAGTATGCTTGTTATACTAAAGATCAGTAGCCTTATCAGTCCATTGGGCTTAGGGAGTAATTTGAAGTCTAAAACCAAACAAGATAAATTTTAAAATTGAAAATAAGCTTTGATAAATATAATAACAATTGAATACCTCAAACACACAAAATAAATGACACACACAAAAAGCAAACTAATTAGCAAGACACACACACACACACACACACACACACACACACACACACACACACACACACACGTACTCAAGGCACTTATTGAAATAAGAAAACAAACAAATATTCACAACTATAAAATAATAATACCTCATTTCTAGGATCAAAATGAAATTTTATTGAATCTTTTTATTTATGAGATGAGTCATAGTGCCAAGCATGTTGCTCCTTAGATTAGATGCTTGATAAATCATATCTATTCCTTAACACTTCACTTGATCTGATTTTATGTAGATCCTCATTAAATAGGTCTCTAATGTAAATTTATTCCTCCTATCCTTGTAAAAATACCTCATAATTCTACTCACTCTTCATCTCATGATCAACTTGTATCTTCTTGGTAGGCATGTATTCAAGAGGAGTAGTTTCTTGTTCATTGGAAGATTGAATCTAATATGAGTTTGTTTTATCCTTAAAAAGCTGATGTGTTTCTCCAAAGTGATTGAGAGTGTGAAAAATAATTTTCATGATTTCAATTATATCATCATGGTATGCATATGCTTCTTGAAAAGACAAATTTGAAAGGTTTCTTCTTCTTTGCATACCCACTTGAGTGTCAAGGTTGCCTTCTTCATTCTTTACTAGATCATAGTATCCTTGAAGAGGAGTGTAACCTGATCTATTGATTACAAAAAAATAATACCAAGGATTATTATAAAAATTTTCTTTCTCATCTATGCTATCTTTCATAGTGATGGAAGAACTAATGATGATATCCTCTTCTTTATCAAAAGGAAAACATTCTTCCATATCAACCCAATCAAAAGTTTCAACACAATAAATCACCTCTTCTTTAGAATTTAGGACCTATTAAGGGATCTAAAATTTAATTTAAATTTTCATAGTGTCAGGAACCTAGAACAATAAACATGCTTCGATGCCTACTTAGTCAGGATCTTGCTCTACCAATTAGAGCACATATGATTACTTCTTGTATTAGCAACTAAACACGGAATTATACCAGAATCAATAAGTAACTAGAAATATGAAACAACATAGGAATTGAGAGACAATACACAATTGTATTAATAATCACTCAGAAGAATATACAATAAGGAAGATGCCACTTCTTCCTCCACCTCAAAGGTTCGCCACACCTCAAGACCTTCTTCCCTCTCTCTCTCGGTCACAATAATCAACTGCAATACAGAATTGATGTTCACCTCTCCAACCAGTCAGTAACGCACTACCAGTTCACCAAGTACACAACCATACTCTAAGTAGATCTCCTGCTCTCTGCTGCTACCTACAAATCACTAGACCTTACTCACCATGTAGATATCTCTACACCCCTGAAGAACCCTTGTCCTTGCCTCACCAAGTCCTTATGATTCTTCAACCAGTACCCCAGTGGATCAGCTCCTAGACCTTATAGACCTTGCAACTGTCCCTGATCATACACTCTCAGCACCCCTTTGGAACTAGGAGGAGCTAATCTAGCTCTATCTAAAAGCCCTATGGCTTTCTAGCACACTTTTACAATACAACCAATGAGTCTCTTAAATAGATCTCATGCAAACAATAATTAGACACCTAATTACAATAATTAGATCTGTAGCTCTCAGTCTAAAATTAGCTCTAAACATGCAAACACTTGGTTCGTCAACCAACTACCCGTAATATACTCACAGCTTGAACCACAGGTGACCGACGTCGGTCCCTGTCTGCCTGGGGGTGCCAACGCCGGCTGACTCATGACCGACATCAGTTTTCATCTGTCTATACCCTGCTAATGTTGGTTGTCCTGACTGATGCCTGTGACTATAACAATCAACAAACACTCTACAACCTCCCTAACTCCTCTTGTTCGCATCTTGGTGAAGCTTTTAGCTCCACAACCTAACAATCTCCCACTTGGAGATAAACAGCTGCACCTGTACCTATATCTGTACTCCATCTAATCTATTTCCTGTCTTGTATCCCTCTTCAAGATCAATCCTGAAGACCAACCACCACACAACCTGTAATGTTATACATGTCATTCAAGTAACCTTCCATATCCAAACCTACATATCCATGTAGTGAAGACCTTGACCCTGCATAACATGTTAACCTGCTGCTGATCCCTCTCAAGTACCTAAGAATCTACCTTCCCCAAATTGGCTCCATACTTTTTGACAACTCCCACTGCTTGGGAAAATTCAGGCCTACACTAGACCTCATGTGATTTTGAACCCTATTTCAAGCTAAGCTTAAACTGTCCAGCCCTTGGTGTGCTTACCGATTCTACATCCTGTGTAATGAACCTCGCCAACACTGGATTCACATCAACTCCCACTAGAGACCAAATCTCCATGTCTCTCATGCCAAAGAATTTCACTGCTCCAAATTCTTCATGACATACCTCTGAACTAACCTTACCTTTTAGCTCAATAAATCCCTGTATGTACAAAACTTGCTAGTAAACCATCCACATACAGTAACTGGATAATGTCGTGACTCATCATCCACCTGGTAAGAACAAAATCACAATATTTACACTGACATTGACAAAAGCCATGCTTTGTCATCCACCTGTCAAACCTGTACCACTATCCTACAGCTTCTTCAAGACCTTATACCTTGGCCTTCTGTCTCACGTATCCATCCACTCTCTTTTTTAACTTGGGAATCCATTCCATCTCTCAGTGCTTACTTCCAGCTGACAACTCTACCAATGAATACCTGTTTGGTTCTTCTCCAAGGACTCACACTCCTCATCCATGCCAAGCTCCCACTATATCTGGATTCTACCTGCATTGCCTCTTCACATCTTCCTGGTTCTTGACCATCAGTAAGCAATATAAAGAAGGTGAACAATGAATATGAGGTTCACTTACCCTTTCTAACCTCCATATGAGTGTTTGAGACTTGTTGATAGCTTGCTGTCTGCCCACTATCTATTCTAGTGACTGATCTCAGCCATCTCCTAGTCTACTCCCAACTGATGTCAGTTCCCTACACTGACCCTAACTGCCGACATCGTTTCCCTGGCCAACACTGGTATCCTTTCTACCGACGTCGGTTCCTTCATGACCGATGTCAGTCTTCATTCTGCCGACGTCAGTTACTGTCTGACTAATGCCGGTACCTGTGTTCATTTATGAGTGATAACTTTTTACCCGCAAGCTCTCCATGGATCAAAATCCTGTTCAAATCAATATAGCCCTACTCAAAATAATTTAGTTCCCTCACCTGATCTCTGTCTGTCATCTCCTCCATGAACACCAAGGCTTTCCAATTCTTTAGCTTGTCAAAGACATCTGACTTCCGCTTCAAAACCTGCATTCTCCTTCTACATATGTGACTAAGCCTATGAAGCCACATCTCTGCAACAGAAGGTGAATCAGTAATATAAGTAGATAGATAAAGGATACCTACTTTCTTACCACCTTCTAATTCAAGTGTATCCACTATGAGAGTTACAGTACATCTCTCATCACCCAAATTTCTTGAAGAAATTAGACTCATCTCCAAGACTTGTACCTGCATGACTTCCTTCAACCACTGTGTGTCATCCGTCTGCAATTTCAGCTTCACTTTCCCTTTGCCAATTCTTTGGAAAGGCTCACCAGCTCCTCTCCCTGGGGCTACATGGAAAGAGGCAATAGAATCTGTGAAGCAAGATTCCACTTTATCTAGAACATCCTGTGCAACATCCCCTGCAACATCTGCTCCTCCCTGCTGATTTGCTACCAACCAACAATCTTTATTTACTTGCTCTTTCTTTCCATCAATCAGACCATTCGTGCTATTCAGTTTCTCCATTCATAGCTTACTTCCTTCTACCATTGCTATACTCCCACTCAATTAGAAACCCCTGTGAGTAACCTGTAATCAACAAACACTACCAGATCTGAAACCACCTATTAGTAACCCAACCAAAAGCTCTAATACCAACTTGTCAGGAACCTAGAACAATAAACATGCCTACTTAGTCAGGATCTTTCTCTACCAATTAGAGCACATATGATTACTTCTTGTATTAGCAACTAAACATGGAATTATACCAGAATCAATAAGTAACTAGAAATATGAAATAACACAGGAATTGAGAGACAATACACAATTGTATTAATAATCACTCAGAAGAATATACAATAAGGAAGATGCCACTTCTTCCTCCACCTCAAAGGTTCACCACACCTCAAGACCTTCTTCCCTCTCTCTCTCAATCACAACAATCAACTCCAATATAGAATTGATGTTCACCTCTCCAACCAGTCAGTAACGTGATGCCGATTCACCAAGTACACAACCGTACTCCAAGTAGATCTCCTACTCTCTGTTGCTACCTGCAAATCACTAGACCTTACTCAACATGTAGATATCTCTACACCCCTGAAGAACCTTTGTCCTTGCCTTACCAAAGTCCTTATGATTCTTCAACCAGTACCCCGGTGGATCAGCTCCTAGACCTTGCAGACCTTGCAACTCTCCCTAATCATACACTCTCAGCACCCCTTTGAAACTAGGAGGAGCTAATCTAGCTCTCTCTAAAAGCTCTATGGCTTTCTAGCACAATTTTACAATACAACCAATGAGTCTCTTAAATAGATCTCATGCAAACAATAATTAGACACCTAATTACAATAATTAGATCCACAGCTCTCAGTCTAAAATTAGCTCTAAACATGCAAACACTTGGTTTGTCAACCAACTGCCCATAATATACTCGTAGCTTGAACCACAGGTGACCGACGTCATTCCCTATCTACCTGGGGGTGTCTATGCCAGTCGACTCATGACCAACGTCAATTTTCATCTGTCTGTACCCTACCGACGTCGGTTGTCTTAATCGACGCCGGTGACTGTAACAATCAGCAAATACTCTGCAACCTCCCTAACTCCTCCTGTTCGCATCCTGGTGAAGCTTTTAGCTCCACAACCTAACACATAGAATGAATTTTTTTCTAAAGGGCTGAAAGATCCTTAATTTTCTTCTCCTTTTTGGTGATGCCAATGTTAAGCATTTTGTAATCAGGTGACTTAGTCTAATGAGGCTACCAAGGAGATATGTTTTATTCAAGCAAGAGTTATGGATTATTATCAAAAAAATTATAATATTTATGTTACCACACCATAGGTCCATCAAGGAAAATGGTGATAGGGTGAGGACAAGATGAGCTAGTTGGTGGAGGTGGAACATAGAATTCAACATAATATTGAGAATGAATTGTAAGGGATTCTTTTGGGAGATCTTAAGGAAGGGAAGGCAGATCTTGGGATAAAATAGATTGGTATTATTCCTTAAAATTTAAAATCACTTAATTTAAATGTGATTTATCTTGATCACTCTCTTGAGGAAGGTTATAATGGGTGTGTTTAGGCATAGGATCTTATTTTGGTTCTAAACCTTCCATCACACCTTGACTTAGCAATTTCAATCTTAACTCTAACTCTTCAATTTTATTGGATAGTTTCTCTTGGAAAATTATATCTTGAAGTTGATAAGAATATTCATGAGGATAAGGAGTAAATGAGGGATGATATATAAGACAAGATGTTTCTTGAGGAAGGGTGGTAGGGACTTGCATAGGATCAAGCTCTTTCTCAACTTCAAACTCTTTATCAAGGATTTTATTCCCTTTATTTCCACATGATTCCACTAAATTATTACATCTTAGGATGTTAGGATTAGGATTCTATTCTTTAGGTAGTGGTTTAATTTGAGGAGTGGATGAAGTGTTTAAAAACTTGGTATCTCCTTAGGTCTAGATTCTCCAGCTTGTCTCCAACATGGGATTTCATATCTAGAAGTTTCCTCTTGAGGTGGGAATGTAATTTGAGAGAGAAATGAGGGATTATATTCCACTTCATTTTCTAATGAGATGGATTGATGCATTTGATTATTAGATAACTCAATTAGCCTATCAAGGTTTGCTTAAAAAACAAGGTTTGTCTTTCCAACTCTCTCTTCCAGTTGATTGGGGAAAAGATGATTTTAAAAAGCTTGTTTGGGTTAATAAGTAGGGGTCATTTAGGACTGATATAAATCTTGGAGAGGTGGATATGAGATATAATAAACTTGGTGAGCCTTCTCCTCATGAACTTTTAGCTTATTTCTAAAGATGCAACCAAGCCACCCACATCTAGCATCTCACTTGTGAGCCTTTGCCAATTAGATCTCTCAATAGGTTTCCACTCTATTTTAACCATCTCTAGTTCATATCTAAAATTATGAATGATATTACTATTAACATCTTGAACATGTCCCCTTAGTGTATCAATATCTATCATGTACTTCTCATAGCCCAAGAGAGTTTGCTTAAAATTAGAAATAAACTGATTTGAGAAATGACTAGGAGGAACAAGCTATTGAAAAGGTTGGTTATAGGACTGATAAAACTCATGGAAATGTTGATAAGGGTCATATTGGGTCTGGTTAGGATCATAACAAGGCTAATAATAACTATACAAAGGTTGATAGGGAATGCCATAATCTTGAGATACCTCACCAACTTGTGTAAAACAAAACTCAACACCAAAATTAGCCATGAAACCTCATTTGGAAGAAATAACACCAATAAAATATACCAAAATATTCAAAATGAAAACTTGGACTACTTGACCAGCTGACACAACTTTAGAGTCACCATTGATGCTTGGATAGATGCCTCCAAAGGCTGATGTGTTAAAAGACAACACCAAAAATATTTCAACTTCTTAGATAATGAATCCCACTGAGCATGCCAAAAATTATTTTCACTTTTATTTTCATCCTTTAAGGAGATGCCTCAGCTGTCCTCATCCAAGTGGCATAATTGAAACACCTCTAGGCTAAGGGTAGCTTTAGAATGAGGTAAATATATACATAGGGATAACTCCCTTGATGTACCACTTTTAGATCACTATTACATGTATACTTGAAAGGGAAAAAGGAGAGAGAAAATTGAAAGTAAAATATCCTAAATGAGGTGATGCACTAAAATAATTGATGACTACCAACTAGCTGCATATGACAAATGACACCAAGAGACTAGCTAGGCATATACTTCTCTAATCTGAATATTCTCACATCAATATTTAATTATGAGCTTGTGATGAATGTTTAGGATAGGATGAATAAACAAGAGGAATATAATGGAACTATTTTAATGGAATAACTCACTGAACATTGACACATCAATAGAACACTTTAGATGACCTGTAAGAAGAAGCTTTCTAACTGAAAATAAGTGATAGAATGAGATAACAATGCTAAGGAAACAACAATCATCACTAAGAAAGATTAATCATCCAAGTGAACACACTATGAAAATTCATAGAATAGGTAAAAATATTATTCTTATTTATCCATGGTATGAAAATGAGTAGGGCTTTGCCATACTCAGGTGGAACATAGTTTACAAAGGATAAAATGGCAAGTTCTTATAGAACTTGTGAGAGAGAATAGGATAAATAAGTCCAAAGGTCACAAGGAAAAGTGTAAATATGAGAAAATTAGTTACATGTGCATGATAAGATAATGTGAAATTTATCATGCAAATTCAAGAAGCACACGTGTCACCCCAAGTCATGAAACTCTTGAAATGTGGTGTAGGAGTTCTCATTTTGCACAAGGAAACTGCCTTCATCATTCACCCTTGTTTGAACATCAAAAAAATAATTAGGGATATGTATAATTATTGGAATAATAGGGAAGGGTTTCAAACATGTCTCTCTATGCATTGGTTGTATTTATAATCACTTGGAATCTTCTACAAGTGAGCCACCACTACCTACAATTAAAGCAACTCTTTTTTTAGTCACCCTTCAGACTTGGCCCAAAAATTGGCTTTAGTTTCTCATTAAAATATATTAAATGGAGTGGATGACACTTATAAATACCCTAAATGGCCTTATAATTCTCATTTATACCTTAAAAATCCATCCACTTGAAGTTCTCACACTTCTCACTACCTTGCTTACTTTGCTAGTTTTGAATGGCTAAGGTGAAGCTACTTGTAGGACAAATTAAGTGTTTTTAAAAGGAATTAAATGGACATGGGGGGATATTAAAAGTCTCTATCTTCCTCCCAAATTTTATTTCATCTTTTAAAACCTCTTAGAAGCTACACAATGCATAAAATAGTCAAGAAAGTCCTATTTTGTACTCCATCTATACAAATTTGTATAGTCCATAGAATGGGGAGTATCTTGAGAGAGTCTTATACAAGGTTAAAGAAATTTCATGGTAATTATGGTCCATTTTGATATCCCACCATATTTATTTTCTTCATCAGTTCATTTACAAGGGTTTGCAAGGGTTTTGAGTCATTTCCACTCTTAAGCTTTGTTCATAAAGATAGGATGTTGGAATTGAAAACAAATTCCAAAAATGTGATTTTTAGGACCCTTGATAGCCTATAAAAATTCCTTATATCTCCATGGAAATTTTCAAGGTATATATGAGCTTCCAAATTTGTCAACTCGAACTCTCTTCTCTATTTCCTGCACACTTGAGTTGTCTCTAAGCCCAAAATGGATTCCTAATTTTTTTATGCAATGTGAAAGTTTTTAAACATATAAAATGACCCTATGAACATTATAAAATATTTTATAATCCATATATAAGGCTATAAGTGTAATTCACTTCCCATTTGGACACTAGGATAAAACCTTGCCTAATAGGCTTGACTATAACCTTTGTGATCTAGACCACCTTATTGAATTTCCTCCTTTTGTTATTATTTACTCATATTTATATAGATGTTATAAAACTTTAAAAAACTATATTAAATGTTAAATATGTCCTTATCTCACCTCTTTACCCTTACTTCCTAGTACTACAAGGTTTATCCACAAAGGGAGTGCCCTCTATCTGAGACAAAATAGAGGGCACTCCCATATTTTCTCAAATAATAATGACTATTAGAGGATATTATCCAAGATATGAACATGATTTTTACCATGTTTTATTCTTTTTTAGGTCATATAACCTTCAAAATCCTTCAAATTATGAGGTATACTCCTAAAGAAGGGATTGTGTGCAAGATTTTAGAATGTAGATTGTGTAGTGCATTTGAAGAGAGATTTATGTTCTAATTTATTGATTTGAGGATATAATGAGATATAAATTATGTTTTTATTTCATTATAATCACTCCCTCATTTTATCTCTTGATAAAACCCCTCAAGTCATGCCTTTTGTCTTATTTGTCAAGGCATTTGACTGTGTTTCATGTTTGGGTAATGCACTTGTAGGTGATCATGTATGTTTTAGGATTGATATAATACCTAAAACCTCCTTAGATCCCCTTAGGATAATTTGGTATTGTTTTGACCCTTTTGATTCATTATTATGCACTGTCAACACCTAGGCATTATTCCTTTATGTTCACTACCTAAATTAGTCAAACACAATCAACTATGTTGGAAGTAGTAAAACCCTATAGATGAATATTCCTTGTTTGATAGGATACACGTCACTCTTAGGTCTCATGAGTAATTTAAGGTCATATCCCATAAAAAAAAATGGTTATTCCATTTCTAATCCCTTGATATAGATGATGTCAAAAATGACCCTTGGTTGTAGGTGCATAGTTCAAGAAGTAGACACCTGTAGGTGTATATGGGGGCCTAAAACATAGTATACGAGCCTTATTTGAATATAATTTTCCTCATGGTATGTATCTCCTATTTATAAGATCCTTAAAACATGATAATATTCTTTATTCACAATTTGAGATGTTAAGGCCACTTTTTATCTTCAAACCTTGTAGATGTTACTACCTAGAAATAATGCATAAAAGTGAAACTTGGAGACCTCTAACTTCTATCTTCCACTAATATTATTCCATAAAAACTTTTAAAACTCCCTCTCCTATATATATAATACAATACCTAGTCTCTTATATGCATCAAGAGTCTTTGTAACCCTATTACAAGATATCAACAAAATATCAAGGTACTATGTTTTGCACTTTTGGGGATTTGATTCCTGAACATTGTTATTTGATGTTATAGGGTGATCTATACTTCCATTTTCCAATTTGACACATAAAATGGGTCTAAAATTATCAACACCAACATTTTATGTCTCCAAAGAATGCTCCAACTTGTTCTAATCTCCTTGGTGACACCTCAGCTCTCTATTAACACATGTAGGTGGCCATTCTAATGTATAGGCAGACAGTGGATGATATTATGAATAAGATGCATATTTTTTGGTTTTTAATGAGGCTTTAAACTTTTAAAAAATTTCCAACAAGACTTTACTTACTATGAAAACCCTGCTCAGTTCAAATGCTTTTTTTCAACATGCTTGGTTTCCATGAAGACACTGGTAGGTAGGTATTCTAAGTTGCATATAGACGATAATCATGAAATGGTTAATATACTACAAGAATTTGATTTAATGGTAATTTATATCATATAATTTTATATATTTTAAACCTTATGATGTTTTAAATCTTAAACAAGCTCATACACATCATTTTCAACATTGAATCGTATTATATGACCTATAGGTGCATTCTAATGGTAAGAAACTGAGTGTAGAAAGAAAAGGTTTCCCTCATCATAATAATACAATATTTTATGAAATAACCTTGATAATATGTGATAAATATATCTACATAATCATATGACTCTCTTTTACTCTCTTATGAACATGCCCAAGCTTTAACATAACTCATTCAGATGACTGTATATGATAGTCATGAAGCAAATGGTTGTATAATATGTCTCTTAGCTACCACTCCATGGTTATTATTTTTATTATGAGTTTTAATGAATAATTAAATAGTATTATACTATAAAAATTAATATAAACCTATCACCATCCCTTGGAACCACTACCAAAACATGAAGATCTTGAAAATTGTGGAAACATGTCTACTATCTTCAAATGAAACCAGTTTACAAACATGAGAATATTTTTTAATTAAAAAATATTTAAAAACTAAAAAAATAATGAAGATAATTATAGGAGAGAAAAAACATCATCTAAAATCAACCTTAGCAATTAGATTGTATATAACTATCCATACAAGAGCAAAACCTATAGGGTGCAAGAAATAATGAGCAAAAAAACATAGTCAACTAGTTAGGGATGATTCATAAATCATAGTTGACAAATATTTAAAATTTTTAATGTAAATAAATATATATATAATTTTAATTTTACCTCCAAAATGAGTTTTCCCTGAAACCTCTTCAACTGTTCATACCAAACACAAACCCGTTGACTGGTTCTATATGTCTAGAAGGGTAAAGAAGGATGATAATGGTTTTGGACCTTTTTTAGAACATAAAAAGCATTTAAATAATTTATATTAGTATTATTATGATTAATATCCATTACATGAACTTATCCCATGTGTCACCTTCCCCCATGGGTTGTACAAGTGCCAAACTCTTCCTTTTTTTAGTTGATTTCTCAAATTTTAGTTAGATAACCTACATGTTTCAGATGAGAATAACATCCCTAATAGGTAATCTGACATCTTGGACATTTTAAGGAAAAATAATACACTTGTACACCTTGAAAACCATGGAACTTGAATTTATGATCCCTAAATGGCTAAAAAAGACATAAGTATTAAAATGACTAAGACCATGACTAATATAAGATTATTGACATCAAAAGACATATAATACACCTTATTGTATAATAATATACCCATAACACATCTAAAAATCAAGCTTTTACCTATAGGGGTCCTAATTTGACCTGCAGGGTCAAATTTGGTCAACACTTTCTTTTGATAATGGTTTCTTTAAAAGCCTAAATGTGTTCTTCAACAATCTTGACCCCACCATGAGTACACTTTGCATATATTTTTTGGGTTTTTTTAGAAATTTATGGGAAGGTCTTAAAATATTAACAGGATATATACATCCTCTTATCCATGTAAAAGCCATTGGAAAACTCAAATATTTCATTTTCTAGTCTAAGAACCTAGGAAACATCTAGGAAACTTCTTAAAATAAAATAATGAGGCTGAAATTATCTAGTTTAGGCCCTCCTTCGAGCACTAGATATGTTGAGAGGTTTTTTGACATGGCCAATAATAGGTGGAGGTTATTAATCCCTATATCTCTTGAAAGGATACTTTCATGAATAAATATTCTAAAGGTCTCAATTACTAGGTCTTGGTATGTAGGGTAACATAGTCAACATGTTATGGCCATACCATATCAAGGGTATTTAGTGAACATTTCAAACAAATCAAAGATCATTACAAATGTGGAACTTATTGCCTAGTTAATCAATGTACAAATATAATGTATAAATATAGCTTATTAAAATACATCTATTACATATAATGGATTTAACGATACTCTTACAATAATAAAAATAGATTTAAGTAATCAATATATAACACTAATAACTGACTGCATAAATTATAAACTAATCTAATATGACAAACTAATAAAAAGAGAAAAATATGGAAAGGTAGGGAGAAATATAAATAAGATCCCACTTTCTAATGTAGACCATCCTGATCCCCTTGAGTAGACAAATACCTAAATAAACTAGTCCTTAGTTGATCTAGAATTAACACAACTCCAACTAAGGATGGCGCAAGAGTCACTAGGATGAAGTAGAAAATCTAATGAGGAAAATATGATCACCATATACATGCATAATCCAAGTCTATAAAATGAAAAAAAACTATTCGATAAAAATATTTTTATTAAAAGGATCCATTTTCATTGATCAGATACTCATGTGAGTTATAGACATGGCTTCCAAATAGCCTTGAATTAGAAAACTAACTAATAAATTAGGAAAGATGAATTAAATAAATGACCAATCTACTCAACTAGGGATAACTAGCTAGTATTCACTAATCTAATCTATTCTAATGGATCCAACCATTATTACACTATAAGACATGATATTATATCTAAGGAGTTTCAAAATTTCCTACTAATGGGGTAGTTAAAAATATTTAATTTTGAGGGTCCACTTGAGATCAATTGGGAATGAATTCCTAGTCAATTCAATCATGAAAACATCATGGACCATGCTTGACTAGACTAGGAGTTAATGCCTACAAAAGAATGCAATTAAGATTGCATTAAGATAACCAACTACCCACATATTACATATATGAAATCATGCCTCTTTAAGGTAATATTTTATCTTTTATGATTCTACGCTCGATCCTAATGTGCACACCACCTCTTGACTAATGCTACTACACACTTGTGCATTAAATTTCATCATTTTTTGATCATTTATTGTGGTGGGAAATTGATCATAACTTGATTTTATAAATCAAATTAAATGTCCAATCTAATATTGGATTTTAAATATTTTTATATCCAAACAAGCTATCAAACTTAAGTTCATGCCTTGATGGATATGCATCCAACATGTCCTTTGAATGTTTGGTTATTACCATAAATCTACTTTACACTTTTTTGTTGATTGGAATAATGTATTTATGTATGCTAACATGATTATACTATGATGAAGTGAGATTTATCCATTTAGAGTCATCTCATTCACATTGAGCTCTAATGAGATTTGAAATTACATATACTAACCCAAGGATGTAGATCAGTGGGATTTCACCATGTAGCACCATCCCATTCACTCACTTTCTTGGGGGTTACTTCTTTGTATAGACATAAATGGGATAATGGATTGATGGGATGGTGCCACATGGTAGTATCTCACTTGTCTATTTTCCTAAAGGATCTTTGATTATACAAATCTAGTCAGGATCAGTGAGTCATTAGGATCTTGACACTTAGAAACATCCCACTAATCTGCTCACCTAGAAATTTAATAACATAGAAACCTATTAGGTAAATTATTAAAAATAAACTAAGTCCCATAGAGTGGTGAAAAGGTACGACATGAATTTGAGAAACTTTTGAAAAATTGGCTAAGCATTGAAAACATTTTGGAATAGGCCTAGTCCACCAAGAGCTACAAGAAGTTACCATATAGAACTAGTCAAATTTTAAGCACATGCGGGAAAAATAAATAAAATCTCAGTAAACAACTTTGGATTTTAAAAATAAATGGCTAAGTACTTATTCAAAATAATATGGGTAAGTCTTTTGAAATGCAAACAAAAAGGCATGAAAACTTAGCAAAATAAATCCATTTCAAAATAACTTTTGATCATTTTAATGAAATTAAATAATGTAGAAGATGAATCAGAATAAATTTATAGTCAATTTAGATTAAATTAAATAAAATATGGATCAAAATTGCTAAGGAAAATTAGCACAAAACTTTGAAATAGTTAGGTAATTTCTTCAAAACCAAGGCAAAATAGTCTAAAAGGAGGCCTTATTTATGTTTTAAAACACAAGAATAAAATAGACTAAGACTTAATGGATTCATGAAAAATTAAATATTTTAAACTAATTTAACTCTAAATGTGATTTAATATACCAATTTTTTATGATTCCAAATTTAATCATTCAGGTTTGGCTAAAATAATGAAACACATTCAGATTTAACTCTTCACATCTAGCCAACATGCACTCTAAAGAAGACAATTTTAAATATGCAACCACCAAAAATCCTTGAGGTATAAGACCAAAATTAAAAGTAAAAAGATGGTCCCTATTTTTAGATTAAAAATGGGGTGTGTTGTGAAAAAAATAATAAGACTGTAGACACATGTGCTAGATGATAACATTTATCTTCTTTAAAATTCATCAAGGTAGAGTGTGCCTCTCAATTTTAGCATAGGCCAATATGCCTGCTTCTAAATCATATATTTATGTGATATTAGGGAATCACTATTTTTTTAATATCTAAAAAATTATTTCCTTCTCTTTGAAACCCTAGTTCCACTTTTGACACAAAGTTGTGGAAAAAATGGGAAATATTTGGGTTTATCTAACCTCAACCACTCCCAATTGAATATTTGATCTCTTCCTAAATATATAATACTCAAAAAATGGAATTAAAACCAAAAATATTTATTCTTGTTAGGTATATGTGTGTAATGGTGGTCCTTTAATGAATGAAATCTATAATCTAGCTTTTGACACTTAGAAAATAGAAAACTTCATTATGACTTGTTCTGTGTGATTGCTTATTAAATTTTGAATTCGGGAAGTCCCTTTCAATGTGCAAGTTGTATAATTTACTTATTTGAAAATGATAGGTCCTAAAAAGGATTAGACATACTTTGTATTTATATGGGGATTTTTGGGTACTTTCTCATGCCAACAACTTGTGAAATGTAAGAGCCAACCATTAAAGATGATTTGAATTTTAAAAATGATTTTCACTTGGAATGGGGATGAGGATGTTATAATTGGACATCTGTATAATTTCATAAGTGTCTAAGTCTTTATGAGTTTTTTGAAAGATATGAATACTATGATGATCTATAAACAATTTTAATATGATAATGAAAATGTTAGGCATACACTAGAGAACTATTGTAGGAAACTAATATAAAATCAATAAGGTTAGACCCATATAAAGTATGTGGATGTAAGAGAATGGTGTCCAATATCCATATGTGCATGCACAAGTCATGTAAGTTGAAATTAAGTTAAGACTAAAATTTCCAAGTTTCTAATACTAGATTTTAGTGTTTATAAATGCCCCTCTTCTATTCTAGTATTAAAATGAAATACAATGCTAGAGTAAAAGTATAAAGAGATGTACATGAGTGTGTACAACACACATGTTTTGGAAATGGCTCTAAATTCACATTCTTTAATAAAACTTGTAATGAATGTGTACCTAAAAGATTATGTAATGTTATATATTATATCTCTATATTCATGACTCACTCCAAGGAATCTATAAGTTATTGCAAGCAATAAAAAATAATAAGACAAGTTATTACAAATGAACCAAAAAATAATTTGATTATCAACTAGATGGTAATTTTCAACTAAATTTGTCTATATATATATATAAATAAATAGTTGTAGTCCAAATTATATTTTGACTATGTATTTGACATGTGTGAAACAACCTCTACATGAATAAGTGCATGAGAGATGATGTGGTCAAACTATGTTTTCCACTTATCCCAATATTAGCTAGGAGGTGTGCATAGTAGACTTAGTCAACAAAGCTAAAGAAAGATAAATTAACTAAGTAAAACTTAAATAAAAAGTGAAAATAATTATTTGAACAATAAAAATAATCAATGTCCATATATTAAAATTAAATTTGAAATGAAACTAAAATTTTGGAAACTTAAAGAGAAATGAAGGAATACTCCTATAAGTGGGTGAACCATGTTTCCCCTTATAATTTCATTAAATATGATGTTTCTTGTTGAAGCATTGGATAACTATGTTTCCTACTAAAACAATGAAGAACTACGATTCCTACTAGAGTATTTAAAGAATAGGGTGACTATGCCCTAATGGAGGAGTAAATGATGGCAAGGTCCATGGGTTGGGAAAATAAATTCCTCAACCCTTAGGAGTAATTATAGGATGTTGAGTGACACTAAAACTCAACCACACTTATTTAACTGATATTGAACCTTAGTATGAAAGGGGGAGCTTATGTCAGGATCATAAATTAATCACTCCAAATAAACTTATAAATTAAATATGTAAACCTTAGTACAATCTGTTGGGCGAATATTTTGTTGACCAACTAACTAGTGACCAAAATAGTTCCTATCACCACAGCATAGAAAGATTGGTCATCCAGGTGTGCAGCTTTACTACATCAACTAGAGACAAATCTCTCCTCTCATCAAGGGGACGTTCCCTATTAAATATGTGGAGGCTATATACTATATAAATAAGCAAAAAATTAAGACACAGGGGCAGAATACATCATCCATTTCTCTTCTTTTAGAGATGATGTTCATAGACAAAGGAGAAATCTTGGTGTAAACACTAAAGGCACTTCTCTTCTTTTAGAAGTGTTCTTACAAGAAACAACAGGAGTTTCTTTCAGGTAGTAAGATAAGAAACTAGTTAACCAAAGGGCGTAGTAACAACAAGATGAAGCAGAATGCAAAGTTTCCACCTCAACTACCCAAAGAGTATATCACAAAGGATAATGGGGGCACAAAGTCACCCCAGAATCCTAAACACAAAAAGAAAAGAAAAACATAGACTAAAATCAATTATGAAAGCACAAAGTCTTCCCACAATTGGTTTTAGGACACTTCCCTATTACCTTCACTAATTTTGCTTACCAAATTAAATGAATAAGGACACCTTTAAAAGACAGACGTAAAAATGATCTTCTAAAATGACACAAGTAAGAACAACACAAAGTCTATGAAAAACCTAATTTCTCATTTAGATAAAAATGAAAATGAAATTACAACCTGAGTTCAAAGTCTTAGTCTTCTTCTTTCCAAAATGGGCAGAGTTTCACTCTTGTAAAATGAAAAGTTTCCCCTATAACAAATGAGAGATTACAATATATAGCACTCCAAGAAAGACTTGGGCTCTTATTTTCCATAGAACAGCCCATGCTATACATTTAATGCCTTGAATGCATTTCTAGGTCTGTCAAAGGACTGCATTGAAAATAGGGCAATTGTCTTAACTATGGCATGTCATTTCATCCCATATGTCTTCTCTCGAGTTTGGATCATCTGGTCTATCCCCTCTGACGTCTGTGTAGCTGTCCATTTGTCTTTACTTCATGGAAGGAAAAAATAGGCTACGTCCTTAAATTGCAAGCCAAAATACCTACTTAGTGGACTATTCCACCTACTAAAATTACTTTTGTACAGACATTTTAGGCTTTTCCCTCTTTCTACTTTTGTCTTTTCCAGCTTTGTCTCTTCCTACTGTGATTTGAGCTATCGGGCTATCTTTTCAGCTAGTTATTTGGTTCTTCCTTCAAGTTCTGTGCTTTATTTGAATTTTAATTGATATTCCCTTACCTTAAATTTGACATCTGTAGGGACGTCATTGGTCAATTGTTTCAATGGTTCGGGTGGCCTTCTTAGCTCCTTGGTTCAATTGCTTTCTTGCTTCAATCACTTTATTGGTTCAATCACTTTCCTGCTCCTTGTTTGAACCATCACTTTCATTTGAACTTGTCTTTGGAATCATCCATGTTGCTTCTCTCTTTACTTGAGGCCGCCTTTGAACTTTTGAACCATGTTGAACCATTGAACTTTGAAATCTTTCAGTTCAAAGTTCAATCGATTCATTGGTTTGTTCTGTGTCTCACTCAAACACTGCTTCCTTTATCTTTCTAAGCTTTGGTTGAACCTTTGAACATACCAATTGAACCAACCAATTGAACCAACTTTGGTTCAATGGTTCAATGGTCAAATCAATTCATTCTTCATTATTTGGCTAAGTGTTGAACCCATTTCTTTCCTGCAGAGTATGTAGAAACCAACCTTGAGAGTTCGTAGATTTGAGCCTGCTTGTAGCATTCATAGATTCAAGTTTGCAGAGTTCATAGATTCAAGCTTGTAGAGTCCATATATTTGAGCCTATAGAGTTCATAGATTTGAGCTTGTAGAGTTCGTAGATTTGAGCTTGTAGAGTTCATAGATTCAAGCCTGTAGAGTCTGTAGATTTTTGGAAGTCTTGAAAAATGAAGAACCTGAATGCTTAAAACAATTTTTGAAAGGGGAAGAGAGGATTTTGGTCTATAGTACAAAAATAGTTCAAATGTTGTCTTAAAAATGAGTGATATTTTTGGGGGACAACAGCTGGCTCCAGTTGGGGAACTTCCTTCAGATGAGAACTTGGAACAGCTGAGGGGAGTAGAAACTAGAATCTCCAGTGCCTTGAAGTGTGCCATTGGGCTACAGAGTTGAGCTACCCAAAAAGAAAGGTTCTAAAAATGAAAACAAAATAAACAAAACAAAGCAAAAGACTATACAAATATACATATGTACAAGGGAACTCATCTGATACTTCAAGAGTTGAAGTGCTTTAGATGTTGCCCATTGTGAGGTAGAGAGAAGAGAGTGCCATCTTGATACTTCAATATAAAATTGTTTTTACCATTGAGCTGATGAATAGTAAAAGGGCCCCTCCACAGGGAATTAAACTTTTTGTGCACCCCCTTTGGTTATCTTCTCTTGTCCCATAACAGGACTTGATCTCCAATCTGGAAATCATGATTCTTTGCTTTCTGGTCAAAGAGCTTCTTCACCAAACTTTAGTGGCTGGAAATTCTATCTTCCACTATAGTTCTCTACCCATTCATCTCATTAAGGCACATGATCCTCTTCTCAAGTGAGCTCTCATACATTTGATCTTCAATCACCTTAGCCAATTTCAATGCTGGCAATTCCAAAGTGATTGGTATCTCAACATTGACACCATATAGAAGTTGGAAGGGAGACATACCAATTGCTCTCTTTGGTGTAATTTTGTCTACCCATAGAGCATCAACCAATGCCTTATGCCAAGTCCTTTGGTTGTTATCCACCAGCTTCTTGATGATAGTCACCAAATTTTTATTGCTTGACTCAGCCTGTCCATTCCCTTATGGAAAGTAATCAGAGGAGTGGGAGAGTGTAATTCCATAGTAGAAGTAGAATTGAGTAATCTCTTGAGAATTGAAATAGGATGCATTTTTAGTGAAAATTTTGACTGAGACCCCAAACCTAGACATGATGTTCTCTTTGAGGAAATTGCATACTACTTCTAAAGTAGCATGTTTGGTTGGAACTGCTTCCACCCATTTAGTGAAGTAGTCTATTGCTGTAAGGACATAATCATGTCCAGCACTTGATGATGGGTTTATAGCACCAATAAAGTCAATTCTCCATTGCTAGAAAGGCTTATGAATGACCACTGGTTTGAGAGGCAGAGCAGTTAACTTGGGCCTTCCAACAAACTGTTGGCACTATTTACATCTCCTGACCCACTTGTATGCATCTTGAAAGAGAGTCAGCCAATAATACCTAGCTTGTAAGATCTTATGGGTAGTCACAAGGGCAAAAAAATGTCCTCCATAGGCTGAATTGTGGAAGGACTTTAGAAGTCAGCTTTGCTGCTCCTTGTCGACATAGCGAAGGAACATTCCATCGAGGCTCCTCTTGTACATGCCATTGTCCTAGAGGAAAAAATTAGTATCTTTCATCTTGATGGTTCTCCTTTATTTATAAGATAGGTTTGCAAGACATTCACCATAAGTAAGGAAATGAGTAATAGCTAAGTACCACTCATTTATGGTGGAGATAAAGAGGACTGTTAGTGTGTCATCCTCATCCACTTCTGGTTCTTCATATTTTGTTCCTATTGGCTTGTTATCAACAATTAGTTGGCATATCCCCTTTCCACGTACCAGCTTTGTTGGCTTGATGATCATATCAAACTCTTGGATATTTGGAACCCAATTGCCTCTTTTCATCCCAAACTCCTGCTGAGTAAGTATAGATTTCACTGTGGTGTCAAGGACCAAGGCAGTAACTCAAGAATTGAGGATGTAGAAATGAAAATGTTTCATGGCCTTCACCACTACATAAGTGTGCTTCTCCATATTTGAGTACTTCACCTCATGAGCTTTGAGAGAACAACTCATGAAGGAAATGGGAGATTCCATACCTTCTTTATTCCATTGAACCAGAATTGCTAAAAGCATATGTTCTGAAGCATAGTTGTAAATGGTGAACTCTTTGCTATAGTTTGGACAAGCCAGAATTGAAGCATGGGCAATGGCGATCTTGATATCCTCAAAATCTGACTTGCCTTCTTTACTCCAGCTAAAGGTGGCCCTTCCCTTCATCATGTTTACAATGTGCCTGGTCTTCTCAACAAATTCAAGGATGAATCTCTATAAGAAATTCACCTTTCCAAAGAAAGAGTGAACAACAGTCTTGCTTGTGGGTAAGGAAATTTCTTGGATAGACTTAACTCTATCTGAGTCAATATTTATGCCTCCTTTAGACATAATGTGTCTGAGAAGTTTCTCCTCTATTACTCTAAAAATTGACTTCTTGGGATTTAAGGAAATGCCATTTTGGTGGCAACGTTCTAACACTTGCTTCAAATGGCTCACATGATCTAGGCAATGCTTAGAGAAGGCAATCAAGTCATCAAGATAAACTATGATGAACTTACCCATCTCATCCTTGAAGGCAAGGTCCATTGCTCTTTGGAAGGTGGTGCCAGCATTTATCAAGCCGAAAGGCATTCTTCTATATGTAAACATGCCCCAGGGCATGGTGAAAGCAGTCTTATGCTGGTCTACTTCACCAACTTCAACCTAATTATATCCTAAGAAGCCGTCTAGCATTGATAACATCTCCGAGCCTGTCACTTTCTGTAGCACTTGATCCATGATTGGAAAAGGATAATTATCCTTCAAGGATGCCTAATTCAAATTCCTAAAATCCACACAAAGGCAAATTTCACCATTCTTGTTTCTTATAGGCACTATATTGGCAATCCATGTGGAATGATGGATTGGGAAGATTATCCTGGCATTTAGCATTTTTTGTATCTAAGATAAAATAGTACCTGATATTTTTGGATTATAATGCCTAGTCTTTTGCCTGTAAGGTATTAAATCAGCCTTGAGAGGGATGTTGTGTCAAATTTTGTCAGGCCAGAGTGATTTCAAGTCAGCATAAGAGTATGCTAGGACATCCATGTATTCATTAAGTAAAGAGGTGAACTTGAAACACTTTGTAGGAGTACAACATTTCCCAATGTTTACCATCTTGGGGTCTTCCTTGGTTTCCAAATTTACTTGATCAAACTCTTGAGATGAGCTTGAATCCATTGGCTACTGTCTGATGAATCTATCATGCTTATCAAATAGCTTCTCAAGGGAAACTAGGCCTTTGGGAATCTTATTCCCTTTTAGTTTCAAGAACTCCTCACCTATGTCTACATTTGATTTAGGAGCTGTTTCACACTTTTGAGGTTCACTACCTTCAAAATGCAACCGCTCAAAGCTGTCTTTTTGCTCCAGGAAGGCAATGATTTGATTGTCATTGTTAAATACCTACCAATGACTGGCATTATTAGGTACACTTGGATAAAAGACCAGCTCAATAATGTACTTGTCTCCTTTGAAATTTGGGTTGGGGACCAAGAGAGTAGCTGAAATAGCCAATGCATCCACCCGGTCATTAAATTCTTTGGGAACTGCAGAGATGTTGAAAGCATCAAAGTCTTCAAGTTGGTCCCAGACTAGATTGTAGTAATGATGTAATCTATCATTCTTGGTTTGGTATAGGTTCCTCACCTGACAAACCACTAGTTCGACATGTCCTTTAGCATGAAGGATCTTTATGCCTTTGTCTCAAGTGGATCTTAATCCAAGCAATAGAGACTCATATTCAGCTATGTTATTCGTGTTGCTGAATTACAATTTATAAGATGAGGGAAAAATATCTCCTTGAGGAGATATTAACACAACCCCAGTTCTTGAACTAGTGAAAGAGCAGTTGCCATCAAATTCAAGAATCCATTCCTCATTTGATACTGATTTCCTTTCAGATTCTTCTTCATCTAGGGGTGGAGATACTTCCACACTTGCCTTGTGCTCAGCCAATTCCTCTGTTGTTCTATTTGACTACATTTCTAGGTTGTCATCTTTAGGAGCTTCATCAGATGTCTCATGAACTCCATTCATATATAAAAAGTAGTTACCCATTCCTGAAGACTCAAACCAAATTTGAGCTTCAGGTGCTGAGGTTTGGGTAACCACATATTTTTCTTCCTTCTCAGGGAGCAGCCTCTTCATAACACCCTTGACAGGAATCCTCACCTCTGATAAATCCATGCTCAATTCACCACCAACATCCCTATATAAATTCTGCCTGAGAAGGATGCCATATGATGTTGGGACATTTGCTACCAAGATAGTCATCTTGATTCTTTTGTCTGGAAAGGTAGCAAACGCAAATTGGGCATCTTTAATTTGTCCCAACAAAGGCATTTGCTTATTCTCCATGGAGAAGCATCTACCAAAAGTTTTGGTCAATGTGAGATCAAGGGATTTGGCCACTTTAGCAAGCATGACATTATCTGAAGCTCCAGAGTCAATGATGCAATTATTCAATTGATGTCCATTTATCAACAATGAGACATAAAAAGGTTCAATCCTACCAGGAGTAGCTGGGGGAGTGGTGATAAGGTTGTTCCTGGTGGGTGCATTCCTAGTAGCATTATGTGTCACTTTGGGAATTGCTCACTCAATAGGGATGTTCGAGTTTTTAATGCATTAAACCAGTCTATCTAATTAGTCAGGATGGGACTACAGAAATTCAAATTCAGACATTTGAATTTTGGTTCTCTTAATATGGTCAATGATATCAAATGTCTAGTATGAGCTAGGAGTAGAGGATGGGAGTTCATCCTTTTGATTTTTGAAAGGGGGAGGACTGGACTATGAAATTAAAGTAGAAGGTGTAGGGGCATTTGGGGTACATACCTTTCTTGAAATCACCAGGTCCTTTGGCTAGAAAGGAAGAGTAGATCCCTACTTAGCAATTGAAACTATTGGTTGAGGTCACTCCTCTACTTTCTCCTTATCAGCTTATTGAGCTAATTGATTCTTAGACTGGGTGAATACAACATATGACCCCTCATCTACATTGCCTTCACTTTTGGGTTCATCTTGATAGTTTAGGAAACCAATATGGGAGTCACCAGCTAATTCTTCTTCTTCCTTAGTAAAGAGATTAGCATCATCTTTAGGATTCAATTTAGGCTGGAGTGAGAAATCTGCTTTAGCTTCAAGATATCCAATTGTCAAGTTACTTGGAGGTGCTTCAAGGGTGAGGTTCCTTTGTGGAGGAAGGCAATTTTCCTATCCTTGATTCCTAGCAGCATTGCCTTGGTATGCCTAATTCTAAAATGTCCTCTTGGGCATATCTCTATATGTAAGAGTAGATGACATCCCTTATGCCATTTGCTTTTTAAGAGCTAGCATTTCATTTTCTAGCTTTTGTACCATTGGGTCAATGGTGACTACAGGTGAATACTCAAAAGATGAAGAGGATTTACCTTTATTAGGGTCTCTCCTTATCTTTCCTGCCAAGATAAGGTCATCTTCTACCTCAGTATCCAAGTCCTGAGTAGCAGTGAGGTCTATGTGTATGGCCCATCTCAGCAAGAAACCCAGTTCAAGTAGTTGTGAGTTGATGAAGAAGCATTTGAGGTTCTGAGGTGTCGACTGGGTGACCATGGGAATCCTATGCCTCAACTTATCAAACCTGGCAATAAAATATCTCATAGGCTCATGAGGATCTTTCTTCATTTGAGTGAGCTAGGCTAGCAAGGCATGTGCATCTTCTACAGGCTTGAACCTGGCTTCAAATTTGTCTTTCAGAGTGTCCCAATCAGTCACTGATCTAGCCTGCAGGTGGTATAACTAGTCTACAGTAGCGCCTTATAGTGTCTCCATAAAAAGCTTGACTTCTATGTCTTCAAATTCCACCCCTATTATGCCACAGGCTATGCTGAAAGCTATAATGTGTTCATCAGGATGAACTTTCCCATCACCAAAGAATTTGGGGAAATTTTTCCTTGAACTGCATGGAAGCTCATGCAGGGGTGGAGTCAAGTTAAGTGGACCAAAAGAGTTACCCCAAGGGCCTTGAGCCATGATTTGATTATGTAAAAGTGGGATCACAAATTTGGATGGAGAATGGATAGGCAAAGCTCTACCAGTAGCAAAAAAAGAAGCTTTGTCTTATGCTGGTGACCTGGTAGGGCTAGGAGGAAGAATCTTAGTTTGTTGAAGGTGAGGTTGTGGAGGAAACAACTCAAAATTACTCTACCACACCAAATCAAAAGTAGGGTCAACAACACCTTGAGAATTTTGGCTTCTTGTATAATGTAGAGTTGCCAGATTGCAGAACAAAAATGGAAAAGAGCAAGATCTACTTCAGCTTGAAGTTTGAGACTTCAAACTGTGCACTCTTCCCTAATGGAGTTGCCAAAAACTATATAATGGATAAGGGAAGGAACTACTTCAATCTAAAACTTGAGGCTTTAGACTGCACATTCATCCCTAGTGGAGTTGCCAAAAATTGTTGGGTGAATATTTTGCCAGCCAACTAACTCGTGACCAAAATAGTTCTTATCACCACAGCATAGAAAGATTGGTCATCTAGGTGTGTAGCTTTAATACATCAACCATAGACAAATCTCTCCTCTCATCAAGGGGAGGTTCCCTATTAAATATGCAGAGGCTATATACTATATAAATAAGTAGAAAGTAAGACACAAGGGCAGAATACATCATCCATCTCTCTTCTTTTAGAGATGATGCTCATAGACAAAGGAGAAATCTTGGTGTAAACACTGAAGGCACTTCTCTTCTTTCAAAAGCATTCTTATAGGAAATATTAGGAGTTTCTTTTTGGTAGTAAGATAAGAAACCAGTTAACCAGAGGGTGTAGTAACAACAGGATGAAGTAGAATGCAAAGTTTCCACCTCAACTACCCAAAGAGTATATCACAAAGGATAATGGGGGCACAAAGTCACCCCAAAATCCTCAACACAAAAAGAAAAGAAAAATGCAGACTGAAATCAATTGTGAAAGCATAAAGTCTTCCCATAGTTGGTTTCAGGACACTTCCCTATTACCTTCACTAATTTTGCTTACCAAATTAAATGAATAAGGACACCTTTAGAAGACAGACGTAAGAATGATCTTCTAAAATGACACAAGTCAGAATAGCACAAAGTCTATGAAAAACTTGCTTTCTCATTCAGATAAAAATGAAAATGAAATTACAACTTGAGCTCAAAGTCTTAGTCTTCCTCTTTCCAAAATGGGCAGAGTTTCACTCTTGTAAAATGAAAAGTCTCCCTTGTAACAAATGAGAGATTACAATATATAGTGCTCCAAGAAAGACTTGGGCACTTGTTTTCCATTGAAAAGCCCATGCTATGCATTTAATGCCTTAAATGCATTTCTAGGTTTGTCAGAGGATTGCATTGAAAACATGGCAGCTATCTTAACTATGGCATGTCATTTCATCCCATATGTCTTCTCTTGAGTCTGGATCATCTGGTCTGTCCCCTCTGACATCTGTGCAACTGTCCATTTGTCATTACTTTATGGAAGGAAAAAATAGGCCACATCCTTAAATTGCAAGCCAAAATACCTGCTTAGTGGACTATTCCACCTACTGAAATTACTTCTGTGTAGACATTTTGGGCTTTTCCCTCTTTCTACTTTTGTCTTTTCCAGCTTTGTCTCTTCTTGCTATGATTTGAGCTATCAGGCTATTTTTTCAGCCAATCGCTTGGTTCTTCATTCAAGTTTTGTGCTTTATTTGAATTTCAACAAATATTCCCTTACCTTAAATTTAACATCTATAAGGACGTCATTGATCGACTATTTCAATGGTTCAGGAGGCCTTCTCAGCTCCTTGGTTCAATTGCTTTCTTGCTTCAATCACTTTATTGGTTCAATCACTTTCCTACTCCTTATTTGAATCATCGCTTTCATTTGAACTTGCCTTTGGAATAATCCATGTTGCTTCTCTCTTTGCTTGAGGCCACCTTTGAACTTTTGAACCATGTTGAACCATTAAAATTTGAACTCTTTTAGTTCAAAGTTTAATCGATTCATTGGTTTATTCTGTGTCTTGCTCAAACACTACTTCCTTTATCTTTCTAAGCTTTGGTTGAACCTTTGAACCTACTAATTGAACCAACCGATTGAACCAAATTTGGTTCAGTGGTTCAATGGTCCAATCGATTCATTCTTCGTTATTTGGCTAAGTGTTGAACCCATTTCTTTCCTGTAGAGTCTGTAGAAACCAACCTCGAGAGTCTGTAGATTTGAACCTTTCTATAGAGTTCGTAGATTCAAGTCTATAGAGTTCATAGATTCAAGCCTACAGAGTCCGTAGATTTGAGCCTACAGAGTTTGTAGATTTGAGCCTGTAGAGTTTGTAGATTTGAGCTTACAGAGTTCATAGATTCAAGTCTGTAGAGTCCATAGATTCCTAGAAAGCTTGAAAAATGAAGACCCTAAATGCTCAGAACATTTTTTGAAAGGGGAAGAGAGGATTTCAGTTTTTAGGACCAAAATAGTTCAAATTTTGTCCCAAAAATGAGTGATATTTTTGGGGGACAACACAATCAATATCATACTCTTAAATAGAAAAATGTAATAAAATAATGCTAATGCCTTAGACTTTACTAATTCAGACTTTTTATAGACATGAGAAGCCTTTATAGCCGGAGGTTTGAACAAACTGGTTTCTTGCTCAAGATTTTCTTCAGTAATATCAATATCAGGACAGTCCGATATTTGATCTGGGACAAATGGAGGAAGTTCATACATGCCTTCGAACTCAGATTCGCTCATGATTTCTATGGTAGAAGTGGATGGTGCTTTTCCAAATTCCATTGTGGGGAGATTTGGGTTCTGGTAAGTGAGAAATTTCTGGTTGGGGAATAATGGATGCAGAGATAAAAGCGGCCTATGACAATTTGAATAACGGCCTGGAACTCGATGCAATAATTTTCTCAAAGAAATTTTCAAAGCAAAGAACTCAAAAGATCGATCCACGAAATAGGAAAATGATTCATAACTTACAGTAAACTTTAGAACGTTTCTTGGCTCTGATACCAATATTTTTTGAGTTTTGTCCCAACCTATCTGTTGCAGTCTGTGACAGAGGTTGTAAAGAAGTTAAACATGGATCTTTAGATTGTTGGGGTTTGTTCACTTCCTTGTTTGGTCTAGATATGTTTGGTGAGTTTAAATATGCTTCTATAAATATCTCTGTTGTTTATAGTATGACCAACACAAATCACCCCAAGATCCTAGAAAATCTGCCACATGCAAGAAGATTAAGTGGTACAGTCCAATTACAAAAAGGACATATTGAGACAGTCAAAGTTCCATCAGAATGGAAATTAGATTGGCTTAAAAATGTTTCTCCTAAAATGAAAAACCAAGCCACTGTCCACCAGAGTGACGGTAGATCTGTGAATATTTTGCCAAGATCCCTATCTGTAAATTCCCGACTCTCTCCTACCAGACCATCTACGTCTTCTTCACGTAGATCTGTAAAAACTGGTCATATTCTTATAGAAGATGAAGAGGTAAATCCAGGTCAGGATTTACCAGGAACATTTATGAGTCTTCTTAGAGAAGATAGTCTTGAGTTCTACATAGAAGATACAATTACTCTATACAGAGGTGGAAGATGGCCGCCACCAAAAGGTGTCCACAGATAACCAGCAGGTACTATGTAGTATTTCTCAGCTGCATACGATAATCCCTCTAATGAGTTTCGACAGAGAAATTATGTATCTAGATTTAATTCTCATTTCTCTAAAAATTTTGATGACCTGTGTAGAGATGTCATATCCCTTAAGGATACTGTAAATATCATACAGAAGAAAGTTGAGTCAATTGATTCAAAGATAGACTGTTTAGAAGATAGTCTTAGTTGGCTGTCCAAAGAAGACCAAAAAGCTGAATCATCGTCAAAAACTCTTTGTTCAGTATCTTTTGGCCCTTCTTTCAAAACCATAAAGAGATCACCAAGCCATTCCCTTATGCAATGCACTCATATCCATTTGCAGCCTTGGTACCTTAACATTGATGACCTGTTAAATCTATTAGATGAAATCACTGCCTGGTGCACTACCATGCGAGTTCTTGTCATACAGGCCTATCTTGATCAAGTAGGTAGCACCTGCTTTGCAGTAAAGTTTTTATGGGGAATTACTAGCCTTTGGTGGCAATCTATACCCGAAGCTTAGCAATATGAGCATGTACATAATCAGCCAGATTCTTTAGCCGCATTATTTAGTCTATTGATTAATGAGTTTGCCCTACCTGTCGGCAATAGGGAAATAGAATCCAAAAAATGGTTGTTAAAAATGGAGCTCTGTGATCTTAAGTAATTTGATGCTTTTGCTAAACAGTTTTGAAAGCTTGCATATGATAGCCGTAGCTATGCATCCACTGAGATCAAGCTCAAATTTCTGCATGCTTTGCCCTACAATTTAATTGACAGAGTCCTTTCTTATATTGACGTGAAAGGCTTAACGATCGAAGATCTAGCTCTTTCAGATGTTATTGACTTTGCCTAGCAAAACATTATGACTTTAGTCTCCGAGACTAAGTCCATGCAGAAGCTAAGCAAGCACCAAGCCTCCCAAATCGCTCCAGTTTTCCCTAAAACAGCCCCATTCGGCTGTAGACCTTATGTACAACCACGCCGCCAACAAAAGCAGCATCGCAAGCATATTTTCTATAAGCACCGATCTTTTCTTAGAAAGCACTCCTATGCACCTCCTCATCATTTCCTCAAGAAATGACGCACTGCACGTCCTCCTTCCAAGCAGCCAATTTGCTACATCTGTCGCAAACCTGGCCATATTGCTCCTAACTGCTCTTGCAAAAATCCTGCAGTTAAAGCTATTTTTTCCTCCAACGCTGCAGCGTGGTGGGATATAGTTGATGGCGATGAAGATCTTTATCTCCAAGAGGATATCTATGAGCCAACTCTTGAAGATCTTTTTGATGAAGAATTTGATGATGAAGTAGATGCAACAGCATTAAAATCTCTTGCAGATGAATTGGAACAACCAATGACAAACATGCAAAGAGGAGCACGACATTATAGACCAAGAGAACATGACTGGTCTATCCTGTCTAATGAAGCACATGGACCCTGGTCATGCAATCACCATGAAGTTTCAGAAAGACCAGAGAAGCCTAGAGGAAGAGGACTTTCTAGAGGAGAATCATCCAGAGGGAGACAACCCTCTCAACCAAGACAACCACTGACAATGCACAGACCCCAGCATCTTCCTGTGCATTATCCAAGTTCTTTCAAGCCAAGCGACTTCTGGATTAAGAATAAGTTCACCAGCAGAGAGCCACCTAAAGAAATCAGAGAACCAATTTGGGAACAGATGCTACCAGCCGAAGAACCTGTCTTAGCAGTAGATCCTAGGTGGGACGACGGCTATGAAGAGGATGACGTCGGCAGTATCTTCTACTTCGACCAAGATTACTGTCCTGGTGAATGCAGTAATCAACCTAAAGAAGAAGAAGCTGAACCAGAAGAAGAAGAAGTCTACACCGAACCAGTAATAGTCCAAGACCCAAGAAGAGAAAAGCTGGTATGTACCAGTATTCCTTCTCTTGAACTTCCACAACTTGCCTATTTAAACCATTTAATAAATGGTAGATTTGCTCAGTTTTTCACTCTAGAAATAAATGGTAGACTTGTAGATGCACAAGTAGACACAGGTGCTTCTCTCTCTTTTGCTAAACCACAGCTCATCAGTGATTGGAAGACACTAGATGATAATCTTGCTTACAAGAGCATTGACATACAGGGGAACAAATTTGTATGTATAAGTATAAACACCAGCAACCCCTGAGAATACAAAATAAACTCTTCCATTGTGATTTATTTGCTTTAGAGAAGATGCCCATTGATATCCTCCTTGGAGGATCATTCATAGACAGATATACACCCTATGGTGCTACTGCAAAAAGCATCATGTTCACCATAGAGAATGAAAGGCTTAGGATACCTCGCCTTATCTATGCCATAGAACAGTTTCCTAGTGCTATGACTCAGAGCCCTAACATAATCCCATCTGAGATATTAGAAATTGGAGAAAGGATTAAGTCCTCTATCTACTCTGAGAATCCTCAGCAGTTTTGGTCCAAAGCTATGCCTGAGATGGAAATAAAAATAATTGAAGGCAAGCATATGAAGATTGGGAAAAGGATCCCAATACCAGCCCAGGATTATGATGATATGGAAGCATAGATCAAAGATCTAGAAGTAAATGGCTTCATCGAGAAATCTACTTCTCCATTCTGTTGTTATGCCTTTATGGTCAATAAACATTCAGAACAGAAGAGAGTTAAGAAAAGAATGGCCATTAACTATAGACCATTAAATGCAATCACAAAGCCATATCCATATCCGATACCAGATAAAAGCTACTTGCTAGAAAAAGTTGCAGCCTGTAAATATTTCCCACAATTTGACTGCAAATCTAGCTTTTATCAAATAAGAGTCAAAGAAGAAGACAGAGCCAAGACAACCTTTAGCTGCCCCTTTGGCCACTTTCAATGGACTGTCATGTCTTTCGGCTTAATGAATGCGCCAGCATATTATCAGGCGCATATGGATAAAATTTTTGGAGGCACTTCTCACTTTCTTTGTGTATACATAGATGATATTCTTATTTTCAGCAATTCTTTAGATGAGCATGCTACTCATCTCTCCCAATTCTTTCAGCTAGCACAAGATGCAGGAATAGTCCTATCAGAGACTAAGATTCAGTTATGTACAACTGAATGCAATTTCCTCGGCATGGTGATCTGAGATTCTAAACTTCAAGTCCAACCACATATAAAAGACAAGGTTATCAGTTTTCCTGAATGTTTGGATAAACCCAAGCTTCAAGCATTTTTGGGTTTGCTGAATTAATTAAAAAGTTTCTATCCTAACTCTGGTGAAGACAGGTATATTCTACAACAACTTCTCCAGAAAAAGAATGCCTTCCGTTGGGAAGAACAACATATAGCAGCAGTTTAGAAAATCAAAGCAACTGTAGCAGCGCTACCAGAACTGCATATCCCCAAATCCAAACAAATGAAAGTTTATACTGATGCCTCTGACCTTGCATGGGGAGGAGTACTTGTTTGTATAGTAGATAGTAAAGAGTTTGTTTGTGAATTTGCGAGTGGTGTTTTTAGCTTCGAGGTTTTAAAATGGATCTCCTCTGATAAAGAGATCTATGCTGTAAAGAAATGCTTAGAGAAGTTTATGCTTAAACTTCTACATCTGCCACATTTTGTTGTTGTAACCAATTGTACTAGATTTCTGACCTTTAGAGAAAAGGATCATGGCCGGAAAGATGGTCACGGGAAATATGTCTGATGGCAAGCATTCTTCCATCAGTTTAATTTTTCTATGGAGCATATAATAGGTACTAATAATATTATTGCAGATTGGCTCAGCCGGAATCTTCCAGCTACTTTGATGCACCAGCCTGCACCTGGTTTTAATCTCACCAGGATACTAAACCAAGGATTCGACTCCTTGAATGTTCTTGTTCAAGAACAAATTTTTAGAGAAATCCTGCATCCCTGTTATACGAGGATCTCCTATGCAGCAGGACAAGACCTGCAAATGTCTGCAGCAGTAACGATTCAAGCAAACCGCCACCAAAACTTAGGAGTCATCACAATAGAAAGGCTCAACAGTGAATTCCTATACCACCAGTTCACTGAGCTATTAAAGCGACCACTATGGATGTGGCGCATTCGGATCAGATCAACATCCAATGAACACCTGTATCACTGGATTGCTCGGCATGGCCTGCATAGAATTCATGAAGAACAAAATCATGATCAAGACACGGTAGTGCATACAATCATTCGCCGACAGCTTGAGTGGGAATCTTATTTCCACTGCACTCCAAGACATATGCCATGTGAAGCGGGACCCCCTAATTGTCGACATTGGCATCTACAAAGCACCTTTCAGATAAGATGCCTTTTTAATCCGATCTCTGAAGATGACCTTGAAGATGAAGCGGAAGACATGTTGGGCCCACAACCTATGATTCCTTCATCACCATCATCATCATGTGGATCCAACGCTTCAAATAGCATCTCACTGTAGCCATCTTTTGAGCTGTAAAGCATGATGGGATTGACACCGCCTTACTAGCGAAGCAAGCAGGACCGCCCAAATATTGCTATAAATAAGCCTCTCCGCCTATGTAATATGATCAAAAAAATTTCAGTGTGAAAAACTAGTAGCCTTGTAAAAGAGTATGCTCTTCACTTGCCCTTTTCGAAGGATCTTGTGAATCAAAAATTAAGCAAGGATATTGTAATAAGTTTTGTGAGTAATAGAGTGAAGCCGTAGCCATTCGGTCCCTGCCTACTATCACAGGTTTCTTCTAAATCAAGCTGTTAATTAGTGGAACAAGGAGGCATCTACTGTCATAGGCCACTTTTATCTCTGCATCCATTATTCCCTGACCAAAAATTTCTCGCTTACCAAAACCCAAATCTCCCCACAATGGAATTTGGAAAAGCACCATCCACTTCTACCATAGAAATCATGAATGAATCTAAGTTTGAAGGCATGTATGAACTTCCTCCATTTGTCCCAGATCAAATATCGAACTGTCCCGATATTGATATTACTGAAGAAAATCTTGAGCAAGAAACTAGTTTGTTCAAACCTCCGGCTATAAAGGCTTCTCATGTCTATAAAAAGTCTGAATTAGTAAAGTCTAAGTTTTTGTATACATCTACTTATTTGTCTTTTGTCAAACCAAGAATCAAGTCTGTTGAGTTAACCCTCTGCTATAAACCTAAGAAAACTTATCAAACAAACTTACTCTCTCTGTTACCTGAACAAGAGATTAATTATATCAGGTCACATGAAGATGTGAAGCTTGTCCATTTTGGTTTAATCAGAGTACACATACGACCCTTGATTCCTAGCAATATAAAACCAGTATTGTATTTAGCTTTGTGTGATCGTCGCCAAGTAAGTTTTAAACATTCTTGTCAGCTCTCTAGTCTTGGTCGACTTAATGATGATACTATATGTTTTGAGTTTTGTCCCAACCTATCTGTTGCAGTCTGTGATAGAGGTTGTAAAGAAGTTAAGCATGGATCTTTAGATTGTTGGGGTTTGTTCACTTCTTTGTTTGGTCTAGATATGTTTGGTGAGTTTAAATATGCTTCTATAAATATCTCTGTTGTTTATAGTATGACCAATACAAATCACCCCAAGATCCTAGAAAATCTGCTATATGCAAGAAGATTAAGTGGTACAGTCCAATTACAAAAAGGACATATTGAGACAGTCAAAGTTCCATCAGAATGGAAATTAGATTGGCTTAAAAATGTTTCTCCTAAAATGGAAATCCAAGCCACTATCCACCAGAGTGACGGTAGATCTGTGAATATTTTGCCAAGATCCCTATCTGTAAATTCCTGACTCTCTCCTACCAGACCATCTATGTCTTCTTGACGTAGATCTGTAAAAACTGGTCATATTCTTATAGAAGATGAAGAGGTAAATCCAGGTCAGGATTTACCAGGAACATTTATGAGTCTTCCTAGAGAAGATAGTCTTGAGTTCTATACAGAAGATACAATTACTCTATACAGAGGTGGAAGATGGCTGCCGCCAAAAGGTGTCCACAGACAACCAGCAGGAACTATGCAGTATTTCTCAGTTGCATACGATAATCCCTCTAATGATTTTCGACAGAGAAATTATTTATCTAGATTTAATTCTCATTTCTCTGAAAATTTTGATGACCTATATAGAGATGTCATATCCCTTAAGGATACTGTAAATATCATACATAAGAAAGTTGAGTCAATTGATTCAAAGATAGACTGTTTAGAAGATAGTCTTAGTTGGCTGTCCAAAGAAGACCAAAAAGCTGAATCATCATCAAAACCTCTTTGTTCAGTATCTTTTGGCCCTTCTTTCAAAATTATAAAGAGATCACCAAGCCATTCCCTTATGCAACACACTCATATCCATTTTTAGCCTTGGTACCTTAACATTGATGACCTGTTAAATCCATTAGATGAAATCACCGCTTGGTGCAATACCATGCGAGTTCTTGTCATACAGGCCCATCTTGATCAAGTAGGTAGCACCTGCTTTGCAGTAAAGTTTTTATGGGGAATTACTAGCCTTTGGTGGCAATCTATACCCGAAGCTCAGCAATATGAGCATGTACATAATCAGCCAGATTCTTTAGCTGCATTATTTAGTCTATTGATTAATGAGTTTGCCCCGCCTGTCGGCAACAGGGAAATAGAATCCAAAAAATGGTTGTTAAAAATGGAGCTCTGCGATCTTAAGCAATTTGATGCTTTTGCTAAATAGTTTTGAAAGCTTGCATATGATAGCCGCAGCTATGCATCCACTGAGATCAAGCTCAAATTCTTGCATGCTTTGCCCTATAATTTAATTGACAGAGTCCTTTCTTATATTGACCTGAAAGGCTTAACGATCGAAGATCTAGCTCTTTCAGATGTTATTGACTTTGCCCAGTAAAACATTATGACTTTAGTCTCTGAGACTAAGTCCATACAGAAGCTAAGCAAGCACCAAGCCTCCTAAATCGCTCTAATTTTCCCTGAAATAGCCCCATTCAGCTGTAGACCTTATGTACAACCATGCCACCAACAAAAGCAGCATCACAAGCATATTTCCTATAAGCACCACTCTTTTCCTAGAAAGCACTCCTATGCACCTCCTGATCATTTCCTCAAGAAATGACGCACTGCACATCTTCCTTCCAAGCAGCCAATTTGCTACATCTGTCGCAAACCTGGCCATATTGCTCCTAACTGCTCTTGTAAAAATCCTAAAGTTAAAGCTATTTTTTCCTCCAACGCAGCAGTGTGGTGGGATATAGTTGATGCTGATGAAGATCTTTATCTCCAAGAGGATATCTGTGAGCCAACTCTTGAAGATCTTTTTGATGAAGAATTTGATGATGAAGCAGATGCAACAGCATTAGAATCTCTTGCAGATGAATTGGAACAACCAATGACAAACATGCAAAGAGGAGCACGACATTATAGACCAAGAGAACATGACTGGTCTATCCTGTCCAATGAAGCACATGGACCCTGGTCACGCAATCACCATGAAGTTTCAGAAAGACCAGAGAAGCCCAGAGGAAGAGGATTTTTCAGAGGAGAATCATCCAAAGGGAGACATCCATCTCAACCAAGACAACCACCGACAATGCACAGACCCCAGCATTCTCATGTGCATTATCCAAGTTCTTTCAAGCCAAGTGACTCCTGGATTAAGGATAAGTTCACCAGCAGAGAGCTGCCTAAAGAAATCAGAGAACCAATTTGGGAAGAGATCCTACCAGCTGAAGAACCTGTCTTAGCAGCAGATCCTAGGTGGGACGATGGCTATGAAGAGGATGATGTCGGCAGTATCTTCTACTCTGACAAAGATTACTGTCTTGGTGAATGCAGTAATCAACCTGAAGAAGAAGAAGCTGAACCAGAAGAAGAAGAAGTCTACACCGAATCAGTAATAGTCCAAGACCCAGGAAGACAAAAGCTGGTATGTACCAGTATTCCTTCTCTTGAACTTCCACAGCCTGCCTATTTAAACCATTTAATAAATGGTGGATTTACTCAGTTTTTCACTCTAGAAATAAATGGCAGACTTGTAGATGCACAAGTAGACACAGGTGCTTCTCTCTCTTTTGCTAAACCACAGCTCATCAGTGATTGGAAGACACTAGATGACAATCTTGCTTACAAGAGCATTGACATAAAGGGGAACAGTTTTGTATGTAATAAGTATAAACACCAGCAACCCCTGAGGATACAAAATAAACTCTTCCATTGTGATTTATTTGCTTTAGAGAAGATGCCCATTGATATCCTCCTTGGAGGATCATTCATAGACAGATATACACCCTATGGTGCTACTGAAAAAAGCATCATGTTCACCATAGAGAATGAAAGGCTTAGGATACCTCTCCTTATCTATGCCAAAGAACAGTTTCCTAGTGCTATGACTCAGAGCCCTAACATAATCCCAGCTGAGATATTAGAAATTGGAGAAAGGATCAAGTCCTCTATCTGCTCTGAGAATCCTCAGCAGTTTTGGTCCAAAGCTATGCCTGAGATGGAAATAAAAATAATTGAAGGCAAGCATATGAAGATTGGGAAAAGGATCCCAATACCAACCTAGGATTATGATGATATGGAAGCACAGATCAAAGATCTGGAAGTAAATGTCTTCATCGAGAAATCTACTTCTCCATTTTGTTGTTATGCCTTTATGGTCAATAAACATTCAGAACAGAAGAGAGGTAAGAAAAGAATAGTCATTAACTATAGACCATTAAATGCAATCACAGAGCCATATCCATATCCGATACCAGATAAAAGCTACTTGCTAGAAAAATTTGCAGCATGTAAATATTTCCCACAATTTGACTGCAAATCCGACTTTTATCAAATAAGAGTCAAAGAAGAAGATAGAGCCAAGACAGCCTTCAGCTGCCCCTTTGGCCACTTTCAATGGACTGTCATGCCTTTTGGCTTAATGAATGTGCCAACATATTATCAGGTGCATATGGATAAAATTTTTGGAGGCACTTCTCACTTTCTTTGTGTATACATAGATGATATTCTTATTTTCAGCAATTCTTTAGATGAGCATGCTACTCATCTCTCCCAATCCTTTCAGCTGGCACAAGATGCAGGAATAGTCCTGTCAGAGACTAAGATTCAGTTATGTACAACTGAATGCAATTTCCTCGGCATGGTGATCCGAGATTCTAAACTTCAAGTCCAGCCACATATAAAAGACAAGGTTATCAGTTTTCCTAAATGTTTGGATAAACCCAAGCTTCAAGCATTTTTTGATTTGCTGAATTATTTAAATAGTTTCTATCCTAACTCTAGTGAAGATAGGTATATTCTGCAACAACTTCTCCAAAAAAAGAATGCCTTCCATTGGGAAGAACAACATACAGCAGTAGTTCGGAAAATCAAAGCAACTATAGGAGCGCTACCAAAACTGCATATCCCGAAATCCAAACAAATGAAAGTTTATACTGATGCCTCTGACCTTGCATGGGGAGGAGTACTTGTTTGTATAGTAGATAGTAAAGAGTTTGTTTATAAATTTGTGAGTGGTGTTTTTAGCTCTGATGTTTTAAAATGGATCTCCTCTGATAAAGAGATCTATGCTGTAAAGAAATGCTTAGAGAAGTTTATGCTTAAACTTCTACATCTGCCACATTTTGTTGTTGTAACCGATTGTACTAGATTTCTGACCTTTAGAGAAAAGGATCATGGTCAGAAAGATGGTCGCGGGAAATATGTCTGATGGCAAGCATTCTTCCATCAGTTCAATTTTTTTGTGGAGCATATAATAGGTACTAATAATATTATTGCAGATTGGCTCAGCCGAAATCCTCCAGCTACTTTGATGCACTAGCCTGCACCTGGTTTTAATCTCACTAGGATACTAAACCAAGGATTTGACTCCTTGAATGTTCTTGTTCAAGAAAAAATTCTCAGAGAAGGCCTACATCCCCGTTATATGAGGATCTCCTATGCAGCAGGACAAGACCTGCATATGTCTGCAGCAGTAACGATTCAAGCAAACCGCCGCCAAAACTCAGGAGTCATCACAATAGAAAGGCTCAACAGTGAATTCCTGTACCACTAGTTCACTGAGCTATTATAGTGACCACTATGGACGTGGCGCATTCGGATCAGATCAACATCCAACGAACACCTGTATCACTAGATTGCTCGACATGGCCCGCATAGAATTCATGAAGAACAAAATCATGATCAAGACACGGTAGTGCATGCAATCATTCACCGACAGCTTGAGTGGGAATCTTATTTCCACTGCACTCCAAGACATACGCCATGTGAAGTGGGACCCCCTAATTGTTGACATTGGCATCTACAAAGCACCTTTCAGAAAAGATGCCTTTTTAATCCGATCTCTGAAGATGACCTTAAAGAAGAAGTGAAAGACATGTTGGGCCCACAACCTATGATTCCTTCATCACCATCATCATCATGTGGATCTAATGCTTCAAATAGCATCTCACTGTAGCCATCTTTTGAGCTGTAAAGCATGATGGGATTGACACTGCCTTGCCAGCGAAGCAGGCAGGACCGCCCAAATATTGCTATAAATAAGCCTCTCTGCCTATGTAATATGATCAAAAAATTTTCAGTGTGAAAAACTAGTAGCCTTGTAAAAGAGTATGCTCTTCACTTGCCCTTTTCGAAGGATCCTGTGAATCAGAAATTAAGCAAGGATATTGTAATAAGTTTTGTGAGTAATAGAGTGAAGCCGTAGCCATTCGGCCCCTGCCTACTATCGCAGGTTTCTTCTAAATCAAGATGTTAACTAGTGGAACAAGGAGGCGTTTACTGACGTAAAAATATTGGTATCAATAGAGATATTTATAGAAGCATATTTAAACTCACCAAACATATCTAGACCAAAAAAGGAAGTGAACAAACCCCAACAATCTAAAGATCCATGTTTAACTTCTTTACAACCTCTGTCATGGACTGCAACAGATAGGTTGGGACAAAACTCAAAACATATAGTATCATCATTTTGTCGACCAAGGCTAGAGAGCTGACAAGAATGTTTAAAACTTACTTGGCGACGATCACACAAAGCTAAATACAATACTGGTTTTATATTGCTAGGAATCAAGGGTCGTATGTGTACTCTGATTAAACCAAAATGGACAAACTTCACATCTTCATGTGACCTGATATAATTAATCTCTTGTTCAGGTAACAGAGAGAGTAAGTTTGTTTGATAAATTTTCTTAGGTTTATAGCAGAGGGTTAACTCAACAGACTTGATTCTTGGTTTGACAAAAGACAAATAAGTAGATGTATACAAAAACTTAGACTTTACTAATTCAGACTTTTTATAGACATGAGAAGCCTTTATAGCTGGAGGTTTGAACAAACTAGTTTCTTGCTCAAGATTTTCTTCAGTAATATCAATATCGGGACAGTCCGATATTTGATCTGGGACAAATGGAGGAAGTTCATACATGCCTTCAAACTTAGATTCGTTCATGATTTATACGATAGAAGTGGATGGTGCTTTTCCAAATTCCATTGTGGGGAGATTTGGGTTCTGGTAAGCGAGAAATTTATAGTCAGGGAATAATGGATGCATAGATAAAAGCGGCCTATGACAATTTGAATAACGGCCTGGGACTCGATGCAATAATTTTCCCAAAGAAATTTTCAAAGCAAAGAACTCAAAAGATCGATCCACGAAATAGGAAAATGATTCACAACTTACAGTAAACTTTAGAACGTTTCTTGGCTCTGATACCAATATTTTTTTATGTCAGTAGACGCCTCCTTGTTCCACTAGTTAACAGCTTGATTTAGAAGAAACCTGCGATAGTAGGCAGGGGCCGAATGGATACAGCTTCACTCTATTACTCACAAAACTTATTACAATATCCTTGCTTAATTTCAGATTCACAAGATCCTTCGAAAAGGGCAAGTGAAGAGCATACTCTTTTACAAGGCTACTAGTTTTTCACACTGAATTTTTTTTGATGATATTACATAGGCGGAGAGGCTTATTTATAGCAATATTTGGGCGGTCCTGCTTGCTTTGCTGGCAAGGCGGTGTCAATCCCATCATGCTTTACAGCTCAAAAGATGGCTATAGTGAGATGCTATTTGAAGCGTTGGATCCACATGATGATGATGGTGATGAAGGAATCATAGGTTGTGGGCCCAACATGTCTTCCGCTTCATCTTCAAGGTCATCTTCGGAGATCGGATTAAAAATGCATCTTATCTGAAAGGTGCTTTGTAGATGCCAATGTCGATAATTAGGGGGTCCCGCTTCACATGGCGTATGTATTGGAGTGTAGTGGAAATAAGATTCCCACTCAAGCTGTCGGTGAATGATTGTATGCACTATCGTGTCTTGATCATGATTTTGTTCTTCATGAATTCTATGCGGGCCATGCCGAGCAATCCAATGATACAGGTGTTCGTTGGATGTTGATATGATCTGAATACGCCACGTCCATAGTGGTTACTTTAATAGCTCAGTGAATTGGTGGTACAGGAATTCACTGTTGAGCCTTTCTATTGTGATGACTCCTGAGTTTTGGCGGCGGTTTGCTTGAAACGTTACTACTATAGACATTTGCAGGTCTTGTCCTGCTGCATAGGAGATCCTCGTATAACGGGGATGCATGCCTTCTCTAAGAATTTGTTCTTGAACAAGAACATTCAAGGAGTCAAATCCTTGGTTTAGTATCCTGGTGAGATTAAAACCAGGTGTAGGCTGGTGCATCAAAGTAGCTGGAGGATTTCGGCTGAGCCAATCTGCAATAATATTATTAGTACCTATTATATGCTCCACAAAAAAATTGAACTGATGGAAGAATGCTTGCCATCGGACATATTTCCTTCGACCATCTTTCTGACCATGATCCTTTTCTCTAAAGGTCAGAAATCTAGTACAATCAGTTACAACAACAAAATGTGGCAGATGTAGAAGTTTAAGCATAAACTTCTCTAAGCATTTCTTTACAGCATAGATCTCTTTATCAGAGGAGATCCATTTTAAAACATCAGAGCTAAAAACACCACTCAAAAATTCACAAACAAACTCTTTACTATCTACTATACAAACAAGTACTCCTCCCCATGCAAGGTCAGAGGCATCAGTATAAACTTTTATTTGTTTGGATTTGGGGATATGCAGTTCTGGTAGCGCTGCTACCGTTGCTTTGATTTTCTGAACTGCTGTTGTATGTTGTTCTTCCCAACGGAAGGCATTCTTTTTCTGGAGAAGTTGTTGCAGAATATACGTGTCTTCACCAGAGTTAGGATAGAAACTGTTTAAATAATTTAGCAAACCCAAAAATGCTTGAAGCTTGGGTTTATCCAAACATTCAGGAAAACTGATAACCTTGTCTTTTATATGTGGCTAGACTTGAAGTTTAGAATCTCAGATCACCATGCCGAGGAAATTGCATTTAGTTGTACATAACTGAATCTTAGTCTCTGACAGGACTATTCCTGCATCTTGTGCCAGCTGAAAGAATTGAGAGAGATGAGTAGCATGCTCATCTAAAGAATTGCTGAAAATAAGAATATCATCTATGTATACACAAAGAAAGTGAGAAGTGCCTCCAAAAATTTTATCCATATGCGCCTGATAATATGTTGGTGCATTCATTAAGCGGAAAGGCATGATAGTCCATTGAAAGTGGCCAAAGGGGCAGCTGAAGGCTGTCTTGGCTCTGTCTTCTTCTTTGACTCTTATTTGATAAAAGCCAGATTTGCAGTCAAATTGTCAGAAATATTTATAGGCTGCAACTTTTTCTAGCAAGTAGCTTTTATCTGGTATCGGATATGGATATGGCTCTGTGATTGCATTTAATGGTCTATAGTTAATGACCATTCTTTTCTTACCTCTCTTTTGTTCTGAATGTTTATTGACCATAAAGGCATAACAACAAAATGGAGAAGTAGATTTCTGGATGAAGCCATTTACTTCTAGATCTTTGATCTGTGCTTCCATATCATCATAATCCTGGGCTGGTATTGGGATCCTTTTCCCAATCTTCATATGCTTGCCTTCAATTATTTTTATTTCCATCTCAGGCATAGCTTTGGACCAAAATTGCTGAGGATTCTCAGAGCAGATAGAGGACTTGATCCTTTCTCCATTTTCTAATATCTTAGCTGGGATTATGTTAGGGCTCTGAGTCATGGCACTAGAAAATTGTTCTGTGGCATAGATAAGGCGAGGTATCCTAAGCTTTTCATTCTCTATGGTGAACATGATGCTTTTTGCAGTAGCACCATAGGGTGTATATCTATCTATGAATGATCCTCCAAGGAGGATATCAATGGGCATCTTCTCTAAAGCAAAGAAATCACAATGGAAGAGTTTATTTTGTATCCTCAGGGGTTGCTGGTGTTTATTCTTATTACATACAAAACTGTTCCCCTGTATGTCAATGCTCTTGTAAGCAAGATTGTCATCTAGTGTCTTCCAATCACTGATGAGCTGTGGTTTAGCAAAAGAGAGAGAAGCACCTGTGTCTACTTGTGCATCTACAAGTCTGCCATTTATATTTAGAGTGAAAAACTAAGCAAATCTACCATTTATTAAATGGTTTAAATAGGGAGGTTGTGGAAGTTCAAGAGAAGGAATACTGGTACATACCAGCTTTTGTCTTTCTGGGTCTTGGACTATTACTAGTTTGGTGTAGACTTCTTCTTCTGGTTCAGCTTCTTCTTCTTCAGGTTGATTACTGCATTCACTAGGACAGTAATCTTGGTCAGAGTAGAAGATATTGCCGACGTCATCCTCTTCATAGCCATCGTCCCACCTAGGATCTGCTGCTAAGATAGGTTCTTCGACTGGTGGGATCTGTTCCCAAATTGGTTCTCTGATTTATTTAGGCGGCTCTCTGCTGGTGAACTTATTCTTAATCCAAGAGTCGCTTGGCTTGAAAGAACTTGGATAATGCACAGGAGGATGCTGGGGTCTGTGCATTGTCGGTGGTTGTCTTGGTTGAGAGGGCTGTCTCCCTCTGGATGATTCTCCTCTGGAAAATCCTCTTCCTCTGGGCTTCTCTGGTCTTTTTGAAACTTCATGGTGAGTGCGTGACCAGGGTCCATGTGCTTCATTGGACAGGATAGACCAGTCATGTTCTCTTGGTCTATAATGTCGTGCTCATCTTTGCATGTTTGTCATTGGTTGTTCCAATTCATCTGCAAGAGATTCTAATGCTATTGCATCTGCTTCATCATCAAATTCTTCATCAGAAAGATCTTCAAGAGTTGGCTCATAGATATCCTCTTGGAGATAAAGATCTTCATCGGCATCAACTATATCCCACCACACTGCTGTGTTGGAGGAAAAAATAGCTTTAACTGCCAAATTTTTGTAAGAGCAGTTAGGAGCAATATGGCCAGGTTTGTGATAGATGTAGCAAATTGGCTGCTTGGAAGGAGGACGTGCAGTGCATCATTTCTTGAGGAAATGATGAGGAGGTGCATAAGAGTGCTTTCTAGGAAAAGAGCGGCGCTTATAGGAAATATGCTTACGACGCTGCTGTTGTTGGTGGCATGGTTGTACATAAGGTCTACAGCCGAATGGGGCTGTTTCAGGGAAAACTGGAGTGATTTGGGAGGCTTGGTGCTTGCTTATCTTCTGCATGGACTTAGTCTCGGAGACTAAAGTCATAATGTTTTGCTGGGCAAAGTCAATAACATCTGAAAGAGCTAGATCTTTGATCGTTAAGCCTTTCAGGTCAATATAAGAAAGGACTCTCTCAATTAAATTGTAGGGCAAAGCATGCAGGGATTTGAGCTTGATCTCAGTGGATGCATAGCTGCGGCTATCATATGCAAGCTTTCGAAACTGTTTAGGAAAAGCATCAAATTGCTTAAGATCACAGAGCTCCATTTTTAACAACCATTTTTTGGATTCTATTTCCCTGATGCCGACAGGTGGGGCAAACTCATTAATCAATAGACTAAATAATGTGGGTAAAGAATCTGGCTGATTATGTACACGCTCGTATTGCTGAGCTTCGGGTATAGATTGCCACCAAAGGCTAGTAATTCCCCATAAAAACTTTACTGCAAAGTAGGTGCTGCCTACTTGATCAAGATGGGCCTGTATGACAAGAACTCGCATGGTATTACACTAGGTGGTGATTTCATCTAATGGATTTAACAGGTCATCAATGTTAAGGTACCAAGGCTGCAAATGGATATGAGTACGTTGCATAAGGGAATGGCTTGGTGATCTCTTTATGGTTTTGAAATAAGGGCCAAAAGATACTGAACAAAGAGGTTTTGACGATGATTTAGCTTTTTGGTCTTCTTTGGACATCCAACTAAGACTATCTTCTAAACAGTCTATCTTTGAATCAATTGACTCAACTTTCTTCTTTATGATATTTACAGTATCCTTAAGGGATATGACATCTCTACACAGGTCATCCAAATTTTCAAAGAAATGAGAATTAAATCTAGATACATAATTTCTCTGTCGAAACTCATTAGAGGGATTATCGTATGCAGCTGAGAAATACTGCATAGTTCCTGCTGGTTGTCTGTGGACACCTTTTGGCGACGGCCATCTTCCACCTCTGTATAGAGTAATTGTATCTTCTGTGTAGAACTCAAGACTATCTTCTCTAGGAAGACTCATAAATGTTCCTGGTAAATCCTGACCTGGATTTACCTCTTCATCTTCTATAAGAATATGACCAATTTTTACAGATCTATGTGAAGAAGACGTAGATGGTCTGGTAGGAGAGAGTCAGGAATTTACAGATAGGGATCTTGGCAAAATTCACAGATCTACCATCACTCTAGTGGACAGTGGCTTGGCTTTTCATTTTAGGAGAAACATTTTTAAGCCAATCTAATTTCCATTCTGATGGAACTTCGACTGTCTCAATATGTCCTTTTTGTAATTGGATTGTACCACTTAATCTTCTTGCATATGGCAGATTTTCTAGGATCTTGGGGTGATTTGTATTGGTCATAATATAAACCTAAGAAAACTTATCAAACAAACTTACTCTCTCTGTTACCTGAACAAGAGATTAATTATATCAGGTCACATGAAGATGTGAAGTTTGTCCATTTTGGTTTAATCAGAGTACACATACGACCCTTGATTCCTAGTAATATAAAACCAATATTGTATTTAGCTTTGTGTGATCATCGCCAAGTAAGTTTTAAACATTCTTGTCAGCTCTCTAGCCTTGATCGACTTAATTATGACACTATATGTTTTGAGTTTCATCCCAACCTATCTGTTGCAGTCCGTGATAGAGGTTGTAAAGAAGTTAAACATGGATATTTAGATTGTTGGGGTTTGTTCACTTCCTTGTTTGGTCTAGATATGTTTGGTGAGTTTAAATATGCTTTTATAAATATCTCTGTTGTTTATAGTATGACCAATACAAATCACCCCAAGATCCTAGAAAATCTGCCATATGCAAGAAGATTAAGTGGTACAGTCCAATTACAAAAATGACATATTGAGACAATCAAAGTTCCATCAGAATGGAAATTATATTGGCTTAAAAATGTTTCTCCTAAAATGAAAAGCCAAGCCACTATCCACCAGAGTGACAGTAGATCTATGAATATTTTGCCAAGATCCCTATCTGTAAATTCCCGACTCTCTCCTACCAGACCATCTACGTCTTCTTCACGTAGATCTGTAAAAACTGGTCATATTCTTATAGAAGATGAAGAGGTAAATACAGGTCAGGATTTACTAGGAACATTTATGAGTCTTCCTAGAGAAGATAGTCTTGAGTTCTACATAGAAGATACAATTACTCTATACAGAGGTGGAAGATGGCCACTGCCAAAAGGTGTCCACAGACAACTAGCAGGAACTATTCAGTATTTCTCAGCTGCATACGATAATCCCTCTAATGATTTTCGATAGAGAAATTATGTATCTAGATTTAATTCTCATTTATCTAAAAATTTTGATGACCTGTGTAGAGATGTCATATCCGTTAAGGATACTGTAAATATCATACAAAAGAAAGTTGAGTCAATTGATTCAGAGATAGACTGTTTAGAAGATAGTCTTAGTTGGCTGTCCAAAGAAGACCAAAAAGCTAAATCATCGTCAAAACCTCTTTGTTTAGTATCTTTTGGCCCTTATTTCAAAACCATAAAGAGATCACCAAGCCATTCCCTTATGCAACACACTCATATCCATTTGCAGCCTTGGTACCTTAACATTGATGACCTGTTAAATCCATTAGATGAAATCACCACCTGGTGCAATACCATGCGAGTTCTTGTCATACAGGCCCATCTTGATCAAGTAGGCAGCCCCTGCTTTGCAGTAAAGTTTTTATGGGGAATTACTAGCCTTTGGTGGCAATCTATACCTGAAGCTCAGCAATACGAGCGTGTACATAATCAGCCAGATTCTTTAGCCGCATTATTTAGTCTATTGATTAATGAGTTTGCCCTACCTGTCGACATCAGGGAAATAGAATCCAAAAAATGGTTGTTAAAAATGGAGCTCTACGATCTTAAGCAATTTGATGCTTTTCCTAAACCGTTTCTAAATCTTACATATGATAGCCGTAGCTATGCATCCACTGAGATCAAGCTCAAATTCCTGCATGCTTTGCCCTATAATTTAATTGATAGAGTCCTTTCTTATATTGACCTGAAAGGCTTAACGATCGAAGATCTAGCTCTTTCAGATGTTATTGACTTTGCCCAGCAAAATATTATGACTTTAGTCTCCAAAACTAAGTCCATGCAGAAGCTAAGCAAGCACCAAGCCTCCCAAATCACTCCAGTTTTCCCTGAAATAGCCCCATTCGACTGTAGACCTTATGTACAACCATGCCGCCAACAACAGCAGCATCGCAAGCACATTTCCTATAAGCGCCGCTCTTTTCCTAGAAATCACTCCTATGCACCTCATCATTTCCTCAAGAAATGACGCACTGCACGTCCTCCTTCCAAGCAGCCAATTTGCTACATCTGTCGCAAACCTGGCCATATTGCTCCTAACTACTCTTACAAAAATCCCGCAGTTAAAGCTATTTTTTCCTCGAACACAGTAGCGTGGTGGGATATCTATGAGCGAACACAGTTGATGCCGATGAAGATCTTTATCTCCAAGAGGATATCTATGAGCCAACTCTTGAAGATCTTTTTGATGAAGAATTTGATGATGAAGCAGATGCAACAACATTAGAATCTCTTGCAAATGAATTGGAACAACCAATGACAAACATGCAAAGAGGAGCACGACATTATAGACCAAGAGAACATGACTGGTCTATCCTGTCCAATGAAGCACATGGACCCTGGTCACACAATCACCATGAAGTTTCAAAAAGACCAGAGAAGCCCAGAGGAAGAGGATTTTCCAGAGGAGAATCATCCAGAGGGAGACAGCCCTCTCAACCAAGACAACCACCGAAAATGCACAGACCCCAACATCCTCCTATGCATTATCCAAGTTCTTTCAAGCCAAGTGACTCCTTGATTAAGAATAAGTTCACCAGCAGAGAGCTGCCTAAAGAAATCAAAGAACCAATTTGGGAACAGATCCTACCAGCCGAAGAACCTATCTTAGCAGCAGATCCTAGGTGGGACGATGGCTATGAAGAGGATGATGTCGGCAGTATCTTCTACTCTGACCAAGATTATTGTCCTGGTGAATGTAGTAATCAGCCTGAAGAAGAAGAAGCTGAACCAGAAGAAGAAGTCTACACCGAACCAGTAATAGTCCAAGACCTAGAAAGATAAAAGCTGGTATGTACCAGTATTCCTTCTCTTGAACTTCCACAGCCTGCCTATTTAAACCATTTAATAAATGGTAGATTTGCTCAGTTTTTAACTCTAAATATAAATGGCAGACTTGTAGATGCACAAGTAGACATAGGTGCTTCTCTCTCTTTTGCTAAACCATAGCTCATCAGTGATTGGAAGACACTAGATGACAATCTGGCTTACAAGAGCATTGACATACAGGGGAACAATTTTGTATGTAATAAGTATAAACACTAGCAACCCTTGAGAATACAAAATAAACTCTTCCATTGTGATTTCTTTGCTTTAGAGAAGATGCCCATTGATATCCTCCTTGGAGGATCATTCATAGATAGATATACACCCTATGGTGCTACTGCAAAAAGCATCATGTTCACCATAGAGAATGAAAGGCTTAGGATACCTCGCCTTATCTATGCCACAGAACAATTTCCTAGTGCCATGACTTAGAGTCCTAACATAATCCCAGCTAAGATATTAGAAATTGGAGAAAGGATCAAGTCCTCTATCTGCTCTGAGAATCCTCAGCAGTTTTGGTCCAAAGCTATGCCTGAGATGGAAATAAAAGTAATTGAAGGCAAGCATATGAAGATTGGGAAAAGGATCCCAATACCAACCTAGGATTATGATGATATGGAAGCACAGATCAAAGATCTTGAAGTAAATGGCTTCATCGAGAAATCTACTTCTCCATTCTGTTGTTATGCCTTTATGGTCAATAAACATTCAGAACAGAAGAGAGGTAAGAAAATAATGGTTATTAACTATAGACAATTAAATGCAATCACAGAGCCATATCCATATCTGATACTAGATAAAAGCTACTTGCTAGAAAAAGTTGCAGCCTGTAAATATTTCTCACAATTTGACTGCAAATTCGGCTTTTATCAAATAAGAGTCAAAGAAGAAGATAGAGCCAAGACAGCCTTCAGCTGCCCCTTTGGCCACTTTCAATGGAATGTCATGCCTTTCGGCTTAATGAATGCGCCAGCATATTATCAGGCACATATGGATAAAATTTTTGGAGGCACTTCTCACTTTCTTTGTGTATACATAGATGATATTCTTATTTTCAGCAATTCTTTAGATGAGCATGCTACTCATCTCTCCCAATTCTTTCAGCTGGCACAAGATGCAGGAATAGTCCTGTCAGAGACTAAGATTCAGTTATGTACAACTGAATGCAATTTTCTCAGCATGGTGATCCGAGATTCTAAACTTCAAGTCCAGCCACATATAAAAGACAAGGTTATCAGTTTTCCTGAATGTTTGGATAAACCCAAGCTTCAAGCATTTTTGGGTTTGCTGAATTATTTAAACAGTTTCTATCCTAACTTTGGTGAAGACAGGTATATTTTGCAACAAATTTTCCATAAAAAGAATGCCTTCCATTGGGAAGAACAACATACAGCAGCAATTCAGAAAATCAAAGCAACTGTAGCAGCACTACCAAAACTGCATATCCCAAAATCCAAACAAATGAAAGTTTATACTGATGCCTCTGACCTTGCATGGGGAGGAGTAATTATTTGTATAGTAGATAGTAAAGAGTTTGTTTGTGAATTTGTGAGTGGTGTTTTTAGCTTTGATGTTTTAAAATGGATTTCCTCTAATAAAGAGATCTATGCTGTAAAGAAATGCTTAGAGAAGTTTATGCTTAAACTTCTACATCTGCCACATTTTGTTGTTGTAACCGATTGTACTAGATTTATAACCTTTAGAGAAAAGGATCATGGTCGAAAATATGGTCATGGGAAATATGTCTGATGGCAAGCATTCTTCCATCAGTTCAATTTTTTTGTGGAGCATATAATAGGTACTAATAATATTATTGCAGATTGGCTCAGCCAGAATCCTCCAGCTACTTTGATGCACCAGCCTGCACCTGGTTTTAATCTCACCAGGATACTAAACCAAGGATTTGACTCCTTGAATGTTCTTGTTCAAGAACAAATTCTCAGAGAAGGCCTGCATCCCTGTTATACGTGGATCTCCTATGCAGCAGGACAAGACCTGCAAATGTCTGCAGCAGTAACGCTTCAAAGAAACTGCCACCAGAACTCAGGAGTCATCACAATAGAAAGGCTCAACAGTGAATTTCTGTACCACCAGTTCACTGAGCTATTAAAGCGACCACTATGGACATGATGTATTCAGATCAGATCAACATCCAATGAACACCTGTATCACTGGATTGCTCGGCATGGCCCGCATAGAATTCATGAAGAACAAAATCATGATCAAGACACGGTAGTGCATACAATCATTCGCCGACAGCTTGAGTGGGAATCTTATTTCCACTGCACTCTAAGACATACGCCATGTGAAGCAGGACCCCCTAATTGTCGACATTGGCATCTACAAAGCACCTTTCAGATAAGATGCCTTTTTAATTCGATCTCCGAAGATGACTTTGAAGACGAAGCGGAAGACATGTTGGGCCCACAACCTATGATTCCTTCATCACCATCATCATCATGTGGATCCAACGCTTCAAATAGCATCTCACTGTAGCCATCTTTTGAGCTGTAAAGCATGATGGGATTGACACCACCTTGCCAGCGAAGCAGGCAGGACTGCCCAAATATTGCTATGAATAAGCCTCTCCGCCTATGTAATATCATCAAAAAAATTTTAGTGTGAAAAACTAGTAGCCTTGTAAAAGAGTATGGTCTTCACTTGCCCTTTTCGAAGGATCCTATGAATCAAAAATTAAGCAAGGATATTGTAATAAGTTTTGTGAGTAATAGAGTGAAGCCGTAGCCATTCGGCCCCTACCTACTATCGCAGGTTTCTTCTAAATCAAGCTGTTAACTAGTGGAACAAGGAGGCGTCTACTAACGTAAAAAATATTGGTATCATCCTCTTCATAGCCATCGTCCCACCTAGGATCTGCTGCTAAGATAGGTTCTTTGACTGGTAGGATCTGTTCCCAAATTGGTTCTCTGATTTCTTTAGGTGGCTCTCTGCTAGTGAACTTATTCTTAATCCAGGAGTCTCTTGGATTGAAAGAACTTAGATAATGCACAGGAGGATGCTGGGGTCTGTGCATTGTCAGTGGTTGTCTTGGTTGAGAGGGTTGTCTCCCCCTTGATGATTCTCCTCTAGAAAATCCTCTTCCTCTGGGCTTCTTTGGTCTTTCTGAAACTTCATGGTGATTGCATGACCAGGGTCCATGTGCTTCATTAGACAGGATAGACCAGTCATGTTCTCTTGGTCTATAATGTCATGCTCCTCTTTGCATGTTTGTCATTGGTTGTTCCAATTCATCTGCAAGAGATTCTAATGCTATTGCATCTACTTCATCATCAAATTCTTCATCAGAAAGATCTTCAGGAGTTGGCTCATAGATATCCTCTTGGAGATAAAGATCTTCATCGGCATCAACTATATCCCACCACGCTGCTGCGTTGGAAGAAAAAATAGCTTTAACTATGGGATTTTTTCAAGAGTAGTTAGGAGCAATATGGCCAGGTTTGCGACAGATGTAGCAAATTGGCTGCTTGGAAGGAGGACGTGCAGTGCGTCATTTCTTGAGGAAATGATGAGGAGGTGCATAGGAGTGCTTTCTAGGAAAAGAGCGGCGCTTATAGGAAATATGCTTGCGACGCTACTGTTGTTGGTGGCATGGTTGTACATAAGGTCTACAGCCAAATGGGGCTATTTTAGGGAAAACTGGAGCGATTTGGGAGGCTTGGTACTTGCTTAGCTTCTGCATGGACTTAGTCTCAGAGACTAAAGTCATAATGTTTTGCTGGGCAAAGTCAATAACATCTGAAAGAGCTAGATCTTCGATCATTAAGCCTTTCAGGTCAATATAAGAAAGGACTCTGTCAATTAAATTGTAGGGCAAAGCATGCAAGAATTTGAGCTTGATCTCAGTGGATGCATAGCTGCGGTTATCATATGCAAGCTTTCGAAACTGTTTAGCAAAAGCATCAAATTGCTTAAGATCGTAGAGCTCCATTTTTAACAACCATTTTTTGGATTCTATTTCCCTGTTGCCGACAGGTGGGGCAAACTCATTAATCAATAGACTAAATAATGCGGGTAAATAATCTGGCTGATTATGTACACGCTCGTATTGCTGAGCCTCGGGTATAGATTGCCACCAAAGGCTAGTAATTCCCCATAAAAACTTTATTGCAAAGTAGGTGCTGCCTACTTGATCAAGATGGGCCTGTATGACAAGAACTCGCATGGTATTGCACTAGGCGGTGATTTCATCTAATGGATTTAACATGTCATCAATGTTAAGGTACCAAGGCTGCAAATGGATATGAGTGCATTGCATAAGGGAATGGCTTGGTGATCTCTTTATGGTTTTGAAAGAAGGGCCAAAAGATACTGAACAAAGAGGTTTTGATGATGATTTAGCTTTTTGGTCTTCTTTGGACAGCCAAGTAAGACTATCTTCTAAACAGTCTATCTTTGAATCAATTGACTCAACTTTCTTCTGTATGATATTTACAGTATCCTTAAGGGATATGACATCTCTACACAGGTCATCAAAATTTTCAGAGAAATGAGAATTAAATCTAGATACATAATTTCTCTGTCGAAACTCATTAGAGGGATTATCGTATGCAGCTGAGAAATACTGCATAGTTCCTGCTGGTTGTCTGTGGACACCTTTTGCCGGCGGCCATCTTCCACCTTTGTATAGAGTAATTGTATCTTTTGTGTAGAACTCAAGACTATCTTCTCTAGGAAGACTCATAAATGTTCCTGGTAAATCCTGACCTGGATTTACCTCTTCATCTTCTATAAGAATATGACCAGTTTTTACAGATCTACGTGAAGAAGACGTAGATGGTCTGGTAGGAGAGAGTCGGGAATTTACAGATAGGGATCTTGGAAAAATATTCACAGATCTGCCGTCACTCTGGTGGACAGTGGCTTGGCTTTTCATTTTAGGAGAAACATTTTTAAGCCAATCTAATTTCCATTCTGATGGAACTTAGACTATCTCAATATGTCCTTTTTGTAATTGGACTGTACCACTTAATCTTCTTGCATATGGCAGATTTTCTAGGATCTTGGGGTGATTTGTATTGGTCATACTATAAACAACAGAGATATTTAAGGAAGCATATTTAAACTCACCAAACATATCTAGACCAAACAAGGAAGTGAACAAACCCCAACAATCTAAAGATCCATGTTTAACTTCTTTACAACCTCTGTCACGGACTACAACAGATAGGTTGGGACAAAACTCAAAACATATAGTATCATCATTAAGTTGACCAAGGCTAGAGAGCTGACAAGAATGTTTAAAACTTACTTGGCGATGATCACACAAAGCTAAATACAATACTGGTTTTATATTGCTAGGAATCAAGGGTCGTATGTGTACTCTGATTAAACCAAAATGGACAAACTTCACATCTTATTGTGACCTGATATAATTAATCTCTTGTTTAGGTAACAGAGAGAGTAAATTTGTTTGATAAGTTTTCTTAGGTTTATAGCAGAGGGTTAACTCAACAGACTTGATTCTTGGTTTGACAAAAGACAAATAAGTAGATGTATACAAAAACTTAGACTTTACTAATTCAGACTTTTTATAGACATGAGAAGCCTTTATAGCCGGAGGTTTAAACAAACTGGTTTCTTGCTCAAGATTTTCTTCAGTAATATCAATATCGGGACAATCTGATATTTGATCTGGGACAAATGGAGGAAGTTCATACATGCCTTCGAACTCAGATTCGTTCATGATTTCTATGGTAGAAGTGGATGGTGCTTTTCCAAATTCCATTGTGGGGAGATTTGGGTTCTGGTAAGCGAGAAATTTTTGGTCAGGGAATAATGGATGCAGAGATAAAAGTGGCCTATGACAATTTGAATAACAGCCTGGGACTCGATGCAATAATTTTCCCAAAGAAATTTTCAAAGCAAAGAACTCAAAAGATCGATCCACGAAATAGGAAAATGATTCACAACTTACAGTAAACTTTAGAATGTTTCTTGGCTCTGATACCAATATTTTTACGTCAGTAGACGCCTCCTTATTCCACTAGTTAACAACTTGATTTAGAAGAAACCTGCAATAGCAGGCAGGGGCCGAATGGCTACGACTTCACTCTATTACTCACAAAACTTATTACAATATCCTTACTTAATTTCTGATTCACAGGATCCTTTGAAAAGGGCAAGTGAAGAGCATACTCTTTTACAAGGCTACTAGTTTTTCACACTGAAATTTTTTTGATGATACTGCATAGGTGGAGAGGCTTATTTATAGCAATATTTGGGCGGTCCTGCTTGCTTTGCTGGCAAGGTGGTGTCAACTATTGAAGATCTTTCTGATGAAGAATTTGATGATGAAGCAGATGCAACAGCATTAGAATCTCTTGCAGATGAATTGGAACAACCAATGACAAACATGCAAAGAGGAGCACGACATTATAGACCAAGAGAACATGACTGGTCTATCCTGTCCAATGAAGCACATGGACCCTGGTCACGCAATCACCATGAAGTTTTAGAAAGACCAGAGAAGCCCAGAGGAAGAGGATTTTCCAGAGGAGAATCATCCAGAGGGAGACAACCCTCTCAACCAAGACAACCACCGACAATGCACAGACCCCAGCATCCTCCTGTGCATTATCCATGTTCTTTCAAGCCAAGTGACTCATGGATTAAGAATAAGTTCACCAGTAGAGAGCTGCTTAAAGAAATCAGAGAACCAATTTGGGAACAGATCCTACCAGCCAAAGAACCTATCTTAGCAGCAGATCCTAGGTGGGACAATGGCTATGAAGAGGATGACGTCGGAAGTATCTTCTACTCTGACCAAGATTAATTCACATTGATATGAAAAAAATAATTAAACATATGACATGCCTTGAAAAAATCCTCTACCCTATCATTCCATTATTCATGTGCATAGGTGTCTTATAACTCTTCATTTCCCACACCTAGTTTGGTCCAAGTGGCTCAAAAATCAAGTGTACATTATTAAACTCATCCATAATTCATAAATTGTATTTAAATATGTAATTAGGTATGAAACACACCATTTTGGTTCTTGGAACAACTCCCAAGAACTCATTTTTCTCATTAAGCCTTCATTAGTCCTAGTTTCCTTGTAGCCCTAAAAACTTGTAAACCTCCTTGTGTAGGGAGTTGTAAAGATTATATTTATAAATAAAGGGAATATTATAGGAAAATTTTTGGTGGTTAATAAGAGGGGGAAAATTTTATTTAAATGTTTAGTGATATTAATGTTTGATGGTCTATATTTTATGTGAAAACGTTGAAGGCTAATATGTAAGAGTGAATGTTGTAGGGTATAAATATTTTAAAGGGTATAATTGGATGTTTAGACATTAGAAGTAGGAGTGAGGTTTGGTTGAATGTTATAGGATAGCGTATGTGAGTATTGGTTTAAGGGTTCATAGGATTGTTGTGTACTTGGAAAAAGTTGTAAGAGATAGATAGATGAGGTAGGGTAGGAGGAATAAAATGATGTAGTTTACATGGGTGTCATTAGGTAAAAAGGTATAGTCCATAGGCAAAGTGTGTGAGTGAACTAATGTTTTTTGTTATAAAACCTTGGAAGCATGAGAGAGGATCTAGATGTGAGACTAGGTACCCTAGATCTTTAATGAGATCCACCAAGGTATGACTATTGATGATTGGGTCCATATGGAAGAGGTGGGTCTCAATGTTATGATGCATTACTAACATGTACCAAAAGATGTGGCAATGATAGTGGCACTTGCCAAGATATGGGATCTTTCAACTAACACCTTCTTGCTATCTACAGGTGAGATGACCATCTTACCTGAAGATATCCATAGGATTAAATGGCTACCCATACGTGGTTAGCTGATTTACCATATTAAGAGGGAAGAGCAAGGTGATTTTATAAAGCTTTTGTATAGAGATGACCTCAACTTTTTGAGGTGGAATGAAGGAAGATTTAACTACACTCCACTATACCAGAGTCTTAGAGGTGATAGACATCTATTGATGATGATGATAGTGGTTTCATGTTATGCCATACCAAATTTGAGCAGTGAAAGGTTCCCTAATTTTTTGTTGGGCATGTTGGTTGAGATGCTCTTGGGCGACATAGTGTTTAGGTGGGTACTTATGTTATTATTTCAGATTTATAGGGGGCTATGGGGATTTCAAGATCATATGAGGTATGAGATTAGTGTTGAATTTGTTCTATATTGTTGGTCTTACAAGCACATCTAAGTGTTGAGACTAGTGGGGATGTCATGGGAGGGGTATGAATAGATGGGTTTTTGAGTTAGATTTATGTAGTGGAGATATAATTTTTCCCTCTCAAGATGAGGTGGAAGGGTTCATGATATAGATTGGTTTAGAGTTTTACTATATGCCTTGGTCATCAAAGATGAAATTTGGAGACCACACATTAGGTTTCTAAACTGGGAAAACTACAAGAGATAGACACTATCATTATAGAGCTATTGATAGATCTATGATAGGAGGGATGGTGAGATAACACTAACTCCTTTTGATAGGGTACAGTGATTGTTTGGCCTATCTTAGGATATTTTGGGTCTATTCCTAAGATATAGGCAAGAGGATGTAGAGCTACTACTACTTGAGACATAATTAGTTCACATGGTTATTAATCATGAGGAGTTGCCCATGAGGATAAATAGGGATGATTTGGGTGTTACACATGCCTACCTTATATGGTACCAATCACTCTATGCAGTGACTAATTTTTAGGGTGATGATGGTTGTCAACAAGTGATGGATGTTGACCCAGCTAATGGAGGTGATCAATAGACACTTGCACAGGGGGTTACCCCAGATATGAAGGCAATGATTAATCAAAGGGACCAGGTAGGATCATCACTAACCATGGCATATGCATCCATAATAGCATTATAGGCATCATTAATAGTAGCAAAAGGTTATTTGGCTACTATCATAAGTGAGAAAGATCAGGCCAGATTTGTACTAGCTATGATGACTTAGGAAAGGGATTTTATTTAAAAGTTAGGAGCTAGAGTATTAGTAGCAGGGGGATCAATAGGGACTATCTCAATATATAGATATGTAGCAATTGTGGAGGAGTTGTTTTATTATGAGGCCATAATCTTTAGGCATTATCTAGATGAGCACCAATGGGGTGAATATAGGGATAGGATTATAGGTGAGAAAAGTACAGTGACACCAGGTCAATGGGATACATATATAGGTGGTCAGGTAGGTAAAAGAGGATAGACTCTAGGGGCATTGGTGCACTAGGGGGAAGTGGTGCCTTAGGTTCTTAGTTTTTTAGGAGACATTATACTTATTATGTATATGATTTTTTATATCGGCCTATGATTCATTACAGTGAGATGTATATTTTGAGAGAGATATGTATATTGTTATACATGATGATTATGATTATAGACATACATTTTTTATGGCTTCTAGTTCATGGTTATGATGTTCATAGTGATTTATTTTTTATTATGGTTATGTTCATGATGATCTGAATGTGGACTCACCTAGCTAGGTATGTGATGATATGTATCTTTATTCATGTTTATGATAATGTTTGGTTTGGATTTGATGTTATCTCATGTAATTATGGTGAGAATGTGATGTTGTTGATGACTATGATGATGTTTATGACATTTAGGAGTGTGGTTTCTTGATGATGTTGTGTATGGATGTGATGATTTGATTTTATGTTTGAGATGGTCATGTTTATGACATTGATATGATGATGTTCATGATGAAATTTAATGAGTATATGCTTCCTCATTTAGATTTATATGTGTCATGAAAAATGGTTTATTGCTATTTATTCATGGATATTATGATGTTAATATGATGTTTATGGTTAGGATTATTATGTTCATGGATATGGTTTATGCTAATGATGGTTATTTTTCTTCATGATATGATGATGTTATGTGACATGGTTATGATTATGGTCATGTTGCTTAAAGTGAAGCACATAAAGTAAGTTGATTAACAAAACTAGATGTGAGAAAGAGAAGATAATCAAAATACAAATGCTCGACTGAATAACTCAACCAGTGTGAGGAGGATAAGGAGAGGGAAAAATGCTTCTTCTTTGGCAAGGACTAATATAAACTAAATTTGGATTGGATTAAGGAACATAATCCCTTTTAATTCTTTACGTGAGTGATCATTAGTTGGTTAAAAAGGTGTCTTGATCAAATTATGTCAAGTGAGCTAAAAAATCCCTTGCTTATAATGGATAAAGGGGATATGGATGAAAATGGAACATTCTTGTGAGACTAGCATACCTCTTTTAGAGGTTACCAAAGAGTCAATATAAATAAGTGCATGTTATATAAGGTGTAGACTAATCGATGCAGGAAGTATACTCATGAGAACTAATTGTGGCTTTCAAAATTATTTTGCTTTTGAGAACCGATTGCATATTTCAAAATTATTTTACTTTTTTTGAGTTTTGATAATGGGTATTTTGTTATTTTATTGTTTTTGGGGTGGGTTGCGAAAGCTTATCAATATGGTAAGATTTTGAGAAATTGATATGCTTTGGCAAATGATTTACTCAGCCATGCTTCAAGGGAGTGGTCTAAGTTTGTGTGCTTTGTTTAATGCTTTTGTTAACTATCCTTCAAGGGAGTAGTATACCTTAGTTTGAGAAATCTTGATATGTTTTTGGTAGCCATCCTTTAAGGGAGTAGTCTAAAAATTATAGGAATGACCCATTATTGTTTGTGGTTATGGATTTGCTTTTGATTTTGCTTGACATAGACTTGCTTATATAGGCTTTAAAGTTCTCCTTTTATGAAGGTAAGACTAAAAGCACAAGAAGATTGAGTAGGTGTAAGAGAGGTTTAGGTGAAAATGACCATGGGAATCTATCCTATAAAATGGGTGAAAAGTACCATGAAAACCATGCCATGGGTAGAGTCATGGTACCATTCGTTCAAGATTAGGCTATGATTATGATGGATAATCACATGATTCAAGTTTAATTAGTTTCCCCTAAAATAGGGAGATGAATGTAATTTAAAAGCAAGGGATGAGCTTAAGTTAGACAAAAGGTGAGATTGATCATTTTTAACAAAAGAAAGGATCCAAATGCAAAGAATTAAGAGGCTCAGGCTTTGGATTTCCCTTAAGAAATGATAATTGGTAAGCTCCTGATCCATACTTATGCATTATGATATAAGGTCCAAGCCAATTGAGAGAAAAATTTTCCCACTTGTTTTTTCCAAATTAGTGACATGTTGATTTTCCTTTAGGATGAGGTCTTTGATATTGAATCCTCACACTTTAAGGTGTTTTTTATAAGCATGCTTGACTATCTCCTGATAAACATGAAGGTGAGTGAGGGATGTTAAATGATGCTCATCAAGTATCTCAAGTTGGGCTAAATGTTATTGATGATAATTATCTTCAAAAATGATATCTTTCATGGATATGCAAAGAGATGGAATTTAGACTTTGATAGGCAAGATAGACTTTACACTAAAAACCAAAGAAAAAAGGGTATCACCAATAAGGGTTTGAATGATAATATGATATTCCCATAAGGTGAAGGGGATGTGTAAATGCCAATCTAGACTAGATGCATTAACCATTTTAGTGAGCATGTTGTTGAGGGTTGGGTTTTTTTGGAGGCTTTCACTATCCATTTATTTGAGGATGATAGGTGAAGAGAAACTTAACTTGATACTAAATTCATCACAAATATCTTATACTTATTTATTTTTGAAAGATTTGCCATTATCAATGATGATTTTGTGAGGAACACCAAAATGACACATGATGTGATGTTTGATAAAGTCAATAATCTTTTTTGATTTGGTCAAGACATGAGGGATAACCTCTACTGATTTGGTAGATTAATCAGTATTAGTGATGATATAGTGATGCCATTACTACCAATAAGGTCTAGACCCCATTATGAGAAGGGCCATAAATTTGTGGATACATGAAGACTATGACTAGGTACATGATGCAAATTAGCATGTTATTGACACTTAACAAACTTTTCACATAACAAAAATAGTCTTGGTTAAGGGTAGGCTAGTATTAGCCAAGGTGAAGGATGCGTTTAGTGATGGTGAGGCCACTAAAGTGTCCTCCATAGATTACATCATGTATTTTCTTGATAGCATGAGGGGCTTCATGACTATGCAAGTAGTGGAAGAGGAGACCATCAAAGCCATGTTTATAAATAATTATCCCTAGTATGGTATAATGTGAGGTACTATGGATAAATTTTGTTTGAGAATTCTTGAAAATATTGGAAGGAATGATGGCAAGGTTAAGATAGTCAAAGGGAAGCTAATACCAAAGGTCAGGTTGGGTATCCTCCATGTCAAAGATGGTGAGAGAGTTTGGTGTGACATAATAAGGTTGGGTAGGTTTTTGTATAATGATATATAGCTTAAATTTAGATGTTATAGATGGGATTTGAGAGATGAGGGAATCCATCATATCGATAAACTTGTTCATAGATTACAAAGTATTTTAGATGTGGTAATGTTTGAATGATGCTAAGAGTATGTTAGATAATTATTTGTAATATTGAAAAACATAATTCTTACACTGGTAAGATCCATTGATTTATTAGTTGAGAGTCACAAAAAATGTTGATCATTTTGACTCCCAAGGCTAATAAAATTTGAAGGCCTATACTAGGGCTTTGTACTTAGCCTTATCCTTAGTACATTTGAAATCTAGATTGAAGGATAAAGGAAGAGGTTCATCATGAAGGGGGATAAGGATAATTTTGACTCCCCCACCATGTTGACACTTTGATCCATTGAATAACATGGCCACTTGATAGGTGAAGTCTGCCTAAGAGAGGGTTCTAATGGACTCATCAGGAAACTCAAGAGGGGGAGGTTGATCATCTGCTAAGGGTGCATCAACAAATTGATCGGTAATGACTTTCCCTTTAATTGACTTCTATTAAATAAATTCAAGGTCAAACTTAGATAAAATCATGAGCCACTTGGCCATACATTAGTTTTGGTATGGCTTGGAGTGCATATACTTGAGTAGGTCAATGTTGGTTATGACATAGGTCTTATGGTTGAGAAGGTAGTGGTGAATCTTGGTGGCCATGAAGACCAAGGCTAGGCAAAGCTTCTCAATATGGGTGTAACAAGTTTTGTATTCTAAAAGTGTGTTACTAATGTAGTAGAAGGCTTTCTCTTTATGTTGTTTATCTTAATGAGAGAGCATGGCCCCTAAGGAATGGTTGGTGGTAAACATAAAAAGGTAGAAAGGTTGATCATCCTTGGGAGGAGTGAGGATAGGTGGAGACAAAATTTACTATTTAAGTGAATCAAAGGCCTTTTGATAGTTGTTTTTTCAATTAAAAGATGCATCCTTCTTCAGAAGGTGATGGAAGGGTTGAGACCAATCTGAGAGCTAAGAGATAAAGAGATGAATGGATTGGATCTTAGCTTGTATTTTGTAGATTTGATTGAGGTGGGTAGGAGGTGACATGTTAAGGATTGCTTTAATTTTGGAAATATCAACTTTGATTCCCCAAAAAGAGATGATAAAGCCAAAGAACTTTCCTAATAAGACCCCAAAAATACACTTCTTGGGGTTGAAGCAAACATGGTAGTGGATAAGTCGCTCAAAGATAATCTTGAGAATGAATAAATGATCCTTATGATATTTGGATTTCCCAAGAAGGTCATCAACATAGTATTCTAAAATTTTGTGGATAACATCATGAAAGATGTAGGTCATAGCACATTGGTAAGTTGTACATTCATTCTTTAGTATAAAAGGCATGAATCTATAGTATAAATTTCAACAGGGTGTGATAAAAGTGATTTTGTGTTGATCTTCAAGGGTAATTAGGATATGATTGTAACCTAAGAATCCATTTATAAGAGATAACATCTCATAGCTAGCTATGAGATCAACTAGCTGGTTAATGCTTGGTAGAGGAAAGTTATCTTTTGGGAAAGCAAGTTTGATGTCATGAAATTCCACACAAATGTGTAGTCCCCCTTTGGATTTGGTGATAGGCAAAAAATTTGAGACCCATTGAGGGTAGTTAATGGGTTGAATAAAATTGATGGATAAGAGACATTGGAGCTCTTCTTTGATGATAAGGGATATGTGAGGGTGTATTCACTAAAGTTTTTGTCTAACAGGCTTGGCATCATGAATGGTAACTATGTTATGGGTAGTGATGGAGAGGTTGATTCCTGGCATGTCATTGTAAAACCAATTAAATGCTATGTTGTAGTCTTGTAGGAAGGAGGGGAAGTCCTGAAGCTCCTCAGATTTTAGAAATTGGCCAATTTTGACAATGTAGGGGTTATTCAAAGTTCCCAAGTTGATATCCATGGTGGATTCATTTAACATGGTCAAAGTCTCAAGAAGAAGGGATTTTTAGATATAGGAATCTAGCACACCAAGATAGGTGAGAATGGAATCATCATCCTAACACTAAGTGGTATTAATGGTAGGAGAATCATATCCTATCATCATAAGATGGGTTAAAGGAATGGTTATGGTCACCCTATCATTTTGATAAGTTATGGGTCTAAGTATAATCATGTTGATGAAAAAAATTAGGGGGGATGATGTTAGAATCCTCAGCTATCGATGGTAGAGTGGATGGTAAGGATGGGATTTCCTCATCAAGGATAATAATGGGAGGCAAGTTGGTTTGTTGTTTAGGTGGTGTGAAATTGAGGACATGATTTTCATGAGGTTTTTAGGTTTTGATTGGAAGAAACTTATGCAACCTATGTTCATACCAACCTAGGCCAAATCCCTTCCCAACACACTTATAGAGGTATGTCTTGACAAATTTTGGTTTATCCATATAGGAAAAACTAGAGGTGAATAGTTAGGGTGAAAAGGAGGTGGTAAAATTATTAAGGATTTTATCAAGTCCCCAAATTATGAAGTTGGTTTTATGAGTTGAGGGTTTAAAAGGAATAATGGTTTAGATGTTAGGGTCATAACTAGGTTGGTGGTCAAGTTCCCCATACTCTTGGGGAGTAGGGAAAGCATCAAGGTTCAAAAGGTGATACTCCCCTAATGAAAGATGCTTCATTGGTATAAGAATATGGGATTTCATCATTGAATAATGAAGGAGTGTTGGATGGAGGGAGGAAAATGTCATTGGGTTAGTACATCATGTTACATTATGTGAAAGAGCTTGAATCAGCTTGTATGGTAACAACTTGACCATCATGTTCAAATTTATTACACTAATGTAAGGTGGATGGAACACAAACCATGGAATGAATTCAAGGGCATCCCAATAAAATTTTATAATATAACTCTCCTTCCACTACATAGAGGATCTCAGGAAGCATATAGGGTCTTAGGCAAATATGAAGGTTAATAGTTCCTAGAGTTGTGGCCATGGTATCATTAAATGATCAAAGCACCACTATGGTTTCTATCATGATGTTCTTAGATAATTTGAGTTGGTTGTAGGCATGGGAGGAGATGATGTTGATACTATCTCCTTTTTCAATCATAACCCTCTTGATGCAAGTCTAGTTGATAAAGGTAGTAATGAAGAGGGGAGGATCTAGATCATCCAGATGGATAAAGGGTATTTCTAAATCCTTGAAGGTAACAAGGTTTGAAATGTGAAGAGATCTAATAAGGGATACTAAAGTTTAAGGGTGTTTTGACCTCACCTATATAGAATGAAATGCTTCTATCATTGTTTTTTGATGGTGGGGTGAGGTATTGGTTAGTTTATACAACCTCATCTATATCAGTGTTTGGTGAATCTATTTCAAAACTACTCATTGGATTGATTCAAATGGATTAGAGTGACAGGGTCCCAAGATGGACACTCTAGGTTTGGTTGAATTTAAAGGTGCTTGGTGTTGGCTATGTGGTTGGGTGGAGGAAGAAGGATATGTCCATGGAATGGACACCTTTGTATTACCCTTATCCTTTGGTTGATCCTATGATCATGTGACCACATGGATGATATAAATTGGGGAAAGAGCCAGGTTAGGTGATTGATTATGTTCCTCTTCACTGTGAAGTGAGAGTGGAGGGGTAGGTACATGTTGGTCAATGGTTATTGGTTTTTGGATCAATGTCAAGCTCATCTGATAATAATTCATCCTCATGATACAATTGATGGACTATCACTTGGAAATATTTGTAGTTCTCCATGTCATACCTAGGTGTCCTATGGTATGAACATATAAATTTGTTATCATACCAAGATGGTTTAGTATTATGTGGTTTAAATGGTCTAATAAGGGGTAAGGTTAATCAATATTCCTATAATAACCTCTAAAGTATGGTTTATTATGACTCAAATAATGGTGGCAGAGGTGTGGAGGGCTTATGTTTGGTAGCAAGGGTGGAATCCTTCTTATGGGTAGTTTTGATGGTCAAAGACTTGGGTGAAGGGGTGTCCTTGGTAGATGATTTGTGTTTTGGTAGAGAGGTTGAGGGTTTAGGGTTAGAAGGTTTTGAGGTAGATGTTTGGAAGATAAGTGGTTTGCTTCTAGCTAGTTGGAAGATAGGAAGTATGCCCATGGGTGGCTTGATGAAAATAGGTGCGGATTAAAGTAAAAGTGATGGTGTAACCAAAAGTGGTGGTTAGCTTCTTGATTAAGGTAGAGGGATGAGGTCCTAAAATATAGGTCAAAGTGGAGAGGGGAGGTAGAGTTTTGGTTTGTGGGATATTAGGTGGTTTTAATCTCTTAGAATATTTAGTTTGGGGTTTATTTTATGGGATTGGTGGGTTTAAATCCACCTTTACTAATGGATGAGTAAGGTTTTGAGTAAAAAAAATGCTAAGATTCATGGTAGTCTTGGGAATAATGAAGATTGGTGACTTGGTTACTTCAAGTATGGTAGGTCAAGATGATTTGGCAATGGTTTGGTTGGTAGAGGCATCTAATGGTTTGGGTGTGATGGTCGTGAGTTTGCTATTAGAGGTGATAGGTTGGGTTGATAGTGGTGTGGTTAGGGTTTCTTGCTTGGTTAGGTAGGGAATCTTGAGATGGTGCTAAAATGTGGAATGATCCATGTTAGGTTGGGATAGGTATCCTAAGTTTTGGACTAGTTGAGACATTAATGTAGGATGGGTGGGAGGTATGGTTAGGTTAGTAGGTAGAGGATAGGTGGTCACTTTGGTACTGATGGGTGGAAGGGTGGAAGGGTGGAAGGTATGGGAATCACCAAGTTTTGAGATAGAGTGGAGGTAGGTAGGTTAGAAATGAGAGGAGTGGTGGTGTCACTAATGGGTAGTACTCATATAGTAATGGAGGTACTGATGCCCAAAGGTTGGGTTTATCCTATATTAGGAAGGTTATTAGTTTGGGAAGAAGGTGCTTGAGTGTTTCTTGGTGGAGTGGGTTTGTTTTAGATAGTGGTATCGATAGGATTATGGGTAGAAGATGATGCATGGGTGACTAGAGGTTGAGTGGAGATGGTGACAATGATAGTGTCACCCATAAGGTGGGATGGCATGTAGTAAGACTGGTCAATAGGAGGAATTAAAGTAGGGGTATAGTGAGATATGGTTTTAAGGTAATGTTGGAGGGCTATGGGGTTGTTATCTAGAAAGGTGGTAAAGTTTGCATTACCTTACGCAACCATCTGAGGGATGGTAGGACTCCTATAAGGATGATAAATCTATGCATCTAAAATGTACTTCATGGATGAGGGAGTAGAGTAATATAGATGATTAGGATGTGGATCTTGGTTTGCTTGGTTGCTTAGTTATTGCCTAGTCAAAACCATGTAGGTAAGGAAAGGACAAAGATACAAAAAATCTCAAAAGTCAAACAAAGAGAAGACAATAAAAGTCAAGGAAGCCAAACACACACTAAATCACATTAAATCCTAAGGTTCCTTTTAGTCTCTCTTGTGGCTTAGGTCTTAATCTTTAATAATTGTGTGATCAAACTTAGCTTGTAGAGTGGGTAATAGAATGAAAGTCTATGCTTGGTTTCAAGGTATGTTTAGGTTCTCAAAGGGATCTCTATTGGAAATCAGAATGTGGCTTGATATTGGGGCCTACCCCTTCAATTCACACACCATAATGATAAGGGTATTTAGTGCTTAGCCAATATATACCAATTGCCAAAGTTTATAATCAACTATAGAGTTGAGTTGGTTCTCCCCATGGTGATGAAATCTAAGTAGGATGGCCAAGAAAGGTGACTTTTAGGTAATTAAATCTAGTTGGGCCTTATGTCAATGTTTTATACTTGATTAAGTGTAAGTGGTTTGGTTTTGTGTGTGTGACAAGAGTGAATCTACGATTGAATTACTTTGCTTTTAATTTTAACTATGTGAGATAAAATAAGCAAGAAAATAATGGATACAATCAATTTTAAGCCCAAAAAGAAACTTTGATTTATTTGTATGAGTTAAAAGATAAAAATGAGTACCTAGATGCAACTATGAACCTAGTAAAAGACTCAAAGGTCCCACCAAGTCTGCCAGAATGTTTTAGAGAAATTTTTATTATGTTTTTGAAAGAAAGAGAAAAGAAAATTGAGAAGGGTATGGTAGAAAAACCTAATATATTGTGTGCACTTTGATCCAAATGATTATAGATACTCCTCTCTAGCTTGGGAGGAATGACTTACAGATAAGAAAGCACTCAAGGAAATGGTTTGATTAGTTATATAGTAAGGTGGATTTCCTAGTGAGAGATAGATCCAAGAAGAATGAGCTTCTTTGGAGGCTATCAATCCATGCTTTTTAAAAAAAATCAAACTTTGGAAATGAAAGATAAATTACTTGCATAAATAATAGATGGTACTAAATTTAAGTACAAGAAGTGTTTAATAAAATAATATATCAAATTGACTATTTATAGTAATAATTGGGTCAATATTAATGCTAAATAGGTTGGGTATGGTTCAAAAAGTAGGGCAGGGTTTTACGATTAGGTAGAGGGTATAAAAATGAGATTTGGTTAAGGTCTAGTCGGTGAAAATATCTTGATGTTATTTTATCACATAGTGATCATCAATAGTTGGGGTGATTATCAGTGGTTAGGGTAGATGTTAGTGGTTGGGGAAACCATCGATGGTTGGGATAGACCATCGATAGTTAGGGTGATCATCGATAGTTACTATGGGTTGGGTGTGGTTCAAAAAAAGGATTTTTTGATGAGGTCATAGAATGGAATTTTGAGAGATGGGTTTAGGCTAGGTTGATTTCAAAATAGAAACAAAGTAACTAATAAATGAATATAGATACTTATCTTGTTATTTTTTAATCTGATGAATGGTTTAGGTGATTAAATGATAAACTCATTGAGGGAGTCTAGGGTAATCTCAGCCAAGTAACAATACTTGGATATTGGTTGATATGAGATAGTGCTTCAAATATTTATTATGCTTGCTCATTCATTGGAATAATACCTACAAAATAGAATGTTGATACAAGAGGCTTTGACTCTAGATGTGGATGATGATCTCTTGATTCTAGATCTAGATTCACCCTTTCTTCCTCTCTTTTTATATGAAAAAAGGATAGGTGCAACAATATGTTACAAAAAGGTTCAACAAGTAGTTCAAATTTATCTTTCACATACATTGGTTTGCATATGATTTAGTTGAGATAAATATAAAAAATCAAGCTAGAGTTTGACCATTCAAGTGGTGGAAACTTGACCATTAGTGGTTAGTCTTAACTGTCAATGGTTAGGGTAACTATCAATGGTCAAGGGTTAAAGGCTAAATTGGGTCAAAAAGTGGGTTAATTAATGGATCATTAATTTTGTTTTGTGGTCACAAGGGGTGTGGATGGTATCTAGGGGTCCTTAAGGTATTCTATGGGTATTTAAACATCTAGAACCATTGTGTATGGTTTTCTAGTGTCTACACTAGTGACTATCAGGGTTTAAGAGAGATTAAGACCTATTTGGGGTCTTAACAATTTTTCATAAATAAAAAATCATTAAATGACCTCCTTCCACTTGGAAAACCTTATTGATAGACCCCATCAAATATCCCAAATGGCTCATTATCCCATGTAAAGTTTAACATATGGTATGAGAATCTAAAGTTGCTCTTTGAGTGGCTTACTTAGTGTTTCTTAAGCATGAGATAGGTGTAGATTGGGTTTTAAATCTTAGAAGTCATTCCTAGTGATATAAGAGGTTCATACACATATTAAAAATACCTATATATGATTATAAATTCTCTATAAGTTATCATTACGCTTGTATATGCAACTGGTACACTGATCAAGGTACTTGGTGTTTAAGACATGTCTCCTTCTTACTAGCCCTCAAGGGCCTTAGAGTGAAAAATGTGTGTGTGTGTGTGTGTGTGTGTGTGTGTGTGTGTGTGTGTGTGTGTGTGTGTGTGTGTGTGTGTGTATTAGAAGTGTATTAAAACATTTGACATGAATGTTTACCACATATATTATTCTCCCTTAGGTCTGACATACTTGTTCCATTCCCTTGGAGTTCAAAGAGATGCCTTAGTTTCATGACTGCCCCTTGCCCAAGGAGTTGGCTAGGTCTGAGACAAAATAGTGGATATGCCACTTCTCATGTGACATTGTTTATACCATGGATGTATTTTAAAACTAATTATTACACTTTATACCAAATTTTATAGTTTTATAAGGCCTATATAGGCCTAAGACTCAATTATTCTCAAGGTTATATGTAGCCTATGTGTGACTATGCGAGAGTTAGCACTTAGACTATGTTTTGATATTTTTTCAACTTTCTAGGTCTGATTATTTCCAATGAGATGTTGATTAAATTTTGGAAACCATCTTCAAATTATCTTCATTATTCCATACATATTCATAGTTCTTTACCTTCATTCTATCCAAGCAAAGCCTTCATAGAACAAGTAGACCTATAGGTTAATCTATTGACTGCTTATGAGGTTTTGAAATTTAGTTTAGTTCATATTCCATTTATTTCTCTTTGGTTAAAAAATGAACCCATGTCCTATTATCAAATGAGATATATAATTTAGAGTCCTTTACATGTAACTTAACTTATTCAAAATTTAAGACTAACCTATCCATATATGCTTGTAGGTGTACATTAGGGTCCATGACTATTTATAGGATTTATATAACTCACTCTTGTCATCACTAACTTATACACATAGTTCATGAATGTTTATTGAAGTCCCAATTGGGTTCAATCACTTCCTAACACCTCTATCTATTTTTCTCTCAAGCTTAAAACTAGCTTATATTCTCAATCTTGCAGTCTGTAGGTGTCTCCTTAGGGTTATTGACTATGCTTTGCATATGTTTCACCCCTTCCTCACTAACCTTCTTAAACAATTCATGAACCTACTTGAGGTTATCAATTATGCTTTATAGGCTTTTCAAACACTTTGACTCCCTTGTTTATCCTTACCACTAGACTAGATTGAGCTCTTATAGCCCATAAGTGTTCTTGATGTTTAGACTATATCCTTTAGGTTTAGAACCTCAATTATTATCATTAGACCTTTTTTGATTCATTAAATTGAATGGATTCTCATTTGATCATAGAACTATTTCAACACTACTCTATTCTTGGCCTCAAGTTTAAGGTTAGTCTATCCTCCATTAGCCACCTGTAAGTGGCTAATTGGTATCTTGACTGCACCTTGTGATTTGAGACCTCATTGTTCAAATACCATATTCCATAGTTAATGAAATTAATTACTCTCTAAATTAGGTTCAAATCCTCTATCATACATGCTTTTTCAACTTTTCTTAACTTGAAAATAGACCAACCTCTAAGTACACTTATAGGTGCTTTGACAAGGTCTTAATTGTGTACTTTTGATCTTTAGGTCTCTCTTTCATGGAATTATTAACCTTTTTAATTATCTTGATCTTAAGTTTAAATATTATTTAGGATCATAGTCCTCTAAAATACCCATATATTCCTTCTTTAGTCTTAAAATAAATTAGATCAATAAGCCAACTATAGATGTTTTCTTAGGGCTATCAACTCAGTCTTTGGCCTTCACTTGACTACCCAAATAAATTAGTAGTTATATGAAGATTTGTGACACTATTTTATCTTTAATGAATAAATTGGATGATATTTCACTTCCTTATCTTGAATTTGTGTTGGAATGATGGTTGACTTTGGTCTCAAATAAAGACCTACATGCTTGGGGCATGTAGGTCTCTACTAAGTATTTGAGGCTACACAAAGCCATATCCTAAGTTATTGAACCCTTTTAAACATTTAAACACTATTACACACCTCCTTAACACTTCTCAATGGTATTAAAAAATTCCTAACAAAGACTTATATCACATTCAACCTACCCTATAGGTCTATACAAAGCTATAGTTGCCTATTAGTTCACGTGTAGGGTTTGTATGTGGAGAATGGAGAGTCTAGTCAATTTGAATCCTATAATTAGGGTATTAGGGTATTTAGAGGAATATGGATGCATGAGGATACATATAAAGTCTCCATCATAGCTTTGATCATCCTTAGGTTACTCTTGCAATCTATAAAAGTCCATTGAAGAAAGAGACACCTATGATCTTATGGGAGAGTGTGTATATTAGATCCTATCTTGACTTTTCTTCACTTTAAATGATTTAATATCATCTCATTAATTCACACCATGATGTATTAATATCATTTAAACCAATATTGAAAATCAAACCTCCATAAAACTATTAAAACACAAATTATGTCCCCCTAAGAGCAAATACTTGACAATATGAACAAAAAACACATTTTAGACAAGTAGAATATGAACTCCATAAAATTGGTGGGTTTTACATGAATAATGAAAAATTATAGACCCACAATAATGATCACCTAAAGAGTAAATAAGAACTTGTGGGAATTGAAAAGGATGACTGCGAGCGGGGGTTCCAGGAGTCTCATTCCTATTGGAGCCTCCAGTAGGGATTGATCTGTGCCCACTGTGAGTTCTCAAGAGAAGGAGGCATTTTATGTTAGCGAACACTATAAGTTAAATAAAGTTAATGGCTACCTTCTATGTAGTCAGGATTGGCCTGTGCTAGTTATCCCTCCAGAGGTAGTAAAGGAAGATGTGGATTATTTGGCCTCACATGCATTGATTTTCAAGTTTCTTGGCATCTGAATTTCCCTGTCAAACTTGGAAGCCTAGATTCGCCATTCATGGCAGGTGGAAGGAAATTTTTATATTATGTTGGCTAGTAATAGCTAATTTATGGTGAATTTCTCTTTTGTGTCTGATCGAAATTAGATCTTTGAGGGAGGTCCTTATTTTTATGATCATATTGGTCTTTTTATCAAACCCTGGCATGCTGGGTTTAATTCTACTGAGGATCTTCCATCTCACATTCCTGTTTGGGTCCACCTGCCGAGACTTCCTTTAGAATTATGGCATGAGGATATCCTATGCTAGATTGCTACCATGCTTGGGACACCAACTATAATATCACATCAATCACTGGACAAAAAGGTTATCTCTTATGCTTGTATCTGTGTTGATATTGATTTAAATAATCCTTTGCCAAATTCCATGGAAATTTGTTTGGGCTCTTCTTCTTGGATCCAACAACTAGACTATGAATCTATTCCCTTTCATTATCAAATCTATCATGTTTATGGGCATTTACAGTGCCAATGCCCTCATGCTTCTAGAGGTATTGGTACACCTGATGAGTCATCTGGTCCACAGATGACCAATGATGGTAAGGGGAATGGCCAACCTGTTCATAATGGAATTGGGAATATCTAGTCTGATAGTGCTACAAAAGGGAAAGCTCACTTGAATACTTCAAGTTTGGGACAAGTCCCATCTGGTTCTACTAGTCTTGATATGGATGGTTTTATCCCAGTTTGACATCGTGCTAAGGGACAAGGTCAAAAGCGCTCGCATCTAGACCGGCAAGTGGACTTTGGGTTCAATCATTTTGAGGATCTTGATAGTATGGCCATAGAAGAAGGCATTCTTATAGCAGATCAATGTGGGGTTCCTGATTTAGAAGGGAGGAGATCTATTCTTAATGGTTCTTAGGATATTGTTGTTTAACAGATCTCAGAGACCTCTCTTAGCCCTGAATATGGTGCCCTTGCGGTCTCTCCTACTGCACAAGACAAGGATGTCCTTTGGGCAGATTTGGTTAAATATGTGGGTGCCTCCAATAAAGAAAAGAGATCTTCTCCTGATTTGGGCCTAATGCAAAGACTGTTTAAGAAAGTCCCTTTTACTACTCCCTCCAGAGCTAGGCACAGGAAGGACCAGGACAAAATTAAACTCATAGGTGATTTATTGGTAGAGTTATGGGTTGTTAAGACCTTGGATGAACATTTTCCTCACTCTACTCAATGATTATTTTGTCATGGAATGTGAGGGGGTTAAATAGCATCCCCAAACAAAAAGCTATGCACAAGTTGGTGATCGATCATTCTCTTGATATTCTTTGTATTCAGGAGACCAAGTTGTCTGTGGAATCCTTGTTTACTTGTGTTCTTAATATTTGGTTTCTAGGCCAATGTCAGTGTGTTGGTGCCTTGGGGAGATCTAGGGGTCTTGCCATGTGTTGGGATCCTAGGAAAGTTATGCCACTTCATTGGGTTTCCTACCTCTTAGCTCTCTCAATGGTCGCTTCCTCTATTGAAACTGGTGAGCTAATTCTTGTTACTATGGTTTATGCTCTTATTGATTTCCCTGGATAGCTCAAGCTCTAAGAACATATTCAATATGTTAGAAGTTGTCATCCTTTCTTGCCTTGGATTGTGGCTAGAGATTTCAACTCTTTTCTTAGTCTGGAGGAGAAGAGGGGTGGGCTAGCTCTTTTGGGTCCTTCTTCTGAGCTTCTTCGACAAAATATTGATCTTTTACATCTCTCTGATGTTAAACCTCTTAACGGGCTCTTTACTTGGAACAATAGAAGGATTGGTAATGTTGCCATCTCTAAACACTTGGATAGGTTTCTTGTTTCTCGTTTTTGGCATTCTAGCTCTATCTCTCTTGCTTTTAAAATTCTTAATTGGATAGGTTCTGACCATTGGCCTATCAAGCTCTCTATTATTTATATTTTTGTTCCTAAGAAGCCTCCATTTAGGTTTTAGTTGATGTGGCTTCAAAACTCCTCTCTCCATGACTTAATGGCTCACTGGTGGAGACAAGGAGGCCCTGCCTATGGCATTGCTATGTTTTCCTTCTCTAAAAAACTTCAGTATGTTAAAAGGAAATTGAAGTACTGGAATAGAAATTGTTTTGGCAATCTCCATTCTATGAAGAAGAGGGCTCAAGACCATTTGGATGTTATTACTAGGAAAATTTGAGATCTAGGTGTGTTTGAAGCTCTTTGCATTGTTGAATCTCAAGATTCTACTGATTTAGCTGAGTGGGAACTTCATAAAGAAATTTATTGGAAATAGAAGGCTCAAATAGACTAGCTCCAAGAAGGAGACAAGAACACTACTTTCTTCCATAATTCTATGCAGGCTCGACGCAATAAGAATTTCATTTCTTCTCTTGTTACTTCGGATGGGACACGTCTGACCTCCTCTTAAGCTATATCCAGGGAAGATATTCGGTTCTACTTTGCTCTCTTTTCGGATGATCTACCTCCAGCTAAGCTTACAAAGAATACAATTTTATCTTGTATTCCCTCTGTTGTGACACCAGAAATGAATGACTCTCTTATGCAGCCAATTGGTATGTCAAAATTGGAGGGGGTGGTCTTCAGCGTGCATAAAGGCAAAGCTTCAGGGCCTGATGGTTTCCCAGTCAAATTCTTTCAAGATTTCTAGGATATTATCAATCATGATCTTTTGGATGTGGTGAAGGAGTCTTATTCCAATAAAGAAATGCTCTGGGCATTAAATGCTACTTTCTTAGTCCTTATTTCAAATAAGGAACAGGCTAATTGGCTGGACCTCTTTAGGCCCATTGCTATTTGTAATGTGGTCTATAAAATCATTTCTAATCTCCTGGCAGAGAGACTTAAAGTTTGTCTTCCCATGGTTATCTCTAAAGAACAAGGGGGTTTTTGTTGTAGGCAAAAAAATCTTGGATGGGGTGGCTATTACTTTTGAAGCTATTCACTCTATGAGTATTTCCCAGGAATGTGCCATGTTCATTAAGCTTGATATGGCTAAGGCTTATGACAGAGTCAATTGGAGTTTCTTACATAATTTTCTTCTGGCTTTTGGCTTCAATTAGGCCTAGGTTCGGTGGGTTCTAAGCTGTGTTACTACTCCTTCCTTCTCAGTCCTTATTAATGGTGAACCCTTAGAGATTTTTGGTGCATCTAGAGGTCGGAGATCTGCTCTCTCCTTATTTTTTTATCATTCTAGTTGAGGGGCTTGGTCAACTTATCAAGTTTTGTGTATCTCAAAATATGCTACATGGATGGCAATGGGGGAATGGATTACCCACTTTGACCCACCTCCAGTTTGTTGATGATACAACCCTAGCAGGGAGAGCTCAGATTCGTGAAGTTAGAAGCTTTTCGGCTCACTCTAGACACTTATTTGGCTACTTCTGGGCAAAAAATTAATGATCACAAGTCCTCTATTTTTTTCTTCAACACTCCTGAGCCTATCTAGCGGAGGATTGCTACTATCCTAGGGTTTCAGACTCAATCTCTTCCTCTGACTTACTTAGGGATTCCTATTGTGGTGGGAAGATAGCCTAGGTTTTTTTGGTAGAATGTGTTCGACAAACTAGGATAAAAAGCTAACCATTGGACTCATAGATGGATTTCTACTACTGACAGGGTGACACTTTTGCAATCTATGATTCAAGCACTTCCCATATATCATAGTATGGTTCAGGCTGCCTTAGTGTATTTTCTTAAGGAATTTGATGCTCTTTCTAACCAATTTCTTTGGAGTGGTAACCTAAAGAATACCAAATGGAGCGTTATTAATTGGGATACTATTTGCTAGCCAAAAAAGGAAGGAGGCCTTGGCCTACACTCTGCTATCTTGTGCAGTCAAGCTCTCACTGCTAAACTCTATTGGTGTTGGTGCTCCAATCAATCTCACCTTTGGGCCCGTATCCTATCTTAAAAGTATTATCCTAGTGTTGATCCTTCTGATATTTCTAGGCTTCCTCTTGAGGGAAGAGGCTTTATGGTGTGCAATACCCTCAAGCATGGAGCTCATCTTATGAAACACAGTCTCTTTTGGATCTACAACAGTGGCACTATGGCCCTCTTTTGGAGTGACTCCTGGGATGGGTCGCCTCCTCTCTTATCTTCTCATCCACACTTGCAGTCTCTTTGCGATTCTTTCCTTTCCACTAGGTGGAATACAGTGGCTCATTATAAGGAGGCCTTTAACCTGGGCATGGCTATAGGCTACCGATGGAAGAATTCTTTTGATTGGCCACTGGGTGGCTCTTTGGGGGACCGACTAGAGTTATCTCAGATTTTGGCTTCTAGAGGATGTAGCTCTTTGCAAGAATGGGATGTTTTGGCTTGGGGAGGTGCCTCTTTTGGGAAATATTCTATTTCTTTTGGGTACCTTGCATTGACAAAGCAAATTTTTGGCAAAGTGGAGATCTCTTGGTGGAAGAAAGTGTGGAATCATGTTTCATGGCCTAAGTGTAATTTTTTCCTCTAGGTTCTAGTTTACAATAGGTGTCTTACTTGGGACAATCTCTATAAATGAGGCTTCCAAGGGCCATCCATATGTGTTTTATGCCACAGTAGTGAAGAGACTCTTTCTCACCTTTTCTTCCAGTGTCCTTTTGACAAACAGATTTGGCAACTCTGGTGGAGTGTGTGGGGTTTCTCATGCTAGCATGCTTTCTCTCTGTCTAAATTCTAGGATCGTTTGGGCCACCCTACTTCTAAGGCTTCTTTGCTTCAGATTGCTTGGTTTATTGGTCCTTCCCTTATTTTTTGGCATATATGGATTGAGAGGAATAGGAGGATCTTTCATGATGTGCACTTTGAGCTCAGGTCCCTGTGGGGGAAAATTATTAATTATCTTCATGAAACTCTCCAAGCTAAATATGACGTTATTGTTCGCTTGGACCCTATAGATGCTGGTATTTATTATCACTTTTTCTTTGCTCCTCCAAATGACACTCCCTTTGCTCCCCACAATCACTCAGTGAATGGCACTAGGTAGCATTCACATCCTGTCAATCGTGTGGGGCATTGGACTCCTCTTGTGGTTGGAGTTCTTAAAATCAACACTGATGGCTCTTCACAGGAAAATCTAGGGTCAACTAGTATTGGGGGTGTTGGGCATGATAATTATGGTGATATTTAGTTTTTCTTCTCTATCTACAAGGGCTACCATACTAATAACCTCATGGAAGCTCTGGCTATCTTGGTTGCTATGCAACAGTGTTGTCAACATGGCTGGCACAGAATTATTTGTGAGACTGACTTGCAAGTGGTTGTCAATTTATTGAATAAATAGAATTTGGTGATTTTGGATTGGTAGTTGGTTGTAGTTGTGTAATATATCCTTCAACTATGTACTTCCTTGGATTATGTGTCTTTTATGCATATTCCTCATGAGTGGAATGGTGTGGCTAATTGTTTGGCTAAATGGGCCTCTGAGCATGGGCCACCGTGGAACATTTTTGATCATAGATGCTTCCCCTGAATTTATCTCAAAATTTGGCTCAACTTGTTGACCAAGATAAAGCTCTGTAATTCTCTTTGTTTCTTGTTTCACTTTCAATAAAAGTTTTACCCCTCCTTTAGTTAAAAAAAACTTGTGGCATGATTGTCTGAAATAACTTATACACCAACACATTCTTCCTCCAAGTGAAAACAACTCATAGAGATGAGTTGGATGATGAAAACACCATGAAAAGGAGATTAAAGACATAAATACCACCCTCAAAATAATTTCTCTCCATATATTTTTGAATTAGAGAAACAGGTGCAAGAACAAACCCTTCTCGAATGGATAGGCCATAATGACCTTATGTCACTCTTAGCAATTATTCATAACCAAGATCCTATCATTATGAAAAAAATGCCACTAATTTCAATATTATTTTGACCCCTAACAATATGCAAATTTTCATGTCCTAAGTCTCTCTCTCTTGGCCATACCATTCAATACAAATTTGCCTTCCTAAGCTTGTGAAGACAATGATGGAGGATACAAAAATTTGGAGTGTCAATTTAACTTGAAACTTGGTCTAGAGCTATAAAATGATCTAAAGAATCTAAAATAACACTTATAAACCATTTTTAATTGAAAATTGATCTTTCAAGGTCGTATAAGTGCCTGTAAAGTGTCCTTTCACTAAGATTAGGCATTAAACTATATATTCTATCAAATCCTAACTATTCATGAACCTTATATAATTTATTTATGACACCATGGGAATTCTTAATCTTATTAAAATGTTATCTTTTTGATGTGGCATGTCTAACCCTTCCAAATGGGCCCAAAGGTGGCCAAATTGACATTTTTTGCAAATAAGAGCCAGATCAAAGTTAGAGCATGTTATTATAATATAAATGACATCCGAATAACCTTTTGAAATTTATTTAGACTAAACTAAATGATTTGACTATGTTTGACCATACAAGACCTTGTACTTGACCATAGCACTGGATAAGTGAACCTACGACCAAAACTTAGACAATGTTAGACAGGGGAAAATATTACCATATTGAAAACTTTAGGATCAATAGAGACAATGAAAATAACATGAAAAACATTATACACATCTATGAAATTTAAAATTATAGGGGGTGACCAATTTTGACATGAGGTCAAAATTTAGTGAACATTCTTGGTGATTCATAAGGGTAGCATGCCTACAATGCTAATGGACCAATAGCCTTCTCCTTCCATTGGGATATGGAGTCACTCTTTTTCTCAATCTAAAATTGATATGCCTTCAAAATAATTCAAACTCACACAAAACACACAACATGAAGGAAACATAGACTATGCTTCAAATCATTTAGGTAAAACCACATAAAAGACTCAAAAACAATACACCCAACCAAATATGTACATGACTAACATTCATGTCATCAATAGAAGGGCTTCGAGTGCATCCCATTTACAAGGATAAGTAACTCCTCCCCATTCATTATTTCCAATTTTAAGGAATTTTTTTGCTTGCACTTGATGATGATGTATGGCCCACTTCACAAAGTATCAAACTTAGTGTGTCTTCCTGGATTTGATCTATATTCATCCCATTTTATTACTATGTCACCCTATTTGAATACTCTTGGATCTGATTTATTATCAAAGCACCTCTTCATTATCACTTAATGATGATCCATTGCTTTATGAGCATTGTCTTTAGTCTTTTGCAATTCCATTAATTCTATCAACCTCACCTCTATCAGAGTGTTTTCAAACAATTCTAACTGATGTGCCATTTCTAAGGTAAGTATCTCTTGGGATATAGACAACCTATTTTCCCTCCCATAAATAAGAATAAAAATGATAATTACTTGTTCACCTTTTAAGTGTGATTCTATCATCCTATATGGATGTATTCAACTTAGTGTGCCAAGCTCTTTGGTTGCTCTGCAAAGTCTTATTGATGATTTTGATTAGGTTTTTGTTAATAGACTCAACCAACCTATTACCTTGAGGGTAATAGTTGGATGATGTACTCAGATATATACTATTATTACTTTCCGAATCAATTGTCTTAGCACTGATGAAAGCAAGTGCATTATCTAAAATAATGGTAGGAGTTCCAAACCTTGTAGTAATGCCTTTATAGAACTCCAAAATAAAACTCTCATTGACTTCCATCAATGCAATTAACTCAACCAATATTGTAAATTAATCATTTATTATAAGGATCCACTTGTGGCCAATACTTGATAGATGATTAATCATGCCAGTGAAGTCAAGACCCCATTACATGAAGGGTTGATATACTTGAATAAGACTCAAGGGGAGAGTTTTAAGAATTTGTTTACCTATAAAGAAATCACATTGAGATCACTTTATTATCCAATAATAACACTCTTTGAAAAGGATAGGTAAATATTATCCTTCACTCATGATATTTTAGTTGTGGTCTTTGGAGAGAAATGACCTCCTACTATTCCATCATGAAACTCTTCAATCATCACTCCAAACTGATCATTATCAATGCATCTCAATAATACACCATTTTTATCTCTTTTAAAAACTAAACCATCTATAATATAATAATGAATATTTTAAAATATTAAATACCTTCTTTTTGATCTACTCAAGCCATTAGTACACTCACCATTTTGAAGGAATCTAGTGATGTCTTGTGTCCAACTTTGTATAGGTGTGAGATCAACTGGTTGAGGGAATTCTTGATTGACCAAACTTCCTATTTTGGATCATGGAGATATGAAGCCAAGTACTCACAAAGACCCTTAAATATACCAACTTGGTTGCCTTAATTTCAAAATCATACTCCATTAGCTTTGTCATACACCCTACCCTCTTTTCATTGAGGTCATACATAGTCTCCTTGGGCCCTCTTTGAATGACATTTGAATGATGTATGATCACTTTTATCTTCAAACCTTTGAGTTAATAACTCCCAAAACTCATCCAAGTAGTGATGAATCCTCCCAAAAAATTTCTATACCATTCAAAGGATTTTCCCCTAAGAGACATGGTAAGTAAGTTGACTACAATGCTAAATTTAGTGACATTATAGAAATTGTATAAGTTGGATATGTCTCTAATATTATCACTTGGGGTGATAAGACCCTCCCCATTAAAGGTGGAAACACTCTTGGTGAAACTGGGAGGGATATTATCAAAGGCATTTAGTTTTATAGGATTTTAAGTATTGAAAGCTAGGAAAGCATTTTGCCTAGACATGTTATCTGCAAACTCTTTTCCACTCTCTTTCTCTTCTTGAATTTCAAAATATTGTTGCTCTTAAAATGTCAATATAGGCTTAGGGTACTGAACCTCACAAGGAAGTTTAGGATGGAGTGGATTTGTAATCTGATTACTTTTACTAGAAGATAACCTAGTAAGGACCATGAAGCATGAAAATAATAATAATAAAACTTGGTCTACAACCAAATATTACCTTCATTGGATTCACCAAATGATGAGTGAGGAACACTTATGAAACTGTGATGTTGTCAAGACCAACATTCACCTTAAAAAGACATGCTTGAGACAATAGCCCCATAGGGCATGCTAGAACTATTTTCACTACATTTTTCACCCTTGGAGAGGTAGTTAAAGGCTTATACAAATTGAGTGAAACATTGGATTATCCCTAGACCTATGGGTTGCCTATAACAAGGGTAAACCTTTAGATTGAAGGGTTATCTCCCTAGATTTGTCTTTGATAGCTTATCACCTATACTAGTAGCTTGTTAGAATGAAAATGAATAGAGGGAACATGAAATAAGACTATCATAATGAGGTGATACACCAATTTAATCTCCACTAGACTACCATGTGATTACATTATGAAAGATTATTCACAAAATTGAATTCTACATCCTAGATTTCTCTAACATAAGTATTTCAAGATGAAGGTGATATGAAATGCACCTATTTAAGGTGGATGAAAAAGAGGTATGATTATAGACACTAATTTTTTAATTTACACTTAGAGACATATAAAGACACTAACTACACTTCATGTGACCTATTAGAGAGTAAACGGTTTGCACAAAACATGAAAGAGCAAGTTGAACACAATGATAAAATATTATCACTTGTCATTCAACATGCACTACTTCACACACTTATAAAAGAATATTTAAAACACAAAACATATTTTAAATATTTCATTTAAATTCAAATATCAGTATTAAAACTAGCAAGGCTTTTCCATACCATATGTGGATTCCCCAAACTTAGCCAAAAGTGGTTGTTTATATAGAGAATGATGAAGAGAGAGAGAAAAAGATGTATTAAAGAAGGAGTGAAAAGTGTCAATAAGAGTTTAAAAAAGGAGTTATGAGATAGTATAATATACCTTCAAGGCCATGTGTATCACTCTTTAAGATGCTCTGATCCTCCATGTGGCATAGGGGATACAAACTTGATTGACACCTTGACCAACATCTTGAAAATTGCCCTTCTTTACATGAATGAAGTGATAAATCAACATTATATCCATGAATTTTATTTGAAATAATATGAAAAAAAAAATTAAACATCTTACATGCCTTAATAAACTCCTCTGACTTGCCATTCCATCATTCATATGCATAGGTGTCTTGTAACTCTTCATTTCCCACACCTAGTTTGGTCCAAGCAGCTCAAAACTCAAGTGTATCTTATTAAAATCATCCAAAATTCATTAATTATATTAAAATATGTTATAATTTCTAAAAAAAATCATTTTTTCCTAGAGGAACTTCCAAGAATTCATTTTACTCCTTAATCCTTTACTAGGCTGAGTTTCCTTATAACCCTAAAAACTTGTAAACCTCCTTGTGTAGGGAGTTATACAGATGATATTGATAAATTGAGGGAATATTATAGGACAAATTATGTTATTATATATTCATATCAATTTTAATCTTTAGAATCTATGTGGAAACTCATTTTTTTGCCTTTTTATCTGTTGAATTAGGCCTCAATTAGGCCTCCTTGCTTAGGACCCTATTTTCTTTTTCTAGGCCTCTACCACAAATGTTAAATCACTTAAAAGAGTGTGATTCAATTTATCTAGGAAATCACCCACCTCCATGTTAATTTTTGGGTCATGAGATGCTATGTATGTATGAAAACCAAGAAATGGCCTTACCACCTAGTCATATTTTGACCCTGTTTGAGGCTACCTTGAAAACTAGGCCTAGTTTGATCACCTATAAAATATAATATGATTTTTTTTGGAATTTAATGGATATTAAAACTCCCAAATGACCTCATCCCATGATTGGGAATATTTTCCCTTCTCAAAACACCTAAAAAACATAAAAAAACATGCAAAAACAAGGTATTTATGTAAATTCATACAAGTAACATCAGATAAAAGTACATGTGGGTAAAATAATTATATTACTAAAAAACATATAAGAGGTTTTAGGATCAAAATATATCATTGGATGTGTTTTTGAGGTCTTTTTTCCATGACTAGTCACTATCAGGGTTTAAGGGATGCTTAAGACCTATTTGGGGTCTTAATGATTATTCATAAATAGAAAATCATAAAATTACCTATTTCTAATTGGAAAATATTATTTATAAACCCAATAAACTATCCAAAATGGATCAGACTCCCATGAACAGTTTTAACTATGGTATGAGCATCTGAAGTTACTCTTTGGGTGGCTTGCTTAGTGTTTTTTGAGTGTGAGATAGGTCTATATTAGGTCTTGAATCTCAAAACTAATTCAAAATAATATTATAGGATCAAAAACATATTAAAAATACATATCCATGATTATATATTATCTATAATTTCTTATTACCCTTATATATGCAATTGGTACACTGATCAGGGTGCTTGGGGTTTAAGACCTATCTCCTTCTTGCTAGCCTTCAAGGGCCTTAGAGTGAAAAATGAGAATGTGTGCATCTTATAAGTGTATTTAAAACTTTTACATGAATATTTAACACCTATATAACCATCCCTTAGGTCCAACATACTTGTTTCATTCCCTTGGATTTCAAAGAGATGCCTTAGTCTCGTGATTACCCCTTGCCCAAGGAATGGGACATGTCTGAGACAAAATAGTGGATATGCCCACGACTAATGTGACCTTGGTTATACCATGGGTGTATTTTTAAACTCATAAAAAAACTTTGTACCAAATTTCATATTTTGATTAGGCTTATAGAGGCCCCAAGACTCAATTTTTCTCAAGGCTAGTTGTAGCCTGTGTGTGACTGTGTGAGAGTTAGCACTTAGACTGTGTTTTGATATTTTCTCATATTGATAGGTATGAGTATTTCCAATGATATTTTCATTAAATTTTGGAAACAATATTAAAATTATCTTTACTATTCTAGACCTATTCATAGTTCATTGCCTTCCTTGTATCCAAGCAACGCCTTCAAAGAACAAGTAGACTTGTAGGTTGATCTCTTGACTACGTATGAGGTTTTGAAACTAAGTTTATTTAATCTTCCCTTTTTTTTTATTTGGTTTAATAATTAACCCATGGCCTATTAAAAAATGAGATGCAAACTTTAGAGTCCCTTACATGTACCTTATCTTATTCAAGCTTTAAGAGCAACTTATCCATGTATGCCTGTAGGTGTTCTTTAGTTTCCATGAATATTTATAGGATTTAAAAAACTCACTCTTGTAATTACTAAATTATACACATTGTCCATAAATTTTTATTGAAGTCCAAATTGGGTTCAATCACTTCCCAACACCTACATGTATTTTTCTCTTAAGATTAAACCTATCTTGTATTCTCAAGCTTGTAGTCTGTAGTTGTCTCTTTAAGGTTATTGATTATGATTTGTATATGTTCTACCCATTCCTCACTAACCTTATTAAATAGTTCATTAATATTCTTTAAATTTTCAATTAGGCTTTAGAGGATTTTTAAACACTCTATCTCCTTTATTTATCCTTAGAACTAGTGTAGACTGAGCTCTCACAGCCTGTAGGTATTATTGATGTTTATACTATATCCTTTGGGTTTAGAACATCACTTATTATCATTTTCCCTCGTTTGATTCCTAAAATTATATGGAGTCTCATTTGGGATTACAATTCTTTCAACACTACTATGTTCTTGGCCTCAAATTTAAGGATAACCTTCCCTCCATTAACCACCTGTAGGTGGCTATTTGGTATATTTACTACACCTTGTGATTTGAGACCTCATATTTCACATACAATTTTCCATAGTTTATGAACTTACTTTATCTCTCAGTTAGGTTCAAACTCTCTATCATACATGATGTATCAAATTTTCTTAACTTCAAAATAGATTGACCTATAAGTAGGCCTATAGTTGCTTTGAGAAGGTCTTAACTATGTTTTATTGCTCTTTAGGTCTCTCCTTCATGGTATTACTAACCTTTTAAATGCTATTAATCCTGATTTTAAGTGTTATCTAGGCTCACAGTCCTCTCAAATACCCTTGTAATCCTTCTTTAGTCTTGAAACTAGTTTTATCCATAAGCCAACTATAGATGTTTTTTTAGGACTGTCAACTCAATCCTTGGCCTTCAATTGATTTCCCAAGTAGATTAGTAGTTATCTTAAGATTTGTGATAGTATTTTATCTATAATGAATAACTTGGAGGAGGTTTTACTACCTTATCTTTACCTTGTGTTGGAATTATATTTGAATTTGATCTCAAATAAGGACCTACAAGCTTGGGGCATGTAGGTCTCTACTAACTATTTGAAGCTACACAAAGTTATCTCCTAAGTTCTTAAACCATTTTCAACACTGACACATCATTACACACCTCCTTAACATTTCTCAATTGTCTTACAAAGTTCCTAAAAAATACTTGTGTCACCTTTAACCTACCCTACAAGTCTGTATGGACCTGTAGGTGCCTATTAGTTTATGCATAGGGTTTTTATGTGGAGAATGGAGAGTCTAGTCAATTTGAATCCCATAATGATAGTAGTAAAGTATTCAAAGGCATATGAATCCATGAATATACATCTCAAGTCTCTACCATAGCTTTGATCATCCTCAAGGTACTCTTATAGTCTGCATAAATCTATTTAAGAAAGATACACCTATGGTCTTATTGGATAGTGTGCATATTGGCTCATATCTTTCCTTTTATTCACTTTAAATTATGAAATATCATCTTATAACTTCACACCATGATGTATCACTAGCATTTGAGTCAATATTGATAATCAAACCTCCATCAATTTTTTCAAACATAGACTATGTCTCCCAAAGAGCAAATACTTGAAGATGTGAATAAGAAACACATTTTAGACAATTAAAACATGACATATATGAAAATTATGGGTCTTAAATGATAATGAAGCATTATAGAGCTCTGATAATGATCACCATGAAGAGGAAACAAGAATTTACATTAGGATTGTCTGAAATAACTTGTACACCAAGGCATTCTTCATCCAAGAAAAATCAACTCATAAATATGAGTTGGATGATGAAAACACCATGAAAATGAGATAAAATACATATAAAAACTACCCTCAATATTATTCCTCTCCATCAATTTATAAACTAGAGAAATAGGTGCAAGAACATACCCCTCTTGGATGGATAGGCCATAGTGACTTGTTGTCACTCTTAAGGATTGTTCATAAAGAATAGGCCATCATTATAAAAATAAATTAAAGTAATTTTATGATTACTTGGACCCCTCCAAATGGACAAAGTTTCATCACCTAACTCTCTCTCTCTCTTTTGGCCATACCATTCTATACAAATTTGCCTTTTTGAGTTTTTGAAGGCATCGATGGAGGAGAAAAATTGTTTAGAGTGTTAATTTAACCTAAAACTTGGTCTAAATATGTAAAATATCTAAGGTAGACCAAGGGATACTTATAAACCATTTGAAATTTAAAACTAATCTTCCAAGGTTGTACAAGTGCTTGTAAAGTATCCTTTTACCAAAATTAGGCATTAAACTATAGATTCTTTTAGATACTAACTATTCTTGAACCTTATCTAAATTGTGTCTAACAACAAGTTAATTTTTTATCTTCCTAAAACGTTATATTCTTAAGTTGGTATGTCCAACCCTTATAAATGGGACAAAAGTTGGCCAAAATGATTTTTTTTGCAAATAAGAGCTAGATAAAGGTTAGAGCATGATACTATAATATAAATGACATACAAATAACCATTTTAAGTTAATTTAGATCAAAATAAACCCATTTTCCATGTTTTATAATATAATACCTTTTACTTAAACATAATAATAGATAAGTGAACCTAAGACTAGAACTTAGACAATGCTAGACTGGGGCAAATATGAGCATATGGAACAATTTAGGACCACTAGAGACCATGATAGGACCATGAAAAACATTAGACACCTCTATGAAATTTAAAACTATAGGGGATGACCAATTTTGACATGAGGTCAAAATTTGGTCAATAGTAATCTGTTAGACAAATGAACTCCCATTCAAGATGGAAGAAGAAGAGCATAATCAATTTATTTGGTATGGGTTTGATCTTGATGAAGAGGAGATAGATCCTGAAGTCAAAGACATCACTCCTAATGACCAATAGGGGTTGTATTAAGGTCTTAAATCAGTCTAAGAAACCAAAATCTATGGCATGAGAGACATTTTAGTGCTTCTCAATGAAACTCCAATACAAAATTCATCCCAAGAGAACTCAATTCAACTCATTGGGGAAAGTTTTATTTCTAATTCAAATTGGAAAAAATAATTTAGCCTTGAAAAGAGTAAATAGGAGCTAGAAGAAGACTTATTTTTGGATGATATGGAGAACTTCTCATTAAGCCTTAACATCACACCAACATTTACTAAAGAAGTAGCTCATGAGCAACATGAACAACAATTGGAAGTGGGTGAGTTTATAAGTGAATCACCAAGACAAAAACACCCCAATGAATTGACTAATAGAGAAATAAAACTCAAGTATGATGGAAAATTTTATTTCTCAAACTTTGTATTGTTGAGAGGATGTCTTATCATATATCTAGCTCGATTATAAGCCAACAAGGAGAAGTCATCACCTAACATGCTTGAGCCAAAGCACAATATTGAGCACCAAGAAGATAAGAACCAACCTACTAATCTACTACATGGTAGTTGTAATTATAATAAATTGAATTGATTAAGTGAGTTTATTCTTATCCTTATATAAGTATATAATTAGTTAACTGAATACGCAATCTTTTTCCACCTTTGGTTGACTACCCTTAAACATGAAAAACATTCTAAGTTGATTATCAAAGGTAGCTACTTTGTAGAATATGTCAATGGATTTGTGTAGATAACATTTTGCTTATCTTTTTTAGGTTAGGATAGTTTTTTTCATTTTATCCAAGTGATGTTTACAAACTTTTTTTAGTAGGTTATTTTTTTCTTCTTTCCTTATGTGCTCTGGCACAGTTTGTTGTTGTGTTTTATTTTTGTTCTTTATTATTGAAGGTGTTTTTTAGTTTGTTTAAGGCTAATATAGTAGGGTGTCTGATCTATTTTTTGTATCATTTTGACTCCATGCCCAATGCACTTCCCAAGGTAACTGGTCTCTTTTCTTTGTAGGAAAGAAACCCCTACGAGTCACCATAACTGTTGATACTTTGGCCTCCTAGGCTAGATATCAACCCCTAACATTCAAAAATTGACCATTGCATTAATTTTCTTCTCGAAAGGGTCTTGAAGTTGTTGGTTATAGTCATGAGATTAAGATGAATATGTATTAGGGTCCATATGAGGTCTAATCAATGATTGCCAAAGGCCAATTTATGAAGATTTACCAATGAATAATAAAGTCAATAAAGGGTCATAAGAAGCATTTTTTCCATGGTGAAAGAGGTATAATAAGGTGATTTTAGGTTATAAATGCATTTAAAAGATCTCTAAGTGCATGGGAGGGTGTAAAAGGGTCATAATGTCATACCACTTCAATTATTCAAGTCAATTTGAAATAAAACCATCTTTAATGACTTAAAAGGCCACTTAATATGAAAAATAACCCCATGACCTCCACTAATCCATACAAAGGGGGGAAAATTGCATTAACTTATTTTCTCTCTCTTTTGGCTTGTCTTGACATTTATTCCTCTTTAAACATGCCAAAAGTGCTTTTAGTAACCCAAAACCATACAATTTCACGCATAATCATATAAGTTTCATGTTTTTCTAAGAATTTTGCATGGTTTCAATGTCAAATAGGTCTATCTAAAGATAAAAGATCACCAATCTCTAGTAAAAAGGCAAAAAATCTTCAAAAATGAATATTTCCATGAGAAAAGACAAGGTTTTAGAGGTTTTATTTAGGTGTACATAATTTTACAAATAATTATAGGTTAAGGTAAGGACATGGAATGTCAATAAAATCATGCCCAAGATATTTCAAGTCTTAGGCAGAAGTTTCATGCCTAGAAGAGTCCAAAGAAAAGCAAAACCATCTCAAAACTCCTTTGAAGGCCTGGACATGCTATTTTGTAAGACATGGAAAAATGGATGAGGAGATGCATGGGAAAATATAACTATTAGAAATGGAAGAGTATGTTATATGTGTTAGGATGGAAAAATAACTAGTTAACTCTATGAACAATCACTTAGGAATAGAAATAGCCTTCAAAAGTCATCATTTGGGGTACAATTTGGTTGAAATCTTATTTCTAATGTTACATGCAAAGGATTGGTTCTTGTGGAGTGTTAATATGTATAATAGGAACCATTTGGATGCATTAAGTTTGATTGAGAGGTCTTAAATAATGTACAACAAGCCAAAAATCCATTGATGCTCCTAAAAGCCTCAAAATACTAAGAATCATGATTCACCCTGTTGATGTTTATAACTTATTTCAATAAAATAAATTAAGAGATAAGGTTGTTTCTAAGGTTTAATACTTCGTGGGAGATCTCTAATATAAGGTAGATCATGAAATATAGCCAAGGGGTTTTAGAGTGAACACAAGGCCAATAAAAGGTTATAGGATTATGTATAATAGGAGCATAGCTCCAATGCTTTTGGAGGTGTCCTTCACCTGATAAAAGAGCCTCAAGCACACATTATAACCCTCAAAGTTATTAAATACATGATATAAGGTGTATCTTCCTTGAGAGGTTAGTATGTAGGGTATTATATGGTTGGAATATCCATGATCATAAATAACTCTACATAGTTGGAGGGCAACTTCAAGATATTTTGAGGGGATTTTCAATTATCAAAGGGTCTTGGATAGATAAAATGACATTCCTCTATATTCTTAAATACTCCAAATGAGTATAAGGTGAATGATAAATAAAGGAGGTTAGTTTACAAGAATTATAGATATGATGGAGGTTTGAATGCATTCAAACAGACTTGCAAGACATGTATAGAGAAATTAAAGTAATATTTAAGATGAGTCTTTAAAGATAGAGCCTCAAGTCAAGTCTAGATATCTATTTGCTCTCCCTACAAATTAAACATTATAGTATGCTCATAAGGCCACTTCAAAACACATAATGGAAATGCTTTGATAGTCAGTGAAGGGACATATAGGCTTGAAAGATCATAATGAGGATTTACAGTGATTTCAAGATGGCTCCTTGAGGTTGAGGTCTTAAACCAGGTTCAAACATCTTATTTTTCATCTTGAATACCTTATAAGATAATATTTTACCCATAATAAGTCATCTTTAGGATATAATTAAAGAGACCCCAAGTTTTAAATTACTAGGTTGCACATTCATGAAGGCCCATATGTAAGATGCTCACCTCAGGTGTCTCTTAGCCTAGCTTAGAGTCAACATGACTTTGAAAACCAAGGTATAGTTTTACGTGAGATATTATTCAAGTTTTCATGGGAATTAAATACTCAAGGGATAATATAAGGTATGCTTATTGGTTTCAATAATGAAGTAAAGTCATCAATGGAGGTTCTTGAGCACCAAACCAAAAGAAAAGGCTACAAGATCTATAAATAAGCTTACAAAAGTGTTATCTCATTGTGATTGTCATGTGATAGACTAAACTAAGAATTAAAATATTTCTTCCAAGATGTTTCATGTCATATTCATTATATTTTATCCTTGTTTAAGTTAGTTTAGCATGGTTTAAGATATTGTAATCAAGACTAAGTTTTAATATAACATTATACCATATTTTTTCTAGTTATTCATCCAACCAAAACTTGTTGGAAGATATTATAGGAACAATCAACTTCCAAAGGAGCTCCAAAATAATGCAAGGTCATTCAAACAAGTTACATTGCTAGTCCATAGAGGTATATTTTACAAGATACCCAACTCAAGGGTTGAGATTGAAGAATCCATAATAGGTCTGTGAGAAGATGTGGGGTTCCATTTACAAATGCATTACACTAGAGGTTATTATCTATCTAATAAATTAACCATTTGAATGATATAATATAAATAAATACTTGTATATCCTCAATGATGTTCAATTTTATGAGATAATGCATGAGCCCATAGGCATCAAAGTGGAATTATGGCCATTTTTGGCCCATATATAAAGCTTATGACTAGATGGATCAAGTTTATAATGGATGAGTAGAGGAATATATGTTATGGATGGAATGAGTGGACCAAAGAGATCATGCATCTTGTAAATCTTTTAAAACACTTTAAGTTGACTTAATGTATAGTTTGTCTAAATTCAGGAAAATAGGTCTCCATGGTGGTCATAACGTTTAGTAGCATGAAGTAGGTTTTTAACAAGCCCCAAGAGCTCATTCAAGCCTTGTAAATTCATGGAAAAGGTAAAGGATAAGTCTAAGTGAGCCAAACCATCACCAGGATGTCATGTAAGAATAAACAGACTAGTTCACTTATGTATTTTATAAGTCCACTAAAAAAGTATTACCAACCAAGATATTATAGTTATATGGGTTTATTTATGCCAAGAACATGATTTACAAGTTTTGTGTCTACACAAGCTTTCTATCTTAAGATATAAGTGTTTGAATTTGGACCTACATCTTGGGATGTTTGTACAAGTGTCAATTTTGAGCTTTACAAAATGACTATTTGGATTCAAAAATCTCTTAACAAGTTTAAAGTTAATCAAGATCCAATGGTCCACATGAGGTCACATATTGATAACATAAATCTAATGGTTCATGCTAGGGTTAAATAGGTTAAAAGGTCCCTAGGTTGAATCCCTTAAAGAGATATAAGTTGGACAAGATCTGATGGTGTGAGTTTATCAAGCCGAGATCTAATAGTGCATATTTTCTGATAAGGAGGTGGGTCTAAGCTAAATCAATGATTAGTGATACTTCATACATTATGATCTAATGATGCAAGATGATTCAAAAGGTTACGGAGCTTGAGAGGTTGACATGTGGCATAAGTAATGCTATAGACTAACAATGAATCTTGAGAACTAATGCGCAATTTACATGTGCCACTAGCTTAGATAGAGTTGACAAGTCAAGGGCAAGATCAATGGCTCTCACTTGATCATATAGATAAAAATTGATAATGTACCTAAAGTTCAAAATTTCAATATTTTGAGTCATGGTCGACAACTAATAATCAAAAGACAAGCCCATGACATTTTGACAAATGTCGATAAGGCAATTTTAGACTCGAACAAGGTAAAGATGAAGGAAAGTAGATTGAGGTCACTTTGGGCTGAACCAAATGGACATCATAAGATCTAGCATCACCATTAATTCTCCATAGGGAAAAAATAGGTATTTTAAACCTAATATAGATAAAATGTTGATAGTTTGAATGATGAAATGGGACCAAACATTACCAACAAAGCTCTATAGAGGCAAAATAGGTATTTTAGACCTAATATATACCAAGGGGTGGCAACTTATTATCAAATCAAGAACGTGGACCTATGAACTTATTTTATCAATAAAAAACTATAGGAAAACCAATAATCTTATATTATTTTTCCATCTATAGTATGTACCTATGATCTAAACATTAAGATAGAGCAAATATGTGATTAATGCAAAGGGTCCTCATCCTTCAACATGGCCATATTTTTGACAAACAACCACCTAAAATACACAAGGCCATATTTTTATCAGATCCATGAGCATGAAGTTTTATCATCAAGTGAGAGATGGTGTGAAGGATAAAAAAATTGTCTAGTGTTGGGAACTATAGCTAGGGGAATTCAATGTATTCTTGGGGCCTTATGGGGATTTTCAACTTGGTAAGCCATGTGTAGTGCCCTAATTAATAAAAAAGGTGGCAATGATTTCAATGGATAAAAAGGTGATAGTTCAAGTTCAATTAATGACCTAAGATAGTGTGTTCCCTCTCTGATGGTGTGCTCCCACATTCTCTCTCTCTCTCTCTCTCTCTCTCTCTCTCTCTCTCTCTCTCTCTCTCTCTCTCTCTCTCTCTCTCTCTCTCTCTCTCTCTCTCTCCTCCTCTCTCTATATATCCTAGTCTCATTCCCATGATGGGGGTTTTTAGCTCTTAGAACTTATCACTCTTTTCTAGGACAAGGATACTCATTGAGACTCTTACAAAAGTGTGCTCATCTGATATGGTTAAACCCTATCAAAATATTGTAAGAATTGTCTTTTGAATTAATATGATCAACTCTTAGCCTATCTCAGTGCTTAGATGTTTATGTATGGTGAATTTGTGAAGGGGATTCTTCTTATCTTAATATAATTATTTTTTCCTTTTCAAAGGTGTTTTCAAGATAACTTGCTAGTCTAGATTCGTGTTCTACTTGGAACATCTTCTATGAAACATTTATGCAACTAGTGATATTGGGTAATCCATAGTTGTCTTTTGTTGATCCAGTGTGTGTTCAAGCTTATATGAGTGTCCATTTAACTTGGTGCATCACCTTTTTATCCTTATTAGGATCCCTTATCCTCTTTCTAAACATTTTACCTATGAATCATTAGTTTATAATTAGTCTAGGTAAGCATCAAGAAGAATTTAGCCTTCTCTAGAGGTCCAACCCCACCATAGGTGATCCATAGCTTGGGATTGATCCCATTATGTAGCTTAGCTGGAAGTAGCCTAAATAACTCTCTCCAAGGGTGAAAATTGAGCCTACAATATTTTTTGGCTCACTTGATGGGACAACAATCCAAAAGGAAGATTGATCAAAGTTGATGTTGGTTTGATCAAATTTTCAATAGTTAAGCTCCTAAAAAATAACATATGGTGACTCCAAAATGAACAATCAACATTTTGGTGTTGAAAAATAGCTTCATCTCATGCCAAAGGTAATAATAAGGTTGCTTTCAAGAGGTATTCCCTTTGAATTTATTGAACTACCTTTAAATTCAACAAAAATATTAAGTTTTACTAATACACATCCATATCAAGGAACCTTTACTCCTAAGTTGTTTTCAATACCTACCCCTACAAGAGGAACTTTACTAAATCCTTTTATATCCATGGTATTCACTAGAGATTTTGTGTATTTTAATGGTCAAATTCCTTTGGACCTTGCCCAATATTATCCTATCCCAATTTTAGCCCTTAAAAGTGTTCCTTATTATGCTGGTGACCAAGGTATAACACCTTTTGAGCACCTCATGGATAGCCAATTTTTGTAATATCAATAATGTCACTAAGGAAAATATAGATATTAGGTTATTAGCTACTTTTTATAAAGAAAAGGCCCTTGATTGGTATAGAGGACTTGTTTCTAATTCCATTCAAGGGACCAATTAGGAGAGGCCTTATGTAAAATATTTGAGGATGAAAGTGACCATTTGTCACTTGCAGAGAAACTCACTACCATTAAGAGAGTTCCTCATGAAGTCATGCAAGACTTCAACACAAGGTTCCAAAAAAATTGGGATAGAATCCTAGTCTCAGTTAGAACAACCCCTAACTTTGCCTTTTTATATTATTTAAAGGTTTTGAATAGTGATATAGTAGTGATGATCCTATGGGAGGAAACACACTTCTAGATGTTTATGAGGTGGCCATCAAAGAAAAAAATTATCTAGTTTATGTTGGCAAGCTTACACATAGGACACCAATGCCTTTATTTCATAAAATTAGACCACCTCCTATTATTATCCCTCCACTATATGACATTCCTCCTACACCAACAATTATTGTAATACCTACACCAAAATAAAAGAAAGATTCCACTAGTGGATACAGTGATTCCCAAGACCAAAAGAACTTCCAAGAGCTCAAGAGCATGTTTAGGTATTTGGAAAATAAGCTAGTAAATGTTAAAATGTATAAGGTTTTCAATAGGGCTTATCAAGTTTCATATCAACCTCAACAACAAACTTCTCATTCAAATAGGCCACCATACAAAAGTAACTACCAAGGGCAAGACCAAAGTCAAAACTAAGGACAAGGGCAACATGGCTAAAATAAGTAGAACAACTACAATCCTAATGTTTTTAGCACTTCCAATACCTTGGTACCAATTCAAATTGATGTGTATTGAGAAACAAAGGAAACCATACCTTGGAATCAATCTTTTGGTCCACATATAATCCCAAATATTGACCTTAACCAAGCCTTCAATGATTAATGGTAGTAAACTACTAATTTTGGGTAAAAATAAGCTATCACGGCCCAAAATGTGGAGGCACCTATAATGACCAAGATAGAAGAGCCTCCACAAGGTCAAGAGTATAATAAGGGACCAAACTAGCTAGATGCCACCATGGTCAATTATGAGCAAGAAGAGTGTTATAAATCCAAATAGTAGGATAGTTCTAACCAAGCCTACATATCGATGACAATAAATAAAATATTTAAAAGAAGGAACATGGATGGTAACCAAAAAGTAGACAAATATATTACTTCCATTATTACTTAATTGATAAAGCCAAATGAACTTGATATCACTCCAAATGTTCTAGTACCTCCAAGGCTCACAATGGTAGCTCCCAAAGCACAAGAAAATGTTGGTGGTTCACCCATCAACATTATTGAACAAATGAATAAATCTAATGTAAGTGTGCCAATGTGGGATATGCTCTCCATGCTTGGTCAAGTGGACATTATTTAAGAAGGTTTGTCTAAGATTAATGTTACAATAGTTGCAAATAAACCACCAAGCAAGGTGAATAAATTTCTCACTAATGCAGTAAAAGGGCCTAATGAAAGGAAACAAAGTAATGTGGTCAATCCTCATCCCTTATACATTTTAGTGATCATTAGCAACTCTCTAGTACACAATTGCTTAGTGGATAGTGGGGCTAGTTCCTCAGCAATGCCAAAGTCCATAGCTAATCATCTTGGTCTAAAATATGATCCCTAATCCAAAGGGGTAATGTAACTAGATGTTTCTTATACCAAGCCATATAGCATAATTAGAGACCTCAATATGACCCTGCACACTTGTCCTTGTGTCTTAATGGTTCAATATGTTTTTATCCTTGATTTACCTCATCACTTTTCACTATGCTTGTCTAGAGAGTTAAAAACAAATATAGGAGGTTATCTTGCAATATATTGGTCATATATAACATTTAGAACAAGATATGGGGCCAAATTTTCAATCAAAGCTAAGCCCATTGCACAATTACACATAGAACCCTATAGACTAAATAATGTCAACATCAATTTCACCATCATTGATTAGGATAATTTGCAATGGGGAAAGAATTAAACACTCATCTAGAAGAGGTACCATACATGTTCCTGGATGAGTGATGGAATGATAGCCAATTGGTGGACCCCTTAAAAGGTGTTGAAGAAAGTGACTTAGGTGTCTACTATTTGCATGAATAAATCTAGTCCATGCCATCCTTTATGAGGCCTCAAGAAGACCCTAGTGGTTTATGTAAGTTATTCTTTAATGGTTCAAGAATAAATCATGGAGTGGGTGTAGGTGTTATGCTAATATCCCCTTTAAATGATAAGTACTTCTCTTCATATAGGTTATAATTCAGTTGTTCCTACAATGTAGTAGAATATGAAGGTCTCATCCATGGCCTTCAATGGGATCATAAGAGAGGGATTAAGCAATTTAAAGTCTATGGGGATAGTGATTTGGTTGTACACCAAGTCAAAAGCTAAAATGTCACTAGAAACCCTTTAATGAAGTCCTACAAACATAGAGTGTAGGACATAATTGAGGACTTTGAGGCCTTCAACATCCAATTAGTGCTAAGAGGCCAAAATCAACATGCTGACAAACTAGCAGTTGTGGGAGATCATTTTGACATCCCCAATGAATTGAAAAAGACCAAGGTGCGACCACATTTCAAAGTGGTAGTAAAATCATTAGTGCTAGATAATGAAGCTCATTGGCATGTTTTTGAAAATGACAAACATATTTCATGTTTCTTGAAAGAAGAATTAGAGTTCTCTTCTCTTAACAAAGGAAACTTATAGCATCAGTATGAGGATAATATAGTTCAATTAAGGTCCAATAAGATTACTAAAGGGCTATTCTCCCTAGAAGGTCTCTTTCATGAATGGGACCATATGAGGAAGGATAAAGTAGTGATGTCAACTAATGAAGAGAACTATGAGAGAGTTATTATCTTTGAGGATAAGCTCTTCAAGCTTGGAAAGGTAAGCACTAAATATGAAAATCATGATTTCATAGAGCTTTGTAAGGAATATACAGACATCCTTTCTTGGTAATATAGTGACATAAGGTGTTTTGATCCCAAACTGGCCCAATACACTATAGAGATAGAGGCTAATTTTCAGCCTGTCAGGCAGAAGTAGGGGCCCATAAACCTCAATATTAAAAATCTCATGTGAAATAAATTTCCTAATATTATTTAATTCTAGGATCATATTCCCAATTAATCACTCTTCATGGGTAGCTAATCTAGTACCTATCAGGAAGAAGAATAGGGAGATCAGAATGTGTGTGGACTCTGGGGATCTTAATAGAGTTTCTTTGAAGGATCATTACCATCTACCATACATGGAACAACTCTTGCAAGTAATTTCTATTTTAGAACATGTATCTCTCCTAAATGGGTATTCAAGTTATAATCAAGTGATAATAAGAGAGGAAGACTAGTACAAGATTGCCTTCACCATCAATTGGGGCACATTTGCTTATCATAAGATGCCTTTTGGATTATCCAATGCTGGGGAAACCTTTCAAAGAGCAATGGAAATGGCCTTTTAAGGGTTTATAAATGAAATGGTACTATTCTACTTAGATGACATCATAGTATCTTCCAAGAAAGCTAGTGAGCACATGGACCATTTGAGGCTGATATTCTAGAGATGTAAAGAGTATGGGATCTATTTAAACCCTAAGAAATGTGTTTTCTATGTCCATGAAGGTAATTTTTTGGGTCACATTGTCTCAAAATAAATATTATCCATTGGCCCTAATAGAGTAAGTGTTATCTTAGACTTATCCTTGCTAAACAATAAAGGGATCCAAAGCTTCCTTGGTAAGATTAATTTTGTGAGAAGGTTCATACCTAGTTTTGCAAACTTGGTCAAACCTATCACCACCATGATGAAGAAGATCCAAGTGTTTACTTAGTTAGATAAAGGTAATGCAGCTTTTAAAGCCATAGAACAAGTTATTACCCAAGCCCCCTCACTCATAAATCTTGATTTATCCAAGGACTTCATCTTAAACACTTTGTTAACATTGATAACATATCAACTATGTTGATATAGAAGAATGGTGAAGGATTGGAGTATCTAATTTCCTTTTTGATTCAAGGGTTGGAATGATATGAGGTGAGGTACACTTTAATTGAGAAGAAAGTTCTTATAGCCTTAATAAGCCTTAATAATTTCATGCTAATGCTCTCCAACAACAAGATCCATCTTATGGTGTCTCATCCTAGTGTTAGGGACTTCCTCCTTAATAAGGATTTGAATGAGAAGAGAGTGGGGTGGATCAAAAAGGTCATGAAATATAACATAAAGATCAAGGTCACCAAGCTGGTCAGAGGTAAGGGCTTGTGTGAGCACATGGTAACTAACCTCTATGAGGATAAAGAAGCTATTTTGGTGACCCAAGACAGCTCACAAGTAGGTATAACTCCACTTCAAAAGAGATGGATTCAAGACATAACTAACTTCTTGATAAAATGAGAATGCCCCTAAGGTTTAGATAGAGCCAAAATAAGGTATTTCAGGCTTCAATCTATACCTTATACTTTAGTTGATGGTGTTTTTTAAGAAAAGACCTCAATGACATACTCCTTAGGCACATCGCTGATGACCAAGTGACCAAGCTCTTGGAGAAATTCCATAATAGACTTGTAGGAGGCCATTTTGCACCTAGAACCACTAATATAAATGTAATGAGTGATAGTTATTGTTGGCCTAATATTTTCAAGGATGCTCATGGATGGGTTAGAAAATGCTATAAGTGTGCCCTATTTGTAAGAAAGTAGAAACTAGCAGCCCTTCTACTCAATCATATTTAGGTGGAGCAACCCTTCATGAAATGGGGGTTAGAATTCATAGGGATGATTAATCTACCATCAAGTGTAGGGCATAAATGGGTGCTCACTATAATTGACTACTTCACCAGGTGGGTGGAAGCCATTGCTTTAAAAGAGGCTAATGAAGATGCATTTTTGGACTTTTATAATAACTTATGACCAGATTTAGTGTTTCAACCACCATAATTTCAGATAATGCATTGGCATTCCTTGGTATGAAGGAAATTGAGTGGGATTTTAAATTGGGAATTTACCTTAACACATCTTCAACTACTATCCTAAAGGAAATGTGCTGATAGATTCCATAAACAAGAATTTTCTATGGATCATCAAAAGGACCATGGAAGAGAATAAGACAACATGGTACACCAAGCTAAGGATAACCTTATGGGATGATAGGGTGACTCCTAAAACTACCATTGGAAATTCTCCATATGTTCTTATGTATGGAAGTGAATCCAAATTGCATATCTCTCTTGATCTACCCACATTAGAGCTAACCCATCAGCTTGAGTTGATGGAGGATGAGTGCATGAATGTGAGAATGATATAGCTCATGGAGTTAGAAGAAACTAGGGAGAGTACTATAAAAAATTTGGAGTCACACCAATATTAGGTCAAAATTACCTTTGAAAAGAGAGATAAAATAAGAAACTTCAAGGAAGGGGACCTAATCCTTAAGTGATACTCAAATAAGGCCAAGCTAAGCAACCATACCAAGTTTGATAACTTGTGGAGTTTTCCTTATTTGATCCATGGATGTAAGAAACACAATGATTTTCAAATTTCCAAAATAGATGGAGAGTTATTACCCATCCCAATCAATCTCATTCATTTTAAGCCTTTTTATTAGAAACATTGCATCCATTCTAACATATTATATATATTAGAGTAGCTTTTATGCTTTCCTCTAATTGCCTTGCACAAATTTATTTTTTATTGTGTATTTCCTTTTCAATAAGTTCCTTGGGCACATTGTTGTTCTATTTATTTTAATCTTGATTCTTTAGGAAAGATTCTAGATAGGGATAGCCTTGTGTTACCTTCATGATTAGTTGAGAGAAGACTTGGGACCCCATATGCCCAATAGACTAGTCAAGGCAAAATGGACTAGGTTCTCAAGCATAGTAGACATGCTTCCTTATGAGTCACTAGAGATGTTGACCATTTTTAGACCACATACCAAGCTTGTGCCTAAATAGATTAGGTTGATAATGGATGAGTAGAGGAACATATGTTTTGGATGGAATGAGTACACCAAAGAGATCATGTAGCTTGTAAAGCTTTTGAAACACTTTAAGTTAACTTAAAGTGTAGTTTTTCCAAATTCAAGAAAATAGGTTTCCATGGTGGTCATAGCATTTAAGAGCATGAATAAGGTTTTGCATAAGCCCTAGTAGCTCATTTGAGCCTTGAAAATTCATGCAAAAGGTTAAGCACAATCCTAAATGAGCCAGACCATCACTAAGATGTCAAATAAGAATAAATAGACCAGTTCACTTATGTATTTTATAAGTCCACTCATAAAGCATTAACTACTAAGATATTATAGTGTTATGGGGTTATTCAGGCCAAGAACATGTTCTATAAGTTTTGTGTATGTACAAGATTTTGATCTTAAGATCTAAGTGTTTGAAGTTAGACATGTAGCTTAAGACGTTTGTACAAGTGTCAAGTTTGAGCTTCATAAAATGACTATTTAGACTCAAAAATCCCTTAATGAATTTAAATTTGATCAAGATCTAATAATCTGCATGAGCTCACATAATGACAACATGGATACAATGGTTCATGTCAGGGTCAAATAGGTTAAAAGTTCACTAGATTAAATCCCTTAAAGAAATACAAGTTAGATAAGATTTGACGGTGTTGGTTTATCAATCCAAGATCCAATACACTAACAAAGAGGTGGGTCTGATCTAAATCAATGATCAGTGTCACTTTATACATTATGATCCAATGGTGTGAGATGAGTCAAAAGGTTAAGGAGATTGAGAGGTTTACATGTTTCATAAGTGTGTAAGGCTATATAATGATAATGAATCATGAGGACTAACACATGATTGACATGTGGCAATAACTTGGATAGAGTTGACAAGTCAAGGGTAGGATTGATGGCTCTCACTTGATTATACAAATCAATAATGATGGTGTAAATAAAGGTTAAAATGTCAATAATTTGAATCATGGTCAATATCCAATAAGCAAAGGGCAAGCTTGAAACATTTTGATGAAATTTGATAAGGCATTTTTAGACTTGGGCAAGGAAAAGACGAAGGAACCTAGCTCTAGTTTGGTCTGGGCTGAACTAGATGGACATTATGAGATCTAGCATCACCATTAAGGCTCCATAGGGACAAAATAGGTCTTTTAGACCCAATATAGATAAAGGGTCAACAATTTGAATGATGAAATGGGATCAAGCATTACCAATAGAGCTCCTTAGAGGCAAAATGCGTCTTTTAAATGTAATATAGACCTAGGGGTGGAAACTTATTGTCAAATCAAGAACATGTACTTATGAACTTATTTTGTCGATCAAAAATATAGGAAAACCAATAATCCTAGATTGATTTTCTATCTATAAGATTGACCTATGATCCAAACATGGAGATAGAGTAGATATGTGATTAATGTAAAGGGTCCTCATCTTTCAGAATGTTCATATTTTTTACAAATAACTTCCTAAAATGCATAATGCCATGTTTATATCAAATCCATGAGCATGGAGTTTTGTCCTCAAGTGAGACATGGCATGAAGGATCAAAGAAAAGGTCTTGTGTTGAGAACTACATCTAGGGGTATTCAATGTATTCTTGGAGACTTATGGAGATTTTCAACTTGGTAAGCCATGTGTAGTGTCCTAATTGATCAAAAAGGTGGCAAGTATTTCATTGGATAAAAAAGGTGGTAGTTCAAGTTTAATTAATGACTTGAGATGGTGTGTTCCCTTTTTGATGGCATGCTCCCACATTCTTTCTCTCTCTTCTCCTGCATATTCTAGTCTCATTCCCATGATGGGGGTTCTCATCTCTTAGAATTTATCATTCTTTTTTGGGGAAATGATACTCATTAAGACTCTTAAAAAAGTGTGCTTGTCTGATATGGTTAAACCCTATCAAAATATTGTAAGAACTACCTTTTGAAGTAACAGGATAAACTCTTTGCCTATCTCTTGTCTTTAATCAGTGATTATTATGCTTATGTATGGTGAATTTGTGAAAGATATTATTCCTAGTTTAATATCCTTCTACTTACCTTTTTGAAGGTGTTTTCAAGCTAACTTATAGGTCTAGATTAGTGATCTACTTGGAACCTCTTCTATGAAACATTTATGCAACTAGTGAGATTTTGAGATTGTGTAAGCCATAATTGTATTTAAATAATCTAGTGTATATTAAATCTTATATGAGTGTCCATTTAAATTTTTTACATCACCCTTTTATCCTTATTAGGATCCCTTATCCTCTTTTTAATACTTTTCCCTATGAAGCATTAGTTTAGATGAATATCAATATGAAGCTGACCTTTTCTAGAGGTCCAACCCCACCATAGGTAACCCATAGCATAGTGTTATTACCATTGTGTATCTCAATTAGAATGATCCTGAATAAATATCTCCAAGGGTTCAAATTGAGCCTACAATAGGAATTACAAGGAGTTATAGGCTCTTAGTCTCCTTAAGATACATGTTAGTTCTAAATGATAATGGAAGGCTTGAAAAAGCCTTGTTTGAAAATTTAAAACCCTCATAAAGGTAAAATAGATTTGGGATAGTGAATGATAAGTATAAAGTATGGTCATATTTAATAAGAACACAAAAGTTATAGAAATTCTTAAAATTGCAAGTTTGGTCTTAAGCTGAAACATGCTAGGACAATTAGAATGAGGTTTAGATCCATATTTGGAAGTTATCCAAATGGTAGGGTTAGTTTTATAAGAGAGTTAGGCTTGTTTGAGATAAAAAACCATCATAAATAACTCCCAACTAACATAAAAAATGTAATTCATTGGAAGAACACTCCTCTCACCCTGTAGAGGACTGTGTATCTTTCTAGGGTTTCTAAGGACCTAAAAAATCCACATCTTGTGATTTATGCATCTAAATTAGATGAAATTTGGAAGGAAGATGAGGTACACTATATGTTAAGCAAGTGAAAAGGTATAAAGGTGTTAAATTTCCTACATAGAAAGTTAAGTGAGTTTCCAAACTTGCATACCTTGGAAACATAGTTTAAGCCTATTTAGCCTAAGTCTTGACTCATCTAAGGATTGGAAGCTAGTATACAAGTCCAATACCAAGTGAAAAAAATAAAAATGACTATAATGGAATCTAAAATATTATATACTACATAAAAAAACCAAGGATAGAGGTCTAAATCCACCTAGACCCTCAATCAACTTGAAAGCTTGTGTCCCTTGTTGTGACAGAGTACAAACTATAGGGTAAGTCAAGGAAGATTATGATTTGTAAAATTGGTGTTTGTTGTTTCCAATGATTATAGATCATTCTAATAAAACCTATGAAGTCTTCATATTAGATAATGAAGGTAGTTTTTATAACAATCCTTAAGGTGATTAAGTCATGGGATTGACTCCTATGTGATATCTCACCCACATCTATAAATCAATTGGGGATGATAGGATTATACCACATAAGAGGTTTTGTGTAATGTTAAGACCATAAGGATCTCAAACAGTCCTCAAAGTGAATAATACAAGTTTTCAAAGAATTTAAAAGCCTTGAGATGATGTTTAACACTTGGTTCAAGCTATAATGTGTCTCTAAGAGCCTTATGGATTGAATAAAAGTTGATTATAGGTTACATGGAAGATAAGAAGAATACTTGTGTGGGCAAATAGGATAATGAGCCTAGTTCCCAAGCTCTCTAAGAGAATTTATTTACAATGGTCAATATAATCTAATTGTTGGAGCATGAAGAGGACATAATCATTGTTTCCAAGAGTCTAAGGAGCCTTGTAGGTTGAAGATAACATTGTGTGGCATGAAAATAAGTTACAAAGCTTGGAAACACTTCAAGATGAAGAGATGAACTCAATACCAAAGCCAAGGTAGAAAATTTGTCACTAAGATGAAACTAAATCATGGATGTTATGGGTTTTTGGAGACTCTTATGAGTCATCACACTTATGTACAAGTATACACTTAACCCTTAAGAATCATGATGAAAGTTATGAGGAGATATCAAAAGGTTTCCCAGCAAATGCAAAGTGAAAAAGGATGTTTAACCATGATTGAGATGCACATTGAAGAGGCTATTCGAGAGTAAAGATTGATGTGGAAGGCTTCAAGGATAATTAATAAGGACTATGATTACACTTGTAACTACCAATTTAGGTTAAATATGCCTATTTCATGACCATTATGGAAAGTAAGGCAGATTTTAGGTCTAATTAACATGCAATAGAGTAGAGGTGGATTGATTAATGCTTTGTGGAAGTCAAATAAACCATGTTACACTATTATAATTGTAAGATAATAAGTGGAATCTAAGTTTAACATGTGCATGCCTCTTCGAAGGTTAGTTATGCATAATATAATTCCCTTTATGCCACACTCCATTGAAGATCATCAAGTAAACATGTATGATATCACTAGAAAGGAGATATTAGCCTAATTTTTAGTTTGTTTTCTTCATGAATAGGCTGAACATGACTACAAAAACTACATTTAGCCATTTTGGTAGTGATATCCCCCTTAGTTTCAAATAAATTTGGTTGAAGATGCCCATTATTATATCCCTATTTAGTGTATGAATAAACTCTATCCACTTGTAATACTAGATTTCAATCCTTTGAATCAATAAAAGACTTATTTACCTTCTCCTACACTTATTTTCCATGTGAAATGATGAAGTTGTTGATATAACCTAGTGATTGAAAGATTTATTCCTTGGTTAGTGTCCATCTTTCTAACCTCTTTGCAAGATAGGATTTATTTTGTAGGTTATAGGTTGTGTTAAATCAACTTTGGTTGAACAATCAACCATGAAAGGGTGTCTTTCATTTTGATTTAACCTTTAGTTTATGACATTTATTTGAAATACTAATGTAAGAGAGATAACTTTAGGATTTGTGTAGGTATATCAGTTCTTTTAGGTGTCATTATGCAAATCCCAAACTAGTTAAGGAGGATTATATTTTAGTGCATCACCTTTTTTGATTTTAGCTTCTTTATTTTATGTTCCCTTTCTACCTTTTCCTTGAAATTTGCAATAGTGTTAATGTAGTTTAGATGATCAATTAAGGGATCCAACCCTCTCTAGAGGATCACTCCAACCACAGGCGACCCATAGCCTTGGAGTGATCTCATTGTGTTAATTAAGTGATTCTTGAAACACCTCCTCAAAGGGTGCAACTCAAAGTGACAAAAATGTCTCATATCTTCTCTTTCTAAATAAATTCCTCAAAAAATATCATTCCTTCACATAATATAAACTCTCCTTGTTCTTATTCTCATCTATGTTACTATCATGAGTGACATTTGAAAACTTTATTTCCTTATTTTGAAATGAATCCTCTACAAATTTATAGTGATGATAATAACTAAAATAATTATTTCCTTATCTGGCTTGTGTGAAAACTACCTCAATAAGAAGAATAATACTTAGACATTAATTCCAAGTCCACCATTTGTATAACTCATTTTCTAGATTAACTTTGATCCAAATCCTTTTATGTGTTTCTCAAATACTCTAGCCTTAGGATAGAATACCTTTATCAACATGATCATAGATATGATCATTAATTACATATGCATCATTAACATGATCAATAACACCATAAATAGTATCACCATTAAAAAAATCATGCTTATCAATAAAAAATAATAATAGGATCATTAGTGGAGGTAGAAATATCAACATAATTAGAGTTAGTAAAATTAGAACTATCAACATACTATTTTTAATGCTTCTTAGATTTGTTTTCTTCTTCCTTAAGTTAACCTTCTCCCTTGAATAAATGAATTGAGTTTCCTCAATCTCTTATTTTATTTTCTACATTTAACAAGATAATCCTCAATAAATTATTTTTCATACAACTTATTCAACTAACGCTACATTTAATTCAACACATCCATCCCTTCAATATGAAAATGAGGCTCATGTGCAATATTTATTAGTATCTTTCCTACCACATGATATTTACTATTGTAATATAGATTCACTTATTCTTTGGTGTAAGTAACCCTTTCCTTACCAATAACAACCTTTCACAAGCCCATAGTACTTAATACATGTTTCATAGATGACTCCCAACCTTTGAAATTATGTCCCTTCAACATAGAAACCCCAAAAAATATCTATATCTTTTAACAAACACCTTAGATACTTCTAGAATGAATTCAACCTCATTTTCAAAAAATACAAAGAACATAGCCAACCTAAATTTTTATGACCTTTCAAAATAATTAAAAATATGGGAAAATTACCCCTTAGCTTAGAGTGGATAATTTCTTTTAAAATGCTCATTAATAAATTATGACCTTTCCATGTTAAATTATGTGGAAGGAATTTTATTAAGGTATTTAAATTAGTTAGTTTTAAATGCAAATAAAATTAGGGTAGACCATTACTCGAGGATTGATTTGGTGTTCACCTATGTGTCATCATTTTATTATCTAGTTATTTGATTTGACTTATTTTGATGGATACTTTATAAGCAAAATTTAGTTTTAAAAGTGGCATTTAATCAATATTATTTAAACTAATAGTACTTTAATTTACATGTACCTTCATATACATTGGTCCATGAAAAATAAATGGCTTCTCTCCCTTATGTTCTTATAGAAATCACATATTTTCCATTTATTTATTATGTTTTATAATTAAGCTAATGCCTTTCCAATGAATTCAAATTTGATATTTGGGGTATAAGGTCACCCTAAAAATATTATCCCTCAACTACATTCACATTTTTTTCATATTTAAAAGGAAGAATTAGTGCTGACATGGTTCTCCCTCTCATCCTATATGTAATACAACATACACTTGTTGTAAGAATCTATTGACCTCGCACTATGGTATACATGCACAACATAAATTTTATAACACTATCCTTCCAATATTTTGAAAATGTTATTATTTAATTGGGATGTGAGTAGGTATAGGATTTTCCCATGTCTTCTTTTGGTTTTGATGAAATATAACTATATTACTTTAGAAAATATTATAGATTATTTAAAAAACCTAGGTGGGTGTCATAGTATCACACACCAAATTATAGAATACAAAATTATTAAAACCTCTTAGGAAAGTATTAAAATAAATTATATAAGTGGTCAACATGAGTCATCACAAGTTTAAAAAAACATTATAAAACAATGAAAAAAATAACCAACCATCAAAAAAGATCAATAATAGTCAAATCATCTTGGTCATTTATTTTGTCCCAACTAGTATCTGGTAGGTTATCACTCTCTAATGAGGGATCCTAATTAGTGCTTACATTTATTTTTCATTAATTTCCTTCATGTTATCCTAAGGTTGTGATTGTATACCATTTAGGATGTCTTATAAGGAGAGATGACTAAGAAAAAGAACTTTTTATGATGGGGAGGAAGAAACCAACCACCACACTACATTGAATGATTTGTATGTATCCACATGACCCACACTATCACCTTGAGTTCATTTCACACTTGTACAACCTATTACATCATGTGCCTCTTGTGTAGTGATAGGGAACATCCCACACAACCTCCATACTTTGAGCTCCTCCACACAACTCCTTGCACTATATACATCCAATTTTAATAGCTAAAAGTGGATTATGTTTATTACATTACCAAATTAACAAAAATAAATGACATATGACTAAGTATATAATAAATTATTTAAAAACATAATGCAAGCCTTGAATTTTAATCTAAAAATAGTAAACATGCAAAAGGAAAATTGAGAATTGAGAATTTAACTTGAAAGAGAAACAAATGCAAAGGAATAGTTAAACCCTATATGAATTTATGATTTCTCAATGTAGATCTAGTATTTGAAAGACTGTAGCTAAATGTGTACCAAATTTGATGTTTTGATTCCACATAAATAATAATTGTGGCTATGGAATTCATGTCCAAGGAAGTATTAGGAATAACATGTTTTATTAATTATTCATGTCATCCTATTCCCATTTTGTACTATACTCATTTTCAAATTTTGAATTTTCTTATGTCACTTTAAAATTGAATGGAATGCCTATTTGTACATGCTATTTAAATAATTAATGGTTATAATTGTTTGATTTTTATTTTAAATTATCTTTAACTTGATTTCTACAAAAAAACCCAATACAAAAAGAGAAGGGAATAAATATTTGGGTTTGGAAACCATAAAGGAGTTACACTATACATTTCCACATACAATAATCAAACCCCTCATAGCTCATGTGAAAAAAGAATGGATAAATTGAGTGAAGTATTCAACCTCATTTTCACCAAGTGTGAGATGAAATTATATGTATATTCACCTAATCCTTATTTTGGTACAATATGCAATAGATAATTGATGTAAGCCCTTTATAAGTGATAAATCAATGTAGAGTGTGCCTAGACTTAAAAATGAATGACTAACAATAGAAACCCTTTGGAAACTTCTTAGGAACCTCAATAACACTATTTTTTTACTTGTCTTAAAATTATAATATATTATTTGGATATATAGGCTTCCATTTTTTGAATTAAATACATATTGGTGCACAAAAGTAGATAAATAAAAAGGCAGATAACCAACAAAAATATCTAAACATCAAAGTGATGTGACCATGGGTAGAAGGTTCTATAAAATAAAGGAGATAGAAAAGGTTGGTATGCCATGTCTACCTAGGGTAGAATTTGTGGGACCAACTTTTCCATACAAAAAAAAAGAAACATTCAGATAAAAAGAGAAGATAAAGAAAATAAGCCTATGGGCACAAAACTAACATGACAAAATGAAAAAAAAAGAGAGGAGACCATGATATGACATAAAGAGGATGGAGAGAGATGAAATCACATAAACGAGTGAAAATAATCACCTAATTAAATGTGATTATCCATATGTAAAAAATAGTACTTAAAAAACAAGGCTTATACAAAAATTAGGTATTTACACAATACCCCTATTTTGATGTGTGTATGTGAGTGTTGCATGTGTCTATCAAATTAAAATGATACATAATTTAAGAATGTACATTGAATTACCATAGGAATAGGAGGAGGAATATTTTTTCATGCATCTGTCCATATGTCATTTCATAAATTTTAGTATATCTATCAATAATGGCCATTTTACAACAAGTAACTAATGTCATATCTACTCATTACAAGTATTTATATTTTTTAAATTAAAATTTATTGATTTGAAATTAAAATATAAATGAGCATATGAACAAATACAACTAATTTATATGTGAATTTCTATTGTTATAACTTGATAAATAATGATCACTATTCCATTCATTTTGTTTAAAATGTTTTTGACAATTGTTAGACATATCCACCACTTATTTAAGAGATTTAACAACCTAACCCACTTCTTGATCAAGTAAGTGGACAATTTTTGTTCAAATAGATTTTAATTTTTTATTAGTATACTTCACTTAGTATCAGCTTAAAAATTATTTAATAATTATCTAAGTGATCCACACCATGGGGCCTAGGATCAAGTGTGTGGGGGAAAATCAAGTTATGGTTATGCAAAGTGAATGCACAATGTGTTTCTTATGATTTCTAACTCTATTCTTAACTTTTAATAAGAAAGAAACAAAATATGAGGGGTGTGTACTTGGCTAATGTTGTGCTCATTGATGAAAATAAAAAGTGATAACTCCTTTTTGGTGAGGAAGGACTACCTATAATAAGACAACACTATACTAGATTTTTAGTTAGACAAATATGAAGGGTGGAATGCCTAGCATATGCTAGATCCAAGAAGCATGATCTTCCTTAGATAGCTGTCAATCCACTCCCCTAATAACAAATAGTGTTGATAAAATAAAGAAAAGGTAGTTACATTTAAAGTTATAAAAAAGGTAAATGCTTATGACAAAAATAAATAAAATACTTGTTCCATAGAATGATTAAATGTAACACGATGGGTCAATACCATGCCAAAATGAGTTAAGACCTAGTTTAAAAAATCTAAATAGGATTTAAAAATAGATCAAAAATAGAAAATAGCTTTTGGTTGGGGAAAATAGGGTGACAATAACAAACTATTATGTTTTTGATAGGTGACCAATGATGGTTGATTTGACTGGTGATGGTTAGGTCATCAGTGATGGTTGCTATAACTGGTGATGTTTGTAGGAATTGGCAATAGTTACCTAGGGGATCTTGGTAGGATATTAAATTGGAGTTGAAAAAGGAATGATGGGTGGATAGGGGTCTAAATGTGGATTTGAAAGATGTGAAATGAAGTGTAGGTAGTCCAAAAGATATGAAATGAGGTGTGGGTGGTCTGCTTAAGATAACAAAGTTAACAAAGAAAGGAAATACTAAAAATAAGTAAAGAATACCTATAGAATCCAAAAGGGATACCAACAGTAATCTGAAGAAAATTGGCTAGTATAACAATACTTCATCCTTAAAAAGTCATGTGGAAAAAGTCTTAGGTTTCTTGGATACCTGTATAAAGGAAATAAGAGGGTCTGGATGTAAATTTTATGATCCTTAGCTCTTCCAACAACCCTCATTTTATAGCAAGAAGTTGCTAAGTGAGGAAGAAAGAAATTGCTAAATTGGCCAGGGATAAAGATGCTAATTCAAAGTGATGCTAAGCTATATGATTCACATGGGAAAGTTTCTATTTTACTCATGCTTCTCTCACACATAGTTGGAAGTGACTTTAAAGTAAGCTCGATGGTGGTCAGGCTTACCAGCACTGGTCGAGGGCCAAAGGTAGAATGGGTGAAATTTAGTTTAAAAGAAGGTAGATTTAAAAAGGTCAAGTTAGCAAATCAATAAATGGGCTAAGTTAACTAGGTGGTCAACTAGTTCCAGGGTCGGGTAGGGGTTTAAAGTGTGGGTTTGACATCAAAAAATGGTTGAGGTACAATTTTCAAGTGTCTACATAATGTTGTATTCAAATAAAACAAACATAACACATCTAATAGAGAGGTATTTATTTGTAAGAAATGCAACTTATACTCATTAATGAATAATAGGGAATACCAATAAAATGTGTTATAATGCATTTATTACAAAATATATATGTAAAACATGCTATCTGTGTTATGAATATGTATTGCATCAACCCTTATCCACATGCATATATTATATATTTATATAGAAAAATATAAGAGTAGTTACAATTGATATCGATTAATAATAATATGGTTGAGTTGTTACATATTCTAGGTTGGATAATAATTGAGCTTTCATGTTGGTGGAAACTAACTATTAAACCAAAAATATACCTCACTAGAAAGTGACACCGAACAAGCCATGAAGTTAGAGTACATTGATAGATAGATGTGCTAGAGAGAAGATAAGTGTGGGAACATAAGTCTATGAGTGAGGTAGAACATAGGATAGTAAGTGAAGTAGTGTGCATTGAGGTGCATTGATTGTGATCTGAGAAGATCAATGCACAAAAATCTATAAGCATGTACAAGACTTGTGCATAAGGTTGAAAATAATATTTAGACAATGGAGGGCATAAGATTGCATGAGTGGTTTAAGATCTATGAATTAAAACAAATGAGTATTGTATTTGACTATGCAATATTTACACATGGATCATTCCTCCTTTCTTGAAGAGTAATGGTATTCATTGTGTCTATGTGAAGCTAAGAAAACCACATGTGAATTTGTTGAGATTTGTACCACTTGGCTTGATCAACATATTATCCAGCCTTGACCACTCAAAAAAATTGATGTGTGCCATGGTGGGTGTGTGTGTCTTTCACTTCAAGGATTTGGTCCTTCTCTATGGGGTGAAAGTGTTCAAGATCAAAATCAAAAGGATGTTATGTCATGGATGTCTCAAAAAGTGGTAGAGTGTAAAGCTTATCAAGTTACACATTAAAGGTTAGGTGCATGCCCAAATATTGAGATAGATCAAGAACAAAGGCATTCTCACCATCTGCATATAGAATGGTGTAATGACCATAGATTAGAGGATTGATCTTCTAGTGTGAGCCTTTAAATCATTCTTAATAAATTTTTAACCTAACTTTATCACCAACTTAGAAATCATGAGGTGTGTGATGTGTGTCATGGCATTCCTTATACTTAACTTATGTGTGAGAGAAAATATGTTGAACTTGATGATAAATAGACTAGATGTGTCACATAAACTTCTTGTCTTTGTTTGATTTCCATTGCTGTGTGCATGACTTAGTGCGAGCTAGTGTGTGGTAGGAAATATATAGAGGTGATGAAGGTTGAAACCTAATACATGTCTTGAATGGACTATGACCTGTAGATATATGAAAAACCCTCTTGTAGGCATGTTGAATGTACAAAATATTGTCATCCCAGTTACAAGCATGTGTGCAATTGTAAATTTATATAATATGAACATGTGTGTGGTTGGCCACTTTGGTTTTCCCATCTATCTATGGATGAAAATCCATTACCTAATCTAGATATGTACCCATTAAATCCTATAATGCTTGCTAAAAATGACTTAAAAATCATGGATATTTATTAGATATGATAGATGTTGGTATCCCAACATAAACCCAAACATGGTTGAATAAATCTTACATAGTGCCAGTTACATCGATGTCTTTCTTTCATGTGACCATGATATCCATATTAAAAAAACTATCCACTAAAATCAACACAACATCATGTTGTTGGCTTATTGCATATAGCCCAGTCATGAAATACATGTTGATATATTCCCATGTCCTAGATGGAATTGATAAATGTGTGTAAATTCCTAGCTTCCTATTTGTGGGTTTGTTATTTAAAAAATAATGCAAGACTTAATGTGGCACTCTACTCTATGCATATGTGTGACTAGTAAAAATGTAACTACAATGGAACTAGAGTATTTTTCATGCCAAAGTGTCTCGAGGTCTTGGTGTAATGTGCCTCCTAGATAATTCATTATCGAGGTGTGACAAAGGGAACACAAAGATGTTTGATATTTTATAGAAGATGCTCAAATAAATAAAACTCCTAAACTTATTCAACTTGATTGAGGCTGGTGTTAGTTTCTACAAAGTCCTGGCCAACTAAGTAGATAGTTACCCAATATATAAAGTTGTGACCATGAATGTCCAAGACTATGATGAGTGCATGAATTAGTGGTCAACTAAGGAAATATGTAGCCTCATTGTCATTCCATTCTTGTGATTGATGATGAGATAAAACTATTATAGGTAAGTCTTCTATTTCATATATTATCCATTCTCTAATTTATTCTACATTTACAAGAACTGAAGTGGATTGTGATTCAAATGAATAACTATAACTTTCCCCAAAATATATTGGTACCATTTATTGATTGATTTAATAATAATATATAATTATTTATTGTAGGTTGAGTGCCTTTCCACCATGTTGCTAAATGTATCTGAGAGGTATGTGAATTGATGGCCATATTGCATGAGCACTACACTTTGTGTGTAGTTAGATGCATCAATGTGAATCTTTAAGGAGTGCACAATGTTAGGATTTTAAAGAATAGGTGTTACACAAAGGCATTACTTAATTTCCTTAAAAGTGATTTATTGCACATGAATCCAATCAAGCTTGGGTTTTCCACATGTTATTTGAGTGAGATCCCAAGGGATGTGGAATAAACTAAGGATGAACCTATGGTAGAAGTTAACTAATCTGAGAAAAATCCTTAATTCTATGAGATTATGTAGATTAGGCCAATCTTGGATCACTTTTATCTTCTTTAGATCTACTCTGATGTTGGTATGATCAATGATGCAGCTTAGGTAAAGAATTTATGCAATGTTAAATGTATAATTTTATAAGTTAGTTTTAAACTTGTGTTGATGTAAGGTGTCTAAGATGCATGAGATGTGCTTCATGTGATCCTCCCAAGTCTTGATAATAAATATGATGATGTTATCCAAGTATAAAATAATGAAGGATTTTAAGAATGGCCTAAGTAGATCATCCATCAAGCATAGGAATATGGATATCATATTGGTTAGGCTAAAAGGCATGACCAACCATTCACATAATCCTTCCTATATCTTGAAGGTTGTCTTTTAGATGTCTTCAGGATGAAGTAAAACCTGATGGTAACTAAATTCAAGTTAATATTGGTGATGCATTTTTCACTTTAGAATTGGTCTAATAGTTTGTTAATGCATGGTAGTGGATACTAATTCTTCATTGTTATCTTGTCAAGTGCATAATAATCTATGAATATTTACCAATACCCATCCTTCTTAGGTATGAGGACTACGAGACTCCCACAAGGTGAAGAGATAGGCCTCATCTTGCCCTGATCAAGTAAATTTTATATTTAACATTGAACTTCATCATTCTACTGAACTAGTTTATGCTTCAAGGGTATATTCAAAAGAGGGGATATAGGAACCAAATCAATGTAGTGCTTTACTACATAATGTATTGGAAGGAATTCAAGTTATACAAAGACTTCACTTTGATACTCCAATAGCTTATCAAGATGATACTAATACCATGATGTTTGAGTGTTGTGCACTTCTAGGGTATGCTTGATTTTAATTACACAGGTGTATCAAAGTTAATCATGAGTAACAAAAACTTCTACGCATGTGAGATGGGATTGAAACATTTATTGGTAGAGACCAATGTGACTTTAGTTATGGGGAATGAATCAAAAAGGTTTTAGAAGTAATATTTCACATAAATAGTCTAATGTTATGGCTTGTCTTGATATGTAGCTTCTTGATCATACAAGTATATCCTTCTTAACAAGATGTCATAGACCTCTAGAGTTTCAATTTCAAAAGTGACATTATCTATTGGACCCCAAATTTTGGCTAATTCCTTTAGACTAACCAGTACAAAAGAATCAGTGTATAATATCATGGTGTGGAAGTCCATGGCATGAGAGGACCAAATTAGAGTAAATATGTATAATAAATAGATAACCTAAGAATGGATGACTCAAAACACTAGGGGAAGACTTGGAGATCACATGGGAAGAAGGTGGCAGCTAGGGAATAATTCACAGGGATGAAAGAGACTAAGTCAAACATGAATCTAGTACTGGCCCATGAGAAGATAGGCACTCGATGATGATGATGATCTAACACTAAAGAGAGAATATAAGGGCATAAAGGCCCCAAATGCTTAGGAAATCAATGTAATTAGATATTATGATTCAAGTGTGTTAATGATCATTGGCAAGTCACTATGAGTGTGATTATGATTGTAATTGCTTGGTCAGGGAAAACCAAGTATAAATAGTATAAATACCCCTAGATAGGAATTTGTAAGGTTGTTGGTTATTATTGTGTTGATGTGATTGAGGATATTGTTTTGATATTGTTATTATTTTACTCAGCTGGATAACATTGAGAGCTATACAATTGAGTTGCACTATACACTTGATCATGTAATCTATGAATCACTTATTAATATGATGAATGGAACCCATGTTTCTTAAATGTTGTTATTTTAATATGGAAATGATAATGTTAGTTATCTTATATTATGTTGTTTAGTTTAGGTCTAAAGTTACAGTGTATTTATTTTTTTGGTTAATCATTGAGTAAAGTTTATGAATTCAAGTGCCCTCATATGTTAGTACACTTTCATGAGACAAAACCAATGGGAATTGATCCATCATTACATGTTTTAATTTAGCACCAAGAAAGTGTTCTTGTGGGAAATGCCAATGTGCTAGCACATTTTTTTTAGTCACTTCATCAAGCTCCTAAAGAAAGTTATTCCTAAGTAGAGAAAAAAATTATAACATTTTGGTTTCATTCATGGGACTCATAACACTTCTTACATGATGGTGGAATATCCTCAAAAGACTTTCACTTGAAAATATTTAGTGATGGATTACTAGTGTTGAGGATAATTTTGTAATATCATTTATCAAACCCAAAATCTTTGCACACATGTGGGTTTAATATAATTTATATAATTCATTATATGAGACATTCTTTGTGGAGGTTTATATTCATTTACATTCATGGATCATGGCCTATGATTAATATTGGTCAATAAATCAAATATGGAAGATAACTTAGACACTATAGTGTCAAACAAATCTAACATAATTGAGAGCACCTTGGATTCATGTTGTTGATGTTTAGTGGTGCAGGGTATTGAATAGTTACATTTTAGAGTACATAATTTCTACTTATTCTTGTCTAGAAGAATCTCAATTCCACTTTTTTTGAGAACTATATGGTCAATATATCAGACACTTTTTTATGGAGGTGAAAAATTGTTTATTGATTATAGACTTGAAATTTTTTCCATGGAACGCTAAACTCTTCCTTGCATGAGAAACATGGTTGGTGGGTGAATGCATGGGTACTTGTGAAGTAAAATTATTTGTTTGATATGGTATCTAATTAGTGGTAATTGTGGAAGCATAAATATGATGAAACTTGGTGAATGATTATGAGTGGAAGTGATCTAGGAAGGGGATGAGAGGACTCAAGAAGTGTTGTAAGGGTTTGTAAGGGAGAAAAAGAGCATAAAGAGGACTCCCCAACCATTGGACCATAACCAACTCCAGATCTAGTATGTAGGAGAAGTAATATAAGAAGTGGTAACTAAAGGGCTTGAGTTGGATAGACCTAATTTCCCACCCATAATGTGAGCTCATGATTGAACCTATGATGATATATTTATATACAACTAAGATACATATAATGTAGGGTCATGAACTAAACCTATGATATTAACTTTAGTATAACAAGTTTTAAATACTAGTTTATTAGATATTTATTTTCATTTGAAAAGTAATTTTATGGCCCAATTGGGAATGCCTAGTATACCCAACATAACTAGTAGGCATAATACCATTCTAACTATAGCTACTCAACCTACCTCAGTACCCAATATCTTGGGTGCTTCTATTTATATAGGGGTGGATTCGGTGGTGGTTTAGCCAATGGACTTAGAGGAGGTATAGGAGGTAGTGGTGGACTTACCCCTAAGGAACATGAAGGATCAGAAGTGTTCCTCAATATACACCATTGTAAACACCCCAAATACCCATCTTATAATACAAAATTATGCTCCACTTGCTAGAGTATCATGATGTGGAGAATGCCATAGAGAATATTCATAAATTTAAACTTATCTAGCAAGCATATGACATAAATTATTTTGAACAAAAAGCCACCCAATTTGTAACCACCCTTATGGATCATGTACATAGTGGTACCAAAAGTATTATCCTCAATAAGATGTAGTAGATTATGATTAACTTTAGGCCACATTACTCCAAGAATTTGACATCCTAGATTTTGAAAATTAGAGTATAGTTATGCTAAAGGATATCAAGAAAAAACTCATTGAGAACATGTATGCATATGATGCGCATTTCAAGACACTTATTTATAAAATCTAAACATTCAAAATGGTTTATGAGAGTTTTTTAGTCCCCTTTAGATGAAATTTTTCTTAGAAAACTTTTACCAACTTGTGTAAGGCCTTGGAACTTACCCTTCACGCTGAAGTTATTAGCAGTATTGATATAAGGATTAGTCGCTTCAAGAAGCTTAGATCACTACAATGGCATCTCAACTAGAAAAGCTTACTATAGATAGTGCTAAAAACACCTATAGTGGATTATGGTGTGTTGAATATGAGTCATAAGGCCATAACCATAATAATTTTCCCCATAAGAACATACAAGCTATGCTAAATAAATCTTATGAGATCTACCAAGAAGATCATGAAGTTTGAGATTGTCCTTTGCTATAATAATCCACTCAGTCAAAGGTATCAACCTATTATAAGATATACGATGCATACACTCATGATACCAATGATTTCCATCTCATTAGTGACATTTATGAGGCATGCACACATGGTATGCATCAATATTCTATTGTAAATAAATAAGATAATGGAGGTGGCTATCTTGGATGAGGTTGTGGATGAGGATGTGGATTATTTCTGCCATGAATTTGTTATAAGTGTAATTGCCCTGAGCACTACTAGTTTGATTGTCTAGTTTATCTTACATGTGTCTTTCTATAAAAATGAGAATTATCTAGATGAGTGCCTTGACTTGTAAATATATATTACAAAGGAACCTAATGAGAAGGGTTTTGGCATAATACATATTGAAAAAATAAAATGGATACCATGCCCTATCACTCTAATGGGTCTTAAATTTAATATTACAACATGAAGTGGTGGTCAATCCCAGTCTCTATCCAATCCTCCTATTAAGAAAGTTTAGCATGAGGACCCTCATGTTACTCTTTATTCTAATGCTCAAAAGTATAAGGAAGTGTTTCATGAAACTCTAAAATTAGTAATGGAATTTAAAGGATATATTCATTTCCTTAAATATTTTGATGTTACTCAACATGTTGATATGTAGAGAGATATAGACCATCATGACATGACATAGGATGAATTTAAATAACTATTAGATGAGGACATTGTACCATTATTTCAAAAATGGATAAGGCATAATACACCAAGGCATACTGAAGATCATTAGTTAAACCATGCATGATGGCAAGACACTCCTATCCAACTTAGTGTTGAAGGGGAAAAGAAGATATTGGCTAATGTCGCCATAGATGGATGGGTTATCCAAGATATCTTAGTTGACATTGGTGCTCAAGTAAATGTTCTCACAAAGGATGTCTAGAAAAGTATGGATAGCCTAGCTTTACAACCTTCACCCCATGTGTTATTTATGGATAATAAGACTCAAACTTTGACCATTAGTGTACTTAAAGATGCATAATGGATATACTTAGAGTCACATTCAAAGCTGATTTTGAAGTTGTAGAGTTGTCTGAGGCTGATGAATTCCTAACTCTTTTGGGTTGTCCATGGTTCTATGCCAATAATGTTGATTTGATATCTAAAAAGTGGTATATTAGCTTTGAAAATGATGAACAATGCATGGTTATTCCATTAGACCATGATCATGGGCCTCCCTATGTTGATCCAATCAATGTTGATGAAGACATAAACCAAATTTATAATGTCACATCTTAATGCAATGAATTCCATGACCCCACCCTAATAACATCTTGTGATGGATGGATGCACAATCTCTTTTTGACACCATTAGTAATGCCTATGACTACTAGGCTCAGGGTGACTATGATCTTACTGGGAGATTATGTGGTGTTATAGGAAGTCATGATGATACTCAGTGGAAGTATCACAAACACTAAAAGTTGTTCATCTCCTTCATGGACAAATCATAGATGAGTCACCTATAAGGTTTGAAGAAGCTCTAAGGTTCCATGGTCAATGGAGGTCTAAAAATTTATACTATTATTGGAAGCCTTTTATGACTCTGAAATTGATCAAGTATGATCAATTATTCATATTTTTGATAGAATAATTACTCGATGGTGGTAAAATCATTAGGAGAATTTGACTACATGGGATCAATTTTATTTTCCTTTACATCATCACTTTTACCTTGATAACCATATACACAACACTATCAGTTATAGTGGCATTCAAGCTCCAAAACCTCATCTTGAAGCTTGTGAGATAATGTGGACATCATATCAAACCTTCTTGTCTAAGTACCTCTAGGTTCATGTATTTTATGGTAGTCTACGCACTTGGGCTAGAGTATGGTATGTCTATGAAGAGTGCCAACTTGATACAAGTTATTGGCATCTGCTTAAGAGTAACATTATTATGGCACTATCATATTCATCCCCTTAGATGGATTTAAGCCTAACATTACAAGCCATGCATCAAGATATCATAGGTGACCTATCCTTCATTGAAGATTGGATTAAAATCATACATGGATCATGGGATGAAGGCTTGACTATTTTTCATGAACTTTATAAGTAGGCATCCTCTCCACCTCCCAAACCTATATTAAACCATGTAATAAGATAATAAGTACATAAGGGTAAGCAGAATGTCATGTTTCAAGTTGATGAAGGTGTTATAAATGATCCACTTGACCCAAAGATTGATAATTTAGATGTACATATGGAGTGTGTCACTTGTAATGTTTACAACACCATTCAAGATGAACAACACCCATACTTAGATCCACTCCAGATCATTTAACACAATATTGGCATGAAAGAAGCACCCAGATGGATATAGTGGGGGATTTCTAGTTTGATACCAAGACCACTAAGGTATTTGAGCTATTAAAAGAGTATCAAGATGTCTTCCCATATAACTATATTGATATGAAGGATGTGCATTCTTATGTGGGTGAAATTCACATAAAGTTGGTAGAAAGTGCTCAAACAATCAAAAAGAGGCCTTATCAGATGAATCCGAATATGCATGCTCAAGTTAAAGAAGAGATAGATAACATATTGTGTGTAGGATTCATTATTCTTATCAATGAATCTAAGTGGGTGATTCTAATGGTTATAAGTATAGATAAATAAGGATGCATATAGATTTGTGTTGATTACAGAGTACTTAACTCTATTTGAGTTACCTAACCTTTCCTGACACATTTCACTAAAGAGATACTCAAAGGTTTTGTTGGATGTGATATTTATATGTTTGTGGATGGTTTTTATGGGTACCATCAAGCTCAAATCATAGAAGAAGATAAGCCTAATATGAAATTTATAATTGAGTGGGGATTTTTGGCATATAATGTCATGCCATTTTGATTAAGAAATGCCCCTATATGATTATCCCATACCACAATTTAAATTTTCAAATAATTTATCCAGAAGTTACTTTAGGTTTATCTTGGTGACTGGATATTCTATGTCTTAGTTTGAGACCATTATTCAAATCTCTGGCTCATGCTTGAGCTTTATTGAAGTCTTTAGATTTCTCTCAATTTGAAGAAATGTCTTTTTAATACCCCATTTGACATTCTCCTTGGTCATGTCATATGTCGAGATGGACTTTTAGTGGACCTAATTAACATCTCCTCATGCTTTGACTTATAGTACCAACTACTTATCAAGAGGTTTATGCCTTCCTTGGGTACAATGGATATTATTGAAAGTTTATTTGTGGGATGCTAGGATTGTTGCACCTCTAGAGGAGTTATTGAAACAAAATGGCTAGTTCATTTGGACCATTGTTCACCAAAAAGCCTTTATTTCACTAAATTATAATCTTACCATTACATCATGTAGACATCTAATTCCTAACACCATTTGTGTTGAAATTATCAATCTTACTCAAATTGTACTCAAATGCACATTTTAAGTAAAAATCCATAAAACACGCTAAATGATTTGAACTTGTCATTTAAAATTTCCAAATTAGGTCAAAGTATCCCTAAATAGGGAAATTCATTTTATTGGCTAGCTAACTTTGATCAGATCATTTCGAGTCAAAATGACAATTTTGCCCTTTAGTGCTTTGGATCACTCTTTTCTTATAATTCATTGGTACACATCACATACCTTTATTATTTGGTATTGGAAAAATCCTAAATGGGAATACAACTCCAATGCATCTAACATCACCTTTTAGTTCCTCTCTAGTCAAATTATGACCAAGTAATATGACTTTCTGACCATTTTGATTAATCGAGGGATAATTTTTAAATAATTGCACACATGTTGATTAACCTTGTTTAAGGACAATTAATCCAAATCAAGAGCTTAAGTAAATTTTCAATGAGAGTTGTTTAATATTTATTTTTGAAAATTGATTCCTATTAACTACATCATCAGGTGACATCATTTCTAGGGAAGACATCCCTAGGCCATAAATGCCACAAATATCAAGATTATGGGTCACCCATGCCTAGTTAATGCCTCCCATGACTCTTCAATGCCCCTTCTTACAAGGTCATGATGAAGATAATTATGGATTGAATTCCAAATATTAGGATTATCCATGGCCACACATCTCAATCTTGAGATGGATGGTCATGGTTGACCCTGACCAATTTCAAATATCTATAAATAGAGAGGCCACATATATGAATTTTAAGATATTTTAGTGAAAAGTTATTATGCTCAAATATCTTCAAAAATCTTGAATATTGCAAAGTTATAATGTTAAATTGTTTCCACAAGGTTTTGCATTTGATCATAGATTTTACTTGCAAGCTTCATTGATAGGTTATTTTGGTGATTTGGAATCAAGAGCCTAGGTTTTATGGAGTGTTCTTGAGGCATTAGAGGAGCTTACCACCATTGTTAACAAAGACAAGGATGCTTGATCAAGGGAGAACATGATTTTGAGACACATAGGTATGGCGAATCCATTTGTGAAGGTAATATGATGTTACTTTCTTTCATTTATTTTTTATTATCCTTTGTAATTATCATATGATTAAATATGCTTGGTTAGTTAGTTATTTATGCACTAATGCTTGACTAAATTGACTTGTAATCCTCTCTACATCTTGGCATGTCTAATGGGATAAGACACATCTCAAACCTAATGAAGAACATTTTACAACTTTAAAACATTCATTTGGACCCTTAAAACTCTTGAAAATTGATTTTCTAACTTTATTTTGCCATTTTGTTATTTTCCATGGTTTTACATAGTAACCAACATCGGAAAGTAATACCAACATCAGTTACTTGGCTTAATCAACATCAATTAGTAAAGCCAACATCGGTTAGATCTCAGTTAGCCAAAGTAACTGTCATTAGCTGTAATAACTAACGTTGGTCACTATGTTTTTCTTAAAACATAGACCTGATACCTATTTTTACAAAGTTCATCAAAGCTAAAGGGCATGTTAACATTTTTTATATAGGAACAAGCTTGAAATTTGACAAAAACATGTTTAAATCACCTTTTTCATGCTTAAAAATCAATTAGGAACTTTGTTTTAGTGTTTAACAAAGAATTTAGATGATTTGGTGAATGTTTTCAAAGTTTGCAACTCAAAACAAGGGGTCAAATGAATACCACCAAATATTTCATTTGGGCTTAAAATTGAACACACTTGTCAATTCTTGTTTGCAATAGTTGTTTACTTAGGTTTTTTTTGGAAAAATAAGGAATGTTTCATGTATGCTCTTCCATTTTTCCCCTATAGGGAACCCTTGGAATCAAAAGCACCATTCCTATTGCAAATAGCCTAGTCCAAGGCTTAGAAATAATGTCATCTAAAGCACTCCCCAAAAACTCACCAAAGTTTGGGTGATCTTAAAAATGAACCTAAAGTATTTCTATTTTAGGCTTTCTTTATTTTCATGAAAACTTGGCTTGCGAGGGGGAAATCATTACCTCTCATGAGTTCTTTAGGGAAGCTTTGACCTGGGGTTTCACCTCCTAGGATTGACTTCATTTTAATCCTTCGGAGTTGTAGATGGGATGTATCTATATTTATACATCACACTACACTAAGTGAACAATAGGATGTAGTGGTTGTAAAAAGGACTAGACCTTTTTACAACTAGCCAATGCCATGGAAACCTAATTTTTGTGCTTGTCTTTTGCATCATTTGATGTGAAAGTCATTATGAAACTGATTCCCCTAGAACAATCAAAACCTTGCTATTTTAGTAGACCCCACTTTATCATACATTGTAATTTTAGACTTAATTTGTTTTTTGTCATTAGCTTATTTGGTCTTGATTTATGTCTAAAATTGCTTGTTAACTCAATGAACTTAACCAAATCACATTGTCTTCAATTTTATTGAGCAAGGGAGGCATTACACTATCCAAATGAAAAATTCATCTTTTCCTTGTTCAAATTGTTATCAAAAACTTTGTGTCATGCTACCCAATTGACTCTATATCTTTTAAACAATTTGTTTAAATCCTTCATTTATAAATCACATTCAAAATTGAACCTTTTTGAGTTCTAAGGGTGGGTGTGTCAAAGTGGGTTCACCATTTGTGTACTAGGCTTGTTTTAACTTTGGTTTCCATTTGTATTGAAGGTAATTTATCAAGATTCAAAATCATATATCATGTTGGTGGACTCAAGTCATCTTGCATATCACTCACGCTTTAAGTCCTAGAACATATTTTATCCTACTGGAATCATGTGGTGATGTTATGCTACCTATTTGGTCCTAACTTTATACTTAGTGATTCACGTATGTTTTTACATATTGAGTTACTTAGTTCATTTTATCTTCTTCATAATCCAGAGATATTTCCTCTAAACTTCTAGGGTCAACTTGTCAAAGTTTGAAGCTAGATTTTACATTATGAGCATATCACAAAGATCTAGGATTTAGTGTACTAGTTTTCATCTTGGGTCTTTAAGTTACCTTACTCTCTTCTAATCTATATGATTTCAACTTTACCAAAGGTTGAGTAAAATCATGAACCAAATCTTATAAATTGTGCATGGTTTTAGACCACCCTCCCTTATAGTCTCATTGTTACCTTGGTTATTTGTTTAAAAAGAGAGGCAAAACATACTTTGATTGGTTACTGAAGCATTGTTCCAAAGTTAGTCAAAAACATAGAATAACTCTTCTTAGACATGATGAAAAGGTTCACTCATAGTGGGGCCTCTTATGGTCTTATTTATGAAGATGAGAAATTTTATGATGGTCAAGATAACCCCATTTTTTTTATGATATCCCCACAATAGTAGGATCCAAAGATGATTATAATGGAAATCATCCCCAAGAAGATCAAGATGAAGCCCTTCTTTTATTGATAGAATCAAGTGCTAGAATACCTTTATACTTTCCTATAGAATAGTTACATACCTTAGCTAGAGAAGGAGAACTATGATGGAAAGAGCAAGCTTTATCACAAATGGAAATACCTTATTCCTCTAATAAAGGAAAGGAAATATAAACATAGTCAAAACCCACAAATCTAGATCTTCTAGCTTAGATCAAGATAATGAGTCAATGATATGTAGATCAACTTGTCACAACTTAAATGAATCCCTAATTGCCACTTCAATTCACAATAATTCTTTGAAAGAACAAGGAAATATGGTTGAAAGTACATAACAAATATTGGATGAGGACATTACCATAGTGGATCAAGGCAATCTAAATGAATAGTTAAAGTCATAAGAGACCTTACAAAGTGTTCCATTTGATACAGAACATACATTATTGAATCATCAAGAACCTATTGTTACTTTACAAACTTAGAAACCCAAACATTTAGTTCAAATAGAGGTAATACCTCAAGATAATTTGGCTTGTTCTTTTCAACCAACCCAAAGATTGGTAAATAAACATAGAAATTTCCAAAATCAAAAAAGTGTGAAACAACCAAATTTAGGGAATGTTTTAGAATCTAAGAATCAATGGCCTATGTTCTCAACTCAAGTACCAAATCAAAACCAAATCATGGATTGAAAGGTATACTCTCCCTCTAGATCCACACAAAACTAGGGGCACATTCCACCCCAACAACAATGAAACTAGGGGCACATTCTACCCCAACAATAATAAAACCAGGGACACAATCCACCCTAACAATAATGAAACTAGGGGCACATTCCACCCCAAAAACATATTATCTAATCCAAAAATTCACCAAACATGTAAGAATGGAATTGTATGAAGGAAATTATCCAAATATTGGAGACAAATAATAGAGTCAAAAATTACAAATTTAATGAGATATGCCCATATCCATTTGACTTATCTATTCTCAAAAACCCCTTTCCACCTAATTTTGAGGCACCCAAATTCAAAAAATACAAAGGAAAAGGAGATCCACATGAGCACATATAGGCATTCTTCATCTTATGTCAATAGGTTGCTTATAGTAGTGAGTACTTACTATGACTATTTTTGCAAAGTTTGGCAGGATAAGCTCTTGATTGGATACTTAAACTACCTAAGGGATCAGTTGTGGATTAAAATCATTTGTTAGAAAATTACATTAACCATTTCTCATATAACATAGAATATTAATTGACTATTTTTGACTTATACAAATCCAAGCAACATGATGGTGAAAGTTTTTTTGCATATTTGCAAAGGTGGAGAGCATTGGCATGATGCTTTCAACATAATTTACTAGAAAAACAATTAGCTGATATCTTTGCATATAATTTTCATCCTAAAGTTATGTATAATCTATGGTTATCTTGTGCTAACTCATTTGAATAAATTATTGACAAAGAGTGTAGATTGAGAAGGCTCTTATTGCTAAAGGCCTTGTTAAGATTTTTGTGCAAGGTCAAGTGTCTAATCAGACTAAATCAATGACTCCTATAGCTATGTAAGATAAACCTAAGATCTTTAGAAAAAATAAAAACATGGTTGGAAATGGGGTGACAAAAACAAGACATGTGAAAATAGTATAGGCTATGCCTCCTCCAAATGTATAATTAACTCCATCAAATCTACTACCTAGTTTATAGAGACAACCTCCATGAAGGACATTTTATAACAATTTTAGAATCTTTAGCAAGTTAGGAGAATTGGTTGAAATAGTGTTACAAAATCTCATTGTAGCTAATTTAATTATATGGCCAGTATCAAGGCCATTTCCTCAAGATCAACCAAAACCAGACTGGTACAAAGAGAATGAATGGTGTAACTTTCATCATGTTGTTGGTCATAGTGCATATTGTTGCATTTAATTGTGACATATTATTGAGGACTTTATTGAAAGAGGTGAACTATAAAATAAGTTTTCCCTAATCAAGACACAAATTAGGATATTAGAATATACAAAGACCCCTTTCCTTGACATAATCCACCACCACCAAGAAATAATCAAAATGGTCACAATCAAGGACAGAGGTAAAATTAGAACCAACAAAAAGGTCAGAATTATAATGAGCATAATCAAGATCATAATGTCCACACTAATAATGTGGCTTATAACAATGTACCTTAAAACTATAATAATACTATGGGATGCATTTCTACAACCCACATTGCCACTATTACTATGAGTTCATGTGGCCAATCTCATGTTCCTCACAACATGGGACCCATCATTATAAGGTCATCACCCTTTCCCCCTAGTAATACCATGTCATGTTCACATCATCATGTTGCTACTCCATTTGCATGGGTTACTAATCCTAAAAAATAATACCTTTCTTATAAAGGCTCCTTGCTGACCCAAAATTATCACAATATAGTTAATCACCCATGAGTCACCATCCAAGGCCCTTTGTCTCCCTCTTCTAATTATAATAACTCCTCACCACCTATAGGTTGTGTAGTCACAACTAGATGCCCATAAGTTACCATTTAAGGCCCTTCACCCACTTCTTTACATAAACCCAATGAGAATATTATGCCAATAGTTCCAAAGCCGAATAATATCCAAAAAAATACTAAACTAGTTCAAAGGCCTTATAGTCTAATGGATCAATTAGATAAAACCCCTACATAAATTTCCATAGTATAACTCTTGCAGACATCTAATGTTCATAACACCATTTTCAACAAATTTTTAAAAGAGTCTATTGTGCCTAATGATATAAACCTTGTGTTAGGTTGTGGAGTTAAAAGCTTCACTGATGCAGACATGGAAAAGGTTACTGAGAGGTTGCTAAGTTGCAGAGTAACCGACATTAGTCTGATCAGCTGATGTTGATCATATACAGTGAGAAGAGTAATTGACGTCGATCAGAGATAGGCCAACATCGATCACCTCTAGGTAGATAGGGACCGATGTCGGTCACCTGTGCAGTTCCAAAACTGTCAGTTTATGAATAGTTAGTTAATGAACTGGTTGTTTGCATGTAGAAGGCTAATTATAGACTTGAAGCTATGGATCTAATTATTGTAATTAGATGTCTAATTATTATTTGCATGAGATCTATATAATGGACTCATGGGTTGTATTGTAATTTATGCTAGAGCATAAGAGAGCAAATATTAGCTTCTTCAGAGTGAAGAGAGCAAGGTGTGTTCCTCCTAGTGCCATAGTGCCAAGTATGGGTGCTAGTTTGGAGAATCAGAAGGATTCTTCATGTATGGAGGATCTTGGTTGGCAGGTGTGCAAGGCCACATTTGGAGATCTACATGTGGTAAGTAAGATCAGTTGATCTAAAGGTGTATGTGTGTGCAAGATCTAGGTTTGCAAGTGTGCAATATTATGGAGGTCAGCAACACAATAGGTAGCAAGATCAGGAGAGATCTACTTGGAGTACGTTGTGTACTCAAGTTTGAGTATGTGGGTATACTCAGTGTACTGGCAGTATTGTTATTGACTGGTTGACTGGCGGTGTTGTTACTGGTTGGTGGAGGTGAACACCAACTCTATGTTTGAGTTGTGTGTTGGGACCATAAGAGAGAGAGTGAGCTCTTGAAGAGATTTACTATTTATGCCCTAGAGGTGTGGGAGCCCTAGAGGTGTGTAAGGAAGAAGGTGGCATATTCTTTGTTGTATTTCCTTCTAGAAGAGTATTAATACAATTGGGTATTGTCTCTCATATTTTGTGTTGTTTTTGATTCTAGTTACTTGTTACTTCTAGTTTAATTTTGCATGTTAAGTTGATTGGTAATCAATGGTGCTTTTGGGTCCTAACAAGTGGTATCAGAGCTAAGGTTACAGGGAGTAGGTTTGTGTTTGATTACAGGTCACTCTTAGGGGTTTCTAATTGAGTGGGAGTATAGAAATGGTAGAATAAAGTAAGCTAAGAATGGAGGAATTGAAAATCACAAATAGTCAATTACGATGTTATGGAAAGAAAGAGCAAGTAAAGAAATATTGTTGGTTGGTAGAAGATCAGCATGGAAGAACTAAAGAAGTAGATGTTGTAGGTGTTGTTGCATAGGATGCTCTGGGATGTTCCTTGGATAAAGTAGAATCTTGGTTTATAGATTCTGTTGCCTCTTTCCATGTAGCCCCATATAGAAGGGTTGGTGAGCCTTGTCAAATATTGGCAAAGGGGAAGTGTTGCTGAAATTATAGGCAGCCAACACATGGGTGTTGAAGAAGGTCATGCAGGTTCCAGTCTTGGAGATGCAGCTAATTTATTTAGGAAAGTTGGGTGATGAGAGATGCACAGGAACTCTCACAGTGGATTCTTGAAATGTTACCAAGGATGCACTTGAATTAGCATGTGGTAAGAAAATAGGTACTCTTTATTTACTTACTTGTATTACTGATTCCACTTTTATTTCACAGGTGTGGCTTTGTAGGCTTGGTCACATAAGTGAGAAGGGAATGGATGTTCTTAAGTCATATGGTAAGAGTTTAGCTTTGGAGAGCATAGACCAAGATTTTTGTAAGTAGTGGGATGCTACAAGAAAGGATTGGATTTATTATAGGAAAAAGAAGACTGATGTATTTGACAAACTTAAGAACTGGAAACCCTTGGTGTTCTTGGAGGAGATGATGGATAGAGATCAGTGGATGGGGCTGGATACCCCTTAGTAGGGTAGTTTGGACAAGGAAATGATTCAAAGAAATCTCACAGGTAAAAAGTCATCACTCACAGGCGAACACAAGTACTAGTGTCAATCAAGTGGAATCGACGTCAAATAGATAGGTACCAATGCTGATCATGTGTAAACCAAAGGATTCAATGGTGTTGATCAGGTGAAGATTGATGTCGGTAGGATAACTAGTGTCGATGACCTAGATAGTCGCATGGAACCGATGTCGGTCGAATGCAGACTGTGTGGTGACTAAGGTCGATCACTGGAACACATTTTGGGCAGACAACAAGCTATCAAGGAGTCTCAAATGCCCATATGGAGGACTAAAAGGGTAAGTAAGCCTCAAATTTGTTGTTCCTCTTCTTTATACTTGTTGCTCACTATAGAGCAGGAAGGATCTAGGAAACAGTGGGAGCATGGCATGAATAGGATGCAGAACCAAATGGGAGATTTGGTAGGGTTACCAACCGGTATGAAAGCACTAAGAGATGAATGGATTCCTTGGTTAAAGAATAGAGAGAATGGACATGTGAGATGGAAGTCCAGGTCATATGGTCTTGAGGAAGCTGTAGGATAGTGGTATAGGTTTTGACAGGTGGATGACAAAGCAGGGCTTTAGTCAATGTTAGTGTAACCATTGTGTTTATCTTACCAGGTGGATGATGGTAACAACATTATTCTATTACAGTATGTGGGTTATATGCTAGCTAAAGGTTCAAACATATAGGGTTTTATTGAGCTAAAGGTAAGGTTAGTTTAGTGGTGTGCCATGAAGGATTTGGGAGTAGCAAAATTCTTTGGCATGAGTATCCTAGAGACAGGGAGATCACAAGCTGATGTTGTCATAGGATGATTATGTGAAGGTAGTGTAAGATGCAGAATCAAGTAGCACACCTATGGATGGATAGGTCACAAAATAGGGTCCCTAATCACATGATGAGGTTGAGTACATGTGTACTCCCTGAGTTTACCCAAGCAGTGGGTGCTGTCAAAAAGTTTGGAGCTGATCTAGGAAAGAAGCACTGGAGGGTAGTTCAGTGGATTCTCAGGTATCTAAGAGGGACCAATAGTAGGTCAACATGCTATGTAGGGTCAATTTCTTTTCTACATGGGTTTGTAGATGCAGAAGTGGCAGGTTACTTGGATGACGGGAGGTGCACCATAGGTTTTATGGTGGTTAGTCTTCAAGGTTGAGCTTGAAGAGGGATACAATCTAGGAAACAGATTAGATGGGGTACATGTATAGGTACAGTGTAATTGTTTATCTCCAAGTGGGATATTGTTAGGTTATGGAGCTAAAAGCTTCACTAATGTAGACATGGAGGAGGTTGCTGAGAGGTTGCTAAGTTATAGAGCAACTGATGTCAGTCTGATCAGCTGACATTGGTCATATACAGTAAAAAGAGCAACTGACGTCGGTCAGATTTCAGCCAGCGTCAGTCACCTCTAGGCAGACAAGGACTAACGTCAGTCACCTGTGCAGTTCCAAAATTGCCAATTCACGAACAATTAGTTAACAAACTATTTGTTTACATGTAGAAGGCCAATTATAGACTTGAAGCTGCAGATCTAATTATTGTAATTAGATGTCTAATTATTGTTTGCATGAGATCTATATAATAGACTCATGGGCTATATTTTAATTTGTGCTAGAGAGTAAGAGAGCAAATATTAGCTCCTTCAGAGTGAAGAGAGCAAGGTGTGTTCCTCCTAGTGCCATAGTGCCAAGTATGGGTGATGGTTTGGAGAATCAGAAGGATTATTCATGTATGTAGGATCTTGGTCGGCAGGTGTGCAAGGCCACATTTGGAGATCTACATGTGGTAAGTAAGATCAGTTGATTTATAGGTGTATGTGTGTGCAGGATCCAGGTTTGCAGGTGTGTAAAACCAGATTGATTTATAGGTGTGTAAGATCAAGGAGGTTAGCAACACAATAGGTATCAAGATCAAGAGAGATCTACTTGGAGTACGTTGTGTACTCAAGTTTGAGTATGTGGGTATACTTGGTGTACTGGCATTATTGTTACTGACTGGTTGACTGGCGGTGTTATTACTGGTTGGTGGAGGTGAACACCAACTCTGTGTTTGAGTTGTGTGTTAGGACTGTAAGAGAGAGAGTGAGCTCTTGAAGAGATTTATTGTTTATGCCCTCAAGGTGTGGGAGCCCTAGAGGTGTGTAAGGAAGAAGGTGGCATCTTATTTGTTGTATTTCCTTCTGGAAGAGTATTAATATAATTAGGTATTGTCTCTCATATTCTGTGTTGTTTTTGATTCTAGTTACTTGTTACTTCTGGTTTAATTCCACATGTTAAGTTGCTTGGTAATCAATGGTGCTTCTGGGTCCTAACACCTTGATTAGCTCTAAAACCTAGTTGCACATTTGTCTTCATTTTGGAAAATCACATTTGATTAAAATGATATGTCCAACCTCAACCTAAACCACAATAACCCACTATACATTGAGATAATCATTATAGATCACAAGATCAAGCAGGTTCTTATAGATAATGGTTTAGGGCTAAACATCATATCTCTTAAATTGGTGTGATGATTGGGCTACATGGATAAAGACATTCAGCCAAAAACTATTACAATCAAGGCTTACGACAACACTGAGAGGGAGTCATCTGGTATAATTTGGTTTCTAGTCATGATTGGGTTTATTTCTCATCACACATTATTCCATATTATGGATATTGAGCTTCCTTATAACATACTTCTTGGTCATCTTTGGATCCATGAAGTACAAGAAACTATATCTACTCTTCACTAATGCCTTAAGTTTCCCCATGATGGGATCAAGGTTACTATTCCTATTGATCAGCAGCCATACCAATATTGCAAACATCTTGAAGCAGAGTTTCATAATTATAAATATTTCCTAGGTTCTAAATTCATTGAAAAGAAGAAAAAATCCATCATTTCTCATCCATCTCCATATAATTATAAAGACCTTAGTGATCTAGCCTCCACTTCGACTGATCCATTTCTTGTAGCTCTGGCCAAACAAGTTATTATTAAAGATGCAAGCATTTCTACATACCATCTAAAGGACGTCCTCCATATTGCAAAATTACCAAAATCCCCTAAAATATTTGGGAAGCCTAAAACTTCCTAGACTCCTAACATACCTAATTAGATTTGGCAACCAAAGAAGAAGAAAATAAAACCTCTTATAGTTTTTGTACCAACAATTGCATCAAAGAAAGATCAAGAGGCTTTTACTAAGGGATCTTGGTTATATTCTGAAGGCCTTGCTGATTGTTTTCAGAATCCAAAGTATCCTAACCCTAACAAGATAATGGATCATATTGACTATATAGGAAAAGGCCTTGGCCCATAGGTGCAAGGAATTTTATAACCCTTATCAGCTGGAGTTGTCAATTGGAATCATGGTCTTAGATTTAAACCACTAGAGGATGACCTCATAAAATTTGGTAGTGACTCTTCGGAAGTGACTAGTAATGAGACTCGTAGCAGTGACACAACATCCCATTATATCCTTTTAGATGAGCTTGTTGATTCATATTTGTTTGATTTAAATGACATATTGACCAAAAACCTATTGGAGCTTCTCATCTTGAAACACAAATCTATCCTAGTATAACTTCCCATCCTGAATCAATACCCTATACTATTGGTGCTTCCCTTCCTGATGCTATACATTATATCTTTACCATTGGTGCTTCCCATCCTGAAGTAAACCCTTAGTATAACCTATGCCTTGACCATCTTGAACTCATAGATTGGGATCAAAAAAATTTAGTTATATGCCTCAATGAGTTTCAAAATGAAGAATCAATTGCAAAATACATGGGCCTATGAGATGCATTCCCCATTAGTGATCATAAGCAGGGTTTTGATTTTTCATTAAATTTTTCTACCTAATTTGGAGAGCCAAAAAACTTTCTTGGTCATAATAAAGAATAAATATCGATATCTTCAAGTGAAAACCTCTTTGAGGCACTTGTTAATCAGGGAAAAAGTAAAGAAAAAGATAAGCCTTTGAGTGAAAACCTATTTTAGGTGCTCCCATGTGGGAAAGTTTGCTCATCCCCTCAGGACGTAAAAATTCCATCTAGCCCAAGTTCCATATTTAGTGCAAGCATCTCTTCATAACAACATCAAATATTTGAACATCTTGCTCTTAATTTTCTAGAGGTTTTTGTCAGTTGGCCTTTACTTAAAAAGGTATATTTTGATTCTTCATATTATCCAAATATTTGGGAGGAAAAACAAGAAGATATAGTAAAATAAAATGATCATGACCATACTTTGTCTACCATTTTAGAAGATAGATCTACACTCCTTACAAAAAGCATAATAGAAGTGAATTTGGGAACCTATGAGGATCCTAAAATTGTTTATCTTGGAGCTTCTCTTGCTAAATTAGAATGTGAACATATTATATCCATTATTAAATATTATATAGGCATCTTTGCATGGGCATACTCCAACATGCCAAGCATGGACCCAAATTTAGTTGTGCATCATCTTGTTATTCACCCCTAAACTAGTCAAACAAAAGTTAAGAAAGAGGCATATACACATCACTGTTTTGGTTAAGGTAGAGTTATAAAAGTTGTTAGGAGCTAATTTTATCAGACCACTAGACTACTTTGAATGGATTTCTAACATAGTGATAGTAAGCAAAAAGACTGTAGGCATATGTGTTTATACTAATTTTTGTGATATCATCAAAGCATGCCCTATATATGATTTTCCTCTACCTAACATAAACATGATCATCAACTCAAATAATAGGTATGAGATGTTGTCCTTAATGGATGGATTCTCTAGTTACAATCAGATCAAGATAACCCTTGAAGATTAGTATAAGACCATGTTTACCACTCCATGGAGGACATTTTGTTACCAAGTCATGCTATTTGGTTTGAAGAATGTTGGATCCACATATCAATGTGAAATGACTATCATCTTCCATGACATGATGAATGACATTTTTGAGGACTATGTTGATGATATACTAGCAAAATCAAGAACAAGAGCTAGACACCCTAACATTCTACAAAGAATATTTGAGAGACTTTTTGCATATAAAGTCTACTTAAATCCTAAAAAATTTGTCTTTGAAGTCACATCAAGAAAAATTATAGGGTTAATTTTATCATAATGAGGGATTGAAGTCTACCTTGAAAAGGTCACTACTATTATGGAAATGCCTCTACCAAATAATCTTAAATAATTATGAGGTTTACAAGGCAAGATCTAGTCTATACACAGGTTCATTTCTCAATTGGCATATAAGTGCCACCCATTTACCCATTTATTAAGAAAGGGGTAATATTTTAGTGGGATGAATATTTTTAGATATCATTTACAAATCTTAAACACATGCTTGGCCAACCCACGAATCTTATGACCTCCAACATAAGGAAAGACACTACTTTATATATCAGCCATGAAATATGCACTGGGGGCACTTTTGGCTCAGCATGGTGATCATGATAAGGAACACATGGTTTATTATTTAAGATGTACATTGGTAGCCTATGAACATAATTATATGCCTATTGAGAAGGCATGTTTAGCTATGGTGTTCACTACTTAGAAATTGTGGCATTATATGCTAAATAACAAAACTATTGTTATCACCAAGGTAAATCCTCTCAAGTTCCTCTTATCTAAATCAAATATTCAAGGACACATAGGTAAATGGATTATGCTTCTCAGTGAGTTTGATATTGAGTACCAAAATCAAAAGGCAATCAAAGGACAAGTTCTTACAGAACAACTTGCAGAAGCTCCTATTACGGCTACTCAACCTCTCAACTTTGACCTTCCAAATGATTATATCATGAGGATAGAACAATCATCACAAGAACCTAAATAGTGGATGCTATATTTTGATGGATCATTCACATCTCAAGGATCTAGATTTGGCATATTTTTTATCACACCATAGGTGGATTTGGTCCCCAAAGCCTTCCATATACAATTTTAGTATATAATCAATATGGCTAAATATGAGGTATTAGTTGTAGGGCTCTATCTTACCATACAATGGGGCATTCAAAGCTTAAAGGTATATGGAGATTTGTATCCAATCATAAATTTGACAATTTATTAGTATCAAATAAGAGATGATAAGCTTGTCCTTATAAACAAATTGTCAATGACCTTAAAACACATTTTAAATCTCTGTAGTTTGAGAAAGTTCTATGAGTCAACAATAAATCTATCGATGCCATGCCAAAAATTGGTTCCATGATTCAAATGCATGACAATTCTAAAGATTATCAGTTCTTAATTAAAAATCTTCTTTAGATGGCACATATTTTATTAGATTTAGAGATGATATGCACCATTGTTGATCCTAATCCCTCACATGAGCTACCATGGTACCAAGATTTTTATAACTATTTCCATAGTCATGTATTTCCCAAAAATCTTTCCAACAACCAAAAAAACTATTACATCATTGCTTAACATGTTATATCCTCTTTGGAAACATGATTTATAGAAAAGGCTATGATGGAATGCTTCTATGTTGTTTATCTTTAGGAGAATCTAAGCTAACACTAAAGGAGGTTCATGAAGGAATGTGTGGGGCCCATACCAATGGTGTAGTCATAGCAAATATACTTCTCAAAATAAGATATTATTGCCCCAAAATGGAGATAGATGCTTGTAATTTGTAATGAAGTGTGTTCCTTATCATCAGCATGGCAACTTGATACATACACCTTCCTTACCATTGCAGTTGATTACAACACCATGGCTATTCTCAACATTGGTTCTTGATCTCATTAGGAAAATTAACCTGACATCTTTAGATGACCATAAGCACATTTTGACTATGAATGAGTACTTTACCAAGTGGATTGAGGCCACTTCTCTCACTTATGTTACCAGGAAACAAATAGCCAAATATATTCATTACCATATCATCTATTGATATGTCATCCCAACCTGTATTATATTCGATAATGGTGGATCCTTTGTGAACCAAGATGTGAAATATCTTTGTGAAAAATTCAATATCAAGCACAAGAATCCACTCCATATAACTTGTAAGGCAATAGACAAGCTAAGACATCAAATAAAACAATTCTAGCCATCTTACAAAAGATTGTCAATGATGTTGGCCATAATTGACAATTGCAACTCTTTCCTACCCTTTAGGCTTATAAAACCAATCATCACATCCCAATTGGAGCTACTCCATACTCCCTTATTTTTTGCACTAAAGCTATCATCCTGGTTGAGATTGAGATCCCATCATTAAGAATATCACTGGAGCACATTGAAGATGATGAAGACTATAGAGCCACACGATTGCATGAACTAGAACTTTTTGATGGTAAGTGTTTAGCTGGCCTAGAAAACTTGTAGGCCTATGAGAATAGATTGTGGAGAAGCTACAACAAACACATTCTCCCTTGAGAATTTAATTTTATCCCACCTTTTTATCTTACCTTGAACACATTTTATACTACCCTGGTCCACTTTTCATGAATTCCAATAGTAAAGGCCTTGAACCCTTGACACTCTGAATACATTCTTCATCCCATTATGGATTTTTCTCTTCAAGAAGCATATTCTTTATTTTGATTAGGACATGTTATAAGCTTGAACAATTTTTATCCCTTGACTAATTATGATCTTGATTATGCCTCATGAATATTATGAACATCTTTAATAGTAGTTCTATAAAGTAGTTTAGCCATGATAGTCTTGTAAAACTTCAAACAAGTGAACAACCACATCTTTTTAGTTCCCATATTTGCTATTTTTTTCTTTTTTTATCAATTAACCTCACTCTCATCGATTTGTGAGCATGGACCATTGCAATTGGATTAGATATTTTATTGGAACCTCTAGTCTCAGGATGTGCATCTCCTCAACTAGATGGTCCAACCTTATGCATATTTTATCCCAAAAACATCAAAAACATTATAAGTACTTTGAAAATACCAAAAACATCAGAACATGATTCATAAAAGAACAAAAACATTAACTCATGATTATGTAAATTTTTACATTCTTGTTCCACCATGTTATGATCTTACTATTTTTCAAGCATAAAAACACCAATTCATTTCATCTTTTCCCATGCACTTTCCATTTTTCAAGGTCATTCTTTATCATCTTATCAGCTTCTTGTTTTCTAGACCATTCTCATTTATTTGTCATATCTTCCATTTCTTCTATAACATTAATCATTCTAGTCTGATCATCATTTTTCTTCTATCCCATTTCCTAGGAGAACTACATTTGACCTAAAGTTCATGTTGGAATATGCATTCATAGAACTATGTAGGCAATGTCCATTGTTTTATACATCTGGATTCAACTCAGCTAACCCCTTCTTTTTCTTCTCTTCCCCTATTTATTCTATCATTGTTCCTCTTTTATTAGGGAACAATTGTTGTGTCATTTTTTTTGTTATGATATGATGGAAAGTAATGCCTCTACTGCACATGCATGAACATTTGTCTTTAAACCGTACTAACTTGGTTTTTGTTTGTGTGTGTTTATTTGAGTTTTATTGGTATTTTGTTGTGTTTTCTTGTTTTCTTATTTTGTTTTGTTGGTGTTTTGTTGTGATTTCACACTTCTTATTTTATTTATTCTCCTTTTCTCTTTTTATTACTTCTTGGCTCATCTTGGTCTTGTGTTTACTTATTTATTTTTTCTTATCTCTTTTATGTTTCAGAACATCTTGATGATTAACATGGATCTCAATTATTTATATCTTGATCCTATGTTATTACATTGTTCTTGGACCATTTTGTTTATTTGATTGTTTTTGGTGTCTTGTTTTTCTATTTTATTTTGATTCCCTCTTTTGTGTTCAAGAATTCCTTGATGGTCCACATGGATCTTAATTATTCATATCTTGGTCTCATGTCATTAAGACATTCTTGACTTTTGTTTTTAAATTTTTTTTCCCTACTTAAGGTCATATCTTGATTTCAAGTTAGGTTCATTTATGTTTATCTTTTTCTTTGTCTTTGCTTTTTTGTTTAAATGTAAATCATTGTGACTTTAGTTTTGGTCATTGTTTTACCATTAGCCTTTGTTATAGATATTCACATTTGAAATGGTTTAGCATAATTGGAATCTTATGTCATTCTAATTTATTCATACTAATGATTCCTAATTTATTTGTCTATAGTAAGCAGTTTGTGCTCAAGTCTCAGGGTCTTAATGTCAACATCACCTCTGATGAATAATTCTCAATAACACTCTATAAAACCTAGGATCATGATATGGAATTAGGCTTCTAGGTAACATGCATTTTAGGCTTATTTTTCTATGCTAAGATGTGCATATATTTACATGCATTGCAATTCTAATCAATTCTTGATCATTTTTCATCATTCCTCATTCCATTCTCTCCTAAACTTGGGTGAACTACATTGGCCTAAAGTTCATGTCAAAACATTAGTCCATGAAACTATGTAGGCAACACTTAATTTATATTGAGGTTAGCTCAGCAATCTCCATTATTATTTTCATCTTTCTCATCACTTTGTGCATTCTCATATATTTGGTTTTATATGGCTTTCTAAGCCATTATACCATCGCATGTATGTTTGCGGCCACTCGCTTTAACCTATATTTTTAGTTATATCCTTGAGCTATTTTGCTTACCGATTACCCATGCTAGGGCACAACATCTGAACCATGTTTGAATCAAATCAGATTTATAGGGTTAAAATCATTATTTATTCTTTATCAATGATCAAGATTCACCCTATTGGGGTAAAATTATTTTATCACGATCAAATCTACTCTATTGGAGTACTTCTTATTATATTCCCTTTGGAGACCCCATTATAGTGGTGCTTCCCTTCCTAAAGTAGAACATTTTCTCTTTTCCTGTAATTACAAGCTCTCTAAATTAAAGCCCATGATGTAAATATTTTAGTGTGCAACTTTTCTCGAGATTGATCAATGTCGTAAGCATGCAGCTTGTACTCTCAAATTGGGCACATTTAAAGTGTGTCTCTTACATTTATGGATTATATCTTTCCCATTCCCCCCATCTTTGGGGCCTATTATACCTCTCATTATATTTTGATCATTGATGTTAATCACATGTGCAAGCATTATCTCATCTAGATGTGCTCTATTCCATGAGTTACTCTCTCACTTTCTCTCTCTTTTTGAGAGTCCATCCTTCTCATTCATCCTAGTATGTCCTCTTGAGGGGGCATCATGGATCTATTCCAATTTATTATTGACATCTCTTTTATTTGAAAAGATGTCACTTCACTTGAATGTATCACTATGCCTTCTCAAATAGGGGGAAATGTAGATATCCAATTCCTAACACCATTTGTGTTGAAATTAGCAATCTTACTCACATTGCACTCAAATGCACATTTTAGGTCAAAATCCATAAAACATGCTAAATGGTTCAAACTTGTCATTTATAAGTGCCAATTTAGGTTAAAGTATCCTTAAATAGGGCAATTCATTTTATGGGCCACCTAACTTTGATCAGATCATTTTGAGTCAAAATGATAATTTTGACATTTAGTGCTCTAGATCACTCTTTTCTTTTAATTCATTGGTACATGTCACGTACCTTTGGTATTTGGTGTTGGAAACATCCTAAATGGTAATATAGATGTAATGCATATAACATTGCCTTCCAGTTCCTCTCTAGTCAAATTATGACCTAGTAATATGACTTTTTGACTATTTTGATTAATTAAGGGCCAAATTTCCAATAATTGCACAAATGTTTATTAACCTTGTTTAAGGCTAATTAATCCAAATCAAGAGCTTAAGTGGATTTTCCATGAGATTTTTTGAATATTTATTTTTGAAAATTTATTCCTATTAACTTCATCATTAGGTGACATCATTTCTTGGGAAGACATCCATAGGCCATAAATGACACAAATATTAGGATTATGGGTCACCCATGCCTAGTTAATGCCTCCCATGCCTCTTCAATGCCACTTATTACAAGGTCATGATGAAGATAATTATGGATTTAATTCCAAATATTAGGATTATCCATTGTCACACATCTCAATCTTGAGATGGATGATCATGGTTGACCCTAACCAATCTCAAAAATCTATAAATAGAGAGGCCATAGATATGAATTTTAAGCTATTTTGGTGTAAAGTTATTATGCTCAAATATCTTTAAAAAGCTTGAGTATTTAAAATTTATAATGTTAAATTATTTCCATAATATTTTGCATTTTATCATAAATTTTTCTTGCAAGATTCATTGATAGGCTAGTTTGGTGATTTGGAATCAAGAGCCTAGGTTTTATGGAGTGTTCTTGAGGCATTGGAGGAGCTTACCACCATTTTTGACAAAGACAAGGATGTTTGATCAAGGGAGAACATGATTTTGAGCCATATAGGTATGGTGAATCCATTTGGAAAGGTAATATGATGTTACTTTATTTCATTTGCTTCTTGATATCTTTTGTAATTCCCATAGGAATAGATAGGCTTGGTTAGTTAGTTCTTTATGCATGTTTCATTATTTATGGAATAATTATTAACTAACTTGATTTTTAATCCTCTCTACAAATCCATTCTCTAATTAATATAATGGATGAAGCCTTTTCATGTTCATGTCGATGCTTTCAACATGGTGGTTGGTGTTATACTTACTTTGTTGAGCATTATTCCTTTTGTTAAGGTTTGGCATTAATGTTGTCATTGATATTAAATGTTCTTAAAAAAGGTGTTCATGAGGTCATTGAGAGGTATGACATTATTTATGATCATTTAAGGCATGCTATTATTTTTTATAAGCATCAAGGATTATTTTAAGGTCAGTTGTCAAGTTTCAAGTGCTTGATAAGCCTAATCATGACACTAGTCATGGCATGTAAAGTCCTAGTAAGAAGGTTTGAGCATGGTGTATTGGTGAGATAAGTTCACAAAGGAATGATTAGTTATATAAAGTTACTTGAACCTTAATATGAGGCATTATATCACTCATTAGAGTTTCAAGGTGAGCCTATAGGGGTAAAACCTTAAGTCCAAGTCTATAACTAGACTAGTTATAGACCTTACTTGACCTAATGAGGTGTCATGAGGTATTTTCAAGGCCTATGAAGGATGCTAAGTAGTTTTTAAGAATAATATAGGTGTATTTTGTTTTATAATGATGTGGAGAGTGCATGTAAATAAGCTTTAAGGTTAGTTTTTATGCCAAATTTAGTTTGTACATCAGAGAGAGAGAGAGAGAGAGAGAGAGAGAGAGAGAGAGAGAGAGAGAGAGAGAGAGAGAGAGAGAGAGAGAGAGAGAGAGTGGCCTAATGGGGTATGAGGTTATATTTACAAAGATATTATGGATAATTAAGTGTTTTCATAGGTATGATATGTTATTTTAAGCATTTAAAAAAAAATTAAGTCATGGTTTACAAGAAAAGTCTTGAAAAGTGGTTTTGAGGTCTCTCATGTACATAGAATTAAGGCATGCAAACTCGAGGACTTTCAGGTGTTCATTGGAATGTGTAACCTCTACATGGGAAATTTATATATTCATGGTATATGGGTAAGGGTCCTTTTGTCTCCAAATTTTTCACCTTATAAGAGAGTGTTCAATCCTCTTCCAAATTTGGGAAATGTCAGAACATTTTCAGGCATGTGGGTATGCTTATATAGAGGAAATGAACCTCTAGATTTAAAGGGGTTAACTCAAATGTATCTCAAAAAAACAACTTCTATCTAAACTAGTTTTATTGAAAGGAAAAGAGTTATAGAATAAAAAAAATAAAAACCTACTCTAAGAGTGGTGATACACCAACATTATCTTCCACATGAATATCATATTCTAGTGCACAATACAAAAAAACACACAAACCATTCCCTAGCTCTAAGGATTTATAACATAAGTATTTTAGTATAAAGGTGAGATGAATGAAATGACACAAGTAAAATGAACTAAAAGGCAAATTGAAACATTCCAATAACAGTTATACACTTACAACAATTCAACACACTTGAACACACTCTATATGACATGTTAGACTAAGAAGTCTTGCTCAGGCATGAAGGATAGAGGATAGAAGGATGGAAAATCATCACTTAATGTCACTAAACATATCTTACACACTCAAAAAAAATTCCAAAAAATTGAAATAAATATACTTATACTAATGCTTAAAGGCAAAATGTAACATCAATCTAGCAAGGCTTCGCCATACACCATGTCATCCTTTTTTCACTCGCCTAAGGGCTATATTTATAGTAGAGAGGAAGAGAGAGGAGGAATCATTTATTTCTAAAAGGAGGAATCAATATATTATAATTCTCCATCTTCAACTACAATCATCTTTTCTAATGATGCTCATTTAGGCCATTTGATTGATCCTTATCACCTCAAGTGGTTACACAGCTAGCTTGCTCTTTAAAGATGCTTCCCCAATGGTTGTACTAACAAAAATAAGATATTTTAAAGCTGAGTAATGGCATCAATCAGTTATGAAAATGAGAGTCCACTTTTTTTAGATTTGTCTTAATGTTAACAGCTTCTAACTGGCTTGTTGTGGTGTGCAACAATGTAGGGAAGAGTCACTTTCATTTTGTTTGGCCTTGGAGAGGCAACCACCTAAAGTCTATGCATATGATTTCATGGAATTTTAAAAATAATTTAAATAATCATTCCAAATTGACCAAGTCAAATGCTCAAACTATGTAAAGCTCCTCACCCTTTTGTTCCTTTGATTGGCTATCAAAAAATGGCATGGATCATGATCTGATCAATGGTGAGATGAGCCGCATTTGCATCTACTTGAGACCCACTATTTAAACACCAATGGATAGCTCATCACCTTGAAGTTGATGTGCATACACTATGTTATCACTCTACTGGGACCATTCCTTCAAACTTTTTGTTTCAGACAAAAAGTTTGAAATAATTTTCTCATGGACCCTTTTCTCTGAAAGAATTAACCTCTTAAGCCCCTTCTCTTTTCTTTGAAACAATCTTTGTTTTGGAATTTTTGCAAGTTTCCCTTTAGAATTTTTTTTGAAGGACACTTTTTCCAATAATAACCCTTTAACACTTTCATTTTTCCTCTCTGAAAGCCTAAACATGCCCTTCAATAATCTTGAACTGGACACTTTCATGAGAAAAAGACCCTTCAGTAGAATGAAAATGTCCCTTTGGAAATATTGAAAATATCCCTTCACTTTAGAAATTATCCTTCAAAAATATTGAAATGTAACCTTCATATTTTTTGTAGAGGATCCTTCTATAAGAAACAATTCCTTTAGGATTTTGAAAGTGACCAATTCTTTTGGGCTTTTTGTTTCAGACAAAAAGTCTAAAATAATTCCTTTGAAACTTGAACAAAAAAATTTGAAGTAAAAACTTGCTGAAGGAAATAGCACTTAAGAAAAAATATCTAAAGAACACTTGAAAAAATACCAAACAAAGGATTTTAAAGGAAATAACACTTTGTCTTTTTTATTGTGGGGATAAACCAATTAAGAATGCTTCACTTAGCCAAAATGAAAGGTGCAAAACTAGGTGTAAAAATTGGCTAACATTCTTGGTGATTCCTATGGGAGGCATGTTTGCTATGCCTAAGACTAGTTACCTAAATCCTTACATTGGGCATGGATTCATGCATATAAGCACAAAAAATGACTTGAATAGGCCCTTATCTCAAAAACACAAAATGGTTGATTCTCATGCACAAAGATAGAGATGCACACCAAACAAAAGGAAGGAAACACACACCTAAAATATTATTTACAAAATAGACTTGTAAGGACTAATAATATAAATTCAAATGTATCCCATTCATAAGGATAGGAAATCCTTCTCCATTCATCTTGGTTAGCTGAAAGGAGTTACTTTGCTTGTACTTGCTAATGATGTAAGGGCCACTCCACAAAGTGTCAAACTTTGTATGTCTACTCAATTTTATTTTGTCCTCATCCCATTTTAGAACCAAGTCACCTTCCTTGAACACTATCTCACTTGATCTCTTATCAAAGGATTTATTCATAAGTAATTGGTGATGGTCCATGGCCTTGTGTACATTATTCCTTATTTCTTTTAGTTACATTAGTTCTATCAATCTAACTTCCATTAGAGTATTTTCAGGTAGTTCTAGCTATTGTACAAGTTCTAGAGTAGGGAGTTCTTGAGATATGGATAACCTAGCCTCTCTCCCATAAACAAGAACAAAGGGAGAATTACCAATTTATATCTTAGGATTAATCTTGTCAGTGCATAAGGCTATCTTGAACTTGTTGTGCCATGCTCTATGACTATTCTCCAATGTCCTCTTGACAATCTTGATGAGATTCTTGTTAGTAGATTTGGCCAATCCATTACTTTGAGGGTAATAGTTAGATGAGGTACTCAAGTAAACTCCATTCCTATTTTCCCAATCAAAAGTTTTATCACTTATGAAATCAAGTGCATTATCAAAAATGATAACATGGTGAAATCTAAACCTTGTTATAATGCTCTCATATAACTCCAAGATAGAATTTTCACTTACCCCTTTCAATGCAATAGTCTCTACCCACCTTTTGAAGTAATCAATAGTAGTCAATATCCATTTGTGTCTAGCACTTGATGGAGGGTTGATCACACCAAGGAAATCAAGACCCCATTGCATGAAAGGTTGGTTTACTTGGATAGGATTCAATGGAAGGGATACAAGTTTCTATTTTCCTACAAAGAAGGTACATTGAGGACACTTTTTAGCCTAGTGGTAATAGTATTTAAAAATACTAGGCCAATAGTAACCAGCCCTCATGATATTTGTAGCTATTTTCTTAAGAGAAAAATGACCTCCATCTGCACCATTGTGAAAATTTTCTAGTAGCATATCAAATTGATCACTATTAACACACCTCAACAACACACCATTCATGTCTTTCCTAAAGAGAACACCATATAAAAGATAGTAAGGAATGGTATTCAATATAAAATATATCATTTGAGACTTGTTCAACCCATTGGGGCACTCACCATTTTGAAGAAAAATAATGATGTCTTGTGTCCAACTTTAAACTTATATGTGGTCAAATAGTTGGGGTTAAACCTGGTTGATCAATACTTCCTCCTTTGGCTCCTAAAAATTTGAAGATAAATGCTCACATAACCCTTTTCCTCTTACCAATTTTGTAACCTTAATATCCACATCATACTCCATCGCCTTTGTAATCCACCCAACTCTCTTTTTATTAAGGTATTTGCTTAGGAGAAACTCCTTGGTGCTAGGATGAGAAACCATGACATGTATATTTTTTTTGAAACCATGTGCCTAAATTTTTCCAATCCTCTTATCACTATTAGAGCTTACTTCTCTATAGACACCAAAAAAGTGTCTACCCCTTAGTCGACTCCCCCTTGGTCCCCTTGGTTCACTTCCAAACATTCCTAACCCAAACAATTATTAATTTAAAATAAATTAACTATTTTAAATTAATAACACCCTTGACACATCACCCATGACACCTCACCCCACCTTGGATACCTCTCCTTGGATGCCTCCCATCACCCTATGACCAATTTATGACCTATTTCAACCCTCTCACGCTTATTTAATCCACCATTCGACTGTTTTCCAAATGGAAATTAAACCTGGTAGTTGGAAGAATGGGTAAAAGGCTAATTTTAGCCTCTTTTCCCATTCTTCAGCCACCGACGTCGATCAGTATCCACCGACACCGGCAGTATCACTGACACTGGTTTCTTTAAAACTATAATCTGACCACTGTTTCACCCCCGTGAATGTGAATTCTCTTGCTCCAAGCTTCAAGCTCTCTCGCTCCTCAACTTCTTGCAGGCAACAGCATTTCAACAATACTCTCTAGGCTCAGAGGTTCTGCACCAGTCATTCCAAGCTAGATTGAAGATTGCACGACATCTCCCGCATCAACCACAATGGAAATAGACCTCCTGCACTTCTACCTCTCCACCCACAACTAAGTATTCCTACTGCTTTATATTTTAGTATTCTTTTAAATCCATTTGGTAATTAGCCTATTGTCCATTTCCAAGCATTGTTGACACAACCCAACCTATTCTTCTTAGAGAGGCTAAAAAGCCTTCTCTCATCCTTATCTCCCTTTTACCCCTATCCTCTATTTGGTCCCTCTTTCAGGCCACACTCTCTGACCTGCAAACCCAGCACAAGCCACTAAAACTCCCACAGACATCCCAAACTATTCTATTGACCACAGACAGCCCTAAAACTCATCCAAAGCCCCATTGCCCCAACTGATGCTAGCCTCCAGGCCCATTGCCCCTACTGACATCGGTAGATAACCGACACCGGTGATCTTGACCTATCGACGCCAACAGACTAATCGACATCGGTGACTGTGGAAGACAGATTGCCACATACATGTACACATTTATTTCTATTTCTTTTATTCAGTCTTTTATCATTTCCTTTTCTAGCAACATTCTGTTCTTTATCAATCAGTGGACTATCACCCTTTTAAGAAGTATTTGCACTTCTGGGATCAAACATTGCTTGGCAGTCCACTACCTACCTATCTAATAGTTTTCTTATTTAAGTCCCTCTTATCTGTAGGTGTCATCCTCCATAGCCAAAGAGGATTCCCTTCAATCGTTTGGATACAGTGCGCAGACCTCATCTGGGTATAATCTAACCCTTGACCATTACTTTAGTTTCTTTCATCTTCTAAATGTGGAAAAGCAAAAATAGTTAGAAACATTCTAGCACACCCAGTGGGACCCTAGGACTTTTCCTTGGGTTTATACTTTTTCTTCTAAAAGAAAACTTTTCATATAGGTGCATTAGGTCTCTTCTTGCATCCTTTTCCTCTATCTCTTCCAAAAGACACTATCAACAAAGTTAAAAATAATCCTTCTTTTTCTTTCTTTCTTACATCTAGAGTAGTGAAATTCATACTCTTCAACCTTTTCTCCACTTGTCTACCTTTGAACACACATCTCAATTTGGGCTTAAAAATCTTTTGCATTTCATTTCTGCTTGCATGCATTTTTAGCTCACCTAGTAACTTAAAACCGCATTATGAATTAATCGTAGTGCACTTATGTTACACAACCTGACCACTTTCACAAACTAAACATCAAAACATACCTGAGATAAGGTCCGACTAGGATTTCATCACCTAGTAGATACCTTACCCTTCCTAGCAATCCTACTTGGACTTCACTACCAAGGGGAGAGCCCACTCTGTTCTCTGGCAGAGTATAAACTCTAGGGGAAGTATATACTGGCTAAGTGACCCAGCTTATCTCTGGGCTCATGAAGTGAGGGGAGCTTGCTCCTTAGCACCAAGCCACGTATGAAACCTAACATAGACTCTTGAGCACTGAAACTAACCCGAAACTAACCTTAGACTACTTCTTCTAGGACCCGTTCTACAAGCCAACTTTCCAAACACACTCTTCTAAGGCATAAGCCAACAAGACTCTAAAATTTATTCCTAGGAATTAACATTTAGGGTCTGCTTGTCTTCATCCATTTTTCTATCTATATCTAATTTTTTGAGTTGGTGAGGTTGTATTTTGAGATCTGAAAACAACTCAGAGCTTCTTATTTCTTCTAAAAACTTTTAGTTTTTGAGTTTCTGGAAACACACAGTCACCGACATCGGTTTTTCCACCGACGTCGACAACTTTTTTTCACTGGCATCAATTTTTATACCGACGTTGGTCACTGTCAACAACTTTTTTTCCAAAATAGCCTTAAAACCTGACCCTTTTTGTGCCAAAACCACATTCTAAGTTTCTAAAACTGGAAAAACATAGTTTCTAAAACCTGACCCCTTTTTTTTGCCTTGGATGGTTTTGACACGTAGTCAAACCAAGACTCTTGTTGACCACACAAGGAAACAACCACTCCCGCCTTCACCTTCCATAACCAGTCCTCTAATGAAGTATCATTCAGAGACTGAACGAACTCCTACCCAACCAACCCCGACTCAAGCCCCTATTGTCCCTGAAGGGGACCAAGACTTTGAAAGGTTCCTTGACCTCAATGTCAAGTCCCTTCAACACTATCTTGTGTGTAGATAAATGTGAGACTCTTTAGGCAACCCAATTTATGGGATGCCAACTACCTTGCTTGAGACAACAACTGTATCAATCGCCTCTGTCATTCAACCCATAGACACCCAGGCTGTCACCTCAAATAATAACTAGACCATGACTAATCTTCTAAGTGTGGCTTCTCCTTCTATCTTTGGGCCCACTTCTATTGGGGTTTCATCCCCCCATCAATTGTAGACTATTCAACAAACCTCTACCCCTTTCCAAAATCTAGTTGTCTCCATCCTACCTACTCTTGCCCCCATCAACACCAGGGTGGCTACGCATCCATTGGCTAGTGTTTCCACAATCCAACCACCTCTAGCAACATCAAGCCTAGTCATGCCTTCTACCTTCATGACACAACCACCCTTGGTCTCCACTTCTGTCCCTATGGCTAGTTATCAGTACGTTGTGCCCATACAAGCACAACTGACTACGTCATACACCCCTTCTAGCACCTTCCAAGCACCTCACAACCTAGGGGTGCCCCACCCACAAATCTGTCAGCTGATCTAATCAAAATGCTGATGGACAAAATGTCTAATATTAAGACCTCTATTTTGGGCTCAAGAAACTTCCTTTCATATGACCAAATTTGTAATGAACCCATCCATCCCTCTGTCCCAATCTAGTCATATCCCAGTTGGGAACTTCCTAAGTTTACTCACTTCTAGAGTAAGGAAGACCCACAGCAGCATCTACGAGCATTCAGACACGCTTGTTACCTGATCGCACATGATGATGCATTACTACTACACACATTCCCTATGTTGCTTTCTGGTGCTGCCCTCAACTGGTACATCTCTCTCACCAGACACTCTCTTTTCACATTCACCCAGCTGGTTCAACTTTTCCTTTACCACTTTTTGATCAATATCACCAAAAAGGTTTCAATCACGGACCTATACTCTATCAAAAAGTTTGATGACAAATCAATAGCCAATTTTGTCACCTGTTGGAGAGGCTTAATCAATCAGCTCTCTTTTTCCTTGATTCAACCCGAGCTCATCAAACTCTTTTTGTAGGCATGTGCCAAACATATTTCCTCTACCTTGCAGGTCCAAATGTTCTGCACCTTTGATGAAGCCTTCATGATGGCTAGGAAGCTTGAACTACGTGCCATCGAGGAGAACAAAGTCAAATTATGGAGTAAGAACCCCAACACCAAGTCTAATGACTCTTCCTCTAAACCTTCTTCTTCTAATTCTAAATCTAAGGCATCAGCAAATGATGTAGTCATTAGACCATCATCTTCAACAACAACCAGCCAACCCAAACCTTCCACATCTTAAAGTATCACATGACAATTCCAACAAAGATATGTGAAGCGTCAGTAAACTCTGATAGGAAAATCTTACGCATCTGTGTAAGACAAACTTGTCAAACAGGGAGTCCTCAATCTCCCCCAAATTTGACTACCCCCTCAATTCAATCCCTCGAGCACCATCCCTGCGTGGTATAGGCAGAATGACTTCTGCAATTATCACTGTGTCAAAGGCCATGACACAGGCAACTGTAAGACTCTCAAAAACATCATTCAGGACATGCTTGATAAAGGTGATCTCGTCTTGGACAACCTAAACACACCACCCAATCAAAATATAGACATCTTTAGACAACCTTTTACCAACCATTCCCCTAGCCAAAATAACATGCAGTCCATGGTTGATGACTCCCAAGAGCGTAACATATGCACAGTCAACACAGTCTCTCCTTCCATGCTTAACCAACCTCTCTCACAACCTAGAGAGGTTAGTCAACCTATTCGTCCATCACAGGTGGAAGAATCTCCTTCTCCTATCTCTCTTCCATAGGTGGATGAACTGTCTTGTCTTGTTATTTCTCCATCGACCTCTCTTATATTAGAGGATGCCTTGACCATACCATCACCACTAGCCCCACCTTCATCCTTCTTGCTGCCAATGGAGGACCCTACCCTTCCTGCTCCTCAACCACAAGTAGAAGGCACAATCATCCCTACCCTCTATCCTCTTGAGGAGCCACATTCTCTAATTCCTTCTCCACCAAAAGAAGAACCTGTCTCTCCACCTTCTTCGACCAAAGATGATCCAGTTATGACTCCCCCATGCCTTGGGTTTGAGATCACTACATCTAACACATTTTCAGTCTTGCAACCATCCACATCTTCTGAAGGACCAAAGCCTCATCTGACATCTTCCCAACCATTCTCTTGATTAGTGGAGAAACTAGGACTTCTCCATTCGAGGAAATTAGAAAATCAGGCATTATGGAAGCAACTCAAAGCTCCTCACCCTGTGCATCCCGTCTCATCTTGTGCTGCCAACCCTCTTGTGACAAAATCTCCAAAAGTTTCCAACAAAGACCAGACTTCTACTTCTAAACCCTCAAAAGCTCAAACATCCACATCCCAACCTAAACCTTCACAAACATCCACCACACCAAAACTGATTAAAACCCTTAGAGTTTACCCCATACCTAACCTCACTCACCTGCAAGTGAAGGTAGACTTGAACCTTGCCTCACCCAATAGTGGTCCTCAAACTAAACCACAGAAGGCCACTAAATCATGGCGGCAAACCCCTCCTCCACCATCACTATTTCCCTCCATTTTGGGCCCTCATCCTTCTACCCTAATAGGAGTACTCCCTACTCTAACCCCTAACCAAAACAAGTTACCTCCATTACTTCCTTTACCCACCACAAGCCTACCTCCTCTAAAAAATTTAGCACCTCTCACTAAGAAAGTGTCGTCTCCACAAATGGCCACACTGCCAACCCAAAAGGTGGTATAAAAGCCTCCTTCAACACCTCCCAAGTAAAAGTCATCAACACCTCGCACATCAACAAGCACGAACCCCTTAGTGGGTTCATACGCTTTGATATTGCACTGACTTTTGCAAACTTCTAGCATAACTCTTCTATCTATTAAACCATTCTAACCTCTCAGGTCAAAACCTTCCTGGTTCAATGATACTAAAATTTGCCTATATCATCACACACCAGGACATGATACTGAGAATTGTTGTGCCCTCAAGGTCATCATTCACCAATACATGGAGAAAGACACTCTTCTCCTTGAGGATACTATCGACAGACCTCTGACACCCTCCCATATCTCTCAAACCCCTTCATCGTCATCGACATCTCATCAACAAACTATAATCCCTTCACCTCTTTCACCCCCTCTCTTCAAAATTAATGCCATCCACGTAACCATTAGGTCGCAAAAGGATAAGGCAAAAGAAAAAGTTGCTATTCCTTAGGGCTACCCTTTTGTCAAGCCACCTCAACCACCCAAGCCCAAGATTTCCATCCTGGGTGCATCCCAACCCTCTTCTTCAGGGGCAATCCATGACTCTATGTTAAAACAGCTTCACCAAATGCTTGTGAAGATGACCTTATATGACCTCATCCAAAGCTCACCCCAACATTGTCAAGCTCTAATCAGAGCCTTACAGGCAGTGGAGGTTCAACCTGAGGACCCCCAACCACTAGATTCCCTAGTCCACTCCTTATCCCCCATCGCCTCTATTACTTTCAATGATTCTGAAATTCCTACCTCCAGCTCAGAAGATCAAGACGCTGCTCTTTTCATCACAGCCTATGTTGATCAAACCCACATTAAGCGAGTCATGATTGATAGAGGTCCCAACATTAATATCATTTCTACCCATGCCTTTGATCAATTGGCCCTCTCCAAGAATTGTGTATCAAAAACTAATGCAATCCTTTGATCCTTTAATGACACCACTGCTACCACCATTGGCACCATCATCCTCCATATTCGTGTCAACCCACGCATAGTCTCAGAGCTCTTCTATATCATCAAGGGAGAGTTCCAATATAACATGCTATTAGGATGACCCTAGATATATGCCATGGCTTGTGTTCCTTCTACATTGTACCATTGTGTCAAATTTGAACACGATGAGCAAGTCCATGTCATTCCCACCGACCCATCCCCTTTCAAGACTTACAACATGACCTATCGACCAAACGACGTTCTCATTCCTCTCAAGACACCAACCTAAACATTGCCTCCATATGTGGAAGCTTCAACCAGTATGCAAATGGCAGTCCCACTCACACCACCTCCTCAAGTGACAATCAAGGACCCTATGAAAGATATCTTCCAAAGACTCTCACTTGGGGAGTATCACTTACTTACCTTAGACATGTTCTAGACTCCGTAAGAGTATGGACAGCTTCATCATAGTCCTAGCTATGACCATCAGATCAAAATGGTCATCCCTTATGGTCCTCCTACTCTTTAAACAAATCTCATCTATGGGAGGCTAGATCAAGCTCCCACTAATGGGAATCCTCTCTCCTCACCTCAAGCATTCACATCCAACTTCTCCTTTCTTGGAAACCCCACCTTTGCTCATACCTATCTTTATAGGTGTGCATGGAAGGGTTTTGGCTTCAGATGCTATGAACAAGGCTCCCATTAGCCCATCAAACCATTAAATGATGATAATGCCAAGAAATGACATGGCCCAGGTTTCCAAGAACCTACTAAAGCTTTTGAAAACTCTTCACTCGAACCCATCATAGACCAATCTCCACCAAGCTCGCCCATTCCCCCATCTTCACCTATGGAGTCGATGGTTTCCATCCCTCTTAGTTTCTTTTTGCATAAACACCATCCACTTGGAACCCCTAGCCTATCAACTAAACGGGGTGTCCAGGTCTCTCCCTCTTGTTTATCCCAACATGATATATGATGAGTCGACAACCATCAACACTATCCACTACATAAACAACGATGCCATTCTCACCTACATGGGTGCCGATGACTCTTTCATTCAGTTCTCTCTTCCTTATAATATGCAAGTTATGTTAAATAAATCAACCATTGACATTAACCTTCCATCTTTTGATGTTCCTCACATCTTAAAGATTGGTCAATCTTTAGATGCCTAGTAATAGATTGACTACACCCAATTTCTTTTAGACCATAGCAAGGCCTTTGCCTGGACCTATAGTGACATGCCTGGCATCAACCCTAACATTGCCACTCATAACATCATCACAAACCTAGAGGCTAATCCTGTCAGGCAAAAGCTTTGAAAGATGCATCCTCGAGTTGCACTCCTTATCAAAGAGGAGCTTTAGCATCTTCTCTCCATCTCTTTCATCTAGCCCATTGATTATCTGCAATGGGTGTCTAACATCATCCCTATCACCAAAGCAACTAGGGGGATCTGAATCTACACTGACTATCGTGACCTCAACCTGGCTTGCCCCAAAGATGATTTTCCTCTTCCCAACATTGACCAACTTGTTGATCTCATAGCCAGTCATGAGATGTTATCACTCATGGATGGGTTTTCAAGATATAACCAAATCCTGATTGCACCAGAAGATCAACACAAGACTACCTTCATCACCCCATGGGGGACTTTTTGCTATAGGGTCATGCCTTTTGGCCTGAAGAATGTAGGTGCCACATATCAACATGCCATGACTTATCTTTTTCACGATCTCCTTCACAAAATCATGGAGGACTATGTGGATGACCTACTTGGCAAATCTAAGCTTCGTCATGACCATTTAACCATCCTCAAGATCATCTTCTCTCACCTTCTTCAGTACAATGTTCACCTTAATCCCAAGAAATGCATCTTTGGAGTTCTCTCAGGGAAGCTCTTGGGGTTCATCATTTCTCTCTGTGGCATTGAGATTGATCCCATTAAAATTCAAGCCATACTCGAGATGCCACCACCCACCAATCTAAAGCAACTTTGTAGCCTGCAAGGGAAGCTTCAATCTATTTGTCACTTCATCTCGCAACTTTCTGACCGATGTCAACCCTTTCATCACCTCCTCAAGAAGGACGTCACCTTTAAGTGGGATAAGGACTACCAAGAGGCTTTTGAAGCCCTTAAACACTATCTTGTCTTTCCACCAGTCCTTATTCCACCTAAAGATGACTAACCCTTCTACCTCTACATCTTAGCAACAAATCATTCTTTGGGCACAATGATCGCACACCGAGATGACCAACACTGTGAGCAAGCGATTTACTACATAAGTTGAACACTTGTCGACTATGAAACTTGGTATACTCATATCAAGAAACTCTATTTGGAATTAGTCTTTGCCACTACCAAACTCCATCATTATCTTGTCAATCACAAAACCTTTGTCATCACCCACACTAACCCCCTCAAATACATGCATTCCAAGCCATACCAAAACCAGCGTATGGCTCATTGGTTCATGCTTCTGGCTGAGTTTGACTTGGAATTCATCCATCAAAAATCCATCAAGGGGAAAATGATCACTAACCAAGTAGCAGATGCCCCTCTACCCAACAACTAACCTTCTCACTATGAATTCCCTGACGAATCTATCACTACATTATCCATCGATGACACATTCTATCAAATGACAATGTTCTTTAACGGCTCTAAATGTCAACTCGATGGGGGTGTGGGGGTCATTCTCATCCCACACGAGGGTGAACCCATGCCCTTTTATTTCAAACTTGACTTTGAATGTACCAATAATATGGCTGAATATGAAGCCTTAATTTTGGGACTTTAAACCACCCTTTCTTTAAGCGTCAAGACCATCAACATCTTCGGCGACTCACAACTTGTCGTCAATCAAATCAACAATTCATATATTTGTAAAAACAAAATTTTTCAAAGGTACAAACACTGTGTTGACACCCTCCTAGCTTCTTTTGACCATTATCTCTTACAGACTATTCCTCGATCTATGAATAAGTTTGCTGACACCATGGCTTCTCTTGCTTCTCATATTCCATCTTCGTCATCTTCATCAAGAATTCATGTCATGGTGCATCATGTGTTGTTGCCTTCATACATTTCTACTAACATCAACCTCATCAACACCATAGAATCTAATCCATGAGATGTTTGGTATAAATAACTTATGGACTACTTGGCTCATTCTATCATCCCTTCTGACCTCTCTAGAAATGCACGATGGGCTTTCATTAAACACACGGCTCGATATACCATGCTAGGGGGTCTTCTCTATAAAAGAGGTTTCGACGGCCTCCTTCTTCACTATTTGACCTCCACTGAAGCATCTCATTCCATTAAACAGGTCCACGATGGGATTTGTGGTGGACACTTTAGTGGTAACTCGGTTGCCAAGTGCATCCTTCACATGGGCTATTATTCGACCACCCTTCACCAAGACTATAGCGACTATGTTCAGCATTACATCAAGTACCAGTAGCATGCTAACTTGCTTCACATCCCTAGCCATGCTCTACAAGTAGCTCAAGATTTTTGGCCTTTTTCATAATGGGGCTTAGATCTAATCGGTGAAATTAACCCCCATTCATCTCTTTGACATCAGTCCATTATCACCGCAACCAAATACTTCACTAAGTGGGTGGAAGCTGTTCCCCTCATCTCCACTAAAGCTGACAAATTGTCGACTTCATTAACACCCACATCATCTATCGTTTCGGTGTACCTCACAAAATCATCACTGATAACGGCAAGTCATTCAAAAACAAAACTATCCAGAAACTTTGTGACTCATTTGGCATCAAGCTCAGCTTTTCTTCGCCTTACTACCCACAAGTAAATGGGCAGGCCAAGGCTTCCAACAAAATCTTAACCAAAATTCTAATGAAGGTGGTCAATCACACTAGCAGGGATTGGCACATCCACATTCCCTTCACTTTGTGGGCCTACTGCACTAGCATCTGAACCCCTACGGGTGATACAACTTTCTCTCTAGTATACAAAATAGAGGCTGTCCTACCTCTTAAATTACAAATACTGTCTCTACACATATCTTTGCATGACATTCTTTCTAATGATGACTTTTGTCAAGATCACTTATCTCAACTTGAGTTACTTGATGAACGTCATCTTGCTACCCTCAACCATCTCCATGTCTATCAAAATCACATCAAACGAGCCTATAACAAAAATCTGCGAGAACGAGATTTCAACATCAGAGACCTCATCCTCAAAGAAAACCAACACGTGACCAACATGGAAAGAAGTAAATGAGGCAAGTTTGCTCCTAATTGGCTCAGACCTTACATCATCACACACAAATATGGATCGGGGACTTATCGTCTGTCTTCTCTTGAAGGCCGACCAGAACCTGAACCCCTTAATGCCTTGCATCTACGACCATTCTACTGTTAGTTGAGTACTCATTCACTCGACATTTAATTAGAGCTCATCCCTTGAGCAATCCCTGTCATCTTCATCCTCATTCCTTTCAACCCTATTTCCCTAAAGCAAACCCTATGTAACCCTTTTATAAAGTATGGATGCTTTGTCCTAATAAAAGGGAGCCCTCAAACTTATATAGTCTTGTCCATGACTAAAAATTTTGTCAAAAATAAATTGAGATGTCAAAATATTAAAAGGTCATAAAATCATAAATGTAGACTGCTCCCTTGAAGGATAGCTGCATAATTGCTATAATTGATAGACTACTTCCTTAAAGGACAGCTATTCAAAGACTTTCAACATACAAAGCACAATATAGACCACTCCCTCGAAGGATGGCTATGCCTAAATCTTGCTACAAATAACACTCTCTCAGAAGCTTTCCGCATTGATCAGCTTCACAAATGACCACAAAACAAAATGACATCCCCATGTAGACTTCCCGCATCGATCAATCTACCAAAAAAAAATGGGGTCATGGACTTGACTTGTAGTCGTTCTCAGGGTCTCTTATAAAAAGGGGCAAAGTTATCCCTACCTAAAAGGGGTTACCCTATCCTAACATGTCACATCACCTACTCAAGGGATTTCAAGCTCATTTTAATGTCAAAGTGATTCGATTACTTCTCTAACACAACCAATGGTCAACGACATAATGCATGAATAGGGATTTTGTTTCTAAAAACCCCCTACCTATGCTATCATTATGGTCCTAGTCAATGAAAGGGCACATATGCCTTTCACTTCCTACATGCCTTTGTCACTTGCCAATCAACCCAAACCAACCAAACCTTTTTCGACCACTAAACGTTCTCATAACCTATTCACACAAGTTTCTATGGAAACCAATACACATGGAAACTATTGACCACATAATTTATGTCAAGCATAAACCATTACTTGTTGAAGCATAAACAAACTCATTTCATTTTTAGCATACATCCATCACCTAATATGGAAAATTGCTAGGGATGAAAAAACTCAACCAATGTTACAAAATACACCATCACCCAATATGGAAAATACTGTAACATCATCTTCCCCTCATCATTTAACCATGACCAAAACCAATCATCAACCAACTTTGCCTCCCAGTCTGAACTACATTGGTCTAAGGCCCTTCCAACAAGGGCTATGTAGGCAGCACTTAGATTACATGACATCTTCTGGGGTTAGCTTGGCCACATCCATTTGTTCATCTACCTGATGGACAAACCATCTTACCTTTGACCATGACTTAACCTCATCCAACCTGTCCATAACCGACCCTCTTCCTCCCTTTTAGGGAGAACCACATTGGCCTGAGGCCCTTAAAATAGGGGCTATGTAGGCAACACTCAGTTGACATGGGGTCTTCTGAGGTTAGCTTAGCCATTTCCTTCATCACATTCCTTTGTTTGTCCATCTAATGGACCAACTATCTCTATCAACTCACCTCGACCAACAACCTTGGAGATCATGACTATCTCCTCAGACCATGACCACTTCCAAGACAACATTGCCTTAGTTGTTTTTGCATGTATGATACCTCACAAATGGTTAGCAAAATTGTCCACAACCCACATTTTGACCCTCACAAGTATTGGATTGTGAGCAAGTTGATCCCCACTACTTGCGACATTTTTGTGTTTTCTAGGAGCACTTCCTTAACACAATGACCATTAGAGCTACAACTTGGATCGAATAACCCAATCAGCTATGACTAAATGTTAGGGCCTGGTTATTTTGATTTTAGCACTCCTCGACCTTTGACCGGTGAAAATTTGACCTGACCATCTCGTGAAGTGGTATGCGCGCAACCTCAACTATTGCAGCATTCACACTCAACCTTCACCATATCCTCTCTATCAAATTGACACCCGATCTCAGGGTCCCTTCCCTTGACTCCCACTTTGAGGGGGGAACACCTCATCCCATAATCGAGGAAACCTACATTTATTTTTGTCTTACAATTCATCAGAACACCCAACAGGACAAAAATGACCTTATCCCATACCTGGGGCAACTTACTCCTATTTTTGTCTTGCAGTTCGTCAGAACAACCAATAAGACAAAAGGGGCAAATTTAGACATCGAAAAAGTGTCTACCCCTTGGTCGAATCCCCCTTGGTCCCCTTGGTTCACTTCCAAACATTCCTAACCCACACAATTATTAATTTAAAATAAATTAACTATTTTAAATTAATAACACCCTTGACACATCACCCATGACACCTCACCCCACCTTGGATACTTCTCCTTGGATGCCTCCCATCACCCTATGACCAATTTATGACCTATTTCAACCCTCTCACACTTATTTAATCCACCATTCGACCATTTTCCAAATGGCAATTAGACTTGGCAGTTGGAAGAATGGGTAAAAGGCTAATTTTAGCCTCTTTTCCCATTCTTCAGCCACTGACGTCAGTCAGTATCGGCTGACATCGGTAGTATCACCGATTCTAGTTTCTTTAAAACTATAATCCAACCACTTTTTCACCCCCGTGAATGTGAATTCTCTTTCTCCAGGCTTCAAGCTCTCTCGCTCCTCAAATTCTTGTAGGCATCAACATTTCAACAACACTCTCCAGGCTTAGAGGTTCTGCACCAGTCATTCCAAGATGGATTGAAGATTGCATGACATCTCCCACATCAACCACAATGGAAATAGACCTCCTGTACTTCTACCTCTCCACCCACAGCTAAGTATTCCTACTACTTTATATTTTAGTATTCTTTTAAATCCATTTGGTAATCAACCTATTGTCCATTTCCAAGCACTATTGACACAACCTAACCTGTTCTTCCCAGAGAGGCTGAAAAGCCTTCTCTCATCCTTATCTCCCTTTTACCCCTATCCTCTATCTGGTCCCTCTTTTAGGCCACACTCTCTGACCTGTAAACTCAGCACAAGCCACTAAAACTCCCACAAACATCCCAAACTATTCTATTGACCATACATAGCCCTAAAACTCATCCAAAGCCCCATTACCCCGACTGATGCTGGCCTCCAGGCCCATTGCCCCTACCGACGTCAGAAAATAACCAATGCCGATGATCTTGACCTATTGACGCTGGTAGACTAACTGACGTCAGCAACTGTGGAAGACAGATTGCCACATACAGGTACGCATTTGTTTCTATTTCTTTTGTTTAGTCTTTTATCATTTCCTTTTCTAGCAACATTCTATTCTTTATCAATCAGTGGACTGTCACCCTTCCAAGAAGTCTTTGCACTTCTGGGATCAAGCATTGCTTGGCAGTCCACTACCTACCTATCTAACAGTTTTCTTGTTTAAGTCCCTCTTATCTGCAGGTGTCATCCTCCACAGCCAAAGAGGAGTCCCTTCAGTCATCTGGATACGGTGCGCAAACCTCATCTAGGTATCATCTAACCCTTGACCATTACTTTAGTTTCTTTCATCTTCTAAATGTGGAAAAGCAAAAATAGTTAGAAACATTCTCAACAAATTTATACTTGACCTCATAATCTTCCAACCCTTGGCTGAAAAATGCAATTAGATGCTCTACCTCTTCATCATTATTTTGCATAAGCATAGCTGAGATTGTATCAAGGTTAGAAAAGGTATAGAGTATGAAATATTTGGCAAAGTTTTGGTTCAAGAGAGTGGGATATTTTTCAATTACTTGTTTAATTGCCTCAAAACTAATTTTACCTTCCTTTGTCCAAGCAAAAGCTTAGTTCTTCTTGAGCATGGCTATGATAGGTTTTACCATAGTTTTAAAGCATAGAATAAACCTCCTTAAAAAATTTGTTTTCCCCAAAAATATTTGAATTCCTTTCTTATGTTGAAGCAAAGACAAGCCTAGAATAGTCTCAATCCTCTTGGGGTCAATAGACAAGCCTTATTTTGAAATAATATGACCCAATAACTTACCTTCATGGACATCAAAGATGCACTTATTTGGATCAAGGGATATTCCATACTCTCTACATTTCTCAAACACCTACCTTAGATGTTCCATATGATCAACAAAATCCTTCAAAAAAATAGTTATGTCATCAAGGTACACAAGAAGAAACTAATTGATCAAACCTTTAAAAGTCATATCTATTGCCCTTTGAAATGTAGCTCCAGCATTGGATAAACCAAAAGGCATCTTTCTATGGGAAAAGGTTCCCCATTTTGTAGTGAAGTTTGTATTAAACTGATCCTCTTCATTCACTAGTATTCGATTGTAATCTGAATAACCATTAAGAAGTGAGAAGCATTGAGAACCTGAAACAACTTATAGAATTTGTTCCATGAAAGGTAGTGGATAATGATCCTTGAGAGACACTCTATTAAGGTCTCAAAAATCCACACAAAGTTTGATGTCTTAATTATTATTTTGGATAGGTGCAATATTATCCACCCAAGTTGAGTGTTTGATAGGAAAGATAATCCTAGACTCAATCAACTTGGTCAGCTCTTTCTTCATGAGTTCCTCTATCTTGGGATTGATAAGCCTTTGTTTTTGCCTGACTAGTTTAGCTCTAGGTTCTAACTCAATGGTGTGATGAGATAGACTTGGATCAAACCTTTTAAAGATTTATATTTCCAAGAAAATATGTTATGTAACTCTTTTCATAATTCAATAAAGGCCTACCTCTTAGATGAAGAACATACCTTATGTAATATCCCTTCGAATATCAAAACAAAAGCTCCAAATTGCTTATCTGAATTTCTGCAAAATATCTTCAAATAGATGAATAAATCACAGTATAATTTCTTATTTATTTGCTCATAAGCTTACAATAGAGATCCTCTGTCAGGTATACAAAAAATATCAAAAGTTCGGCCTTATAGCCTGAATATTCCACGAACTCAGCTGAATCTAGAACGTCTCGGCCTGCTGTGTAAAAAACACAGTCGCCGACGTCGGTTATACTGCCATCTTTGGTCGACCTGTAGTGATCCCCTTGCCGACGTCGGTGATGAGTCGACCGATGTCGGTCTCTGTAAGTCTCTTTTCGTCGATGTCGGTACCTGAACTTTCTGTAGATGCGTACGGATTTTCACAGATCTATACGGAAGTTGTACGGCCACTGATATTGCTCAACCTATATGCTTGATCCTGACCTGTAGAATTATGGGCTAATACAAAGATCTATATCTGGATAATTCTGGAATCAAAACCCAAATAATGAAAATACCTGAAACCCTCGTGATAGCTTTTGTGTGAAGTTATCTCTCAAACTTGTAAGTACATGTGATAACTTCTGGATGAAGTTATCTCCCAATTCGGCAATAGATCGGTTGATCTTTCACAACCTCTGAATCGCTCACACTGAAGAGTTGACGTTCTTCAATGCAGTTTGGCAATAGATCAGCTGATCTTTCACAGCCTCTGAATCGCACACAATGAAGAGTTGACGTTCTCCACTACAGATGGAATACTGGAACCCTTGGCTCAGTCTTCACAGAAGAATTTCTTAACAAGAATCAATATCAAAATAATCATTTCATAATTCCAACTCTCTCCCATGAGAAACTCTTATACCCTTCCAAAGGTGTGCTTGCTAAAATTAGATTTCCTCAAATTAGAACTTGGGGTTCTAAAATTAGAATTCCTCAAATTAGAACTTGGGCTTCTTAAATTAGAATTTGGGTCTTAAAATTAGACCAATTAATTAATAATTAATAATTAATTAATATCTAATTTAAAATTAGACCAAATAATTAATTAATTAATATCTAATTTAAAATTAGACCAAATAATTAATATTTGATTAAATCAATCAAATATTAATATCTCCCTCAATACATGTCGGATCCTCGAACCGTCTGAAGCTAGGGAATCAGGGAGTGATTCTGCACATGACTATATCAAAACAAGGGTGCTCTTCTATATGTCAAATATCCCTAAATAATAGGAGCTCAGGCCCAATGTGTCTGAAATAACCTGAATGAGAGCCAACTATAGGAATTCTGTAAATCAAAGCCAAGCCAATCTCCATCATGACCCTCTATCCATCCAATCAGCCTACGAAGGTCGCATAATAGGCTAATCATCAAGCCTGTCAATGTCCACGAAAAAGGGGACATGACAATCTGCCCCTCCAAAAATTGCTTGTCCCCAAGCAATCTCGGAACAATGAACCACTCGATCCACCTGGATCCCAAATGTAGTTATGTTCTGCACTACTATGACTCAATGCAAGTAACTGCAACATCAACAGAAGTAGAACAAAGAGGAACCCATAATCCAATTGGCGAATGCAACTCAACCAAACTCTCGAAGCATCATAACCCAAGTAGAATGGACAACTCAAACTGCCAATTCCATCTGCAAGAGATGGTGCCAATCCATCCCATAATGGATGGTAAGAAACTGGAGCCGATCTACACCTGTGTGAAATCAAATCTTCTCTCTCTGGCTCAAAAGAAGAATAATGAGCATACCCCACCTCAAAATCCTTGTGAGGTAGCATAATAGATAGGATCCCTATAATCTCCCCACCCAATCTTCTAATAGCACCAGTGCCTTGGATGAGAACACCTTCTGTCACCCTATGCAAATCTAGATGAACACCTGCACTATCCAGCAAATACTCCATGAATGATTAAGTGCAGTAAAAATTATATGAGGAAGCATCAACATACTCCCCCGCACACCACAACTGATCCCTCTGTAAAGGTGGCACAACCAACTGGACCACACTGTCATCTGTGTGAGAAGAATCAATCTGGAGAGGTATCCCAAACTCATCAAAACTAGGTACTCCTAAATCCTGAACCGGTGTGTCAGCCTCAACAACATGTTCCTCAGCTACAACTATAGGAACGTACTCACCAACAACACTCAATGTACTAACCTCTGAGTCTGGGGCTGGTGAAGACCGTAAATGCTCTAACTCCATGGTCATCTCAGCCAAATGAAATTGTGACTCCTCATAAGCTAACTGCGTAGTCTCAAGAATCTCAGAAGTCACCTCTATCTGCTGAGTAAGCTCACTCACCTTATCTTCCTCGACCAACAATGCATCATATGCTGTGCTACCCCACTCCATAAGATAATCTCTGTCGGCGACCAACTGCATATAATCCTGTCTCAGAATCTGGATAGCCTCCCATAAAGAGTGGATCTCTGTCAAGGACAAATAACTACCTCCCTGCTCGATGCTAGTAGGAGAACCCCATCCATATACTGCTAACAACTGACGAGCATCATCAAAATGCTTGCAAGTGGTAGCAATGTCTCGCTCACTAACTCTCAGCTGACTAGACACATGGTGGCACTGGCTAGACTGTCTCCTACAATCCTCCTCTGATGCATGGTCCAAAAGAGTAGACTTAGAATCATTTATCTCTAGAGTACTACCATCCATACTCTGTGAATCAACTCCATAGCTCATATCAACATACAGAGTATCAACAACTGTAGCATCACTGTCTAACTCCTCCATACTAAGAGAAACCACTGGTGAAACTAAGTCCTCAAAACTGTCCACTGCATCCTCCTGAGTATCATCCGCAATTAACTGAGAGTCTAAATCCCCATGACTAATCTCATCCACATGTCTAACAATTGGTGTAGCGCTTCCCTCAACCACTGTTGAGACCTCTTGTTTCTCCTTCATTCTGTTTTGTGATGTGGACCTTCTACGAATAGATGCCATATACCGTAATAATTTGTCTTCAAATGTAGGATCTGAAAGAGTTCCATTCATCCTCCTCTGGGTTTCAACCAACTGGTTCAAACTTTGTTTCAGCTTCTTCATATCATTGTCCCACTGTTTCTGAGTACTCGAAGTCATCATGGATACTTCACTGATTCAACCTACCCAAACTACCCAACAGGATGGCAAGACATTAGCTCTGATGTGCCCAACAGGATGGCATGAATTTGGCTCTGATATGCCCAACAGGATGGCAGGAATTTGGCTCTGATATCACTGTAATATCCCTTCGAATATCAAAACAAAAGCTCCAAATTGCTTATCTAAATTTCTGCAAAATATCTTCAAATAGATGAATAAATCACAGTATAATTTCTTATTTATTTGCTCATAAGCTTACAATAGAGATCCTCTGTCAGGTATACAAAAAATATCAAAAGTTCGGCCTTATAGCCTGAATATTCCGCGAACTGGGCTGAATCTGGAACGTCTCAGCCTGCTGTGTAAAAAACACAGTCACCGACGTCGGTTATACTGCCATCGTCGGTCGACCTGTAGTGATCCCCTTGCCGACGTCGGTGATGAGTCGACTGATGTCGGTCTCTGTAAGTCTCTGTTCACCGATGTCAGTACCTGAACTTTTTGTAGATGCGTACGGATTTTCACAGATCTGTACGGAAGTTGTACGGCCACTGATATTGCTCAACCTATATGCTTGATCCTGACCTATAGAATTATGGGCTAATACAAAGATCTATATCTGGATAATTCTAGAATCAAAACCCAAATAATGAAAATACCTGAAACCCTCGTGACAGCTTCTGTGTGAAGTTATCTCTCAAACTTGTAAGTACATGTGATAACTTCTAGATGAAGTTATCTCCCAATTCGGCAATAGATCGGTTGATCTTTCACAACCTCTGAATCGCTCACACTGAAGAGTTGACGTTCTTCAATGCAGTTTGGCAATAGATTAGCTGATCTTTCATAGCCTCTGAATCGCACACAATGAAGAGTTGACGTTCTCCACTGCAGATGGAATACTGGAACCCTTGGCTCAGTCTTCACAGAATAATTTCTTAACAAGAATCAATATCAAAATAATCATTTCATAATTCCAACTCTCTCCCATGAGAAACTCTTATACCCTTCCAAAGGTGTGCTTGCTAAAATTAGATTTCCTCAAATTAGAACTTGGGGTTCTAAAATTAGAATTCCTCAAATTAGAACTTGGGCTTCTTAAATTAGAATTTGGGTCTTAAAATTAGACCAATTAATTAATAATTAATAATTAATTAATATCTAATTTAAAATTAGACCAAATAATTAATTAATTAATATCTAATTTAAAATTAGACCAAATAATTAATATTTGATTAAATCAATCAAATATTAATATCTCCCTCAATACATGTCGGATCCTCGAACCGTCTGAAGCTGGGGAATCAGGGAGTGATTCTGCACATGACCATATCAAAACAAGGGTGCTCCGCTGTATGTCAAATATCCCTAAATAATAGGAGCTCAGGCCCAATGTGTCTGAAATAACCTGAATGAGAGCCAACTATAGGAATTCTGTAAATCAAAGCCAAGCCAATCTCCATCATGACCCTCTATCCATCCAATCAGCCTACGAAGGTTGCATAATAGGCTAATCATCAAGCCTGTCAATGTACACAAAAAAGGGGACATGACTCTCTGTTCGCCGATGTCGGTACCTGAACTTTCTGTAGATGCGTACGGATTTTCACAGATCTGAAATTCAATAAAGGCCTACCTCTTAGATGAAGAACATACCTTACCAATTTTTAGGAGCTTGTTCTTGTAAATCATGACTCTCTCATAGTTTTCTTCTTTCATGGACATGCTCACTCTTTATTTATTCTTTGATCATCTTCATTTAAAACACTCTCTAAATTAATAATCCCCTTAGGTATCTTATTTATCTTCAACTTAATAAATTGTTCTTCATATTGATCATGCAGTCTCCTTTGGTTCCTCAAGGAGAATCCTACTTCATTTTATAATAAGTGTGAAATGTGTTCATCACTTTCAAACACATACCACAACACTTAATTATATATAATATAAGGCTTCACAATGACCTTTATATGGGACTAATCTTTCTCCTTTATTACATCAACAACTGCATCAAACTATGCTCCTATGGCAGCCAATCTATCAGCATATTTATTTAAATCCCTCAGTATGGGTTGTATGTTGAAGGCATAAAAATATTCAAGTAGGTCCCATACCCTATGATTTTAGGATTTAAGCAAGGGATTCTTGGTTTTATCTTGATTTTTCACTTGGTGGATGACCAACTCACTATCCTCATAAACCTTCAAATTTTTGATCCCTCTCTTCTTTGCCTAATGGAGGCCGTGAACTAGGCCTTCATATTTTGCCACATTGTAGGTGTAATTGAAGTAGAATCTATATGAGGAGTAGTATTGAATATTTTATGGAGAAACTAACATAGCACCAACTCCTTCACCTACTTTTCTTCTTGAGACATCAAAAAACATTTCCCATATTCCTTCAAGTTCATGGTCTTCATTAGTGAGTGAAGGGATTGAAACATCTTTTTCACGTATATAATAAATTCCCAAATTAGTCTCTTATATGAATGTATATGGATCAAGTCCATGTGTTTTAGTGCTGTATTTATCAAGGAAAATATTATAAATACCTTTAAAGGGGGAAGATTCTTCACCATCCATGACACCTTCTTCTTCTTTACAAATTAGACAATTTTGATTTGAACTTGTCTCCATATATGGCTCAATATGAAACCTTGCTAAGGGTTGTGTCTTTATAGTCACCTTGGTTCCATATCTTGTTTTAAAATATAAAAAATACTAGTCAGTAGAAAGGTATCCTCCTATCTTAGCCATGAATTCCCTTGACAAGCAGATAGCAAAATGAGCTGGAAGGTCTACCACCACAATGTCTTATAAATTGGGGAAACTTGGGAAATCATGTAGAAAGAATTTCAGACCTCTAACCAATCCCACTATCTTGGTTGGAGTCCCAAGATATAACACACCTTTACTATGTGTTTCATACTTCAATCCCAACTTATCAGCCACCACCTTAGGCATGACAGTGGTACTGGCTCCACTATCTACAATACAATTGTGAACCAACTTGTCTACCACAATGAGTGTGAGGTAGAAGGATAGAAGATTTTTAAATTTTTTAGAGGGATCTAAGACATGACTTAGATCATTGGTAAGGGATACATTATTGTATTTTGAAGTTTGAGGGGCTACATGAATGTTTGTAATTTGTTCTTGTAAGATCTCCTTTTGACCAGGCATATGCAAGACTTTCCAAAGAGATATGCTTATCTTGGTATTATTCAAAAAACCAACAATGTTTAGAGGGGTAGTATTCACATTTTATTATATTATTTAAGATAGTGAGGGATTATAAACTTACTACATTATAGGCTCGACTACCCTACTTACATTCTGAATTTGTTAAGGAGCATGATTGGTGGTAGGTATTGCACTAGGATTCACACCTTATGGCCTTGGAAAGGCATCACATGGAGTCACATGTACTCTTAAAACATCTCCAAGAGCTCTCTTTTTTGCTCTTGTATTGGCTACAATTGATGTACTTTGATTCAACACATAATAATCCTTTACTTGAAAGTTTATCATACATATGCTCTCACTACTACCTTCTCTATGAATATCCCTTTGCATGAGATTCACTTCTTATGATGTCATGTAAGGAGTATATTATTATTATGCCATCAAAACTTGGTCATGTTCTTCACCATCATCCATAAACTAACCTTGAGGTTGTACCCATTGGTCCAAATGATCCCCCCCTTGAATCAAGTTAGTATGAACTAGAACAAGAAACTTCATGGAAGGAGTGGAATTAGGATTATAGGCATTGGGCTACTTGTTGAAACCTTGTTGACCTTGTCCTCTTATTTGGTAGTTGTATTTGGATGGAGCTCTATATCCTTGTTGAGGATAGTATTGAGGGTTAGGTGGAGCACTTGTCTAGAACTAATCTTGCTTGAGCTGAGCTCATAATGACCAGATCTCTTCATCTGTATCCACAACATTATCCATCTTCTTGGAAAAGTTTCTCAGCTTGACATTGGTGTTAGGAACTTGTGATATGCTTGTAGATTCAACTAAAATGTGAGATAATAAAGGCATGGAAACTCTTGGAGGTAGATTTCCAACTTATATCAAGCTATTCTCAGCTTAAATAGCTATGTCATATATGTTTGGTAGAGTGAATCCTCCCATTAACTATAACATCACCACCACATCAGTACCAATACCCTTGAGATAAGTGGGAACACAAAGCTCAGATGAGGTCTCATGATAGGTGGTAACCTATGCCATGTCCTTTGAAATATTTCATTTAAAATATCTCATGGATTTGTTAGGACATCTCTTTATCATGTTCATTTGATGGATCAGTGAAGTATGGTCACTCTTATTCTCAAATATAGTTACCAACAATTCCCCAAAGCCATCCCAACTTGTAATACAACCACCTTCCAAAGTCTTATACCAGTCAAGTGCCTTACTTCTTAGAGACATGGTAGGAAATCTAAAGGATATGTTGGCTTGAGTGACATTATGGAAGTTACATAAATTTGAGATGTCCCTTATATGCTCAAATGGGGTAATAGAACCCTCTCCATTGAAACTAGGGAGATTCTTAGTATCATTGACAGGAATAGGGTCATATATAGGAAGGTTAATTGGATTTTGGGTGTTGAAGGCTAGGAAAGGTTGATGTCTATCCATTTCTCCTCTTTCCTCTTAGCCTCTTACCTCTTCAACTTCCTCAACTTCTTCTTCTTATTCTCCAAAACCTTCTTGTGCAAGATCTCTAAGCATTAGGAATGGTTCAAGGTGTTGTTCTTCAAGAAGAGCTTCAACTAAAGGGGCTTGGTCAAAAATCCTAGATGACCTAGTGAGGACTATGAAGTGTAATGTGGGAAACTTGATCTACAACTAGAGATTCTCACATTTTGGAGTTACCAAATGCTAGATTAAGAATATTTATACAACCTTAGGCTTGTCAAGACCAACATTCACCTTGACATATAAATAATTGGTCCCACCGAACAAGCCAAAACTATTGTCTCCAAATATCACACTCTAGAAGAGAGTGTTCAATCTTCTTCTAGATTTGGGAAATGTTGGAACATTTCCAAGCATGTGGGTATGATTATAGAGGAAATGAACCTCTAGATTTAAAGGGGATATCTCCTTGAATGTATCTCTACACAACAACTTCTATCTAAACCAATTGTTTTGAAAGGAAAAGAGTTAGAGATTATAAAAAAGGAAAACATACTCTAATAATGGTGATACACCAAGATTATTCTCCACATGAATATCATATTCTACTGCACAATACAACAAAATGTACAGACCATTCCCAATCTCTAAGGATTTCTAACATAAGTATTTTAGTATAGAGGTGAGATGCATGAAATGACACAAGGAAAATGAACTAAAAGGAAAATTAAACATTTCAAGAATATTTATACACTTACAACAATTCAACACACTTGAACACACTCTATATGACCTATTAGACTAAGAACTCTTGCTCAAGAATGAAAGATAGAGGATCAAAGGATGGAAAATCATCACATTCCATCACTATACATCTCTTACACAATCAGACAATTATCTGAAAACTTGAAAGAAATAGACTTATACTAATGCTTAAAGACATAATATAACATCAATCTAGTAGGGCTTCACTATACACTATGTCATCCTTTTTTAACTAGCCTAAGGGATATATTTATAGCAGAGAGTAAAAGAGAGGAGGAGGAATTTAACACCAAAAGGAGGAATCAATATGTTAAAATTCTCCATTTTCAACTACAACCATCTTTGCCAATGACGCTCATTTAGGCCATCCGATTGATCCATGCCACCTCAAGTGGTTACACAACTAGCTTGCTCTTCAAATATGCTTCCTTAATATTTGCACTAGTAGAAAAAAGATATTTTTGAGCTGAGTAATGACATCAATTAGTTATGAAAATGAGAGTCCACTTATTGTAGATTTGTCCTGATGCTAATAGATTCTCACTGGCTTGATGAGGTGTACAATGGAATAGGGAAGAGTCTCTTTCATTTTTTTGGCCTTGAAGAGGTAACTCCTTGAAGTCTATGTGTATGCTTTCATGTCATTTGTTAGAATCCTTTAAAAACTCATTATAGCTCAACCAAGTCAAATTCTCAAATTATTAAAAGCTCCTCACCCTTTTATTCCTTTGATTGGCTATCAAAAAATGATGTGGATTGTGATATGATCAATGGTGAGATGAGCCTCATTTACATCTACTTGGGACCCATGATTTAAACACCAATGGCTACTTCATCACCTTGAAGTTGATGTCCATACACTATGTCATCACTCTAGTAGGTAAATTCCTTTAGACTTTTTATTTCAGATAAAAAGTCTAAAACAATTTTCTTATGGACCCTTTTCTCTAAAATAATTAACCTCTCAGGCCCCTTCTCTTTTCTTCAAAACAATATTTCTTTCAGACTTTCTGTAAGTGTCCATTCAAATTTTTTTTAAAGGACACTTTTGCTAAGAATAACCCTTCATCATTTTAATTTCATCCCTCCAAAATCCTAAACATGCCCTTCAACAATATTGAACTAGACACTTTCATGAGAAAAAGACCCTTTTATAGAATGCAAATGTCCCTTCTAAAATATTGAAAATGTCCCTTTGATTTAGAAATGATCCTTCAAAAATCCTGAAATGTACCCTTTAGATTTTTTGTAGAGGACTTCAATGAGAAAAAATTCCTTCAGGATTTTGAAAGTGACCAATTCTTTTAAGTTTTTTGTTTTGGATAAAAATTCTGAAATAATTCCTTTGAAACTTGAACAAAAAAATCCAAAGTAAAAACTTGCTGAAGGAAATAACACTTGAGCAAAAATATCAAAAGAACACTTGCAAAAAGACCAAATAAAGGCTTCTAAAGGAAATAACACTTGGTCTCTTTGATGTGGGGATAAAATAATTAATAATGTTGCACTTAGCCAAAATTAAAGGTGCAAAACTAGGTGTAAAAATTGGCTAATAGGTCCTATATCAAAATTCCAGGCTTTAGTTTTTGGATTAAGGGGATATGCTTTATGAATGATCATCAAGACTATAAGATGGTTTAAACCCTCAAAGAACCCTAATAGTGTCTTGATATGAAATAATTTGTTCTAAAGTGATCAAAAGGGATTTTTATGGATATTTAAGTTATTTGAGGTTTTATTCAACTCTCCCATGCATCTCCAGGTGTGATTGGTTTGTCATGTATGTGAGTAGACCCTATAGGAAAGTCCTAATTTATCATAGATTTATTATATAAATCAGAGTTAACCAAGTCAAAGTATGCAAGTCATTGGATGAATAAGGTTGAGAATTTTATTTTTATCTCCATGATGGTTTATGGTTAGGTTCTATACCTTGACTATGACAAAGTGGTCATCTAAGATAACCTATCGCTAATAAGCCTAATGGTGTAAATAATGAGAAACCCAGGCATAAGTGAGAAGGTGATTGGGAATGTGTTATCATGGAATAGGGATGATTCCAAGTGAATGTAGACATTTTTAAAGGCATTTAAGATATTTTAATTTTAGATATAAGTTTTTGAGATCATTGTATATAGCAAAAGGTTGCTCACAAGTTGACTTGTCTAACTCAGTAAGGTTTATGTATAGTGAGGTCATGAGATTGGTCTACAAGACAATACTACCATTTGAACATATTATATTTATATCTATTAATGGTATAATTATCACATAGGATTGTACACATGCATCATGAGTCTTTGAAAGTTATCATATAGGTGTTGAAGGTCAAAATCACCATGACTAGTCTTTAAAGAAATATGGATTCTAAGTGAGCAAGTTGTAAGAGTGTTTTTAAGTCTTTTTGCTCTATGTAATGAAATATAATGCACTTGGTGATTTTTTTTAGGTTTTTAATTTTTTTTATATGTTTTATTTCCATGGTTGTTTATCTAATTGATGTTTTATCTTCAATAGTTCAAGATAGACTTTTTGGGTATGCACATGCCTAATTATGAACATTACTAATGGCATGATTCAAGTGGTTATTGGAGATAAAATATGTCATGGAAATAATATGATATTATTAGGGTTATATTTGAGTGTAATATGAAGTCTTACTTCCATATATTAATTTTTAATGTGCTCCAAGAAGATCAAAGGGTAATGTGTGCTAATGACAGCCTAATTGAATTGGGTCTCCTTAAGGCCTAAAAGAGGTTTTAGTCTTATTTGATATGACCAACATATTATAATGTATTATTAATGTTTTTTGAATTTAATAATACTTATATAAAAATTATATGTGGGAAAGTGTGTATGTCCAACCAAGAGGTGTATGAGCAAGATCCTATTATAAGAACAAGGCCTAATAGGCTAAATTGACATGTTAGAGAAAGAGTGAGTTGAAGTATAAGATATAGTAATTTAAAGAGATGAATGAGTTCTTGTATACTATTGGGTGAATATTTTGTCATCAACTAACTGATGACAAAATGGGTATATCAACCACAGTATAAGGAGATTTATGCCACAAAAAGTGTAGGTTTACCACATCTTAATGAGATAAATATCTCCTCTCATCAAGGGGAGGTTCCCTATGAATCACTTATATGCTATATGTATATATAAGTAAGCAAAAAATAATACTCAGGGTAGTATAACACCATCCATCTCTCTTTTTTCAGAGATGATGTCCAAAGAACAAAAGAGAGAAGTCCCGATCGATGGCTGAAAGCATTCCTCTTTTTTTAGGAATGGTATCCAGTGTAGAGTAGAAAATATCCTCAAGTAGTAACAAGGTCCACAATAAAACCCATGAAGGCACAAAGTCTTCCATTGCCTCCTTCACTAATTCGGAACACACGTAACAATAGAGTGAAATAAAGCCCAAAGTCTTCACCTAAAACTATAATGAATAATAAGGTTACCAAGATAAAAGTAGCTCAAAGTCTTTATTTTATTGTTTAGAACCATCTTTAGATAATTTAAATACACACACTTTGCTTATTAAATCAAACAGATGAGAGATTATTAGGAAAGAAAACATAAGAACTATTTCCTAAGTAACACAAATTACTCCAACACAAAGTCTGAAATAAACCTGTTTCTCATTCATTTGATAAAATATGATTTACAAATTAAGCACAAAGTCTCAAGAAGTGTCTCAATTTCAGCAAAGTTTTTACTCTCAATTATCCAGAGATGTTTTACAAAAGAGGTTCCCTCTATATATAGGGAGAAACCTTCAAAATTGAAAAAAGATTAAAATATTAAAATATCTAGTCTAAGATGAGTCATCTTTGACTTTGAGATATTTTCTAGATTTTTACATGTAATTACATATTAAAAAAGTGCATGTCATTTTACATGATCAAAGTACATGATAAAAAAGGAAGAAGAGAGAATAGAATAAAGATTCAATTCTTGCCATCGGACTTCTTCAGATGAGCATCATACATGGCGATAGATGCCTGAATTCCTATACTGTCTAACACAATGGTGTTTTTGAAAATCACTTTGGCTCTGATTGTAGTGTCTTTCAATGTTGTGATTACTTTGGCATGACTAGTTAACCTAGCTCTTAGATTATCTAGAGTCAACTAAGTATCTAAGATGTTATCCATAGAAGTCATTGAAAATGATTTCTCTTTGAAATCCCTTTAGATCATGCCTTTGAATTCTTGAATCATCTCTTCTATTGAAAGAAATTGATTAGCTCTAGAGGTGAGATCGCAAGGCAATTTCTCCACTCTGTTTAACAGGCCTGTGTCACTTTTCTCACTAGCATCTTTGGAAGATTTGAGATCTTCGATCAACTCTTTAAGTACCTAGATCCTGTATATCAGTGATTCTTTGATTTCAACATAAGAATTTTTATTGGCAATGACACCGATTGATATCAAGGTGCATTTCTTCAGATCCTTCATCTCTACCCACTTACTAAGATATTTATTTGTACTATCAATATCATGAGAAATAAGAGAGACAAGGTCTTCTAAATCTGTTTCATTTTTTTCATCTTCTCTATCTTCTCAAAAACTTCTATAAATAAAGAAATTCCTTGATTATGCATCTTTTCTATATAGTCTTCAAGCACTTTACCTTTCATGTAGGTTTTCTCTACTTTTTGGATAACATGATCGTCTATGGAAAAGGCTTCTGGGGTTGCTGCTTCAGGAGCAAGAGTGAATTTCCTGACTACCATGATCAATTTTTATACCTTTGCCTTATAGTAATCTTTCATCTCCTTTTCCCTGTCAAATTTTTGGACCATGATATTTGTTGCTGACTGTAGGTCACTCTTTGCACCCTCGTGAGTGACTTTCCCCAACTCAACATGAGAAATGGAATAGCTTCTCATGTCAAAACCCTCTAGGGTTACGTCTTGAGGAGGTTTAGTTATCTCCAAAAATTTGTGCCCCTTTTCCTCAACCATTTTTGAAAGGATCCTTGGTTTCTTAAGGGCCTTAGCTTTCATTGAGACTATTTTGGCAAAATCAAAGTCATCTGTAGAGATGGCTTACTTTTCATTTTTGGGCATGAAAGATGATAACCAAGATGGTAGAGTAGAAGCACTTACCATGGCAATAGTCCTTATAGATGGTGTCACCAGGGTAACGTCTGCACTGCTAGTGGGAACAGTGGGCGTAGTGGGTGTAACAGGTGAAACTGTATCAGCCACTGGCTAGTCAACAGTGGAACTTTCTTTGATATTAAAAGGAGACACGAGACTAGGGATAGATCCTGAGGAGTCAAGGACATCTCTAGAAGCAATTTGAGGATCACCAAACATAAATCTAGAAGGAGAGGTAGCTCTAAAAGAAGGAACACTAAGGGGAGAAAGAGGCGAAGGAGATGCCACAGGGGATTGAGGTGGCAAAGAATAAATGCCTTCAAGTGGTTGTGCCCCTTCTTGGGGAGATAGAATCTCACTCCTCTATTGCTCTAAAGGCCTATCATCTGTCTCCATCTATTTTATGGCCTTTTCCTAGGTGCTTTATTCTCCAACCCCCATAGCTGCTGATTCTGGCTCCTCAACAATCTTTGATTTCTTAGACACAAAGATTATTTTAGGCTTGTGAGGCCTAGATGGAGAAGGAATGCCACCTTTATTCTTAGTTCTATTCTCTACTCTCTTCCTTGTTTCTTTCTAGAATTTAGCATCTGATCTTGTGATGAATTCCTTCAACCTGATTCCTTTGGCTGCTAGCCAATCATTAGTACTAGCCAATATTGGTTCGAATCTCTTTCATAAAGAAGTCAACTCTTTCTAGGACCATTGAATTGGAGGAAGAGGAGAATTAGTGACCCTCTCAACTAGGTATCTACTGTTAATTAGGATTTTATCATGAACTAGACTAGGGAGAATATTTGCAAGCCTTAGATATTCAATCTACTCCAGAGTCAATTTGCTGTAGTCCATCCTTTAAATTTCTTTTGCTATTCTCAAGTCTACCAAGATGTCCTCAATCATGGGCTCATGAAACTAATTATTTCTTCATATCATATCCTTGACACCCTTGTAGTCAAAATTGGACATTCTCTTGAACTGCTTCATGGTGACTAGTTACATTTCTGTCTCCATTACTCTTGCTTTGGCGGCAGTCAAAACTGAGTATCTACCAATTTGTATTGGGAATCTAAAACTTGGATTTTTCAATTCCATTTTCTTAGCATGTATGACAATAATTTGCCTACATAGCTCTATTAGGACTAATTTGTCAGATGGAAATTAGGAGAGCATGTAGGGATAGCCTTGGAAAAAGCCAACTTGTAGATAGTAAAAGGAGGGAAATTGTAGAAACATGCAACCAAAATCATTGACGACTGTCTAGGCTTCATTTGATACTCTTTTCTTTTCTAACTGAGGATCAAAAATGCACAAAAACACTATGAAGAAGGCATCATTTACCCTTTTAAAGTGACAGATTGATCCTTTCAATGTTAGCTGAGGGTAATATGAATAAACTAGGGTGGTTCTTTGATCTCCTTCGATTGTCAAACCTAGAAAGGTTCACATCGAAGCTATAATGTACACTAAGTATGAAGTCATATATAACTTTGAAGTAGTAGACACTTTTGTCAACTGCTCATGAAGAGCGTTGTTGATTTGCTCACCCCAGAAGATGACTTATTTCCCTTGTAAAATTATTTTGATAAAAGGATACATCCATTCATGGAATTATGAAGAAGATGGTAGACCTCATACTCTGCTGAGAAGAGTAATTAAGTCACCAACTTCTTTTATGAAATCACTCCTCAAAAATTTATGTGGCCATCTAGACAAGTTAGCTCTGGGAGTCTTGAGCCATCTGTTATTCATCACCTTTTTTTCCCTCTTGAGATCTTTGTCATACTCTTTATGTGCCTCAACAAATTCAATTTTTAGCACATTAGTAGTAGGAGGGCACATGAAGACTTTATCAATAAATTTGGGGTCCAGTCAAATTATCGTGTTACCACTAGCATCTGACACTAACTTGGTCTCTTTGTTATAGAACTAGGTGCACTCCAGGATGAATTCTATGTGATGCACTGCTATAGGGAAAGAGGAGACTAGGTGGATGTTGCTCTCAATGATTTTATTCATCTCTAAGCTTAGGTTGGTTGCCTTGGTTCTCTCCATGAACTCAGCCATATCCACATGGCCGATCTTTGTATCTCTAATGTCGTCAACATTAGAAGTGACTGAGGTGATTGGGAAAACACCTTGGTACTAGTACTTCATGGTCTTTTACTTCTTCAAAGAAGTTTCAGTCATTGAGATGAGCCTTAGCTGAGAGGGTGCCAATGAATGAGAATCTTCAAGGGGTACTGCGATAAGAATCATGATCATGCAATTAGGGGAAAAATGGATAAATTAGGGAATTTACATGTTGAGTGATCATGACTAAGGAAGGGCACTTGATAGGGCTAAGGTGAAAGTAGGTTGGAAAGTGAGAGGAAAATTGGGAGGAGGTGAAAAATGGAAGGGATGAAAATTTCTCCAAAGTTAGAGAAATCAGAGAAAAAGATGCAAGGGCAGCAAAATTTACTGCCCTGGCATGTGGGATGGTTAGTATGCACATGCAGCAAAATTTGTTGCTTATGCATATGAGATGGAAAAATTCACCGGTGGCAAATTTTACCACCCGTGCATTTTGGGCAAGAGAAGGTGTAATGGCAGTAAAATTTTCCACCCTTACACCTAGATGTCATGGCAGAAAAATTTGTCGCTAATGCATCTTGGTCCTGCATTAGTGGCAAAATTTACCACTAATACAAGAGATTGGGGTGGGGCGCTTGGTTAGAGTAGTGAAATCCACTACCCTTATAGGTATGAAGTTTTTTGGGAGAGAAGGGAGGGTGGTGAAATTCACCACCTGAGCATGGAGGAGGAAGTAGATGGATAGCTGAATGGGGAGGAAGAGGAAGGTGGAGAGAAGGTGTGTGGTTCGAGGAGAAAGGCATCTAGACTGGAGGAAGAGAAGAGGGGGAGAGAAGAAAACAAAAACAAAAACAAAAATAAAACTTAAAAAAGAGGAATAAAAATGAAATAATATGTAAAAATAAAGACCTACCTAGAAAATGACGCACGACGAGAAGTTGAATCCAAAAAATGCTTCTTCTCGCTTGCTAAATCATCTAGAGGTAGAGAACAGGAGGAAGATGGAAGAAGTAAATCCAAATGGGGTTAAAAAGGGATTAAATGGGGAAAAAATTGGCCCCAACCACTTGACATATGTAGCCATAAATGTTGTGCACAAAAAATGAGGCAATGCAGGGGCAACAAAATTTGCCGCCCTTACACTGAAAATTGAAGGGTCATGTAGGGGTAGCTAAATTCACCACTCTTGCATGGGAAGGATAAAAATGCAATGGTAGAAAAAAAATTTTCTCTTGCATTCTAGATGCATGGGTGGCAAAATTTTCCACTCTTGTATGAAAAATGAAGAAAATGCATTGGCAACAAATTTTGCCGCCTGTGCATGAAAAAGGAAGAAAAAAACTAACTCTAGGAAAAAAAGGAGATTGTCCCCTAGTCACATTGAGACCATAATAAATTTCACGTTTTGGGGAAAATGTAACAAAGAGATGTTATGAACTTCAAATGATTCCAGTTGAGCAAACATGAGAACAAGAAAAACTCATCTTGAAAAATGAAATTAGAGAGAAAAAGGTGAAATAGACAAGTTTTGCAGGGGGTTATTCTAAAAATGAGCTGAGATGATTTTAGAAACAATGGGCTCCTATTGGGGAACTTCCATTCAATCGAATCAATCAATGGGAGTAAAAACTAGTATCTAAGTGCCTTCATCCAAGCCATTGGGCTATGGAGTCATGCTAAAAATGAAAGAAAACAAACAAAACATAAAAATGATACAAATATACAAGTGGATCCATTTAAGCTTCAAGGATTGAAAAGTTTTAGATGCTACCCACTATGGGGTAGTGAAAATGGTGCTCTATCTTGATACTCTAGTAAGAAGCTATTCTCACCACAGAGTTGTCGAATGGTAAATAGACCTCTCCATAAAGAGTCAAATTTGTCATGCATTCCCTAAGGTTCTCACCTCTTGTCCCACAACAAGAATTGATCTCTAATTTGAAAATCATGAACCATAGCTCTTTTATCAAAAAGTTTCTTCAATTTATTCTGATGTGCCATAATTTGGTCCACCACCATGGTTCACTGTTCATTCAATTTAGTTAGACATATGATCTTTTTGTCGATTGAATTTTTGAAGGTTCAATCTTCGATTGCTTTGGCTAACCTAAGTGTTGGTAGTTCTAGAGTGATAGGTATCTCTGCATTCAAGCCGTACATAATTTGGAATGGTGACATGCCTATGGCCCTCTTGGTTATAATCCTATCCACCCATAAAGCATCAAACATTGCTTTGTGCCAAGTTCTTTGATTGTCATCTACCAATTTCTTGATAATGGTAACCAAGTTCTTATTGCTTGATTTTGCTTGGCCATTCTCTTGTGAGAAATGATCTAAAGTATAGGATAGGGTAATCCCATAATAAAAGTAAAATTGAGTAATTTCATGTGAAGATAAATAGGCTACATTATCTGTTACAATTTTAAGTGGAACCCCAAATTGGGAGATGATATTTTCCTTGAGAAAATTACACACCACTTCAGACGTAGCATGCTTGGTTGGAATGGCTTCCACCCATTTGGTAAATTAATCAGTTGCCATGAGGACATAGTCGTGTCTGACACTCGAAGATGGGTTAACTATTCCAATGAAGTCAATACCCCACTATTGAAAAGGCTCTTCAATTATTACTGGCTTGAGGGGCAATGCAGCTATTTTAGGCTTTTTGATGAACTGCTGACACAATTCACATCTATGCACCTATTTGTAGGCATCTTGAAATAGTGTATGCCAATAGTACCTCACTCATAGAATCTTGTGTGATGTCACTAGTGCAATTTTTTTTTTCCCATAGACCAAATTATGGAAAGACTCCAAAAATTTATCTTGTTGTACCTTATCGACACAACAAAGAAATACCCCATCCAAGTTTCTTTTATATAGACCATTATCCCACAAAACATAGCTAGCAGCCTTTAGTTTAACATTCTATTTTTTATTATAAGAGAGATGAGCGGGACACTCACCATAGGTCAAAAAATGGGCAATGTCAGAATACCACTCATCAGTAGTGGTAACAAAGAGGACCGTAGGCATGCCTTTGATCTCCATTTCTTTATTTTCTACTCCCTTGGGAATGTTGTCAGTAATCAACTAACAAAGACCCTTTCCCTACACAAGTTTGGTAGGTTTGATGTCTAGATCAAACTCCTAAATCTTAGCAATATAATTACCCCTCTTTGTACCAAAATATTGTTGAGTCAAAATGGACTTCACTATTGTATCAGGCACTAAAACCTTGGTATGCGAGTTCAAAATATAAAACTTGAAATGTTTAACTGCTTTGACCATCACATACACATGTTTCTCCATGTTGGAATATTTTATCTCATGAGATTTTAGCAGACAACTCATGAAGGAAATAGGATATTCTACACCTTCTTGGTTTTGTTTAACTAAAATAGCCAAGAGTGTATGTTCAGAAGCATAACTATATATTTTGAAGTTTTTGGTGTAGTCTGGACAAACTAGAATTGGTGCACGAGCAATCACTTATTTGATGTCTTTGAATGATGATTTGACCTCTGTAGTCCATCTGAAGGTAGTGTTGTCTTTCATCATATTGACAATATGGTGAGTTTTCTCTATGAACTCAGGGATGAACCTTCAAAGAAAATTTACCAATCTGAAGAAAGAGTGAACTACAATTTTACTGGTAGGCAGAGTAAGTTCTTGGATGGACTTGACTCTTTTTGAGTCAATTTTATTACCTTCTTAGGAAAAAATATGTTTGAGAAGTTTCCCTTCTATCACTCTAAAGATAGATTTTTTGGGATTTAGAGAAATACCATTCTGACGACAGTGTTCCAGTATTCTTTGTAAATGTTGGACATAGTCAAAATGATGCTTTGAAAATACCTTCAAATCATCCAGGTATACTATAATGAACTTACCCATTTCATCCTTGAAAGTGAGGTCCATCACTCTTTGAAATGTGGCACCTACATTTATCAGACCAAAAGGCATTCTTTGATAAGCGAAGGTGCCCCAAGGTGTGGTGAAGGTAGTCTTATGCTGATATGCTTTTCCAACTTCAACCTGATTGTACCCCAAAAAACTATCTAGCATTGATAACATCTCTAAACCTATTACCATCTACAAAACTTGATCCATGATAGGGAGAGGGTAGTTATCTTTTAAAGATAACTGGTTCAAGTTTCTAAAATCCACACAGATTCAAATTTCACCATTCTTCTTCCTCACAGGCACTATATTGGCAATCCATGTGGAGTGATGGATTGGAAAAATTATCTTGGCATTAAGCATTTTTTACATCTCAGATAAAATGGTACCTGATATTTTTAGATTATATTGCCTAGACTTCTACTTTTAAGGTACTAAGTTAGCCTTAAGAGGAATGTCATGGTGAATTTCATTAGGCCTAAGTGATTTTAGGTTGTCATAGGAATATGCTAAGACATCTATATATTGGTGGAGTAGAGTAGAAAACTTGAATCTCTCCTCGGGAGTGCAACATTTCTCAATGTTCACCATCCTAGGGTCTCCCTTGGTTCCCAGGTTTACTTGATCAAAATCTTGAGAGAATTTTGAATCCGTTCACTATTATTTGATGAACCTGTCATGGTTATCAAATAATTTTTCTAAAGAAACCAGGCCTTTGGGAATCTTATTCCCCTTAAGCTACTGGAAAATCCTCACCTACATCTATGTTTGGTTTAAAAGTCATCTCACATTCTCAAAGTTTGTTGCCTTCAAAATGTAGTTGTTCAAAGTTGTCCTTTTGCTCCAAGAAGGTGATGATTTGATCATCATTGTTGAATACTTGCCAATGGATAGCATTATCAGGTACACTTGGTTGAAAGAACAGTTCAATAGTGTACTTCTCTCCTTTAAAGTATAGGTGGGGAACCAAGAGAGTAGCAAAAATAGCCAATGCATCCACCCAGTCATTAAATTCTCTCAAAACAGCATAGATGCTAAAAGCATCAAAAATTTCAATTTAGTCCCAAACTAGATTGTGATAGTGGCACAATCTTTCACTCTTGGTTTGATAGAGGTTCCTTATCTAAAAAACCACTAATTTGGCATCCCCTTTAGCATGGAGGAGTTTAATGCCTTTTTCCCTAACAGCTTGCAATCCAAGTAATAAGGATTCATACTTAGTTGTGTTGTTGGTGTTGTTGAACTGCAACTTGTAGGACAAAAGATCAATATCTCCTTGAGGAGATACCAACACAACTCTAGCTCTTAAACTGGTAGAGGAGCAGCTGCCATCGAATTCTAAAATCTATACCTCATTAGACACTACTTTTCCTTCGAAAATTTCTTCATTTGGGGGAAGAGGTTCTTCCATGCGTTCATTTTGCTTCACTAATTCTCCCACTGTGTCAGATGAATATATTTCCAAATTATTATCTGTAGGAGTTTCATTAGATGCCTCATGAACTTCATTTGTAGATAATAAGTAGTTACCCATGCCTAAAGACTCAAATAAAATTTGAACTTTTGGTGCTAACAATCAGGTGACTACATATTTTACCTCTTTTTCAGGAAGCAATCTCTTCATAATACCTTGAATTGGGATCCTTGCCTCCGACAAGTCCATGAGCTCACCACCAACATCCTTACAAAAATTCTACCTAAGAAGGATGCCGTAAGAGGCCGGAACATCAGTCACCAAAACCATCATTTTTATCCTCTTTTTTGGAAAGCTGTGAATGCAAATTGGGCATCTTTTATTTGACCAAGGAGTGGGACTTGCTTGTTTTCCATAGAAAAACACCTCCCAAAAGTTTTGGTTAGAGTTAGACCAAGGAAATTTGTAACCTTGGCAGGCATAACATTATCAGAAGCTCCAGAGTCTATTATGCAATTACTCAATTTATAACCATTTATTAGAAGAGAAAAATAAAAAAGTTCTATTTTCTTGGGAGCAACAAGAGGAGTCACAACAAGATTATTTTGGGTGGATTTATCCTTGGGGGAATCATGAGTGGCCTTTGAAGAATCTTGTCCTGTGGGGATGGCTTTATTTTTTACATATTCTGCCAACCTATCAAACTGTTCAGGATTGGCTTTCAAATACTCAATCTCAGTCATTTAAATCTTAGTCTTTCTAGCATGATCAATTATATCAAATAATTGAAATGAATTTGAGATAGAGGAAGAGGGCTCATCATCCTGATCTTTAGTGGGTGTGGCACTAGTTTGAACAATAGAGGTAGAAGATATGGGGCAGTTTGAGGTACTTACTTTTTTGTGAGTTACCTGATATTTTGATTGGGGAGGTAATGGAGTCCCTTGTTTGGCAATGGAGACCACCAGCTGAGGTTCTTCTTCTAATTTACCTTTGTTAGTTTATGGGGCTGATTGGTTTTGAGATCTGGTAAAAATAGCATAGGATCCATCAAACCCTTCTCTTTTACTTTCAACTTCATCTTGGTAATCCAGGAAACTGATATTGGAGTCACCAGCTAATTCTTCTTCCTGATCTTCAAATAGATTAGCATCATCTTGTTGGTCCAAATCAGGTTGGAGTGAAAAGTCATGTTCAGCCTCCAGGTAATTGATCACTGAATTGGCAAGTGTTTCTTCAATGGCAAGTTTCCCCTAAGGGGGAGGTAGGTGATTTGATTGCCCTTGGTTCTAGGCAGCATTGCCCTGATATTGCTAATTTTGGAATGTTTTCCTTGGCATATCTTGATAAGTGGGAGCAGACATACCTTAGGCCATTTGTCTCTTCAAAGCTATCAATTTATTTGTCAATTTTGGCACCATAGGATCTATAGTGCCTGTAGAAGAACTTTCAGCAGATGAAGAGAATCTATTTTTACTGGAGTCTTTTTTGATCTTACCTACTAGGATAAGATCATCCTCAATCTTAGTAGCCAAATTTTGAGCCAATGTGAGGTCCATAGGGCCAGCCTAACTCAACAAAAAACTTACTTCAAAAAGTTGTGAGTTGATAAAAAAAACACTTGAGATTCTCCAGCATGGGCTGAGTGATGGTAGGAATCCGGTTCCTTAACTTATTAAATTTGGCTATGAAATCCCTCATGGGCTCATGGGGTTCCTTTTTCATCTGTGTACGCTGAGATAACAAGGCATGTGCATCCTTAGTAGGTTTAAACCTAGCTTCAAATTTGGACTTTAGCATATTTTAGTCAGTTATAGTTCAAGCTTGAATGTGGTAAAACCAATCCACAACAGTGCCTTACAGAGTTTCTATAAAAAGTCTCACTGCTACATCTTCAAATTCCACACCGATTATGCTGCATGCTATAGAGAAGGTGGAAATATGCTCATCAGGGTGAACCTTCCCATCACCAAAAATCTTGGAATTTTTTTTTCTAGAACTACAAGGTAGTTCATGTAAGGGTGGGGTCAAATTGAGAGGGCTAAAAGAGTTGCCCCACAAACATTGAGCCATTATGATAGGACAATGATATGGTAGGATAACAAATCTTGGTGGGGTCAATAAAGACAAAGCCTTACTAGTATTGAGGCTAGAATCTTCACCAAGTATGGGAGATCTAGCATTGGTAGGAGGGAAACTCCTAGTTCACTGAAGACGAGATGATGGAGGAGAAATCTCAAAATTAGTTTGCCGCACCAACTCGAATAAATGATCAACAATACCCTGATCTCTCTGGCCTCATGTGTATGTGGATGTGCTAGAGTGTCAAATGAAAAAGGAACTGAAATTGCTTCAATTTGAAGCTTGAGGCTTCAAAATACACATTCGTGTCCCCAATGGAGTCACCAAAAACTATTGGGTGAATATTTTTCCGTCAACTAACTGATGACAAAATGGGTATATCAACCATATTATAAGAAAATTTATGCCACAAAAAGTGTAGGTTTACCATATCTTAATGAGATAAATCTCTCCTCTCATCAAGGGGAGGTTTCCTATGAATCACTTATATGCTATATGTATATATAAGTAAGTAGAAAATAATACTCAGGGTAGTATAACACCATCCATCTCTCTTTTTTTAGAGATGATGTCTAAGGAACAAAAGAGAAAAATCTTGGTCGATGGTTGAAATCATTTCTCTTCTTTCAAGAATGGTATCCAGCACATAGTATAAAATCTCCTGAAGTAGTAACAAGGTCCACAAAAAAACCCACGAAAGCACAAAGTCTTCCATTGCCTCCTTCACTGATTCAAAACACACGTAACAATAGAGTGAAATAAAGCCCAAAGTCTTCACCTAAAACTATAATGAATAACAAGGTTACCAAGATAAAATTATCTCAAAGTCTTTCTTTTATCGTTTAGAACCGTCTTTAGATAATTTAAATACACACACTTTGCTTATTAAATCAAACAGATGAGAGATTATTAGAAAAGAGAACATAAGAACTATTTCCTAAGTAACACAAATTACTCCAACACAAAGTCTGAAATAAACTTGTTTCTCATTCATTTGATAAAATATGATTTACAAATTGAGCACAAAGTCTCAAGAAGTGTCTCAATTTCAGCAGAGTTTTTACTCTCAATTATCCACAGATGTTTTACAAAAGAGGTTCCCTCTATAGATAGGGAGAAACCTTCAAAATTGAAAAAAGATTAAAATATTAAAATATCTAGTCAAAGATGAGTCATATTTGACTTTGAGATATTTTTTATATTTTTACATGTAATTACATATTACAAAAGTGCATGTACTTTTACATGATCAAAGTACATGAGAAGAAAGGAAGAAGAGAGAATAAAAGAAAGATTTAATTATTGATGCCTGACTTCTTCAAATGAGCATCATACATGGTGATAGATGCCTAAATTCCTATATTGTCTGGTGTAATGGTGTTTTTGAAGATCACTTTGGCTCTGATTGTAACATCTTTCAATGCTGTGATTGCTTTGGCATGACTAGTTAACCTGGCAATTAGATTATCCAGAGTCAACTGAGTATCTAAGATGTTATCCACAGAAGTCATTGAAAATGTTTTCTCTTCAAAATCTCTTTATATTATGCCTTTGAATTCTTGAATCATCTCTTCTATTGAAAGAAATTGATTAGCTCTAGAGGTGAGATCACAAGGCAATTCCTCCAGTCTATTTAACATGCCTATGTCACTTTTCTCACTAGCGTCTTTGGAAGACTTGAGATCTTTGATCATCTCCTTAAGTACCTAGATCCTGTATATCAGTGATTATTTGATTTCAACATAGGAATCTTTATTGGCATTGATGTTGATTGATACCAAGGTGTGTTTCTTCATATCCTTCATTTCTACCCACTTCCTAAGATATTTATTTGTACTATCAATATTGTGAGAAATAAGAGAGACAAGGTCTTCTAAATTTGTTCTCATTTTATTCATCTTCTCTATCTTTTCAGCAACTTCTATAAGCAAATAAATTCCTTGAGTATGCATCTTTTCTCTATAGTCTTCAAGCACTTTCCCTTTCATGTAGGTTTTCTCTGCTTTTTGGATAACATGATCATCTATGAAAAAGGCTTCTGGGATTGTTGCTTCAAGAGCAAGAGTGAATTTCTTGACTACTGCAGTCAATTGTTCTGCCTTTACCTTGTAGTAATCTTTCATCTCCTTTTCCCTGTCAAATTTTTGGATCATGATATCCATTACTGACTGTAGGTTGCTCTTTGCACCCTCGTGAGTGACTTTCCCCAACTCAACATGAGAAATAGAATAACTGCTCATGTCAAAACCCTCTAGGGTTGTGTCCTGAGGAGATTTATCTATCTCTAAAAATTTATGCTCCTTTTCCTTAACCATTTTTGAAAGGATCCTTAGTTTCTTAGGGGCCTTAGCTTTCACTAACACTATTTTGCCAAAATCAAAGTCATCTACAGAGATGGCTTAATTTTTCCTTTTGAGTGTGAAAATTTATAACCAAGGTGGTAGAGAAAAATCACTTACCATGGAAATAGTCCCTATAGCTAGTGTCACTAGGGTAACATCTGCACTGCTAGTGGGAACAATGGGCATAGTGGGTGTAATAGGTGAAACTGTATCAGCCGCTGGCTGGTCAACGACAAAACTTTCTCTGATATTAAAAGAAGGAGATGAAAGACTAGGGATAGATTCTGAGGAGCAAAGGATGTATCTAGAAGTGCTTTGAGGATCACCAAACATAAATCTATAAGGAGAGGCAGATCCAGAAGGAACACTGATGGGAGAAAGAGGTGAAGGAAATGCCACAGGGGATTGAGGTGGTGAAGAAGAAACACCTGCAAGTGGTTGTGCCCCTTCTTGGGGAGATAAAATCTTGGTCCTCTATTGCTCTAAAGGCCTGTCATCTATCTCCATCTATTCTTTAGCCTATTCTTGGGTGCTTTGTTCTCCAACCTCCATAGCTGTTGATTCTGGCTCCTCAACAATCTTTAATTTCTTAGACACAAAGATGATTTTAGGCTTGTGAGGCCTAGACAGAGAAGGAACATCACCTTTATTCTTAGTTATATTCTCTATTCTCTTCCTTATTTCTTTCTAGAATTTAGCCTCTGATCTTGTGATGAATTCCTTCAATGTGATTCCTTTGGCCGCTAGCCAATCATTGGTGTTAACCAATATTGGTTCAAATCTCTTTTGTAAAGAATTCAACTCTTTTTGGGACCACTAAATTGGAGGAAGAGGAGAATTAGTGACCTTCTTAGTGAGGTATCTATTGTTAATTATTTTCTTATCATCAACCAGACTAAGGGGAATATCTACAAGCCCTAGATATTCAATCTGCTCCAAAGTCAGCCTATTGTAGTCCATCCTTTGGATTTCTTCCACTGTTCTCAAGTCTACCCAGATGTCCTCAATCACGGGCTCATGAAACTGAGTCTTTCTTTAGATCATATCCTTGAAACCCTTATAGTCAAAATTGGACCTTCTCTTGAACTGCTTCATGGTGACTAGTTGCATTTCTATCTCCATTACTCTTTCTTTGGCGGTAGTCAAAATTGAGTATATACCAATTTCTATTGGGAACCTAAAACCTAGCTTTTTCAGTTCCATTTGCTTAGCATGTACGACAATAATTTGCCTCCATAGCTCCATTAGGACTAATTTGTTAGATGGAAATTGGGGGAGCATTTAGGGATAGCCTTGGAAAAAGCCAACCTATAGATAGCAAAAAGAGATAAATTGTAGAAACATGTAGCCAAAATCATTGACGACCATTTAGGCTTCATCTGATACTCTTTTTTGTTCTAGTTGAGGATCTAAAAGGCAAAAAAACAATGCAAAGAAGGCATCATTTACCCTTTTAAAGTGCCAGATTGATCCTTTCAGTGTTAGCTGAGGGTAATATGAATAAACTAGGGTGGTTCTTCGGTCTCTTTCAGTTGTCAAACCTAGAAAGGTTCACATCAAAGCTACAATGTACACTAAGTATGAAGTCATATAGAACTTTGAATTAGTAGACACTTTTGTCAATTGCTCATGAAGAGCGTTGCTGATCTACTCACCCCAGAAGATGACTTGTTTGCCTTGTAGAATTATTTTGATAAAGGGATGCATCCATTCATGGAATTTTGAAGAATATGGTAGACCTCATACTCTAATGAGAAGAGTAATTAAGTCACCAACTTCTTCTATAAAATCACTCCTTAAAAAATTTTGTGGCCATCTAGACAAGTTGGCTTTGGGAGTCTTGAGCCATTTGTTATTAATCACCTTTTTTTCCCTCTTGAGATCTTTGTTGTACTCTTTCTATGCCTCAACAAAGTTGATTTTTAGCATGTCGGTAGAAGGAGGGCACATGAAGACTTTATCGATAAATTTGGCATCTAACTAAATTATCATGTTACAGCTAGCATCTGACACTGACCTAGTCTCTTTGTTATAGAATTGGGCACATTGGAGGATGAATTCTATATGATGCACTGCTACAAAAAAAGAGGAGACTGGGTGGATGTTGCTCTTAATGATTTTCTTCATCTCTAAGCTCAGGTTGGTCACCTTGATTCTCTCCATGAACTCGGCCATATCCACATGGCTAATCTTTATATCTCTAATGTCGTTGACATTATAAGTGACTGAGGTGATTGGGAAAACACCTTGGTACTGGTACATTATGGTCTTTGACTTCTTCGAAGAAGTTTCAATCATCAGGATGAGCCTTTGTTGAGAGGGTGCCAATGAATAAGAATCCTCAGGGGGTACTGTGATAAGAATCATGATCATGTAATTAGGAAAAAAATGAGTAAATTAGGGAATTTACACATCAGGTGATCATGACCAAGGAAGGGCACTTGACAAGGCTGAGGTGAAATCAGGTCAAAAATTGAGAGGAAAATAGGGAGGAGGCAAAAAATGGAAGGGATGAAAATTTCTCTAGAGTTAGAGAAATCAAAGAAAAATATGCAAGGGCGGTGAAATTTGCCACCCTAGCATGTGGGATGGTTAGTATGCACAGGTGGCAAAAAAATTTGCTTGTGCATGTGAGATGGAAAAATGCACTAGTGGAAATTTTTTTTGCCTGTGCATTTTGGGCAAGAGAAGGTGTAAGGGTGGAAAAATTTGCCACCCTTGCACCTAGATGTCACGGTGGAAAAATTTTCCACTAATGCATCTTGGTCAGGTAAACCCACATCGACGGAAAAATTTGCCATTGATACAAGAGATTGGGGTGGGGCACTTGGTTAGGGCAGAAAAATCCATCACCCTTATAGGTAGGATGTTTTATGGGAGAGAAAGGAGGGTGGTGAAATTTGCCACCTAAGCATGGAGGAGGAAGTAGACAGATAGCCAAATGGGGAGGAAGAGGAAGGTGGAGAGAAGGTGCACGATTCAAGGAAAAAGGCATCCAAACTAGAGGAATACAAGAGGGGGAGAGAAGAAAAAAAAATAGAAACAAAAACAAAACCTAAAAAAGAGGAATAAAATTGAAATAATATGCAAAAATAAAGACCTACTTGGAAAACGACGTGCAATGAGAAGTTGAATCCAAAAAAATGCTTCTTCCCACTTGCTAGATCATCCAGAGGCAAAAAGTAGGAGGATGGAAGAAATAAATCCAAATGGGGTTAAAAAAGGATTAAATGGGGCAAAAATTTGCCTCAACCACTTGATGTGCATGGCCATAAATGCTACGTGCGAAAAATGAGGCAGTACAGGGGCGGCAAAATTTGCCGCCCTTACACTGAAAATCAAAGGGTCATGCAAGGGAAACTAAATTTTCCACTCCTGCATGGGAAGGATAAAAATGTAGGGGTAGCAAAATTTTCCGCTCCTGCATTCTAGATGCATGGGCGGCAAAATTTTCCACTCCTGCATGAAGAATGAAGAAATGCATTGGCGGCAAATTTTGCCGCTCATGCATGAAAAAGGAAGAAAAAGACTAACTCTGGGAAAAAAGGGAGATTATCCTCTAGTTGCATTGAGACCATAACAACTTTCACATTTTGGGGAAAATGTAACAAAAAGACGTTACAAACTTTTAATGATGCCAGTTGAGCAAACATGAGAACAAGAAAAATTCATCTCGAAAAATGAACTTAGAGAGAAAAAGGTGAAATAGACAAGTTTCATGGGGGGTTATTCCAAAAATGAGCTGACCTAATTTTAAAAACAACATATACCATAAAAATAGAATATATAAACTATCATGAATATCTAATAGGGTTACTATGTATGAAAATCAAGGTCAAATGACCTAATCAAGTCAAGAAGAGGGCTAGTTGAATGAAGAGGCCTAGAAAGTAATTTGAGAGAAATAATAGTATGAAGAGATGAAGAGATTGTAATCATCAATTGGTTAATAAATAAGCTGATCTTAAGGTCATCAAAGTAATCATGTGGCTGAATTTTTGTTGAGTCATCTAGGGGGTTGGTGCCTCCTTTCAAATGGGTGTTTGTTAAAGCCTAGCTGAGTTGGTGCTTAGCTAGTTGGGGTTGGTGATCCATGTGAAGTTGGTGCTTCACTAAATTTGGTTTTTCTAACTTATAGGACTGTAGTCCATTTTTAGAGATTAGTTGGTTTTCTTCTCCTTGAGTTTTGCCCACTATATGTGTGTTTCTTGTGTTATACTCATGTGAATGACTCTTTATGCATTGTTATATCTTTGTATTGCTTTGATGGTTCAAGGAATGTTAAAGTGCATGTGAAAGAAAGTTTTAAGAGATTGATTCACCCCACTCAATCATTATGTTTCCAAAAATTGGTATCAGATCATGGTATTTTAAAACAAGTCTAAAAAATTGAAGGTGATCCTAAGAAGCCCAAGATGTCTTATGATCAAAATGAAGAAGACAACATGTATGATGAAAAAGTCTACTATGATAGTGAAGGAGAAGTTGTAATAGACATACAGTTGATTACCAAACCAAGAAACTTAATATGTAGAAATTAACCAGAATCACAAGTAACTAGAATTCAGAATAACACATGAAGAGAGACAATACACAACTTGTATTAAGTACTTATAGACAGAAAAGAATACAATAAAGAAATGCCACTTCTTCTCCACCACCTCTTCAGAGGCTTCCCACACCTCAAGTGAATGAGCTCTCTCTCTCAGGTCCCAAAACAACTCAGAGTTGGTGTTCACCTCCTGTGCTCCATGCACACCACAAGTATCAAAGTATCAAGTAGATCTCCCATGAACTTGAGCAATTTAGTATAGAACTCCCTTGCCTTCCTCTCTGCTCTATCTGAGTACACACCTATACTCCAAGTAGATCTTGCCTGAATCTGCTCCCTGTTGTGTTGTTGTCCTATCTGATCTTGCACACCTGCAAATCAACCTGGTTTTACACACCTGTGAACCTTGACCTTGCACACACATACACCTATAGATCAATGATATTACTTTGTAGATCTCCTATATAGGCCATGCACATGTGACCAAGATCCTACACACCTGAATAATCTTGCAGACTCTCCAAAACCAGCACCCACCTTGGTACTGTTGTGGAACTAGGAGGACCCTTGCTCACCTCACACACAGAAGGAGCTAACTTTTCTCAACTTAGAACACCTTTCCAATTAGTCTATTATAAGATCTCATCTAAAAAATGATTAGACATCTAATTACAATAATTAGATCCGCAACTCTCAGTCTAAAAATAGCTCTAATCATGCAAACACTTGGTTCGTTAGCTAACTACTCGTAATAAGCTCGCAGTCGAACCACACAGGCGACCGACGTCGGTCCCTATCTACCTTGAAGATCCATGAGAGCTAGACCAACGCCAGATGACAGTCTACAACTCTCCTGCAAATGTCTGTTGAAGAGCTCCACAACCTAACACTAAGATCATAATTTCCTTTGATGATTTAAAACATCAAATGAATATTATCAAGGATCTAAAGAGTTAGTTAGAAGGTGTCAAAATAAGGTTTAGGTTGAAGGAAGTTGAGTATGGCCAGTTGAAGACAGAGCTAGATTTATTAAAGGTTGAGCATGAAAAACTCATAGACAAGATGTTCAAGTTTGAGAGAGAGTGTGATAAGTCAAAAAAAGTAAGGAGTACAACATGAAAATACCAATCAATAATCCCAATGCAATAAAGGATAAGTCATCATGGGACCATGGGAAAAGGAGTAATCAGTCAAGAGGTAAGTACAAAAATAGTGTTTGTTACATCTGTCATAATATAGGACACATTACAAGATTCTTCTCTAATAGAATGATAAGGACCTCAAAATTAAAAAAAGACATATGAAGGTCATATAATTCATGAGAAGAATCAAACATTGATATAGAATCCAAAGTAAGTTATGACTGATCATATTGAGCTCAATATTCAAGATGGACTATTTTCCAATGAGGAATAGAAGACCAGAGAGGATTCTATGCTAGCTCAGATATCCTTTCACATTCATGATGAAAAAATGAAATGGTTCATAGATAGTGTTTTCTCAAGACACATGATAGAAGACATAAGTAAGTTCATCTCATTAAAAAAGGATGTTGTAGGAAGAGTATGCTTTGGAGACCAAACAACTACCAATATATTTGGCAAAGGTGTCTTGATTTTAGACAATGGGAAGACCAAGACATAAAATGTGTTGTATGTGGAAGGTTTGAAACATAAACTTCTTAGTTTAAGTCAAATGTGAAATCAATGACACACATTAACCTTTCATGATGGAGGGTGTGAGATAAAGAGAGCTAAATTAGGAAGGGTAATTGTTAATCCTAAGAGGACTGAGAACAAACTATATGTCTTTAATGAGATAAATAAGGAGAGATTCTTCATGAGAAAGATAGATGAAAGTTGGATATGGTACAAAAGGTTATGTCACCTAAATTTTGACAATCTAGTCAAGATTAGCACTAAGAATTTTGTGAATAACATGCCTAAGATCACCAAACCTACAAATAACTTTGCAAGGCTTATCAACATGGTAAGCAAACTAGAAGAATGTTCAATTTCAAGGATTACTCTACTACAAGACCATTGGAGTTAATACACATTGATCTATGTGTGCCTACATTAATTGAAATCATTCAAGGAATTGCTACTTCATGTTACTCATAAATGATTACACAAGAATGACTTGAGTTGTATTATTGAAAGAAAAGTTAGAAGCTCTTGACAAGTTCAAGGCATTCAAGGATATTTTTGAGAATGAGAAGAATGATAATATAAAGTGCCTAAGATTTGATAGAGGAGGATAATTTTTATCCAATGAGTTTGATGACTTTTGTGAGGTTCATGGAATAAAGAGATAATTCTCATAAGATAGGACCCCTCAAAAAAATGGGGTAGTTGAAAGGAAGAATAGGATAGTTCAAGAGATGGATAGAACTATGATGTCTATATTATTTGATGGATATTAAAGAGAGGTGGTAATCACTATTTTCTACATTTTGAATAGAGGACATGTAAGGACTAATGTCAACAAGACTCCTTATGAGCTATGGAAGGGTAGACCTACCAATGTCGAACACTTTAGAGTGTTTAGGATCAAATTTTTCATCAAAAAAGATGATAAAAACTTGGGAAAGTTTGATTTTAGATATGATGAAGGCATATTCTTAGGATACTCATCAATGAGCTCAACCTATATATTTTATAACAAGAAACTACAAATGATAGTGGAAAGCACCAATGTGAAGATTGATTAGATAATTAAATCACACTCACAGTCAAAGGACACGCTAGAGAATATAGACTTAAATAATGAAGAGGAGATTATATAGGTTGATGAGGAAGAATAATAAGTTGAAAAGAGACAAGACTCAAAAGGACCCTCAAGATAGATTCAAAGAGATCACCCTACATCTATAATCATTGGCAACAAGAATGTGGGTATGTAAACAAGGAGAAGATTGGCAAGTAATATAAATAAAGAAAATATTGATCTATTATGCAAGATTGAACCTAAGAGTGTTATAGAATCAAAGATAAATTTTGGATAGATGTTATGAATGAGGAGTTATACCAAATAGAGAATAATGAGACTTGGGAACTAGTTCCTAGGCCTAAAGACAAGAATGACATTGGAAAAAAATGGGTGTTTAGAAACAAGTTAAATGAAGATGGAGAAGTAACTAGTAACAAGGATATATTGGTATGAAATGGATATACATAAATTAAATGGGTAGACTTTGAGGAAAATTTTTCACTAGTAGCAAGATTGGAGGCCATCAGATTAGTTATAGCATATGCAAGATTCAAAGGATTAAAGATATACTAGATGGATGTAAAATCTACCTTTTTGAGTGGGAATTTGGAAGAGGAAGTTACATTGATCAACCTGAGGGGTTCTTACTATTAGATGATAAAGACTATGTTTGCATATTTAAAAAGGGTCTCTATGGTTTAAATCAATCTCCTAGAGATAGTTATGCTAGGTTAGATAGCTATCTATTGGATCAAGGATTCAAAAGAGGAGTTTTATATAATAATCTATACATTAAAATAGAAGATGACCATTAGTTGATAGTAGTTATTTATGTGGATGACATCATATTTGGTGTAAACAATGAGAACATGACCAAGACCTTTGCAGAGGTGATGAAGAAAGAGTTTGAGATGTTGATGCTTGGAGAACTATCATTTTTTCTTGGGTTGTAAATCACTCAATCTAGAAAATGAATATTCATATCACAAGCCAAGTACATGAGAGAGATGCTAAAGAAGTTTGAGATGGAAGATTTCAAGGTAATTAGTACACCCATGATCATAGGGTGTAAGCTACATAGCAATATGAGTCTTCAAAGGTCAATCAAATATCATATAGGTAAATGATTGGAAGTTTGTTATATACCAACACCTTTAGACCTAACATCATGAAAGTAGTAGGTCTTGTGGTAAGGTTTCAAGTAGATCCAAAGGATAATCATCTACAAGTAATCAAAAGGATACTTAGGTATCTCAAGGTGACTATGGAGTAAGGATTGTTGTATCTAAGAAGTAAGGAGTTCAATTTGATAGCCTACATAGGTGCATATTAGAAAATAAGTATAGATGATAGGAAGAGCACTAGTGGAGAATATTTCTTCTTAGGTGAGTGCTAGTTTCATGGATAAGTGATAAACAACCATCAGTATCATTATCCACTTGTGAGGCTAAGTACATTATATTATCTTCATCTTGCACTTAGGTCCTATGGATGAGATAGACACTAAAAGACTATAAGGTGGAGTATGATGGTCCTAATCCTATCTGTTATGACAATACAAGTGTTATAATCATATTAAATAGCTTTTTCATGCACTTAAGGACCAAACACATTCCCATCAAGTATTATTTTTTAAGAGAGCAAGTAAGTGAACAAAGTGTCAGACTTGAGTATGTTTTTACATAGGATCAAATTACAAACATCTTGACCAAGCCACTTCTAAAGGTAAATTTTGAACATCTAAGATACTAATTGGATGTAATTACTATGAGATCATGCTCCTATAACAATTCAATAAAAATTCATGAAATAAAAAAAATATAAAATGAACAAAATCACTGAATTGATTATATTGATTAAAGACCACTTTGAGGGGGAAACCTCCTTTGCGCAAGCTCAATACAAATAATTTGTGGATATCTTAAATGGCCTCAACACTTATATATGAATTCTAATCTAAGATACTACTTCTCATGAATGTGGGATAAAACAAAATGCTCACAGGATGACTTATAAAGCATATGTGTCCATAACAATTACTAAACTAACAAAGTAAAGAGAAGAGATATCATAGGTTCATAACATCCCCTCACTCTTAGAAAAAGATTTGTCTTTAAAGATTAAGATGTGGGAATTGGTGTTGAATATGAAATAGTGGTTCCTATTGACCAAATTTTGGTCTTTCAAACCAAAATTGGCCATCCATATTGAAATAACTAGTTTCTTGTCTATATGTTTGGATGAGTTTAATATGCATCTTTGTTCAGGAGAGGTTTCTATGCAAATTCCATGGAATAATTCAATCAAATTCCTTTGGATGATTTCTTTTGGGTGTTTGTTTTTATTTGAGTTTTGTATAAGTTTCAATTCTTTCAGACTTTTGTTTAAGGACTATTTCTTTTGGGTTTTTCACCTAAAATAATTATTTCAAAAGTTTTGCCTTAGCCTCAAGTGAATTTTTGCAAACTTTTTATCTGAGACTTTGTTTCTAAAGGTCCTTTTCAATTTCTCTGAAGGATATCTTCCATGTTAAAGGGTACTTTACAACTTTCTCAAGGGGCTCTTTTCAAGCTAAGTGGAATTTTTCAATTCTTCCAAAGGGTAATTTCTTGTGGGAAAGTCATTTACATTTCTTTTGAAGGACACTTTCACTTTTTTGAAAGGTGATTTCAACTTTTTTGAGGGACATTTTTGAAGCCAAAGGTACAAGACAACTTTTCTGAAGGACACATAGATGTTTGCAAAAAATTTTAAAGGGATCATTTCAATTTCTTTGAAGGGTAGGTGCACCCCTATGATTTTTCTAAAAGGCATTTTTAACTTTCCTGAAGGATAATTTCAAAAGAACCAAATGAAAGTGGACATTTGCAATTCTTCTAAAGGGCTAAATAGTTCTTCCAAAGGGTATTTTTCAATAAATCTGAAGGGTAGGAGTACCTTTTCAAGATTTTCAAAGGGTCATTTATAAAGGGATCAAGAAAGAAAGATAAAGGATTTCTTGTGGGAAAATTGTCTGAAAGAATGCCAAGACAAATTCCTTGTGGAAAATGTTTGGACTGGTATGGGACCGTACCTATAAATTCTATTGGCTCATGGGATGAGTTGGGCACTCTATTGACTGATAGGTTTGGGGAAAAAAGTGATCACCTATCACTAGATAATAAATTGAACACAATAAAGAGGGAAACACATGAATTCATGTAGGATTTCAATACTATATTCTAAAAAACTTGGGATAGAATCCCAAATCTTGTAAGGCCAACTACAAACTATGCATTTTTGTACTTCTTGAAAGTGTTGAATAGTGACATTGTCATGATGATTCAATCTATGGGTGGATACAAATTTATCTATGATTATAAAATAACCATAAATGTTGAGGATTGTATTTTATAAGTAAGGAAGATAGCTCCTAGACATCCAATGCCACTTTTCCCTAATTTGCCTTCTCCTAGTCAAAGTGCATTACCCTCTTTATCCCCTTTGCCTACTCAAGAGAGACCTATTGTTGCTCCTTAAAATGAGATTCATGAAGTTAAAAGTCTAATTAAAATTTTTACCAATGAATTAGTTTCTCTCAAAAGGTAAAAAGCTCAAGGCTATATGACATATCAGTCATATAATCAATTTGGTGGGCAAATAAGTAGGCCACCCTTCCAAAACAATAATCAAGGACAAGGTAAAATCACCCATGTCAAGCCTTACCAAACTTATAATCACATTGATCAATCATCCTCCAAAGATTTAGTTCCCACTCAAAATAATTTGGTTCAAGAGAAACCCAACTATCCATCCTTTGAACATGGTTAGGAACAGGTGGCTTATGCCAATGAAATGCAAAATCAAGGTATGTCTACACAAGGTGATCAAACATCTCACTTTTCAAATTTTGAGATGCCAATGAAATTTGGGATAGATATCAGATAGAATTATTCTAATTCCAATCTCATGAATCATTTTAAGGGTGAATTTTGTGTAATCAATTATGTGGGGAGTACAAGCAATCAGCATACTAGTGTTGCCTCCAACACTAGGTCTAAAAGGAGGGTTGTTGATGAAGTTCAAGGAACCAATCAAGGATTCAGTCAAGGAACTAGTCAAGGACCTATTGTGACCCATAAATAAACTTATATTAGATTTGGGCCTTTTTCAACTCCTAATCCATAATAAAATTAGAAAATTTCAAGTTTTAGACCAGCTTCTACAACTTTGCCTCTACAACTACATCAAAAGGTGCAAATGTTCAAAAATAAAATCCCAAAGTAAGTAATCCTTCCATTAATGTTGTAGACCATATGAAAAATATTTATATGAAAATATCATTATGGTATTATCTTTAACTACCAGGATAGAAAGATATATTGCAAAAGGAATTGCATGGATTGGGTAAACAAGCTGACTCATTTCAAAGTGAAAATGTGGTTTTGGTCAATGAAATTCAATCTACAGATAGTCAATTAGACAAATATGAGAAGAATCCTCATTTATACTTATCTATAATAATTAGTGACTTCTTGGTTCATAATTGTGTCATAAAGAGTGGAGAAATCACCTCAATTATTCCCAAATGCATAAAAAACAAACTGGGTCTCAAATATGAGCCAATAACTAAAGGATTTTTGTAATTGAATGGATCACCAGCCAAGACTTTGGGGGTTATGAAAGGTTTGAATTTTATGCTTCATGCTTGTCCTCCCTTTTCAATTCTTCATGATGTGGTGGTATCATATTTACCTCCTTATTTTCCTCTTTGTTTGTTAAGTGATTTCACTTCTAAGATAGGTGGATATCTGGTAGCCAATTGGTCATACATGGTGTTTAGAACAAAATATGGTACCGAAGTGAAGATTGACTTAGAACCCATTCATAGAAATAATTTGGAACCATATTAACCTAAGGTAGCAAATTTCAACTATGTTATCATTGATGAAGAAGAGTTTCACATTGACCAATCCCCATCATCTTCCTTTGAAGGAGTTTTTGACTTGTTCCTAGATGAGCGGGGAGATAATAACTATGAACATGATCTATACAAATTTATTGAATAATTTGGTCTAGGAGTTTAATATATGCATGAGAAAGAATATTTCATTCCTATTTTGATGAAATCAAGTGAGGGTGTAAATGGCATTTGGCAGCGTTTCTTTGATGGATCCAAAAGTAAGATTGTTGTAGGTGGTGTAGCTATGTTGGTTTCACCTTCAAAGGAAAAGTATTTTTGAACTTTTATATTTTAGTTATCTTGTACTTGTAATGTGGCTGAATATGAATCCCTCATTTATGGTTTATAATGGGTAAGGAAAAGAGGTGTCAAAGAATTGAAAGTATTTGGTGATAGTGAATTAGTTGTCAATCAAGTAAGAGGGCATAATATGACTAAAAACTCATTGCTCAAGTCATAAAAACATAGATTTTGGGACCTTGTATAAGAAATCATGGCATTCAACATCACCTCTATTTTAAGAGAAGATAATAAACATGCTGATAGGTTGGCATCTATTGGTGCTCAATTTGATGTTCCAAAAGGCATAAGAGAAGAAAGGAATCAACCTCATTTGAAGGTGATTGTGAGACCTTATATACCAAATAATGTCAGAAATTGGTAGGTTTTTTATAGTGATAATAAAATATCCCTTTTTATACAAGAAGAAGCTGAGTTCTCTACCAAGAATCACTCTAAGCTACAACAAAAATATGGCAACCAGATTATCCAACTAAAGTCTAATAAGCTTCCTAAAGGATTAGTGAATCTTGAGAGTATTTTCAATGAAGATGACCAACTCAAGAAGGAAAAAGTATGTATATCCAATAATAATGATAAATATGAAAGGATATAAATCTTTAAAAATAAGCTACTTGCACTTGGGAAGGTATGCACTAGTCAGGAAAAACATGATTTCATTGAATTATGCAAGGAGTTTAGATTTTTGTATGGGAGTACAATTATTTGAAGGGTTTTGACTTAAGATTGGATAAACACACCACAGAGTTAGATGAAAATGTTAAACCCATCAAACAAAGGTAAAGGCCAATCAATCCCAAGATTGAACCTCTCATGAGGAAAGAGCTGACTAAATTGATTGAGTCTATAATCATTTTTATTATCAAGCATTCTTCTTGGTTGGCCAATTTAGTCCCTATTAGAAATTAAAATGGATAAATCAGTTGTGTGTTGACTTTAGGTACTTGAACAGAGTATCTTTGAGGGATAATTATCCTCTCCCTTTTATGGATCAAATTTTGTAGGTTATAGTTGGTAGTGAAAGGTTTTCTCTCCTTGATGGTTATTATAAATATATTTAGATTCTAGAGAATTGAAGTGATCAATATAAGACAATATTTACCTCCAAATGGGGCACATATGCCTTTAAAAAGATTCCATTTGGATTATCAAGTGATGGAGCCAATTTCTAACATGCAATGGATATGGCTTTCTAAGGATTGATCAATGACATTTTGTTAGTTTATCTGGATGATGTGAATTTTTTTTCCAAAGATATGAATGGCCATTTGAAGAACCTAAGATATATTTTTGAGAGGTTTAGAGAGATTATGATCTCCCTAAACCCAAAGAAGTGTGTGTTTGTTGTTCATGAGGGCAAACTCCTTGGCCACATTGTTTCAAAGAAAGGTTTGTCCATTGATCCAGAAAGGGTAAGTGATATTTTAACATTATCTTTGCCTAAAAAAAGGGTCTACAAAGTTTCTTTGGAAATATTAATTTAATTAGAAGATTCATTCTTGAATTTTCTAATCTGGTCAATCCCTTAAACTCCATTTTGAGAAAAGATGAGATATTCACCTAGAAAGGAAGGAGAAAATAAAGTTTTGAAGAGATCAAGCAAGCTATTGCCCAAGATCCTACTCTTGCAAGTCCTAGCTTCTCCAAGGACTTCAATATGTACACTTTTGGGAATGAAGAGGTAATTTATACCATGCTGACCTAAGTAAATGATGAAATTTTTGAATAACCTATTGCCTTTTTCAGTCAAAGTTTAGAAGGCTATGAGGTAAAGTACACATATGTTGAAAAACAAGTGATTTCAATAATAAGGAGCTTGAAGAAGTTTAGACATATGTTATCTAGTAATAAAATTCACATTTTTGTACCTCATCCTAGTGTGAAATATTTTTTATTAATTAGAGACTTGAATGAGAAAAGGGAGGTTGGATCACCAAAGTAATGGAATATGGTGTGGAGATCAAAACAACCAAACTAGTGAAAGGGAATGGATAGTGTGACTATCATACCTCAAAATTGAAAGAACAAAAAGAGGTTATTTTGACACTTCATCATGAACCTATAATAGTTGTACCTCTAGTCATGAGAAGTTAGACATAGGACATGATCGACTTCCTTCAAACTGGTGAGTGTCCACAAGGTCTTGACAAGGCCAAAAGAAGGTATTATAAACTACAATCTATTCCCTACATACTTTTGGATGGAGTAATTTTTAAAAAAGATTTTTTAGGTGTGACTTTGAGATGTATTGATTTGGACCAGATTGATAAGGTGTTTCATGAGTTTCATGATGGACTAGTTAGTGGTCACTTTCCTCCAATAACCATAGTTACTAAGATCATGAGGACTGGCTATTTATGGCCTAGGCTATTCAAAGACACCCATGCTTGGTTGAGAGAATGCTATAAATTTACTCTTTTTGATGGAAAATAAAATCTAGTTTTTTTGCCTCTTCATCTAATCCAATTTGAACAACCTTTCATGCAATGGGGTTTAGATTTCATAGGTATGATCAATCTTCCTTCTAGTGCTAGTCATAAGTGGGTGTTGATAGCCATTAATTATTCACTAGATGGGTTGATGCTATAGATATTAAGGAAGAAAATGAAAATTTGGTCTTATATTTCTATGAGAACATAATAACAAGGTTGGATCTCCCTCAACCATCATCTTAGATAATGTACTAGCCTTTTTAGGAGCAAGGACAAGTGAATGGGCCTTGAAGCATGGCATTTAGCTTATCACTTCCTATAACTACTATCCCTAGGGAAATGGACTAGCAGAGTGCATAAATAAGAATTTGTTTAGAATCATTAAGAGGACAATGGAGGAAAATCAAAGGACATGGCACACTAAGTTGAAAATAGCCCTTTGGGCCGATAGAGTCACTCTAAAGAGAGCAATTGAGAACTCACCATATACACTTGTGTATAGAAGGGAAGCTAGACTTATTATCTCACTTGAACTACTAGCCTTAGACCTCACCCATCAATTTTAGTTGATGGAGAATGATAGCATGGAAGTTAGATTGTGTGAATTGATGGAGCTTGAGGAAGCAAGAGATCAGGCAATGCATACCTTGACTACTCACCAGCAATAGACAAAGAAGCATTTTGACAAGAAGTTTATGCTAAGTAATTTTAGAGAAGGGAACATTGTTCTTAAGTGGGATGAAGATAGGGCCAAGCGTAGGAAACACACAAAGTTTAATGCTTTGTGGAGTGGCCCATACATGATTACAAAGTGTAAAAAACACAATTCTTTCAAAATTTCAAAGTTGGATGGAAAGGAGCTACATATCCCAGTCAATGGGATATATTTAAAGCATTTTTATTGACTTTTTCCTTTCTATTGTACATAGTGTTCTATTTTATTTATGTGCCCTAAGTGCTTATGCATATGTGT